>OZ025297.1:290495172-291695172 GCA_964019185.1 Maratus speculifer | reverse complement strand
TGATGGGGGGTGGGAGGCGGTAATTACGGTCCTGCTGATTGTCTAAGTTTTGGAATTAGTAATTTGGATTAGAGGTCTGCACGGGCCGGGCCGGCGGAATCGTTTCGAATTTTCTAACGGGCCGGGTCAGCAGATTTAGAATAGTTTTTTCAACGGGCCGGGCCGGGCCGACAAACAACATAAACGGCCCGGGCCCGGCCGGCAAAAAAATTGAACGGGCCAGACGGGCCGGGCTGATAAAAAAAAATGTGTAACACGTTTTAATATTTTTTTAGCTGGCTCATGCCGGTCCGAGATCACGCTTGCATTATTTTTCTACATATAGACTGGCCGGACCGGTACTAGGCTTAATTATTGGCAGAAAACATGATTTGTAAAATTATTAACAGCGATAAAGAACTTATGTTAGCTTAGTCTTCGGATATATACTTCTTGATGATTTTTAAATTAATTTCTCAATAATGCGAAAATTTGACATATTTTTTGATTAATTTTAAATTGTAAAAGTATAAAAGTGATCATTCTAACTATTGAAGGGATTTGGAATCGAATAGCGTTTATCATTTTTGGTAAATAAAATACTTGTATAACCTTGTTGAGATATAATAGTTTCTCAAATGATTGCAGGTTTTTCTCCCTTCCCTTGCTATTGCTTCCGGAAATTCTATTCAAAACGCTAATTATGACAGTATTTTATTTGTTTGCAGTATTCTTAAATTGCTTGTATCAAAAAATGGATAACGCCATTCTATTACATAGTTTCTGAATAAAGATGTAAAGATATCTGCTAATCTTATGCGTTTCTGAGAAAAAAAAATGAATTTAGAAATGTATCAGAAAGGAGCTTCTTTGAATTTAAGAATGAATTTGGATTTGAAATCTATAATAAAATGATATAGAAATATATTTATAAATCTTCTTTTTTTAAACAGCTTCAAAATTAACGATGTTTTTAGCTTTCTTTCTTTTTTCTTTTATTCTAAGCCATATTTATTTTATAATGAATCTTTATTCGAATGTTGAAAGCCTAAGAATCTAAGTAATCATTAATGTTGATAATGTGTATTTACTGTAAAATATACTGTAAAATCATTCCATAGATATGTATGCACTATTCTTTAAAGGAATTTTAGTTATATGATAAAAATCTGAATTTTTTAGAAATCCTAGAAACTGTAACAGGCCAAAAAGGGCCGGGCCGGGCCCGGGCCTGGAAATTCCGGCCCGTGCAGACCTCTAATTTGGATCTTCTTTGTGTGAACCTGAATATCGAAATATCGATTCTAGTATCGATTCTAGAACTGAGAAATCGATTCTTATTATGATCGATGTTGTTTTATACGATATCGATTTTAATCGATTCTCAAAATTTCCAGAATCGCCCATCACTAAAACAGAGGCACGCTTCTGAAAGATTCGATGACTCAGCACTCACCGGCGACTGAATTCTGGAATCAATAAACGGAGAAAAAGAATATAATATAAAACGAAGTCTTTGAAATCCAAAACTTTCCCGACAAGAAAAATGAATATATATTGGGATCACCTTTATACGATACGGATCACCGTTACGATAGAATCCACACAGGAACATCATTAAAGGTTTGCCCGTCAGTGAAAGTTTATAAATACGTGCTGTGCTTATGAGGAAATATGAGGGTGGATAATCGCCATTCCCTGAAATTTCAAATTTAATTTATTTTCTTTATGTCTACTGATTTTGAAAATACAATTGACTTTCTTTTTATCTACTATTTTTTTAAATAGTTTATTTTTCAAGCAACTTTAAATTAAGTAAAAGCCAAGAGGAAAAGGGTCAGGGGAGCCTGCCTTGGCCTTTCAGGAATTTGGAAGATCTTTCCGTCAAAGACAATTTTTAGTACTGCTTGTCTTTTTATATTCATATATTTAAAAACATATGAAACAGGCATTCTGGAATTGCAAAAATAAATAAATAGATAATATGGATCTTAATTGAATTGTGCACATGTATTCCCATAAAAGAATTTCTCCGAATTTTTCTCATGTATTTCTTTACTATTCAATTTTCAATCTGTGCAACCAAAGTTTATGGCTTAAAAACAATAACAATTAAAATAAAAAGATAATGCCAACAAGCTGAAGGTCATCATCTACATCTACATTAAAAGTTTAATAAGTAGCGAAATTTCACCAATCTGCATTATCAAAATTCGGACCTTATTCTTTCTTTCTGTTCGAGACTATAAAGATCGTCATTTTACCTTATGTTACACCGCAGGAATATTGTCCATCGATTTCGAGTTCGACAAAATACCCAAAAAAAAAGAGAATTAAGCAGGGGGTGTAGTGGAGGATATACGGGGAACGGGGGTATACGCTGCATACCTTCTGGATTTTTTTTAAGGAAAACCGTATACCCTCTGTTTACAAGAAAGCTATAATATATACTTTCTAGGATATACTCTTCGCCTTGAGCGTATACCCTCTGTTTTTGTTACGACTACACAACTGGAATTAAGATTTGGGCCAAACATAAATTCTCTTTACTTTTTATTGGACTAGATTATAATTATAAGCCAAAATTTTTAATATAAGCATATTTTAATAAATATAGCTTTTATAATGCCTTTGCAAGTTGGAAAAAATTAATTTTATTTTTTATGCATAAACAAATTCTGAGACAGACACACATGCATTAATTTTAATATACATACAAATTTAAAATTATAGAATATCAAAACGATAACGAAAAAGATTTACACTAATATGAGCCTAAACGTTAACGTTGTTCCGTGGTACATTTTCATTAATATCTCTCGCCATGAAATTTCCCGCCCATTCGTTTTTAGTCTATGTGACCGAAGTTGAAGTTCATGGCTGTAAAATAACAAAAAGGCACTACTAACAAATTGAAGGCCAACTTCTACGCTCGGATTGACGCCATATGCAAAATGTAACAACCAGGCGATTTTTTATTTCTTTCTTCCGATCGGTCCATCGGAGCGAAAAACTCTCTCTGTACACCCTTTTCCCTCTCTCTTTTCTCAAGGGGGGGGGGGGGGGCGACAGGAGGGAAAAATGTCTAACCTTGGCTATTTTAGCTGTTCGTTTTTATATTGTTTAAATAATTGATTCATGAAATATAAAACCGATTTCCTGTCATTTATTTCCGGAAAAGTAATTATGTTTTTTTAAAATTAAAAATGATATGCATATAAATTAGATTTTCCGTTTATAGTTTTCAAAATGTTCACATTTAGAAATCACCAGGAAAAAATAAAAATGAATGTTAAGATTTTTGCATATTTTTAGGGCTTTTTGATTTATTCTTTAAAAAGGCAACTTTTCCTATTGTTTTCGTATTTTAGAATTTATTTATTTATTTAATACAGCAGTTGCAAATATTTTATCATTATTATTTTTATTATTATTAATCTTATGTCTTTAACACTTTGCGGATTTACAGAGAAAGCTAATAAATTTGAAATCTGAAATTGGTTATTTTAAATCCATTTAAATTCGAAAATATGTGAGATTGTAATTGGATTCTGCCACATTTCGGAAACTGGTAATGAAGCAAAAGAAATACGTGGAAGAAAAAAGATTTAATGGGGTAGCGACTACAGGGCGATCAGTTTAAAAGAAAAAACTTATCTATAAATAAATTAATTTAATTAAGAATTAATCCTAGTCTGTTTTACTTGTAATAAATAGATTAATGCGTATTTCTTTTTTAGGATTAAGTGTTTGGATTCATATATTTCAGGTACAGATGATTTACAACAGCGCTATCAATTAATTAAATATTTCCTCTACTAATTGTTTATGTCAAAAATATTTTGTAATTAAATTTTGACAGCAAATTCATAATTAATGGGGGCTTTCGAAATAACACAACGTAAATTCTTTTCTTTTATTATTAATATTCCTTATTTTTTTAAATTAAAGTAATTAACGTGAGCATTATATTACTTTTCATTTTTCTTGGCTTGTGCTGCCCCATCACTAAGAACTTTACTGTCATTATCATGATAATTTACCTTTTTGTATGAAAGTTTAAAGTATATACAAACATTTGCTTTATGGGAGTTCGGTAATATTGAAAAGAGATTAAAAAAAATTACCAGCTATGCATATCAAGTGTATAAATCTGTCCAGCAATTCTATAAGAAAACAATTTTAAATATGATGTAATATGCATCGTTAAATCTAAATGCTTTTCATACGTAATAATTTAATTATTTTAACGCTTTCTTTCTTTTCAGTATTCACATGCAAATGTGTATTTCAATTAAAAATAGAACGTTTGGAAACGCCATAAGAAAATAGTTTTAAATAGGATCTTTAAATATATTGATTTAAATATGAAGTTTTAAATATAGTTTTTTATGTGGCGTTTTTTTTACTATAGCTAATCCGTTTCGTACATAACAGCTTAATTATTTTAAAGTTTTCTTTCTTTCTTTCTTTCTTTTTCATTCACATGTAAATGGATTTTTCAATAGGGCAGCAGTTGGTCAAACTTTGTCTATTTCAAGCAGTTAAATCGCTATTCAAATAATAAAATTCTGAATAAAAATTAAAAAAAAAACTTTTTAAAAAATTGACAAATTAAACAAAATAATTGCTCACCACAATCCAGTGAAACATGTGCCTGCGAAATACGTTAAATTGGTATGCATAGTTTTTAATCCCCTAAAACATTTTTAATTGAACTATTTTGACAAACTTCAACATTGAATAGCGCTTAAAATAAAATTTCATTTTAAAAACTATTGTACATTTCACAACAAAATTGCCAGTGTTTATACACATTAATATTTTATTATGTACCAAGAAATGGTAAAGTTAAAAAAATTAATCTTAAAAAAATAAATAAATGAATAAAAATTAGGAAGCATAGCGGATTTTAATTAATAAACAATAATTAAAAGCTTATTTTCTTTTCGTAAATTGGATGTTTTCTTTGATTCAAATATTTATAAAATTCAGGTACAGAAAATATCTTTGGAAATGTGTTAGTGGAAAAACATAAGTAGTGAAATACAATTTAAAATCAAAGGTCGATATAGTTTTTCTTTTGTTTTGTTTACTTTTTTCTTGGGGTTTATTATGCGAATAGCAAAAGTTATTTTTGTGAAATTTACTTCTTTTGGTTAAAAATAAAATTTTGTAAATAAAATTCGAACTATCATTTATTAATGATAATTTCTTTACGTCCTCCGCCTAAAATTTTCCTTTTAAGTGAATTTCCTTTGATTGCAAATTACAAATTTTAAAACCTAGCAAAATAAAAATAAGAAGTATGTTTTTAAGGAATAAAATTTTGCGAAGAGGCCTATACTATTATGAAAAAGAATTTTGTGAAAGGGTCTATTTTATGAAAACGAATTTTGTGAAGGGGCTGATTTTATTAAGTGCAATTTTGTGAAAGAGCATGTTTTAAGTAAATAGAATTTTGTGAAGATGCCGTAAATAGACCCGAAATTTTTGTAGGAATGATTCCTGTTTAAACGATTTCCGTGAAGAGGACTGTTTCATTAAATTGATTTTTGTGAAGAGGCCCCTTAACCCCTTCGCGACGGGAGCCTTTTACGAAATTTTTAATGTTTTGTCACCGGTGTTTAAAAACAGAAATTTGTGCCTTATTAAATTGACAAAATAATCCGATTAAATAAGTCAAACTTTGCAGTAAATTTTTACTGGTGGGTATAATCAAGGATTCTTAAGCCTTTTTTGCGGCACGTGTACGTGTCGCTCGTCTCAAAGGGGTTAATTTTGTCTGGATCGATCCCTGAAAATGAAGTTAAAAATTAAATGCACATCACCAATTAAATAAATTTAAAACGCATCGATTTTTTTTTTTTTTTTTTTTTTTTTTTTTTAAGGAAACTAATAGCTTGATTATTATTATTATTATTATTATTTTTATCTTGGCAGATTTACTTATTTATTTATTTTTCCTCATCTGTATACTTCATGATGCAAAACACGTCTTTAAAAATTTCTTGGCGGAAAATCATAATTTCTGTCTAAAACTACACTTGAATAAATTTATTTTTTTTTTTAAAAAGGTAGAAATGATGATATGTAAACATTAATTTTTCTAAAAAAGGTAGAAATGGTAATATGTAAGCATTAATTTTATGTAAATTATATTTCAAACACAAATTTTTTTAATCGAAATAAACTCGACATTGAGCGGAAATTTATAACGTTGTTTTGAATTTAAAACAAGAAACGAAATCGCAGTGAATACTACCCAAAGAAAACAGATAGTACAATTTATTTACTACAATAGTATGTGTGGAAACCATAGTAACGGGTTTGACCTAAATACAATCTCGAATTAGGAACAGTTTTCTTGTCTGAGTCAGATCGCTCAATTTCAAAAGGCTTTTCAGATTTTTCTACACTAAGATGCGTTTGCTAAGTACTAATAATGGCAGTGTAAGAAAACGCTAGAATTTTAAACCCGTGAGAAAACGTGATTTATTGATTTTTAGGAATGTATGCAGTGCTTCTTGAAAATGTAATACCGCAACAGAGTTAAATAATAATAATTTTGTATAGTATCTTTCTTTTTTTTCTCCTAGCTTATTCTTCAAGTTTATTCTCATTATTCTTCCATTTTCCCCCTTTATCTTTTTCAGGGTTCTCGCTAAAGGGGAAATTTTCCACCATCTTCGTGAATGATATTGCATTTGGCAAATGTACAACCTTAGTTGATAAATTTGTTTAAAATGTAAAAAAAAAAAAAAAAAAAAAAAAAAAAAGCTATTTTTGATAGACTTGGCGAAAGTTACAACAAGGGCGTGCAAAGAGAAAACTGCGCCCGGGGCAAAGTTTCAATTTGGCGCCCCCCTTACCCAACTTTTTCTTGTAAAAGGCCAAAAATGACGTTGGTAGTATAAATCTGGCACCCACTAAAGTTCCGAGAGCGGGCGACCGCCCCCACCCTTTCGCACGGCGCTGAGTTACAAATCTAATTGGGAACATCATTAAACTTTATACAAACTATATCATATTTTATTATTTTTAACACAATCAAACTGATTGGTAAAGTTATCATACGAATTGTTTATTTCCAGCTGAGCGAAAAATTGCCCAGGCCGGGAATCGAACCCGGATACTTGGCTTACAAGGCCAATTCTTTACCTGTTAAGCTATCTGGGCGATAGCCGGCTGGAATTTTTCGCTCAGATAACCTTATTGGTCGTAACATCCGGTCTGTCATTTGAAACAGCTCGCAGAATAAACCGCAGGTAATGCAGGTAACCGCATTTTTTTTTCTCTCAGCTGGAAATAAACAATTCGTGTTATATCATATTTTCTAGTTGTAGATTTTGGCAAAATTATAAAATTAATCGGACGATACTAAAATTTGATTTGGGAATTTAAGGTTCCCCCTTTTCCTTACAATAATAAATCTTAACAATGACCTCGCTCCTTCTTATTAAAAAAAAAAAAAAAAAAAAAAAAAAAAAAAAAAAAAAAAATAAGATTTTTAAGTTTATTATTTTTAAGAAAATTTGCATACTGTTGAAAAGCGGAAATGTTTAGACTAAATTTTACGAATTTTTTATTTAAATAATAGTGGTGTGAATCCGCTATTTTCAATTTACTGAACGGAAAAGAATTAACCAGTTAAGGGGTTAAACAATAGAACATTGGCTCTGTGAGAACCAGTGAAATTTGTTAAAGTACCTTGGAAATCAATATAATATAATTCAGTCGTGCCCCTATATTCATAGTAGACGCACGTCTTTTTTGCGCCTGACGAAGAAAGACTAAGTTCTTTCGAAAGGCCTTGAGCAATTAAATTACTTTATGGTGTTTTAAAGAAGTTTTTTCATTTCAATACCTTGGAAATGTTTCATAATCTATGCTTGATGCGTGATTTTACCTTCTTGTTATTTTTTAATTTTCTGCTATTTCGGAAACAAGTTCACTTTTCGTAGACCCTCCCCCACTCCTCCTACACCTGCCAGCTTGACAAAAAATTATCTTTAGTCTGTAAAAGAAAAGAAAATATAATTATTAAATTTCAAAATATATTTAAGGATAACAACACTCTTTTTGTCGGCGACTCTCCCCCTCCCCCCCACATACACACGCAACTTACGAAATTTACAGAAAATTAGCATAAAATATCGTTCATCAGAAATTCGGATTTAAATTTCTCAAAAGCAACTTTACTTCGATATAAATATATTCAAATAATAACTAAAATAATTTTCTTGAAACTTATAAACTGTTACAATTAAATAACATGTTATTAGAAGGTTAAAGGACTGTAACTAGATGAACGTAGGTCTGACTCATACACAGCGTGGAAAAAAAAAAAAAAAGTCCTGTTATATAATTGCTATTTAGTTACAGATAAGCAGCTGCTACATTTTGATTTCGCTCACAATATCAGACGAAGAAAAAACATTTATCCCTTTACGTATTCTTTTGTACAAAATGCTTTTAAAATACTACACGGGCCGGAAAAATCAGTTTTCATTTGTATGGGTAATTTCGTTGAATCTATTAACACAATTACAATATCTCCTGATATAATTGTCGTGTTAGTAAAAATGAGGTGTCAAAATATTTACAATTGAAGAAGCTTTCAGTTAGAATTTAAAAAAAAAAAAAAAAAAAAAAATCGATATTTTGATATATTTCAAAATATTGTGCCCCTTAACCCTTTCAATTCCAATTTTTTTTTCTTTTTTTATGAAACAATTACTTTTACTTTGATAACATTAACACTAGCTATCAAAATAGATTAATTAGTGTTTAACAAAAATTTCATTGTCTGAAAGATAAAGAATGTTGTTGTTTTGCGTATTATTCAATTGAAATTCATATGACAATCGGTTATGGATGAATTTTTGGAGATGTTTAGAAAATATTGTATTAAAATTAGATTTAACTTATATTACAACTTTCTAATACTTTTCACGCTTGATTACACATATTTATTTCAGGAAAGTAGAGTAAAAGAAAGAAAAAGAATCGCAAGTAGCGTAAAAAAAAAATTAAGCAAATAATGACAATAATTATTATTACTAAATACTTAAACATCAATGAAGTCATATAGTAAATGCATAGACATATACTAACATTACTACATGTAAATAGTAGCAAAAGGATCCCTTAAAAAAAAAAAAAAAAAAAAAAAAAAAAAAAAAAAAAAAAAAAACAGTATTCCATTAAAAGACATGTACTTATTAATAGTATACCAGACCAGAAAATGTTAAAGGAAAAAAAACCCATAAAATTTGCAGGTTAGTAGGATTTGTGTAAATGTTACTCATTCCCTCCTCCCCATCCCCCAATAAAAAGGCGATATTTTATTATAGTTTTCCAAAGCTGAAACAAATTTGAAAATATCTTCCAAAACTATTTTCTGTAAAATTTCTTTTTATTCATTCTTAAAATCTAAAGAAACACTTCAGTACATTCAGTTATTTGCCCTTTCTTAAAAAAGCATTTTTTACGCAAATTTCAGTTTTTTAATTCTCTGCAGCGGTTAATCCAGTCAAAATTTGGGAAGTAGTTAGGGTTCCTTCTCACAAATCCATTTATTAATAAAACAGGCCCCTTCATAAAATTCCTCTTAATAAGACAGGTTTCTTCCCAAAATTCTTCTTAACGAAAAAACCTCCTTCACAAAATCCTTGTTCATAAAATAGACCCCTTCCCAAAATCCCATTTCATAAAAACACACTCTTCATTGATTATTTTTATTTTGTTCGATTTTAAAATGCGTAATTTGCATTAAAAAGTTGCCAGAAAAGAATATTATATATTATTAAAAAAGTTATTATTAATAAATGTTGTGTTTCAATATGAGAAACGGAATTTCAATTTTCATTTCAAAATGTTATTTTTCACAAAACGAGCCATAAGAGAGGAAAAAAAAAAACACTGTATTTATTGAGTTTTATTGAGAAAATGACTATATACTATTATTATATATACTGACATATATAATATGGCTAAATTTATAATGCGAGTACGAATGTAAAAATAAAATAAAACAATACACTGATAATAACTACTTTTTTGCAATTCATGAAAATAAAATAGTTTAAATAAACAGCATAATAGTAATATTCAGTTAATTAATTTTCTAAATTTTGAAATGTTTGAAAAAATAAAAATTTTCAGTAAAAATATCAATTTTCTTTTAAATTTATTTAAAATTTAAGTGTCGTTTGTACATATTAGGTGCCAATATTTTGATGATAAAAACCTAATTTTGAAAACTGTATTTTACAGTGAATACATTTTAAAAATTTTCTCGAGCTAATCCGATATTTCAAATCGATAAGAGAAAAGCATTTTTGTCCAATTCCCTATGCAAAACTTTTTTAATCTACATTACAGACAGAGGTGTATAGTCATAAAAATAATAGAGAGTATACGCAGAGGATATACGTTCAAGGCAGAGGTATAATCTAGAGTATGTATACTGCATACCATACCTTTCTTGAGAAACAGAGGGTATAAGGTCTCCCTTTAAAAAATCCAGAAGATGTATGGCGTATATCCCTGTATACCTCCCACTACATCCCTGATTACAGATTTGTTCGGATTCAATTTCTAAGCCAGAATCAATTCAATTTCTACGATATATGACGGTATTTCGTAATCAGAATAACCATGCAATCAGGCATTGATTTACGAATTCGGGAAATCTGGGCATTAGATGTTTACAGGGACCCTTTTGCACCGGTGCTTTCACTGAGATTTAGTAACCAAAAAAAATTAAAAATATCGAAAAATGTACTTACTAAGATAACCATACTATTTATTAATAATTACCTAAAGAATATCCATTTAAAAATTTTAAATTTATAATCATTAATTCGACTTTAAATAATTATTTAACAGATATTGAATTTGAATGAGTAAACGTTTTATAATAAATTGTGCGGTGTCAATTATTTTTTCCTAAGAAAGTCTGCATATATGGAAGAATAATGTATGCAACAACTAATAATAATTTTTTCGAATACTAAGTTATAGTTATTTCGAATATTAGGGGGCTCCTCCATCTCATCAACCCTTAAATAATACGGCAAGAACAGGAATAAATAAGAATTAAACATGCAATACATTTTTAAAGTGAAAAAGATAAAATATTCACTACAATTAAGTATTTAAATATAAATGTTTCAATCAAAATATACGATGTTATAAATCAGGGCTGTCCAACGTAGCGCCCTTTGAAGATTTTCTTGGCGTGCTTTTAAAAGTTTCCTGTTATTAGAGTTTTTGGAAGAAAAATTCCATTCGAGTATTCTTAGCACTTCTGAGGTTTCAAGATAAAAATTCCCATTAATTCTGCACTTTTAATGAGCGCGAGTATAGCGCCTTCAAAATTTTATTCATATATGCATTGCTTACTTTATTTTTTGCACTCATGTCTTGAGTCAATCATGACTGATAAACACTTAAACCCATAGCAATAAATAAAGAGTGTCTCATTTGAGCCGATATAGCTCAAATCAATGAGTAATGTTGAAAATTTCCGATGGAAAAAACCAGATTTTTGGATAGTTTCGGTCCGGCGGAACTCAGGTTTTGGGAAAAAGATTTAATTTTCGGTTGATCTGTAATCATCAGAGTTCTCGCTGTCGCTCGCCATTGCGCCAAATTGCGACAAAATTCTTCATTTGGCGAGAAAACAAGCGATTAGATTCGCCAAATTGCTAGTGCTCAATTTTTGCTTTTTCTTTCTTTTCTTTCTCATACATCTGCATACATACATATTTTAAATATATTTGACGCGGATAGTTGAAATTAGATTTATAACAATCGTTGTCGCAGTTATAAAAACTTAGGTTATTTTAGACCATATTGAAAAAAAAGTGGGTACATTAAAGGATTAAAGTTTTTTTTTGTGTGTGTGCTACACGGCGAATCTATTTTGCTAATACTTTTTTCATTTGGCGAACGTTTTTACTTTTTAATTAGCCAAATTACTAACGTTGGTCAAAAGTCAGCGAGAACACTGGTAATCATTAGTATTATAACAAGGGAGAGGGGGGGGGGGGGAGTTTGGAAAGAATGAATTCCAACTGGCCGCAGTGGACCGGCCAGTGTAATGAAAACAAATGGGATGCGACTGGATTCACACATTTCTCTAGACAACATTATTTAGAAAAAATACTTGTGAACCATGCTTAATTTTTCACCACTCACATTTTCATCGATTCTGTATCATCAAATAAAATAATAAAATGTACAGCGACAATTTTAAGATGTGTTGCTTAACATAATGAATAAAACAAGGCAAACATTAAAGGGGGTAGAGGGGGCAAGTGCCCCGAGCGCCAGAACGAAGAGATGCCAGATGACAATTTTTTTGTCCATTTTTCTCATGTCTATATTTAGAATGGTATTGTTAAAATAATCCTTTCTAGGTATGCCAATGCATAGAAGAATCTAACAATGATATGACATAAAAAGTCTTCATAAAGCGGTTTTTTTTTCCGCTTCCGTTTTCAAGATTTAAATGAATCAATATTTGACAAAGCAAATTACATAGTTCAGTATTATAGATCTTATAATTACATATCATATTTTAAATTTTAAAAGAAGTCAGTTATTAGAAAATTCTCTTTGTAAATATTCTTTACGGCAGAGGGGGGGGGGGGGGACATGCCAAAATTGATGTTTGTCCCGGATGCATAAAAGGCTAGTTTCGGTCTTGAAATAAAATTATTCGGTTACTTTTTTTTTACCTTAAAAATTAATTTTTCGAACAGTATTCCAACAGTTTGACTGTTGATAAACTGAAGTAGCGTGACTAATTCGCACGCTATTTCTCTGATGCTTAGAGTTACCAATGTACTTGCACTATCAAAATATTTAGCTAAAATACTAAGCGTGACCTTCAGCTTTGTGTAGTGACGTTTGTTTTTAATTTATTTATTTCATTTCATTTTGTTTTTTTAGTTGTTGCTATAGCAAAAGAAGAAGAAGAAAAAAAGATCATAACAAATAATTAAACAAGAAAACAATGAGCTATTTTATTGATAAATGACTAATAATTATTTATTTATACCATTACGTTATCAATGAAAAATGGAGATTAATTACTTAAGTGCTGCAGTTCATCCTACACTGGGCTAGACTGAAACTAGATTTTTTTTTGCACCCGGGGTAAATATGGATTTTGGCCCCTTCCCCTACAGTAAAGCATATTTATATAGATAATTTTACTAATTTTCTAATAGCTGTCTTATTTTAGAATTTAAAATACATAATAATAAAATACGAATACTGAACTACGTAATAATCTTCGTGAAACATTGATTCATTAAAATCTTGTAAACAGAATCGAAAAGAAGCAAAAAAGATTCCGTTTTATAGAAGATCCTGTACTATATAGCCCTTAAATTCTTCTATGCTTCGGCATAATCCAGGCAGGACGATTTTAACCATACCCTGTTATATATAGACGTGAGAAATATTGAAATATAAAAGATTCATTTGGTGTTCATTTGCTCTGGCGCCCGGGGCGCATGTCCCCCTCTCCCCCCCCCCCCAAAAAAATCGAATTTTTTTTAAATATTTTATCCAAATAATTTTCTTGTGAATTCTGTCACAAAAAATCATAAACTAATTTTAATAATAATTGAAATATCAAAATTCGACAAATTTGAAAATGCCTTACCCAAATAGTGTTCTTGCGAAATCTATCACAAATAATAATTCGGATTAATTTTAATAATAACTGAAATATTGAAATTCAACAAATTTGAAAACGCTTTACCCAAATAGACTTATTGCGAAATCTGTCACAAAGAATCTACTAATTAATTTTAATAATAATTGCAATATCAAAATTCAACAAATTTGAAAATACTTTACTCAAATAGCTTTATTGGAAAATATTTCACAAAAAATTATACTAATTAATTTTAATAATATTTGAAGTATGAAATTTCAACAAACTGCACAAAATTCGACAAATTAATCAAGTTTGTTATCAAAATAGTCTTCTTGAGAAATATGTCTCAAAGAATCATACTAATTAATTTTAATAATAGTTAAAGGAAAATGATGTATCTGTTTAGTCCCTTCGATATTTATTCACTTCGCCCATCCCACCGTTCTGTTATACTTCTGATTCTGGACTAAATTTGAAGACATATAATATAATTTTATGTTAAGTAAGCGAAATCGACATTTTATAGCTAAAACAAAAAATCATCAGCGAGCAAAACTTCGTATTTTAAACTGCTGATATTTACAAACAACAATAACAATAATTTTATGAGCTATGTTATACATATAAAATCAACCGGTAACACATAAGTCACGCTTTCTAAATCAATTCTCATATTCAGTTGCTTATATTTAATAAAACTAAATGAAAATGTCCATGAAATCTCAAGCCAACAGTAATGTTATGCATTTAGTATTAAAATAATAATAATAATAATAAAGCAAAACAAAAATAAAATAAACTTAATTTATGGAAATTTAATGAATGCATATTAAACTTGATAGCGATTTGTCTTTTTGTTTATGACTGGATAGATTAAAATAATTAAACAGACTTTACTCAAATATTAAATTAATAAGTGAAATTTTACTTACGGTGCTTTTGATTCACTTGTGAATTCAATAAATAGCTTAAAACTATTCTATTGATCAAACTAATGTTTAGCAAAACGTAGTAGACCTCGGAACAGAAACAGCAGTCCACAAATATACCAGTAATATAACAAAATGAACTTAGCTACACTAAATTATCTATAACATGCACTGCTTCAACTTGAAAATTTTGACGTGTAACTGACAAACCCCTAGGGAGTTTTACCTAGGACCGGTCCCTGGGGGATTAGCTTTTTGATAGCTTATCTTAAAAGATCCTTCACAAAAGAGCAAACAAACAGTCAGCTCTACATGTCATTTCAGAAAAGTATTTGTTGACGAAAAAAAAAAAAAAAAAAAAAAAAAAGGTAGAAATACTAATTTTTATCAATTTTGAATGAGGGATAGTGAAATAGAAAATATTTAAAATTGAACACTAAATTTACAGAATCCGTCAATTACTGTTTTTCAATTTTCATAAAAATTATTCAAAAATCAAAGGCTTTCTAATTTTATGTATCTGTTTAAAATGGTTTACATTTGAAAGTTTATGAAGGGTTAATGAAGGGTTAATGAAGGTTTACATTTTAATGTGGTCAAATTCCCGTAAATTTAGTATTAAAAATAGTGCAAAAAATATCGAGGAGTATAGGTGGTTTAGTCATAAAAGCTACAATAATGTACGTATTTCGTTACTTATGTTATAAGGCACTTTACCTGACAATTTTAAATTTAAAACAAAAATAAACTATCTGAACAGATATATAGATATAGATATTAAAAGAATAGATATTAAAACACTTTGTTCTGTTACTACAATTTGTGTTATTTTATTTATATCAAATTATTTAGTCAACAAATCATCACCTGACTATATATGACAATGTAATCTCAATTTAAATGTTATTAGTTATTTGCCTTTCGGTTGTTGTTCAAGGAATAATGCTGAACTGAATAATAGAAACTGAGGAAAAATTGAAGTATTAGAAAAATCAAAGATTTTTAAATACTTTGCAAATTGAAACATTAACATTGCTCCTTGTCATTTTTTTTCTTCTTCTTTTAAATAGTAAGTGATTAAAACACTAACTTAACTTTTCCCTTTTAATATGTATATTGCTCTCTTTATACCAAACAATTTCTTAGCGAATAAAATATCATTTAACTAATATTTACTACCATGGCAATGTAAGATCAATTTAAATGTTAGTATTTATTTATTATTCAAGGGATAACGCAGAACCCGGATAATAACAAGACCCGTAAAATCGAAGTATTGGATAAATCGAATTCTTCTAAATTATTTTCAAATGCAAACATTAACTTTGCCCCTTGTTATTCTTTTTATTTTCAAATGGTAGGTGATTAAAGCACTGATTTTATTATTCTTATTATATATTTTTCATTTTCTTTATATCAAACAAAATTTCTTAGCGAACAAAATATCACATAATTAATACTCATTACCGTGGCAATGTAAAATTTAAATGTTAATAGTTATTTATTATTCAAGGGATAACGCAGTACCCGGATAACAGCAAAACCCGTAAAATCGAAGTATTGGATAAATCGAAATTTTCTGAATTCTTTTCAAATTCAACCATTAACTTTGTCCCTTGCTATCCTTTTTTCTTTCTTTCTTTCTTTCTTTTTTAGCATCCGATGCTATTTCTTTCAGACAAGCTAAAAATGTCGTGTCATCAGCCCTGAATTTTCTAGTCAACCGATTTTGATAATTATTTTTTTAAATGAAAGCTATTTATTTGTAGTTGTGCCCATTTTAATTATTTTTTAATTTATTTCCATTTTTATATTTTATTTTTAATTTTAAAAGCTTTTTCATGACATTTCTTCAAAATGGTGGCAACACAGTTTAGCTTTTCTCTCGATAATAAAAATTTATTTTCTAAAATGATTGCGTATAATTATACACTAATTGAGTTAAAAAATATATATATTTACTGAGAAATAATATTAATAACGTAAATAAAATGATAGAAAATAATTTATGATAAAAATTAATGTCTAAATCAAAATAAGAGAAATTTCAAATGAGGAAAATTATGTCATTCAGCAACCAGATAAAAGGGAATTACAATATTATTATGGATGCCTTTTTCATAAACAGTAACTTTTAAAGAACATTTGAAGAGAAAATGACGTCACTATTTAAAACGTATTTTTACTCATAACGATATTAGGTACTACTCTGTTATCCCGTCGACCAATTTCGCCAAATTATACAAATCGCCGCATTAATAGTCAAATTATACATATTGACATAATTTGTATTTTAAATAACGAAAAAATAAATAATTAGTAGAATATTAATAAAAATGTTAATAAAAAGACGAAATAAAAATCACTTAATGACATTTTAAACACATGAATCGTATTTAATGTCATTGAATGTGACATTCACGATCATCCATTATTGGCATTTAATCTTATAGTTTGGCGATAATTTTTTGGTCGATGGGATAACCTAGTAGTACCCGATATTATTTTTTTTTTCTTTTTTTTAAATAAAGCTATTTTTCTGTGAGTGCATATAAAATAAAATTTCTGAATTTCGCCGGCACTCATATTACAATTTTAACTGTAGATGTGCAAATATTTGAATGCAAAATTGTAACTGGCAAATTTGACATTTACTTTGTAAATATATTTATTATATATTGATTCAATAATGTAATTACTTTTGCTTTTTTTAAACCAAATCGATCGGGTCTTTTAAACATTTCATTCGTCGAATTCGACGGGATTCCATTCGTTTTATTGTTAAATTGCATTTCCTTTTACTCAGAGTCTATAAAAAAGCGTTTAAACTAAAGAAAAAATCCGTTTTTGATGAATCTAGTCAATGAAGAAGTAGCACGTCAAATTGTATCTCTTTATTATTCCGCAATTCCAATGTCTCAGAGAGAAATTTCTATTCATTTGGGTATTTCACGACGTTCTGTTTGCTATTATATTGATAAACACAAGAAAAATGAAGTTAGTTCATTGCAATCTAAACGGGGTCGCCCTTCTAAAAAACTTCTATCGATTTTTTTTTTTTTTCTAATCGGATGCGAAACTGAATTCTGCAATGGTAGAATCTACATTCATCTTGTCTTTCTTTTTTTTTTCAAATAGATGATTAAAGCACTTACTTTATTATTATTATTATACATGTTTTTTTTCTTTATACCAAGCAAAATTTCTTAACGAACAAAATGTCACATAACTAATACTCGCTACCATGGCAATGTAATCTCAATTTAAATGTTAATAGTTATTTATTATTCAAGGGATAACGCAGTAGCCAGATAATAGCAAGACCCGTAAAATCAAAGAATTGGATAAATCGAATTTTTCTAAATTCTTTTCAAATTCAAACATTAACCATGCTCCTTGCCGCCATTTTTTTATTATTATTATATATATATATATATATATTTATTTATTTTCTTTGCACCAAACAAAATTTCTTAGCGAACAAAATATCACATACTCAGTACCATGACAATGTAATCTCAATTTAAATGTCCCTTTTGGTTATTGTTCACAAGCGATAACGTTGAACCCATAATAGCAAGATCTGTAAAATCGAAGTATTGGATTAAATTCTTTCTAAAATAATTTATTTCTAAATTCTAACTTATTTTCAAAATTCTAATTTCAATTGACAAATTGAAACATTAACCTTGCTCCACGTTATCCTGAGATGAATTAATAAATTTTTGAGGAAATGTTCTAAGAAAGTTGGTTATAAAGAAATTTGTTCATAATCAGTAATTTTCACGCTCTTTTCAATTTCCTTGTAAGCAAATTCCACTTTATTATTATAAAGTGGTTTAAAGTGGTTTTATTATAAAGTAGTTTTTTTTTCTATTGAGAGTGAAAAGAACAGCTGTTACTAAACACAAAAAGGATTGGAATTTAAGCAAAGGAAAAAAAAAAATTCTTGTCACCTGTTTCTTTATTATTTTCTTTTAAGATATCAGTAGCTGTGTGCTGCATTCTAATCAACCATCTTTGAAAATGAAAATGACAACATGCAAAGCTTTTCCACAATAGCAATAATCAGTTTTGTTTGAATACAGATATGAAATAAATATAGATAAGAAAACACAATTACACACCTGGAAGAAATCCTGGAATTCTTTGTGGTGTGGGAATATGAGTGTATGGAAATTATGGACCAAACGGGAAAAATGGCCAATCTGACACAAAAGATAATGACTGATGTTTACTACGAAATTAGATGCTTTTTAAGACGATTAAAATACTTCCCCTCTTATTTCCCCCTCTTACTCCTAAGTCTGAGACAAGGGGGGGAAAAAAACAAAAAGAAAGAAAAAAAGAAAAGGGTAAGAGGAGACAGGAGAAGAATCTGCATTTTACTAGTTTTGTTGTTTAGTAGGCATTTTCAGGTGTTTTCTAGGCTAAGATATTCAGGGCTTGTATAAGGAATAGGCCCATGAAGCCCGTGTTTATCTAGTGAAATGCAAAGAGGCCCCCAAATTTAATTTTAAAAACCAATTTTTAAGGGGAGGGGGAGGAACTCAAGCAGTATATATATATATATATATATATATATATATATATATATATATATATATATATATATATATATATATATATGTATATGTATATGTATATGTATATATATATATATATATATATATATATATATGTATATGTATATGTATATGTATTTATAAAAGTATTTATATATATATATACATATATATATATATGTATATGTATATATATATATATATATATATATATATATATTACAAATTTAAAAATTTTTCGCCAAAACTAACCTTTATACTATCTTAATTTTCTTATAATAATATTCCGTACTTACTTCAAATTATTAAATTAAAATCTTGTTTCTAAATCTAATCTGTTAATCCTTATGCAGACGATATAAATTCTTAATTTGCCTTAAAAGACATTATTCCAGTATGCGTAAATTTAAAAAGATGGCTCTAAATTAAAAATATTCTTAATTAAAACTTTATTTCTTAATATTCCAAATAAAACTGATTTCTTCTATGTTTTTATCAACCCTTTTTAAGACAGTCTTATTAAATTTATTCCAAAACCATACCTTTCAAAAAATATCATTATTTTATTTTATCTATTTATTTATTTTTCCTACGTCAACCTTTGATGTGTGCATATTAATAAATTCATTTCTTTTCTTTTTCTCTTAAAATTAATCATTTATAAAAATCGTCTGCCTAAGATATTTAAAATTCTGAGTCAATTATAAATTGGTTAAATAATATTTTTTTTTTTTAATAAATTTATCGTCTGTGGAAAATAGCCTCGTAGCTGGACAAGAATTCTGTTTACATAAAAGAATGATGGTTTGAGGTTACAGAATGTTCCAGAACTTTCTTTTTAGTTTAAAAGGTGGAAGTCTCGAGATGAAAAAGAAGATTTCTTGGGTTGCTTCTTGGATGAGGACGGCTCGCTGAAATAATGATGGAATTTTTGCAAAAGGAGCTTTTCCCGTTCTCATTATTACGAATAAAATAAATGAACTTACAGCAGCCAATGACTAATTATTGGATCTTCTACATTTATTTATTTATTTTGTTTTTCCCTCGCTTGCCATGACTGTGTGTTTTTTTTTAACCAGTGGAAATAATTCGAGTTTCTCCTTAAATCGTCACATATATATATATATATTACAAAAGATATTTAGAAATTCAAATATTCTTAGCTATAGTTCCATATTTGTCATTTACTAAATTAATTGATTATTTATAATTATAAGTGTAATAAAATATTTTTTCCTTAAGTTCTAGTTTAATATTAAAAGATTTATTTACTGAAACTTTGATGATAAATTTTCAAATTATTTAAATGTACGAAAAATGGAATAAAAAAAGCAAGTATTAGAGCAATAGGGGGCCTCCTGAGTGACTCCGGGCTTTCTCTACTTCTAAGTCGTAAGCGGACCTTGAAAACAGTGATGGAATTGTGTTCACTGCTTTATCTTGAAAATCAGCTTTATCTCAATAATAATAATTATGTATAATAAATATAAATTATTAGTGAAAAAACCATTTATTATTAAATTAAATTAATTAATTAAAATTATCTTACATTCTTCTTACGAAAACTGTGCGAATATTTTAGTTTTACTGAAATTTCTCCTATAAGTAGCGAGTATACACGTACAGAAAATACGCAAATTATTAAGCAATTAAAAAAATTACGCGCTTCCCAAGAAAAGAAACAACACGTTAAATAAATAAATAAAAAACTTAAAACATTGTAATTTAACAAATTACAGCGACTATTTGGAAAATAATATGTTCAAATACTATAATTTTAGACTTATAAATGATTTCTATATTAAAAAAAATAATAATAACATCACTTTTATGATTATCAAAACGTAGCTTACATAATAACACAGTCATATTAATATGCATGGACTTTTAGAGACGCGTTGATATTCCTGGCCAATCATAAACAAATATAAATGAGATTGCAGTTTAACAATTTTCGGTACTGCAAATTTTAAAATTTCTAAACTTCGCACATTTTCCATTTTTATACGTCGTATAAAGAAAAAAATTTACTTTTAAATGCAACCTGTATCTAAATTTGTTATTGAGTTATTATTATTATTATTATTATTATTATTATTATTATTATTATTATTATTATTATTATTATTATTATTTTTGTAGTTTTTAAATACTTTTTTTTTGTCATTGTGGCAACAGAAGTATTCCAATTTTGGACATTAAACGTGGACGAATGAGGAAACGAATAACATAAAAAACAGAAGTGTTTCATCTCTGGACATTAAGTATGGACCAATCAGAAAACGAATAAAATAAAATAAGTTGCGGAATTCAACTAATAAAAAGATTCAGATATACTTCATATTTCCAATTCTCTGCCGAGAACAACAAGTATTTTCCGAAATAGTTAATAAAATAATAATAAGTAATCTATTATTCAGCTTGATAACAAAACTGTATTTTATGAGAAACTTAATTCGGGTCTGGTTGATGTTACGTTTCTTTCGTTGCGATTCAGATCTGATCGATTTCTGCTGTTTTGCTGAAGGGTCGGATTGACTTTGATTAATCCTTTTCCCCTCGTTGCTTGCATTTCATGTTATTTTGAACAAAATCGCTTTTTTTTTAATTTTAAAAATTATTTTTTTAGTAACACAACAAGGTTTATGAATTTTCAATAGAAAAATTTGCGTTTGATTTCGTTTTTTAGGCAGACTGTAAAATATATGAATATTGAAAGTCTTAAAAAAAAAGTTTTTTCCAGCGCACTTATCTTTTTAATACTCTGTCTCTAAGAATAGCAGTAATTGAAAAACCAAATTTATATTGATGTAAAACCCACATGGAGATCTTTTAATCCTATTTATTAATTATAATTACTATTACCTTCTAAGGCGAAAGCGAAAATACCACGGATCAAAGAGGTAGGTTTAGAAAAATACATCTGTGGCACCCAACCTGGCTCATTGGAAAATTATTATTTACAGATTTCAAGGGAAAACTGCCTACAGAGTAAAATTATACATAACTTTAGTATGTAATCCACTTCATTCTCTGGCAATTAATTGCCAAAGTTCAAACTGTTAAAAAGTGATCCTAATTAACCTTACCTCCCCTATATCTCACGTTTCCCCCCACCACAAAAAAATGCTACACTAAATATGTACTTCTGAGGGCACAGAGGTTAAAAAGACCTGCATATCATTCAAACATCTTTTGGTATATTTATTGCTTTTCCAAACGGTTTGATTCATTAGTATGTTTGTTTAAACCAGGATTTTCGCTGCCGCTCGCCATTGCGCCAAATTGCGAAAAAATTCTTCATTTTGCGAGTAAATGAACAATTAGACTCGTCAAATTGCGAGTGTTCAGTTTCTGCTCTTTTTTTTCGTAAGGTTCCAGTAAAGATTCTTATCCATGTTTTTGTACGATCGATGTCGCTTTTCATCTTCAATCGCATCCTGCCATTTACATTATTATTTAAAGAGATGCTGACTCAAAACAAATTTAGTTTAGCAATAGCTAAACTGAATTTTGTGTCTTTGGCTGTACACAGAAAAGATTATACGATGAGTATGTCTCTGTTTTCAGTTTATTACTGTCTATGCGCCAGTAAACTTACAGCCAAAATTACTCGCATCAGTCGCCAAATCAAGGAAAGTTGCTGAAATGCGGTGTTGAATTTGCCATTTACCGTACTGCAAAGTATCATTGGCCAATCATCCAATTTTTTCTATCGGTTATAGTCAAAATTTCAAAGCAATTTACCGCTAAAAATATGTTTGAAACATTTAGACATTTAAGAGACATTTTGAATATACTTATTTTTAATAGTTTTTGTAGTGTATAGTAAAATTTCTATTTTCTAAGTAATGACAAAAAATTATGGTATTTTAAAAAACATTAAAAAAAAAAGGGGGATACAATAAGGGGTTAAAGGTAGATTTTTCAGTGTTTCACATCAAATCTATGCTAACATTTATTATTATTATTATTATTATTATTATTATTATTATTATTATTATTATTATTTGACTACTGTTTTTTATTTCTTATTCACCAAATTGCTAATATTGTTCAAAAGACAGCGAGAACTATGGTTTAAACCCTTTCGGATCCGATTTTTTTTCCATTTTGAGAACGAAATTACTTTTATTTTAATAACGTTAATCGTAGCTATCAAAACAGACTTACTGAAGTTTAAAGATTATCTCATTGTATGAAATCTAACGAATGTAATTTATTTTGTGTACCATTCAATTCATATTTACATGATAATAAGTTAAGGAAGTGTTTTTGAAGGCGTTTGGAAAATAAAGTATTATAACAGGATTCAAGAGTATGTAACAACTTTCTAGAGTTTTTTGAGTTTTATTACACATGATTGGTTCAGAAAAGTAACTTATATTTTAAATTTAAAGAGTGAAATATGTGTATAAAATAAAGGAATCAATAACGGAGCAAGGAGAATTAAGTAAACTTTCATTAATATTATTATTATTAAATGTCAAAACATAAACGAAGTCATAATAAGAAAGGCATAACCATATACTACCATTTCTATATATATAAAATAGCTAAGAAATTGTTAGGCCAAAATAATACTCGATGAAAAGACATGTACTACAGTTAAACCTCGTTAGCATAAACACACTTAACCCTCTCGGGCATACGGACCTCATGTAAGGTCGTATAATTATTGCATTATTAAGCAAAAAAAAAAAAAAAAAAAAAATTGTGGATTCATTTATGGAGATTTGATTTTTGGACAGATAATGGCTAACATGCAGTACAATAACAAAATTATTTTATTATGGTTTCTCATTTATCAAAAAAAAAAAAAAAAAAAAAAAAAAAAAAGATGTTTTGTGAGTAATGAAAATGATTGAAAAATAATTTGTGCTCGAGAGGGTTAACATGAATTGTTTTCACATTCCCCTATAATAACGAATACAAATATTTGACACTGATAACATGAACAAAATTTTGATTCCCCTTGAGGTTCATGTTAACGAGGTTCGACTGTATTAACTTTTAACTGATGTGACAGAACTTGTAACGTAACTAATGTGAAGCAGTCTGAGAGACGTGAGACTGCAAGATCGAAAGATGAATAAAAGGTATGAATAACTTATAAGATGGTGTCTTTGCACTAAATTTTTTGTACAAGAATATTATAATTAACATTCACCGATTTAAAAGTCTCTGGTGATAGTACTAAAGTTCCAAACGAAACAAGATTTGTAATTAAATTGAAAATTACAAATTAAGCTATACAAATTGAAAAAAAGCAGTGGCCTGTGAGACCGGTAACATTAGTTAAAAGTTAATGTACACCAGACCCGGAATCGTTAACCTAAAAATTAAAATTTATCTGTATTTTTTTTCGGTTCAGGAGCATTTTAAAATGCAACTTTAAATGAAAGAAAATTTACGTGTACAAAGAGAGCACTTCTGCGGCACACTGGTCGAAAAACACTGCTTTATACGAATAATACGCTGAAAACTTTAAATTTACTGACCTTTGAAAAGAAAAGGATGCGTTTTTCCTAAACTGAGCGTGAAGCAAAACGAAAAACTTGAGGCTTTTCCTATTTCTGTGCGGGTGTAAAAGACTGTATCCACGGATCTGAACAAGCTTCAAGATTCTGTTACTTGCGATAAAATCAGCAAGATACCTTATCACTCTTCCCAAATGCGTATTGGTCGGATGTTGAGAACAAAATATTATGATTAGTCTTTGCGAAATGTTTTGCTAACGAAAAATACACAAAAATTGTATTGAGGATTTTCTCTAGAACAACGGTTCTTTGCCGTATCCAGGGGCTACCATCTTATTTAATTGAGTATATCAGATTCGAAACAGAACAAAGTAAACCTCGGCAAATAACTTTACGTAAATATCTAATGTCTAATACTAGGAGTAATTTATTTTAGACTTTTACGAGTAATAATTAATCGCAATGTTACCGTATTACTGTTTTATCAAATCAGAAGTTTTGGTTGAGAAGCATTAGAAAATGTCTTTCCACTTGTACCGAGAGGAAAAAGTAGTTTGCCAGTTCAATGATTTTAAAAATTGTGCTTTTTTATACTCGAAATCACGAAACTAAAATGCGTTGTACTCACCTATAGAAAAATCATTCCAAGTTTCTTACAATATTGAATTTGAATAAGAATGTCCCCAAATTAGTCAAAGTTGGCATTCGCCAAATTGGTTTTAGTTATGGCGAATTATTTTCGGTCACCAAATTTTCCAATATTTTGCCAATTACCGCCAAGTTTAGCGATAACTTGATGCTGGCAGACAGATACATGCAGATACATGCTTGTACAGGTACATGCACGCACATGCATGCTTGCATGTGTGCCAATATTTTATGAATACCAATGGTGACTCTTTTAAGTATGACGTCATTTTGTGATATGACTACGCAGTTTCCAGCTTATGAGAGTTGCTACCTACAATGTTAAACAAACTGAAGCTGTTAGGCAGACAATAAGTATCTGATTATTCCAAGGGTTCATAAATGATAAGGCAAGAGATTTTCAGGGGACGCTAAGATTTTTACATGCTATATACTTTTGAAAATAATTTACCAAATTGAAAACATAAATTAAAAATATCGTGATTTGCGCTTTATATGCAACAAATGAAAAAATTAAATTTTTAATTGCCTTTTCTGCTCGTAGGCTATCAAATCCCGAGAGTTAATGTGCTCGCCGGCTGATTCCGTATGTAACATACGTACATGCAAGTACGTAATGCGATAACTCTTGATAAAAATACCCAAATCGTTAATTTTTTTTTTTTTGTTTTTTTTTTTTTTTGTTTTTTTTGTAGATTTATCCTGATAAAACACTCCCCTGATTAGTTTTTGGGTTTCATTTATTAAGTATAAAGGGTTAATCCCCTTGTAGTTTAGACAATTTTTTTTCATGCAGAATTATTCGATTTGATTCAAATTTTATATATGTCGGTTTATTCTGATAAGGAGCTTTTCTGATTAAATTTGGAGGTTTATTGGTTAAGTATGAAGGAGAAAAAGGAGGACTAGTCCCCCTTTTATTTAGATGAATGGGTTTTTCATGCAGAATTATTCAATTTGTTTCAAATTTTATTGACCAATTTATTCTGATAAGGAGGCTTCCCTGATTAGATATGGAGGTTCATCGGTTAAGTATGAGTGAGGAAAGGGGACAAGTCCCCCCTTTATTTAGATGAATGAGTCTTTCACCCAGAATTGTTTCTCTTTAATTTGATATACCGGTTTATTCCGATAAGGTGCTTTTTTGATTAAATTTAGAGATTCATTAATTAAGTATGAAAAGAGAAAAGAGGGAAAAGTCACCCACTCAACTTAATTTAAATAAATAGGTTTCCATGCAGAATATCTGATTTACTTCAATTTTGGTACACAGATTTATTCTAATAAAGCGCTTTCCTGATTAGATTTGAAGATTCATTGGTTCAAGTATAAAGAGAAGGAAACGGGAACTGATCCACCTTAATTTAGATTTGGAGTCTATTATTTTAATTAAATTAGATTTTTCAATGTCATCCGTTTATTTATGTGATTTAAATTTCAAAGGATAACCTTAATTTCAACATTTTCCATATGGGCAGGAGTTAAATCGTCTCGTTGGTAAACAGAAGGTTCTTAGTTCGATCGCTGAAGCTAGAACTTGAAATTTTCATCTTAAGATGGATTTAATAAGAAGAAATCTCGTATTTTTCGCTAATTTAGAGGTATTTAGTAATTAAATTAGGTATTTTATAATTAAATAATTTTATAATTTAGTAATTATAATTAAATTAGGTATTAGTAATTTGATTTTAATATTTTTAATTTGATTAAGATAAGCAACTTCCTTTTATAATTATTTTTAAACTAGCTGTTCTGCCCGGCGTTGCCCGGGTTCATAAAAAAAAAGCAAGAATTGCGAAAAAACTTTAAAAATCATAATAAAAACCTCGAAAAATTTAAAAAATGCTGCACGAATTTCGTCTAAACTTCGTTGAAAAGAGATGGGCTAGAAAACTGAAGTTGGATTATTTTTACTAATGTGGAAAAATCTTACAAATCGCAAAAAACATTAAAAATCTCATAAAAATATAAAACAAAATTCAAAAATTGTGTTTCAAAACTCGAATAAACTTTGAAGAAAAGAGATCAGAATTTAATAAATTCGGCCAAAAATTGAACCTCTAAAAAATCGAAGCGGGTCGCGAAGAAACTTAAACATCGCTTTAAAAATGGCAAAATTTTCAAAAATCACGGAACTCAAAATTTACTCTACTTGAATAAATTTTTTGAATCTAATTAATTTGATAATGTAAAAAGCATTGAAATACGAAAAAAACTGCTAAAAAATCGCAATAAAGATCTTTAATCGCACAGGAGAAAATTTATCATATTAGCGAAGAAATTAAAAACCGAATTCTTTTTCCCTATCTGAAAAAAATCGCCGTAAAAAAAAAAAAAAAAAAAAAAAAAAAAAAAAAAAACATATTGCATTAAAAATTGCTGTAGATCAAAATAAGAGAGCAACACAATTACCGTAAAGGATAAAAGTTTGAAACCAAACTCTTATTAGTCTAGAAATTTAAAATCGAATTCCTTTGAAAATTGTTTAAAAAAAAAAAAAAAAGACTGAGAAAGCCCAAAAATTGCATTGAAAATTGTAATGAAAGTCGTAAAACATTAAAAAATCCCTAGGGTAAAAATTCACTGTTATAATATAAAATATTGTAAAATCAAGAAATTAACCCTATTAACCAAAAAGTTTGAAATCGAAATCGATTTCCGGATGTAAAAAAATCGCCACGAAACTTGAAGAATGGCTAAAAATTACATTGAAAATTGCATTAAAAATAGCTAAATATTTGGAAGTCAATGCTTAAAAAAATAATATTAAGGCAGGGCGGGGGGGGGGGGGGGTATGATCGAAATCATTCATAAATTACAAAATGTAGGCATGGAACGCCAAAATCATATTAAGAGATAAAACATTGCATTCGAAACATAACTACATTAAACAAAATGTTTGATATCAAAATTGTTTTCTGAATGGCAGAAAATCGAGAAGGAACTTAAAAAAATGGCTAAAAATCGTACCGAAAACTATATTAAAAATCGCTGAATATTTAAAAGTTATGGCTGTAAAATTTTAATATTCAGTCGAAAATATTGTAATCGGAAATCGTTCATGAATAAGGAAAAGTCAACACGGAACACCTAAAATCCCCCAAACTAACTAAAAGTTACATTGAATATCGCATTAGAAATTGGCAAAATTCATAAAAGTGTGGAGAACAAATTGTACTATTTATGCTAAATGTTAGAAACCGAAATTCTTTTACCGATGTCAACAACTGTCACAGAACTTGAAAAATCACTATAAAACAGATTAAAAATCAGTAAAATTCAAAAATCCGGACAAAATTTGCCATAGTAAGATAAACATTAAATTCCTGCGGACATAATTTACCATAATGGGACGAAACATTGAAATCTGAACTCTTTCATTAGTTAAAAAATGTCGACACAAAACTTGCTAAATATTTTATGAAAATACACAAAAAATCTGAATCATTGATGTCAAAATTTACTACATTAAGCTACAAATTATTTAAAAATTTCTTTTTCAATTGTGAAAAAATCGCCGTGGACTCGAAAACATCTAAAAATTGTATTTAAAAATTCATTACAAATCGTTTCAAATTTAAAAATAGCGGGGGACAACATTTACATTAATAGAGTAATATTTTACTGTATTAATGTACTCTATTAATGTTACTTTCAGATTACACTATTGTGTAATCTGAATTATTTCTTAAATACGAATGAAAAAATCGGCGCAAAGCGTGAGAAATAATGAAAACATTGCTAAAAATTGCATTAAAAAATCACTAAATTTCAAAATTCGTAAATGAAGTGTAAATGTTTGAAATTAATTTCCTTTTCGAAATTTCAAAAAATAGCCATGAGATTCAAAAAACCAATACAAAACCATTGAAAAATTCATTAAAAATCGCTAAATGAAATATATCCCGTGAATAAAAAAATATTCTAGTCTTGTAAAACGTAGCAACCATTCTTTTTTACATGAATTACAAAAAAATCGACGCAGAACAAAAAATATATCAAAAATCGCATTGAAAATCGACAAAATTAAAAAGAGGTAAATGGTGAAATTTACTATATTAGGCTAAAAGTTTGAAACCAAAATATTTTTTTAATTGTTAAAACACCACTGTGGTAGAGATCGAAAAAAATAGTACTAAATCGCATTAAAAAGTTCATTAAAAACGCATTGAAAAATGCACTAAATATTGCTAGTTATTTTTTAAATCGCAGTAATCAGAATTTCATCAAACGGATAAAACATTCTAATCGGAAATCTGAACTATTTGATTATCCGGTTGACCAAGAAACTATCTGGGTTAAACCATATGATTAAACTACAAAAATGGCGGATCGTAAATTCCATATTCACTTGACATTAAATATGTTACATATGTTTGTTACGTCATCAAGTGGTTTTTACTTCTTATTTTTAGATGTATTTGTATTAATGTTTTTCTAAATCTTCTCTTCTTTCATTATTTAACATAAAAATTACATCTATTTGCATAATTTGGCTTGTTTCATGATTGATATAATTTGGCGAAATTGGTCGACAGGATAATCACGTAGTAAAAGGAAATCCTTTATAGATAATAAACAAGTTGGAAATTGCACGTGAAGCGTAGCAAATGAGGTGCTTTCGTACGATAACGAAGTTTTTAAAATATTACTCTCATATATCAATCTCATAAAATTGTAAATAGTGAATTACAATTAAAGCGCTCATCAAACAATGTTCTCTCTATACCATTATGTAATGGAATATCTTTGTGTGGCCTTGAAATAAATAACAAATGTTCTTTGCACCACAAATTATGTAAAATGTATATTATAATATGTACTTTATAGTTTCAAATAAATTTTATTAAGTTCGAATGAGTGTAACACCATTAAAACGCATTTGAAACATTTTTCTCCATTGACCGTAATGTAACGAAATACTTTTGATTGTCCCTGTAAGTTATCTATGCATTCGATTTTCATAAAATGTGAAATAACTCGACAAAATTATGTAATAATTATGCATTTTAAATTTCAAACGCATAAAATACATTTGAAACTTTTTCCCTATTGACCATAATGTAATTGAATACTTTTGATTGCCCCTGTAATTGATCTATGCACCCGATTATCAAAAAATTTGTAATAACTCAACAAAATTATATAATAATTATGTATTTTAAATTTCAAACGATTAAAATGCATTTGAAACTTTTCCCCCCATTGACGGTAATGTAATGGAATATTTTTCATTGCCCCTGTAATTGATCTATGCATCCGATTTTCATAAAATTTGAAATGACTCGACAAAATAATGTAATATTTATGTATTTTAAATTTCAAACGATTTGATTGAGTTCTTTTTGCGTTGTTATATGCGGACAGACAGACGGACGGACTGAACGACCACTATAGGTGCTACGTATTTACATAATTACGAACTCACCTAAAAATCGACACGGAACACAACAATTCTTGAAAAATCGTGTTAAAAATCTCTAAAATTATATTAGATTAAAAGTTTGAAATCAATTTTTACTTCCAAATATAAAAAAATCACCATAAAACTCGAAAAATTTCTAAAATTTGCATTGAAAAGTGCTGTGACGACTCCATGTGATTAAGTTTCCACTTTAACTCCCGCCTAAAATTTCACAAGAGGCTATCGCAACTGTTATCCTGAATGCGGAATGCTTCTTTTGGTTTTGCCAGACGGCGCTAATGTTGAATTGAGTGATGGAGGCGAGGGGAGACGAAGGAGTGTGTGGGAGGAATGGGACGTTGACTTGAAGGGACACTGGTGATTTTAATGTTTTTAATTTTCAGTTTTTTTGATGTGTGTGAGGTTTATTTGTATTTTTAGAAAGTAAATGTTGATGTAGAGTATTGTAATAAAGTGCTGTTGGACATTATAATGAGGAATTATTGTGCTACCCCTTCACAAGTGAACCAGACTGGAGACAGATTCGTTACAGTCTTAAACTGGAGGTTTCACCAGATTGGACTTCGAGTTGCAATGAGAATGAACGTAGAGTCACAGGTATGTTTTGATTTCATTGCAGCATGTTATATGATTTAAGCTTAAGGTATTGGGAATGTTCATTTGATTAAAATTTGCTGGTTTTCTTTTTTTAATATAATAATTGTTTTATAATATTATAATTGTATAATAATTGTTGTAAAAATTGTTTTTTTTTAATATATATAGCGGCCGCAATATCAGATTTGTATTTTCTGGTTTTTATAAAAGGTGTGAATGTGAAAAGGATTATTTAAAACTAAGCTGGTTTATCGATTAAATTAAGTCAAGCTGACTTTAAGTTAATATGTTTTGTCTCGAAGAGTGTATTTTAAAACCAATCTGGTTTGAGTAAATGAAATCAAACTGATTTATTGTATTTTGTATCGAGATACTTCATGTTTAAAATCAAACTGGTTTGATTGAGGTCAAACTGATCTTATGTTTATTATATTTTGAAAAATAGTGTTTTAGACCAGGCTGAGTGGTGGAAATGTGACTTTTCAAAGGTTCTAAAAATTTATTAAAGTTGTGTATTATTTTTGTTAAACAGAAGGTATGCAAGTATTGATGTTTTGAACCGGTATATAGATACATATTTTTTTTTTTGAATAATTAATTATAGTTATTTGTATAATGTATATTTATCTATTGCTTTGATATAGTGAATATATAGATTATTGGTGTATTGATTAAATTTGGTCAGTTGGTTGGGTGCCGGTCGCTCTTATAAAGTGTTTACCCGGCGACTTACCCGTCGGTGAACGTATTTGGAAATGGCTTTCCTGGGGAAAGGCCGAAGAGCAGATTTGAAAATCGTTGCTCTGGAATTGGGGGAGGAAGTCGATGATAGTATGAGAATAATTGATTTACGTAATTTAATTACAAAGAGTGTTAATTATGAAGAGGAATTTGTTAGAGAGATTCTTACAACTGTGATAAATGAAAGAATAGGTCGAGAGGAAGTGGCCGAGTGAGAGAGGGTGGAGAGACAAAAAATAGAGTTACAGTTGAATGAGGGAAAGAACTTAGACTCTGTTCAATCTAGTATAGGTTTTGAATCGAGAGTGGATATTCAGAGATTGATGCCCAGATTCAATGTGAAAGAGGATGATATTAGTTTATTTTTGGAATTGTTTGAGAGGCAGGCTAAGGTTCTTGGGATTCCCCCCCAAAAATGGGTTACTCAGTTAATTGGTGTTTTACCAACTGAAATTTCTCAATTAATAGCTCGTGAGCCTGAACAGCAGGCTAGTGAATATCAGTATGTCAAAACAATGTTGCTGAAGCGGTTTAAATTGAGTCCAGAGAGGTTTCGTCAGAACTTTGTGAAAATTCAGAAAGCATCTGATAGTACGTGGTATGATTTTTATTATGAGATAAAAAATTATTTAGAAGGTTGGTTGAATGGGTTGAAGATAGAAACTTATGATCAGTTGAAAGACTTGATGATAGTTGATCAAATAAAAAAAAGAGCGCCGCCTGATTTTAGGGAGAGTTTTCTGGATCGGTGGATAACTATAGTTTCACCCACTGAGCTTGTTACTAAAATGGATGAATTTGAAGATGTAAGAAATTGCATTCAGAGTAAAACTTCGATAAGTAATAGGGATCGAGGTGATAGGAATCAATGGCAAATGAGATCATGGAAGGGAAATAACTTAAGAAGTGAATTTATACAAGATGTAGAGGATAGGGGAAATTATTTTAGGGATAGAAAGCCTGATCCCAGTTTTGAGAGGAGGAAACAGTTCCGTTGTTTTGAATGTGGGGATTCAACGCACTTTAGGCCCGATTGCCCTAAGCTTAAAAATAAGAGCGGTTTAGACAGCGTAAATCACGTTAAGAATAAGGTTGACGAGGATTTGTTGGCACCATATACAATTTTTGGGAAGATTAATGGAACTAGTATTCCTATTTTAAGAGATACTGGAGCAACTATCGATGTGGTGTGTCAAAAGTATGTTCCACCTGAAAATATGATAGGAGAATATGTGTGGGTGCAGCATTTGTTGGACCAGCGGATGTCATGTTTGCCTATGGCCGAAATTGAGATTGAGTGTGAATTGGGCCATGTTATCACTAAAGCAGCAGTCCTGGGAAATGAATTAGATCAGGGGAGGTATATCCTTGGAAATAAAACTGCCTCTCTATTAAAGGAGATAGAAACTGATGGTGATAAGAGAAAAGAAATTGTGAATGTGGTATTGACACGATCTCAGAAGCGGTTACAGCTTGCTGAGAAGGAGGCGATAGAGGGTCAGGAAGAAGAATTAATATTAACTGAGAAGTCGCGGGAGGAAGAAAATGATTGTTCCGGTGCAGACTGCAAAATTTTGCCGGAGGTTGAAGAGACTGAAACTATTTTTGACTTGGTGAAAGTGGATTCGGATACATTTGCAGAAGAGCAGCGGAGGAGTAAAGAATTGGCTCCCTTATTTACTTTGGCTAAGGGGACAGAAACAGAATCTAAGGATTTTAGAATAGTTAAGGAAAAATTATTGGTTAAGAGGAAAATTAATAAGATGGGAGAGGAAATGGACTTACTTGTGGTTCCTGAATGTTTCAGGGACCAAATTAAAAGAATGTGTCATGAGGAGACCTCGGGACATTTAGGTGTCGCCAAGACAAAAGATCGCTTGGTGAAGCATTTTTTCTGGCCAAATTGTTTTAAGCAAATTGAGGAGTTTGTGAAAACTTGTGATGCTTGTCAGAGAGCTGGGAAATCTAATGACAAAAAGAAAGCCCCATTAACTTTGGTGCCCATTGTATCTGAGATATTTAGTAGAATAAATGTTGATGCTTGTGGACCATTGCCTATTACACCAAATGGAAATCGGTATTTGATTACAGCTATGTGTATGTCATCTAGATATCCTGATGCGGTGCCGACGAGGAATGTTGAATCGACATCAGTAATTGATGCATTATTACAGATATTTAGCCGCATGGGTTTTCCAAAGGAAATACAGACTGATCAGGGACCTTCATTTATGAGCAATTTGACTGTAGAGTTTTTCCAGAGGTTTGGAATCAAAACGGTTAGAAGCTCTGTATACCATCCTCAGAGTAATCCTGTGGAAAGATTTCATAGAACTATTAAAAGAATTTTAAGAGTGTTGTGCATTGAATCTGCTTCAGAATGGGAAAGACATGTTCCATCTGCTTTGTTTGCCTTAAGGACAGTGACCCATGAGAGTATTGGATTCAGTCCAGCCGAATTAGTGTATGGAAGAAATCTTAGATCACCGATTACCTTGCTATATGAACAATGGTTGGAACCGCCTGAGGAAGAAAACAATGTAGTTGAATACATATTCAGACTTATAAATCGAATGAAGAGAAGTCATGAATTAGCGGTAGAGAAGATGGAAGAAACGAGAGATAACCGAAAGAAATGGTATGACCGAAATGCTGTTAAGAGAGTGTTTCAGGAGGGGGACTTGGTGTTGATTTTGTCCACTTGCAGGCAGAATAAGCTGGCTGTACAATGGAAAGGACCGGGCAAGATTGTAAAAAAATTGTCAGAGACAAATTATGTTGTTAGTTTTGAGGGAAAGAGAGAGAAGAATCAAGTTTATCATATTAATATGTTGAAGCCATATTATAAACGTCCAGAATTTGTCAATATCTTATGGACTTTGGAGGAAAGTGAACCGGCAGAAATTGAAGATGATTTCCCAGGGATTGAATCTGATCCCAACGTATTTGATTTTAATGAAATAAGAGAGAGTAGTGCGCTGGATAAAAGATTAACTGAAAATCAGCGGGAGCAGTTGCAGAGAATATTGGTGCAGTACTCTGGATTATTTTCTAATATTCCAGGTAAAACTAATGTAATTGAGCATGAGATAGAGTTGACGAGTGATAAACCTGTTCGTATGCGACCTTATCGCATGTCACCTAGACAAAATGAGATATTGCAATTGGAAATTCAGAAGATGTTGCAATTTAAAATCATTGAGCCAGGTGAATCAGATTATACGTCACCTATGATCTTAGTAGAATCGCCAGGGCGAGATCCTCGGCCGTGCATAGATTACAGGAAGCTTAATGAAATAACTAGGACTCAGTACTTTCCTTTGCCTAACATTGAGCAACGAGTGGAAACAGTTGCTGCAGCAAAATACATTAGTTTATTGGATCTGACCAAGGGATATTGGCAAATCCCGTTGAGTAAGAAGGCCCAAAGGATCGCCGCTTTCACAACAAACTTTGGTGTTTATCGACCGTTAAGAATGCCATTTGGGTTAAAAAATGCTCCTTATTATTTTAGCAAAATGATGGCGGAATTGCTGCACAATTGTGAATGTTTCGCAATACCCTATTTGGATGATATTGCTGTGTTCTCTGATAGTTGGGAGGAACATTTGGACCATCTTGGTAGAGTTCTTGAGAAAATAAAGGATGCTCAGTTGACTATCAAGCCAAAAAAATGTAAATTCGCTCAGGGAGAGGTTCAGTATTTGGGACATCTCATTGGGATGGGAAAAAGATCACCTGCAGAATTAAAAGTGCAGGCAGTGCAAGAGTTCCCAATTCCTACCTGTAAAACTGAGGTTAGAGCTTTTCTTGGGTTGGCAGGATATTATCGACAATATATTCCTATGTTTTCGTCTATTGCCGCCCCCCTGACTGAGACTTTGAAGGGAAAGAATCGGAAGGGGAAAATAAATTGGAACGTAGCTTGTGACGAGGCTTTCCGTATACTAAAGGCGAGATTGTCGAGTGAACCCGTTCTTTATGCCCCAAATTACCAGAAAGAGTTTCTGTTGCAAACTGATGCGTCGGATACTGGCCTAGGTATAGTTTTGGCTCAGGTTAGCGACCAAGGGGAGGAACATCCTATTTTATACATTAGTAGGAAACTTAAGAGGTCAGAACAGCAGTATTGTACCATTGAGAAGGAGTGTGCCGCTATAGTGTATGCAGTGAAGAAGTTAAGGTGCTATTTGGATGGTCATTTACCGTTTATAATACAAACTGACCACAACCCTTTAGTATGGCTTAAGACTCATGCAGGGTCTAATCAGAGACTGTTGAGATGGGCCCTTGCATTGCAGCAGTTCAATTATAGAATTGAGCATAAGAAGGGAAGAGATCATTGTAATGCAGACACTTTGAGCCGGCACCCATCCTTTCATTAGTAGTCTTAATATATTGTCTTTGTTTTTAGATTTATAATTGTGAAAGAAGTCCATTTTAGTTTATTTGAAAGCAGAAAGAGATATGTTATTTAATATTTAACGAATTTATATTGTAAGTGGTATTGCGGGGTGCTATATTGCCGCGTATTCCAAATTTGTAAAAAAAAAAAAAAAAAAAAAAAAAAAAAAAATTAATAGAATTAGGACAGTTGGTCAGGGCAGTACCATGCTGTGATGGATTTTCGGGAAATATGCCTGTGGCACATTGCAACTACTCGTGGACACTGTGCTTTGAAAAGACTTTCTAGCGTTCTTTGGAACTGGCACATTATTGCTCCTTTAGTTGGGACTTTGATTGGACATGTCCAAAATTTGGAGGGGGGAGGAGTCTGTGACGACTCCATGTGATTAAGTTTCCACTTTAACTCCCGCCAAAAATTTCACAAGAGGCTATCGCAACTGTTATCCTGAATGAGGAATGCTTCTTTTGGTTTTGCCAGACGGCGCTAATGTTGAATTGAGTGATGGAGGCGAGGGGAGACGAAGGAGTGTGTGGGAGGAATGGGACGTTGACTTGAAGGGACACTGGTGATTTTAATGTTTTTAATTTTCAGTTTTTTTGATGTGTGTGAGGTTTATTTGTATTTTTAGAAAGTAAATGTTGATGTAGAGTATTGTAATAAAGTGCTGTTGGACATTATAATGAGGAATTATTGTGCTACCCCTTCACAAGTGAACCAGACTGGAGACAGATTCGTTACAGTGCATTAAAAATCACTAATATTAAAAAATCACAGGGGTCAAAATTTATTCTAATAGGGTAAAACCTTGTAACTGGAAATATCTCATGAATGAGAAAAATCCGACATCAAACGCAAAAAATCTTGAAAAATCGCATTAAAATTAACTGAAATTCATAAATCTTAACAGCTAAAATTTAATACATCAGCCTGAAAGTTTTAAGCAAAATTCCTTTTACTAATGTCGAATAATAGCGGCAAAATTTACATTAAATAATTCACGAAAAATCCAAACATCGTTGCACGAAATCCAAATAAATTATATTGAAAAGAGAACAAAATTCACTAATTTAGGTCGAAAGAATGAAACCGCTTTTTTTTTCGCTAATGTGGAAAAATCGCCTCGAAACCCACTAAAATTAGCGTATGAATTAAATTAAAAAGACTGAAAATCGGCCTTCAAGGTGTAAAATTTCATACATAACTTCGTGCAGCGGTCTCTCCAGAGCATCGCCAGTACTTTAAAAATTTTTAACATGCGTTATAGGTCCTATTTTACCTTTTAATAATATATTTACCTTAAAGTGTAAAACTGATCTCCTTATTACATTTCCTAATTTTGTTCGCGCCCCTCCTTTCACGCACCCTGAAATGTGTCACAGCATTCTTTGTTTACATTTTTTATCATGTATTATAAACCATTTTAAAATTTAAAATAAATCACATTGTTATATTTCCAAATTTTAACGAAATCGCGTTCTGTTAGTTCCATTTTTCACCACCAGCTAGCTCACTCTATTCTTCAAAAACTTTATCAAACTCTGTTAAACAACCTATCAGGTGATATATTACTCGAGGGGGTAGCGGTCTTAAGCAAGAATTTAAGATATTTTAGGAAATTGCTATTCGAAAATAGTGGTAACTAAATTTTTGACATTTTAGATAAATTTCGCAAAAAATACTATTTATTGCATTCCCAACAGCTCAAGATTTTTATAGAACAACTATGAAAAATGTAGATGCTAAACGCAAAAAATCTTGAAAAAGCGTTAAAAATCACATTGAAAATCGCATTAAAAATCGTTAAAATCTAAAATTCGTAACAAACACAAAATTTAGGGCATCAGGCTAAAAGTTTGAAACGGCTATCTTTTTATCAATCAAAAAAAAAAAAAAAAAAAAAAAAAAAAAAAAAAAAAAAAAACCCGCAAAATGAGAAAAAACACTAAAAATCGTATTAAAAATTCGTTAAAAATTCAAAAATCGCTGTACAAATTCCGAATAAACTTTGTTAAAAAGATTGCTATATTGGTTTAAAATAGGGATGCAACGGATACTGATTTTGCCGGATATCGGATATCGGATATCCGATTTGCCTGCCGGATTCGGATATCCGGCCGGATATCCGGTACTAAATATGTTTTTAGTTATAGTGAATGTTCGTTTATTTCTTTATACAATGCCATCTCATATAATAAATTGCAAACATGTTTCACACACCATTACAACATTTTAAACATATTGCAATATATTTTACAGAAACTATATATCTTTGACTATCAGGGCTTGAAATTCAGGTTTTCCCAGGAGGAGAGAGTTTCTCTCATAACATTTGTAAATGCAGGGGAGTTAAACTATATGAGATGGGGGGAAAATATTTTTTAAAACCTATTATTTTTTACATGCCACTTAAATATTTACAAATTATACCGACAGGACAAAATTCCACTGAAATAAATTAAATCAATAACTCAAGATAATTATCCAAAATGTTTATTTTAATTAAAACAAAGGAAAATAATCAAACCTTATATATATTGCATCATTTTTCAATTTTCATTCAATGTTATGGGCAATTAATAACTGAGTTGCTAAATGAATTTTTCAATTCATGTTTATTCGATTTTGTGTGGCTTAGAATCTTTTATAGGTTACACTTTTGACAAACAGAACAGAGCAACTTTTCTAACACATTAAATTATCGAAAATACTTGGTTATGCTTTTTTCATCTTATTTTTTTTTGACGTGACAACGTCTTGTAAATTGGTTTGCCGGGAGACACTTCAAGAAACTGCGTTACGTTACGTTACGCTCCGCTCACGATACGCGCTCTTTTTTCTCTTAACTTTTTCCGGTCACTTGTGGGACCATTTTCTGAACGTGAATGTGAATTCGCTGCAAGGAAGGGGCGGTGCTTAATAGGAATTTTAAATAGTAGTATAACTAAGACGAAATACGTTATGTATTAGTTATTAGTATAAAGTACAAAGAAAATAAGTGTAGTTTATTTCGTAATTCGGTGGTATATTATGGAAAACTAATGATATGTGATTAGTGAAAGCCATTTTACTTTAGTTATATTCTGCTCATTGAAAAATTCTTTAATATGCTGTTTACAAAATTCAACATTTGACATCAATAAACATGAAGTAAAATGTGTTTAACAAACACAGTGTATTGCAAGTTATTGTATGTATATTTGTATATAAATACGTATGTATGTGTAAAGGTAAAAATAAAATTTTGTTAATATGAAATTCAGTGCGAGATTCTTTGTATAAATTAATGTTTTAAATATAATTCTTTGTATAAATAAATGTTTTAAATTGTTACTATTATTTCATCCTTCTTCCTACTATACGAATAAATATTCACATTAAAATTATTTTACAACTCAAAGTCGTCGTCACGTAAAACTTTCGCCCGTATACCGACTTTACAGGCAACCAATTTTTTCTTAATTTTCTTAAAATCTGATTGGCATTCATTTTTAATTTACTTTCAAGAATAATGCATGTAGGTGATTGTATTGTCAATATCCTTCGGTGATTGTATATCACTTAGTGGAATTATCGTCAATACTGTAATGTGTAATCCCTGACATTTTAGCTAATAGAATTATGTTCTACTATTTATTAGAACTTAAACCCAAATGAAATTCTGAAAAGAACATAGTCAATAGGTTTCTTCTATTACGTAAGAAATGGTTTATTTAAAAAAGCCATGTCCTAATTTGTGTGAACTATGCACGTCAAGTATTTATTGTTTCTAAATGTGTTTCCTTAAAGTTCATCTTTTTTTTTTTTTTTTTTTTTTTTTTTGGTTTATGATTCGTCCAGGAATATTAACGTTTAATCCATGATATACATAATATATGACTTATTATATAAATCACGTTTTGAACATCATAAAAATGTTTTTACTGATTTTCAATAACTCAATGGGAAACATTTAAACATCTTGCTTTGGGCAATGGATGTCCACATTTTATTAATTTATTTTACGAAATTCTTTAAATTTAGAAGAATTTTTATTTGAATAGGAAACCAAAATGTCAATATTAATAAAGAAGAGAGTAGAAAAGTTACAAAATGGGAAGGTGCAAATTATCAGATATGGAAAAAATGAATCCGAACAGAAACGTTGTATGAAAGATCGTCTTTTAAATAAAAAAAGGAGGTATGATTATTGAGCCCATTGATGACAAAATGTGCGATGACTTTGAAAAATGAAAAAATCTAATGTTGATCCACTGATTGTAAACACAAAATGCTTATTTATTTATTTATTTTTATTTTTATTTTATTTTTTTCAAATGTGCAACACAGGATTTAATCTCATTTTTTTTTCAGAGCTAATTCCAGACTCATGTGATAGAGCTCAGACTCTAGTGACCATTACTGCCCCATTAGTTATTTCTTGTTTTGGCACAGGAAAAAAAATCGCAAAATATATAAATCTGCCATAGAAAAAATGTAGCTGATTTCGTCCATCATGGCAAAAATAAATTTTCAAAAATTGTCGACCTGCCTGAAAAAATTTGAACTTTGAGAGAACTTGGGTAGTGGAAAAACATATCGAAATTCGTCAATCAATTACAATAAAATATCGTAAAATTTGTTAAGCTGTCACAAGGAAATATCATGAAATTCGTCAGCCAATAACAAAGGACAAAACACAAATTTTTCAGCTGGACACGGGAAAATAATTGTTAATTTCATCAGAATGTCACAAAAACAAAAAGGGAAATTTGCCAATCAGTCGCAGAATAAAATAGCTAAATTTGTCAATTAGTTGAGAGAAATAAATTATGAATTTTGCGAAAGAAAGAAAATTAATAAAATCATAGTTTATTAAACAATTTCTGATTTTATAAAGACTAAAGACAGAAACCAATATTTAGAAATGCATAAATAATGCATGAAAGGTAGCAAACAGCCATTTAGAATCTACTATCATTTGCTCCTGTAATCTATATATATAAAAGAAAGTCTGGATTTCATATTAATCACAGCACAAAAAAATCTACCGAACCAAAAATCTTGAAAATTGGGATAAAAATACTTCCCATAATACCGAGTGCCACTAAGAAGAGATTTTTAAAAATTCCACCTCTAAGGGGAAATGAAAAAAGAACGAGTTAAAAAAAAATTCCTTAAAAATCGGCTTTAGCAGTTATTTTTCAATTGATAACATATTTTAGTGTAATTTTTCATGCTGAATCGAATGGTACCAAGCAAAATCTTTTAAATCCAGCAGTTCGTGAGATACTTCACATTTTTCTAATTTGGCGATGTCTTCGGCGCAAAAACCTGACATTTTCAATCCTTATCTATATATATAAAAGAAAGTCTAGATTTCGTATTATTCACAGCACAAAAAAATCTGCCGCACCAAAAATCTTGAAAATTGGGATAAAAACACTTAACATAATACTGAGTGCCGCTAAGAAGAAATTTTCGAGAATTCCACCCCCAAGGGAGGTGAAAAAAAAAAAAAAAACCGAATTTAAAAAAAAAAATCCTTAAAAATCGGCTTTTGTAGTTATTTTTCAACTGATAACATATTTTAGTGTATTTTTTTATGCTGAATCGAATGGTACCAAGCAAAATCTTTTAAATCCAGTAGTTCGTGAAATACTTTGCATTTTCCTAATTTGGCGATGCCTTCTGCGCAAAAACTTGAAATTTTCAATCTATCTATATAAAAGGAAGTCTGAATTTTGTATTAATCATTGTACAAAAAAATCTGTTGTACCTATAATTTTGAAAGAGAGTTCTATAATCAGGTTAACATGATTATGTAAGCTATATTTAATTATATCAATATATATATAACGCAAAGTGAAATTTCATTCCGGCCGCTTATAACTTAAGTTCTACTAGATAGATTTTAATGGAACTTACATTGTTACTTGGATAACTTTTCTGAAATTTTGTAGCAAATGAAATATAGCATTCTACGTTGATTAATTGAATACTTATGGAGATGTTTTAAATCAGATGAACCCAATTACAAAAGGTTGGCTTTATTTTAAAGGCTCTGCTGAATGAATTTTTATGTGATTAAAACTGTTAACATGTTGAGCGCTACGTCATTTATTAGTGACTAACATTGAACTTTCCGTTTAGATGATGGACTTTTTACCAATGACAGACAGTCTAAAGTATGATATAAAACTAAAAATCACTATGATATAAAAATTTCGTTTGATTCAAAATTTCTTTAAAAAACACTGACCAGCGTAGCGGGCGAAGGCTGCTAGATGGTATATAAGCCTGCGCTTCTCTGTCGCTTTGCTCAGCTTAGCTTTTTCTACATGCTGAGTACTGATGAAGAATCTCGACAATAGATTCGAAACAGCTGTTTGCTACCTTTTCTTTCATTATTTGAGCATTTCTAAATGTTGGTTTTCTATCTTTATACATTTTTACAAAAAAGCTTTATTTGCTATTTTGACTTCAAATTTTGTTTTACAATCCGAAAGTAAAGATACAATTTTCTAAAAGATATAAACGTAAAATCTTGAATTTATTATAGAATTTTAATATAAATAGTAAGGAAAGCTGGCAACTTTTTAAGCTTTTGAGAATTATCTTTTACTCATATTGATAGGGAACTTATTATTTCATCTTTTGCATTATAAACAAAAGTTTTTCAGTATTATTTGTGATTTAAGGATTACTGTTATTCATCTATATTTGCTTTGCTGCATTCTCCGGATATCCGGTGATTGTGATCCGGATATCCGATGATATTTCGGATATTGAAAAATCAGCCGGATATGCCGGATATCGGATATTGGCCGGATATCCGTTGCATCCCTAGTTTAAAAGAATGAAATCGTATTCCTTTCACTAATGGGATAAAACCGCAAAAATAACGCTAAAAATCGCCTAAAAATATTTAAAAAAATCTAATAAAAAATCGAAAATCGGGCTTCGAGGTGCAAAACTACATCTATAAAAGTACCTTCCCTCCACCTTTTGTAACTCTACGTACAGCAGACTTTTCAGAACATCGCTGACACACACACAAACTTGTCTCTTTATTATTATAGATTTAAAAAAAATCGCGTTCCGTTAGTTCCATTTTCCACCACCAGGGAGCGCACTCTATTCTTCAAAAACTTTATCAAAACGATACTCTGTTAAACAACCTATCAGGTGATATATTACTCGAGGGGGTAGCGGTCTTAAGCAAGAATTTAAGATATTTTATGAAATTGCTATTCGAAAATAGTGGTACCTAAATTTTTGACATTTTAGGTAGATTTCGCAAAAAAAAATACTACTTATTGCATTCTCAACAGCTCAAGTTTTTGATAGAAGAGCTATAAAAAAAAATAGATGTTAAATGCAAAACATTTTGAAAAAGCGTTAAAAATCGCGTTGAAAATCGCATTAAAAATCGTTAAAATCTAAAAATCGTAACAAACACAAAATTTAGGGCATTAGTCCAAAAGTTAAAAACGATTTTCTTTTTACCAATCTAAAAAATAGCCGCAAAATGAGAAAGAACACTAAAAATCGCATTAAAAATTCGTTAAAAATTCAAAAATCGCTGTACAAATTCCGAATAAACTTTGTTGAAAAGAGAAAAAAAATTGCTATTTTGGGTTAAAAGAATGAAACCGTGTTCCTTTCACTAATGGGATAAAACCGCAAAAATAACGCTAAAAATCGCCTAAAAAATTATTTAAAAAAATCTAAACAAAAAATCGAAAATCGGGCTTCGAGGTGCAAAACTACATGTAAAAAAGTACCTTCCCTCCAAATTTTGTAACTCTACGTGTATCAATCTCTTCAGAACAGCGCTCACAGACAAACATCCTTCTCTCTTTATTATTATAGATTAAATTTATTGGTGCTGTCATCTATGTAAGAATTTAATAAATATAAATTGACAATTTGGATTTATTACTTAAAGGATAAGTTGTTTTGAAAGAAATATTAAACGAAACCCTCCGTGCGATCTTCGCTCACACTTACCCACATGTTTTTACTGTACACTTTTGCGTAGTTGACTATGACTGCGCACTTTTGCCCTCAATGGTTGTACAATAATTCGCATTCAGCACGATAAAGTTGTTTCATTCAATATCAAAAGTGTTTCTGATAAAGTTAATGGGGTCCGAGATACAAAATTCTAGAATTTTTGTAAAATAATTTTATTGCTCTAAAAATTTCTGTTTTTTTTTTTTTTTTTTTTTCCTATTTAAAAGTTTAAAATGACATTTAAATCACGTCTCTACTTTATGGAAGTTGAAAACATTGATATTTTCGTTTTGGTTTGTTTTCAAAATGTACTTTTCAAGCAATGGTTGCCATGATTAATGGTTGTTTTTTAAAATATTACACCACTTTAAGATTTTTAATTTAAATATTTTAAATGGTTCTACTTGGTTATCCCGTCGACTAAATTAGTATCGCCGAATTCTAAGATTAAAAATCATTAATGGTTGATTGCAAATGTCACATTCACTTGACATTAAACATGATACACGTGTTTGTTATGTCATCAAGTGATTTTTAGTTTAAGTTTTTGTTTGTATTTTTATTAATGTTCTACTAAAATAATTGTTCTTTCGTTATTTTTTTAAATGCGTCAATTTGTATAATTTGGCTATGGTTTCGCGATTTGTATAATATGGCGAAACTGGTCGACGCGCGGCCAAGTAGTACCTTTTAAATTTTTATGTAAATTAATATTTTTAAAAATGCTGACTCAGAATTCAAACTTTATATTTCTTTTATTTAAATGAAAAAAAAAAATTAAATTCTACAAATAAAATTTCGAGTTATAACAATTTTTAACTACCCCACTTTTTTAAAAATAAATTTTGAATTAAAAAATAAAAAATAAAAATGTTTGATAAATTTTATCATACGATTTTGTTTACAAATGATTTAACCATCGCAAAAAATTTCATATAAATCACAAAAAATTTCATATTTAACCATCGCAATATATATATATATATATATATATATATATATATTAGCTTAATAATTGAAGATTATAAAGTTAACTTAATAATTAAAAAAAATACTTAATAAAATTAGCTTAATAATCGAAGATTGTTATATTTTATTCATAATCTAAGACTATAAATAAAGTATAGCAACATCATCCCTCAAATCTCTTTAATGAAATAGCTAAAGTGCACACTCCTACTCCTGAACCACGTTATCCTACTGTTCTGTTATCAGAGCTCTGTTATCAAAGGGGACAATTTGCATAAAGTCCATTATCTGCTTTACTTGAGCACTTTCAATTAATTGGGAAGTGCAGAGGGTGCTAGTGCTTGGCGTTCACACAGTGCAAATCCACTGCGTGAGAAACGTGACTGCATCTGTCCCAAAATAATTAATCAAACAAATATAATAAACAGATAGAATACTAAGCGCAAAAATATCTTAGCTAGTCAAATTCGAACATAAAGTTTAACAAGTGCTTTTAAAGCGAATACTTTGAAAAAATATTCTTAATATTACAATAAAAAAAAAATATTTTGTCAGATTAGATGGACAATACTATTTAAAACTATTGTTATGTGGTATTATCTTAATACTTGTGTATTTCATTCGTGTCGGGAATTTTTTAAGTGATATTTTTTTCTTATCTGGAAATTAATTTGAGCTATTTTGAGTTAGATAGTATTAGTTGAAAGAATGTATCGTATCAACGGAGTGGGGGTTCTTCTTGCCATTCAAAATGCGTACCTGAACTAATGCACACAAAAGAATACATTCACTATCTAGCGAGATAAAAGACGTCACGGAAAGATGCAGAGCCCGACTAACAAGTTTCTGTGTCCAGAGCACTTTGTTTTTCGTGTCCCTTTTGATTGGTTAATTCACTATTACTGTATTTTTTATACATAATTAAAAAGTGTCAATTAAGAAAATTAAATTCCCTGGAAAATTAAAATTCGGTTCCAGAAATAATAATAATAATCTGTCACTTGTTGAAATGTTCTTTTAAACATATATTGAGATATATTTTTGTCATTTCATCGTATTACTGTCTTAAATATCACATTTGTTTCCACAAAAAGGATTTTCATATTAGAAAATTAGATGACAGAATAAATTTTGTGCCCTTTAAAAATATCGTGCCCAGGGAACAGGCCCCAGGTGCCTGTGCGATAATCAGGGCATAGGAAGATGACATTTTGAGAGGATAGACCCTGTTGATATTGAAAAGGAACCCTCATAGATTTTTTTTGAGTGGAGTTGGGTAGTGAACGAAAAATAGTCTGGTGTTAGGACCTCGTGAGGAGAGGTTGACTTTTTCCCGATCAGAGTACAAGGCGTGTTTTAAGTTGTGAGAAGCTCTTGGAGGATAGAGCTAATGTAAGGTACCCTGGGGTAATAACGCCACGTTAAGGTTCTACCAATTTTCACGGCTCAGTTTTAGCTTGTATTTTTCAAACAAATATATGATTTGATACAGCAACTCATTGACTATCTATATAAAAAAAATAATTTAACAGATATGAATACATAAAATGCAATGGCGTGATTTCTTGACCAATGCTATTTGGCGTTATTACCCACCTATATGGGTAATAACGCCATGCAAACAAAACTATGAAATAATCTGGAATAATTTAATGTAGATTGCCCAATTCTAAAAATACAAACTCTCAGCTCTAGAAATTGACAAATTGCATCCTAAGCTATTGAAAATGTTCAATTTTTTGTGAAAGTGTAAGAAAAATAAAGATGTGTGTGTGTGGGGGGGGGGGGGGGAGGATGAGGCAAAAGAATATCAGACCGTGAGCTTCTTTTTGCTTAAAAAGGACCGCTTAAATAGAGTTATTAGAAATATTGCACAGTTTTAACTGTGTTTATTTGAATCAGTATTTAGGATGTAGCTCGGCCACTGTAGGGAATCAACCGGGGTAAAAATTGCAAGGATTGGCGTTATTACCCCGTTATAGTTATTGCGCTGTACATTTTAAATTACAAATTATCTCGAGAAGATATCCAAAATCTTCAACAACATTTTGAAAGTCCATGAAATGTACTACAAATTTATGTAATTAACAAAGTATTTCCGGATAAAAAAAATAGTCTTCACATGACAAAACGTATCTCGCAAATTTTAGATCAAGCGTTATTTTTAGCTGCTTGTAAAAACAATAACACCTAAAAATGAAACAAATTAACTTGAAGCTGTTTTTTGCGATTTATATGACTCAAAACCCTTCTGCGCAGAGCACATGGGTGTTATTTACCAGATTATTTCATAATTATGCAAAATATTAGCACTTGGCGTTATTACCCCGTCTGGCGTTATTACCCCAGGGTACCTTACTAGGAGATTAAAAGCAATTTCCAAAAAATTTAATTTAATTAGCATAGTGTGTGAGAGATATAGAGTAGTTTAACAGCACACTGAAAATATTTGCTGTATTTAACTTAATGTCGGACCGGATCACCTATATCGGAGTTCTTAATTGTAAATATTGTTTCATTATTTTTAAATAATGTGCAAATAAATTGTTAGTTAAGTTTAATTGAATGAGTTAGTAGTCTTTCGATAAGTCTCTCATAGCGTGCCCGATACCACGTAATTATATTGGTGATGGCAGCATATCAAATTAAAGGAACATCCTTCAAATTCGTGTGGACTAAGAGGGAATGCGACATATTTGATGCATTAAATTTTGTATTTTTATTCCACTAATATACACAGTTAAAATCTAACATTCTGAAACTGTACGAAATTAAACAATGCGTTAAATGGCGAAATGTTCAAAGAAAAGAAGAAAGAAAGAAAACATCGATCGATCATGGTTGTTTTTTTAATTTATTTTTCGCGGTCATACCTGTTAAACCAGCCCACTAATTTATCTCTCTGTCTTTCTATCTGATCCAGGTGAGATGGAAATGACCCTGAAAGGTCTCGCGTCTGATCTATGACGGTAGTTTAGGGGTCATTTATATAGTCTACACCAGAAGGTAAGAATATCTTCTCTATCTAAGGCTAAGCATTGTGTGGTGAAATGTTCTTAAGGGTCGGTTTATCTCATAAGTAAAATAGGGCTATAGACCCTATACACTGCAAATTAAATAAATACATTTTAGAACATTTTTTTTAATCACCAAATTTCTAACACATTAATGTGTTGTGAATTAGAAAACTTCATATACAAAAGTTTTTTTTTATGCTGTGATTGTGTTCTAAATGTCAATGAATATATTTAGTAAAGAATTTACTATAAAAAATCTAATATCAATATTTATACTTGCTTTAAAAAAGAAATTGAATACATTTCTTTCTAATTTTTGAAGAGTTTTAATTCATATATATTATTTTTTTTACAGCTTTTTGTTTGGTTTAAAGAAGCTTGCAAGGTAACTTAGAAATTCGAAGCGATCTTTGCCAAAATCAAATGATAACGGTGAAAGGACCTCTTCTTCTTAGAAATCCTCATTTCTAAATGTAAAATTTGTAAATATTTTACTTTTCATTGAATTACAAAAGAACTTAATTTTAGAGTATCCTATTTCCACATAAAATTATCATGAAAAAGTGTTCAATTTTTTAAAAATATAATTTATCAGAACCAAAATTATTTTAACATGCAAACATTTAAACTGTCAAACGCAAATTCTCTGCTAAATCTTATGCAGTTGTAAAAGAGCTAGCTGTTTATTGATAGAGAAAAAAATGTTTCCATAGAAAAAACCTTATAGAAAAAGCGATTGCAGCGATTAAAGCGATTATATTATCCAGTCTGAACAATTAGTCAATTAACAGGGACACAAAAATTAAAATTGCACCGTGGTGCATCTACGATCTTCATTTGAGAAGGATTTTTGAACCTTTTTTAATCAAAAAATGAACAATTTCGTTGTGGTACAATGTCCACAAGGCAGTATTTAGTAAATATGTTACACCATAAACCGATGTATTAAAAATCGCAAGCAACTATTAATTATGTGAAGTAAATAGTGTTATATATATTCCTTACATTTTAAGAGAAAGATAAATTTTATTTACAATGTTATTAAATTTCAAGTGGACATAAGTTAATATCTTAAGAATTGATAAAATTGAAGTAAAATTTTACGAAAAAAAAAATAATAATAATAATAATTTTAAAAATAATTTTTTTTTTTTTTTTTTTGCTTCGGTTAATTTTTTTTTTTTTTTATAATTTCGATCAATATAAATAAAATGAGTATTAGAATTTTAATTTAATTTTATCAGTTTTTAAGAGCTTAACATTTATCCGCTTAATTTATTAAAATTTTGTTTGCATTCTAAGTAAAAAAAGGATTTTTTTCCTTCTTCTTCTTCTTCTTTTTTTTTTTTTTTTTTACAGATGTAATTTAATTATAAGATTGCATTTATATGACAGGAAATTATTAATTTCACATTCTCTTATTAAATTAAAATTTTATTTTCACTCCAAAGTTACGTTTGAATGTTATGACACTAAAAATTGAAATTTTATCTGCATTGATATAATTAATATATATAGTACATGATGTTATATATTCCTTGTATTTTAATTACATTTTGTAAAACATATAAATTTTTTCACAATTCAATAAAATTTCAAGTGGACGTAAGTGGACTCTTTGTTGAACTACTTCATAAATTGAACAATGGATAAAAAAATTATCCTCATAATTTGTATTTATAGAAATCATTTGCCATTTTTAAAATGAACTTTTCTACAATACAAAGTCTCCAATAACAAAATACATTTATATGAAGTCTTATGAAAATGAAACGCAGATCAACATTCCGGTATTTTTGACAGGGGTTTTACTAGAATACATAATAAAATAGAAATGGCAAGAATCGTTAAAAAACCAATGCGAAAAGTTGCATTTAATTTTGAGCCAGTTTTTTATAGTTTGGTTCACACAGTGTACATGTACAACTAATGCGAAGAGTGTCTTCAAAGTGAGCGCCGTTAATCTTGAACTACATTTGTTGTTTAAAAAAATTAATTTAGGAGAAAGCTTTTTTATATATATACGTGGATCCAAACACAGTAGCTAGGTTAATAGCTAATTTTTTACAATTTTCATATTTTTTTCAAGACATGTTTACCTAGAAATTCGTCAGCGGATACAGTTTTGTACATTTGTAAGGAAATATCTTCTTGGAAATCAATTATCTCTATTTGAATTAAAGTTTTTTCAAGACTGAAGAACTTTGCAGTCATATTATCAATAAATTAAATCAATTATTATTTAGCAATTTATAAATAAAATATTTATTCAAATTGAAAAATTTTCGCGGACCGCATATTTCCGCGGCACGCCTGTTTCCTACCGTGGTACGTATCCGGACCGCGGAAATTTTGCCGCATGTTGCCTACCGTAGTGTCGATAGTAAGTCACTTGAAACAGGCATTACTTGTCTAAGTGTTACAAAAATATTATTAAATTCATTAAAAAGTTTATACGATCGAGTTGCATGAGTATCGCGCGATGCCAATATTTCTTGGAGAAATCTGTATAAATTTGTAATTTAAAATTAATTCAATCTATAAATGTAAAATATATTTTTCAAATCAAAATTTAAAACAGTAGATTTGTTCGAATATTTCGACGAAAAATTTTTTAAATCTATTTAAATACTGGTTTTACAATAACCATATTCAAAACTTTTGTTAATTTCATGCATTTCAAAGCGTTTGATATATCGTTTGAGTTTTTTCTTTAATATAATTGCATATAACAATATTTTTATTTTTTTCTGACTCAAACCATTGCTTAAAAAAAGTTTTATTATTACTATTTGTTCATTTTAATGTCTAGTTTTCTTGCATTAAATTTAGAGTAAATTTTGATTGCAGATAAGTATCAAATCAATATATTCTATTGATTGTAGTACATACACAGATTGTTTTAAGTTATTTCAGATTGTTTTAAATTTTCGATTGATACAATTTGATTTAAATTGTTTCTGAATGCGAGAACAAATATAAAATCTGACAAAAAATAATCCTCACTGAAATAATACATATTTGCTTACTGATACTAACATTATAAACGGTTCTTAATACGAACAAAGATAGATGTAAACACTCCAGATTTTAATCTCGCTTATAAATATCTTGTCATACGTTTGAGACACTTATCTAATCTGAATTCTAAAATTGCGTTTGAAATTTAGATTTTCCACATGAAAAATTTAAAAAAGACTTAACGAGATAATTCAAGTCCTTGAAGAAGGAAATTGTATCGCTTTAAATAATGTCATACACATGAAATATGTTCAGCTGACGAGTTCATTATCATAGTTTTAAATCTAATCGTTTCAGATTTTGAACTTTGCGATGCACTGGATGTTTTTTAACTGTGTCAAAGAATGGCAAAACATTTTATTTAACATTTGGTAACTTTTCTGTTAGATTCAGAACCCAACTTAGACAGTGGGGGACCCTGAGGCAAACGGGGAGCTGGCTCTTTTTTATCTTTTGAGATTTTTCGTGAATTAAGCGGAAGCGGCTAAAACTTAACTTCATACTTATTGTATGCAAACATAAATTTCATAACAAGTATTATTCAACTCTATATACAGAATAGCGCAAGAAAGATAACTTTAAGAATCCGTAGAATACAATTTTTACTTCTGTTATAGAAATATAAAAATAAATGTAAGCTGTTAAAACAGTTATACAATTATTTTAAGAATGGTTGCATGTATTTGGACGATTCCATCGCATGAAAAAACAATTAGTGGTATGCATTTAATAATAATAACAACAAATTGCAATACTTGTCATATTATTATAACATTCTTCATGATGTACTAAATTACTTTGGTATAAAATTTCTCATTATGACAAATTCTTTTAAACAAACAGTAACAGATAAGAGGTGCGTGTGATTACAGTAATATTTTAATGAAATTTATGTATCATAAAATATATTTATGAAATTATTAAGGGAATGGAAAATGCTAGGATTTACCACTACAACCAACGTTTTATCAGATTTCGGGCTTTTACTGCAACATATAATATATAACCACTTATAAGTAAATGTATGTTGTTTTTCCATCTGAAAAAAAAATTATGGACAAGGATGAATCTTCTTTATAAACGCGTAGCTAATCCAAAGCGAATAATTTGGGGCCCACCCAACTGAACCGAACCCGGAATAAATTATGCACCGATCCAGTCAAACCTGAACCCGAAATAGGTCGTGTAAAAACAACTTATTAAAAAAAATACTTAATTTCAATAAATTTTTGAGCACAGTTCGAAAGGAAATTATTCAAATATTTTTACCTAAAATAAAGACATTTTACCTAAAAACCTTTAAGATCTTAACGGTCTCCTGCACCTTTTTTCTCACAAGCATGATTAGTACTAAAATTATAATATAAATGAAAAAATTCGAAATAACAACTTAGTCTTAATCGGGAAATCTAAGTTTCGAATGTACTGTCACTGCGTCTGTTGTGCCAAAGGTTCTTCTCGGAAATGATTAAAAATCCATTCCTCTAAAACAGGTTTTGCCGCAACAATTATAACAGTTCAGAAAAGCGCAATTATATAACATTTTATGACATTACATATGAAGGTTTTCAGATTGCTACTATAGCAACGTTTTGGCATGTGAAGTACAAAAAGACGCAGTTTAGGCACAAAAAGAGCAAGATAATTTGTAAATAATTTGTAAATAACAATTTAAAATGCTTTTTTTTTTTTTTTTTTTTTTTTTTTTTTTTTTTTTTTTTAAGGATAAAGCGAAACAGGTTTTTAAGACCGAAATCGAAATTGAAACCGAATTTTGGTAATATATCTTTTTTGCTCGAAAAAGAAAACAAAAATTTTCGAAATGCTTTTCAAATGATTAACGCATACATAAATATATATAATTTTTAATTAACTATGCGTTAATTCTCTGTGCTTTTGACCAAAACTTTTTATTTCCAAATAAAGTAAAATGCCATCAATTCATTAACGACACAAAATGATTTCTTTTATACTAATTTCATCTGATTAAAAAATGTTACATACATCGATACATTATACATACATCGATTTATCTATTATAATGCCTTTTTGTAAATGATCATCATCTGCTATAACTATAACTTTTTCAAAAAATATTTGAAATACTTCTGTGGTTTCAAACTAAAAATTTTTTTTACAGTTAAGTCGGCAGCTTATAATGAGCCTGTAAAAATCATTTGCAAAGTTTAATTCTAGGAATAAACTATAATTTTGGAATGCAGATAGTTTCGGTGTGGTACCGTTAGAAAAAATACTGTATTTTTATAAAACAAAACGAAAAAAAATTTTTTTTATAATAATATATCTAAAAATATCTTTTAGCATTTTTATGAATCCTTTTTCGTTTTCTACAACTAATAGTCCAAGAGTCGACAGCCCAAAAACTCAAAAATTATTACCACCGTTGGTTGGCTCGTATATTTATCATTGCGCATGTCCTACAATCAAAGATATGAAAACATGGAAAATTGGGAGAAGGACAATACAATGATAAACCTACAAGTCAACCACTAGTGTTATTAATTTTTGGCTTATGCACTATTCACTTTCAGCAGGCATGAATCTTTCGATTTCCCTATTTCTACTCTTCCACAAAATAAAAAAAAATTCTTTTCTTGTGCTGGATACCTTAGGTTTTTGTGCTGTTGGCTCTTGGATTATAAAGAGTTTGTGAATTTCATTTCGATATGCTTTCCATCAGACAATAATGTTACAACTATAAAATATTCTTCTGATTTCGATATTTTCTTTAATGATGAGCCAACAGCATCATTATCTACACTGTTGAAAATTTTTGTGTGGAATTACAGAGGATCTACGGGCAATCCATCTTAAGCCTTATGTAAAATTACAGAGATTAGAAAAAACAGAGATTCTGTTAAATAACAGATGTTATTCGGTAAATTTACAATAGACTCTTTAAATTAACCTCGTTAAAAATACGTAAGACTCCGTAAATTTATTTTTAATGATAATAACGTAATTTAGTTTTTAAAATTAGTGAATCACTCAATCTTGAATGACCTTCGTAGAATTTGAATTTTTTAAGCAAATTTCAATTGCTATACCATTTAATTTTTACATAATTTATTTCTAGCCGTCTTGGGATATGAAGCCGAGATCTCTTGACACACAAACACACACAACTTACTGACTGTGCTAAAGAAGCTGGTGTTACTGCGTACAAAGTATATCTTTAATGATTTAATGGATCTATTAAATCTATCCCTATTGCAAAGTGATTGTCGATAAAAATTTCCACTAAGCCCAAGGAGATGATTTTTACTATTCTAAATTATTCTAAGTTTAAACATATAAAACAATTTTTAAACTAAATTTTCTTCTCAAATATTTCAAATAAAATTTCAAAAGCATTTTAAAAGTGTTTATTTTATATTACAAGTTTTAACAAAGATAAAAATATCTTTAAATAAAGACATGGAAATTTCTTGGACATTTATTCTTACAGGGAATTAGATATAAGATGAGACAAATATATGTAAAATGATGACCGAGAAACTCAATCGAATGCTTTTAACCGAAAACTATTGTAAATTTACAGAAAATCTCGTTTTCGCTTTTTTATTTTTTATATTTTATTTATTTATTTATTTATTTATTTTTGCTGTGTTTTTACAGAAAATTTTAACAGTGTAGTCATATACATATCATAGACAGATATGCAATAAATATATGCGTGATAAGTTACACTAAAATAATAAGAAAAATTGATATAGTTTTTCCTTTTCTTTTCTCTTTTTTTTTTCTTTCTAAGGCTCGATTTCCATCCAAGCGTTTTATGACACAAGGATACTTTGAAGTATCACTTTAAGTAAATAGTCTTAATTAACCAACAGCAATTAAATCTTTTATTTTTAGTGCACATATCTTCTAATGTTTCATAGTAATGCAAGAAAAACAGGTTTCAAGGAAATAGTTTTTTAATTCATAATTTGGGATATAAAGGGTTGACTAATATTCTTTCATTAGCCTCGCTCTTCATTTTTTTGTCTTATTTACTTATTTATTTATTTATCATTATCATTTTGTTTTATTTTATTTATTTATTTTAATATTCTTATTTATTTTTATTTTTGTTTTTTTGCAGATTCCGGCCAGGTTGGTCTTGGACTTCATTATCTCCGAACCGCTTCGAGCTTGCAATTTGTTTTCAACATTTAAATGTGCTAATTAATAATATTCATAGACATACAATTAATGTGTATAAATAATTTTTTTAAAAACGTGTCCAGATATTTTTGAAACGCTTTTATTATAATGACGCAACATTTAAAAAATATCAATAATAATAATAATAATAATAATAATAATAAAAAGAAAATTGAAATTAACTTTTTTTCCTAAGTCCAAATAATACAAAGATCAGGGACAATTTAGTAAAACAATAACAAATTTGTTTTCTCTGCATACATATTAACAAGTGGTTTCGCATATGCCTCTGGGCGAATGACGAACGGCTGCGATTTAATCTTATCTGTGTTTACATGAGACCTAGATTTCTAAATAAGTAAAATTCCGCCTCAAAGGAATAAATGCCCTTATCTATATTTAAAACGGATTCGTAAATAAGAGAACAGCGAAAATGACAACAAAAACCAATCAGGAAATGTGGAAAATAAACAATGTCCTACAAAAGTAAATACATTATTTTGAAAATCGATTTCCGACGATAATTTAATTTGTAAAAGTTTTCTCGACTTAATGTTTTAATATGACAACAGAAAAATGAAGCTTTAGTAGCTTGTTTTAGTCATAAAAGTAGCTGGGTGGCAACACGAATATTTAAATTAAATGCGATAGTTGTATTAATTATGGGAACAAGAATACGGTGAAGTAAAAATTGAAAAGGCGAAAGTTGATAGATTATTCTTGGTGTTGTAGTAAAAATTAGTAGGTTTCCAAGAAAAAATTCATACAAATATAATTCAATAAAATTTCAATTTTATACTTCTATGTCATATTTTGATTAAAAATATATATATACAAGAACATGACTTAATTTAGAGTTATGTGTTTGTTTCTTTGATATAAATTCTGATACAAAACATAAAATTAAAACTTTATTAAATTATATTTGCATACTTTTTTTCTTAATAAAGGTGCTAATGTTTATTATATGGATGACAAAATATTAAAACAGATCATCATTGGCATATTTTAGCTATAAAATATGTTGAAATACCTTATTTTTTAAAGAGAAATATAATTTTCTGTTACCTGAAAAAAATTAATGTCCTTGTGTGTCTGTTATTGCCGTTTATACAGTTTTCAAGTATAAGTAATTTTGTGAATGCCAACAGTGCGAAATTTTCTTTGAAAGCTTTAAAAATAAATTAAAACTGAAATAACAAAATATAAAACTGTAAATTCAATAGTACAAATTATTAAGGGGGCACGAATGCCCTGAGCTCATATAAGTAGGTGCCACTAGAACAGAAGTCTTCACGAACGAATGTGAAAATGACTTAAAATCGAAATACTAGTTTATAATTACGTCACTCTTAAAACATTAAAATTGTGTAATGTCATCGAAACAGGGCCGTACCTAGAAGTGAATAATAGGGGGGGAGGGTCAAGAAAATGTAGGGGACGGGGATAATATTTCTTTTTTCTCTCTATGTGACATAGAAATGATAAATTAGAGAATACTATACTATATCTATTAGAGAATACTATAGTTATTATGTTTCTCATTAAACTGTTCTAATAACTTTATTTTATACTAAGAAAAGAATATTATGATGAAAAATTCCGAGTGTATAACTAGTGCAATATTAAATATCATGTTAGCTTCATGTGTGCAAAAAGGATGAACGAGTGTTGAAACAATTATTTTAGTTACAATTTAGTATTTTTGCAAAACTGTAAGGTCCTTAAAACTAAATTAGATTTTTGAGCAGAATTTCATTTGGATTTTCAGAACATATATCCATTTAGTGACCTTGGAATATTTTCCAGGGGGATCAAAATGTTTTAGGGGGGGGGGGCTAAGCCGCCCATAGTTTCCTCACCCCCTTAACTACGGCCCTGTATCTAAAACACAACACATTCGTATGCAGTATTTGCAATTCTATAGCATATGCGATAGTGAGTAAAATATCGATAAAAAAAATCCCATCTTTACATACAAAAATCAGGTTGAGTTAAATAAAAGAATGCATAAAAATGATTTGGAATATGCGTTAAAACAGACATATCAATTTCAAAATGATCCAGTTTCAAGGGGGTCCGATACACAAAAATCTTCAAATTTCTAAGATAATTATATTTCACTAAAAATATTATGTGTTTCTTTCTGCTTGATATAACGTTTAAATCGTGTTTCTATCTTAATTGCGATAGGATATATAGTCGGTTCTCATTAATTCGAACTCGTCGGGACCACAAGAAATGTTCGAATTATCCAGAGTTCGAATTATGGAAAGTATGAGAGGAAAACATGTTTAAAGGGGTACTGTTCTAAAGGAATTAAAATGTTATAGTATTTTTGAAATTTATTTCGGCCGTTATCATTAGAATATGACTTAATATTAAATTTTAAAGACATTAATACGCGAAAGAGTCAAGGGTTATGAACAAACACAATGGAAGAAAGGTTGGAGGTGTCACTGATGGACAGACGGGGCATTAAGAAAAAGGATATCAAATAAATGGGATTATATGTATACTAGTTTCAGAACAATTTTGAGAAAAATGGAAGAAAGAAAGTTATTTTAAAGATCTGAAGTCCGTGTGAAAGAGAGGAAAAATGAAAAAATTGGAATTCTCGTTAGTTCGATTAAACGAAGTCAAGAGAAAACGAGTTCGAATAAAGGAAAATTTTTAATATTATTCTGCCCTTGAAATTTTCGGGACTTCATGTTTAGTTCGAATTAAGCGAAGATTCGATTTATCCGATTTCGAATTAACAAGAGTCAACTGTATATGTATATATTTTCCCGTTTTTATTTGTTTTCAAAATCTATTTTTCAAGCAATGGTTGTCATGATAATGAATACTTGCGAAAATGCATTTTCCTTCGTGATGGGTTTTTTCACCATTTTTCGCACTTAAATTGTATAGCATAAGAACCGTTAAAGGTTAGTTCAGACTTGGAACTTGGCATTTTCAACAGCTTTTACTTTAATTTTGATTCAACAAGTTTAAAAAAATCATATATATATTTATATATTTACTTTTGAAAATATGATTTTTTAAATGAAAATTATTCCACTCTGTTAAAGGTTTTTACTTTAAATATAGTAAAATAAAGGCTATCCGAAAAGCATGGAACCAAAGCATTCTCGGATAACCCGGGTTCCATAGGATTTTTAGGATAACCGGGGCTCCATTGGAATTTTCGAATAACCGCGAAGCTTATAGTGAAAATTGTTTGATGAAAAGCTGCGATAGTAATTTAGAACATCGTTGTAATAAAAATGTTGGGGTAACGTATTACAGACTATGGTAGATGTGATACAGGATTACACACAATGAAGCTACTAACTAGTAAGTTCTTAGATGTGGCACTTTGATATATTGAAATACAAGAAGGTGCAACAGCGTCAGATGTGTTGTTATTTAAAAAGTGATCATGAAAAGCTTCATTGAAACGATGCAAAGTGCAAAGTTGAAAAACAAAAGAAAATCTCAGCATATTTTGTATAATAATGAAGCGTCGTACGTGTCTTTATAATAAGTACTCAAAATTACGCAATGAAACAAATAAGTGAATGGATTCTGATTATTTGTTTGTAAAGAACATGCTTTTTAACACTATTTTTACCTGTATCCAGTAACACATTTCAAAGTTTTGACTTTTGCTTACTTTGCTTCTAAATTTTAAAGTTAATAAGTATTAAAATAAATTTCTATTTATTAAAAATGATTCGGAATTGTTTTGATGTAAAATAGTAATCATACATTAAAATATGTTGAAAGTTGTCATTTCACATCGGTAAAAATAGCGTTGACGGTAAAATTTTTCACATTTAAAAAGGACACAAGGAATTTTAAGGTCTTTCGGATCGGATAAACGGGATTTGGATAACCTTTTTTTTTTCAAAATGTTGAATCAAAGTTAAACATATATTTCTGTTTATTTAAATGAAAATAAATTGAAATTCTACAAATAATATTTAGTGTTATAACGATTTTAAATTACCTCCCTTCTTTAATATAATTTGAAATTTAAATTAAAAAAATTCTGAGAAGTTTTACTATGTGATTTTGTTATAGAGGTCTGCACGGGCCCCGGCCTGGTCCGAGGTCCGTACCCGGCCCGGCCCGGTACAGAATGGTTCAAAATGGTTCCTGGCAGAATGGTTCCAAATTTTCTAACGGACCGACAAACAAAATAAACGGGTCGGGCGGGCAAAAGAAACTAAGCGGTCCATACAGGCCAAACCGATTAAAAAAAAAAAATAACGGTCCTGTTATAAAGGTTTAACCAAAACCGGTTAAATATGAGCTATTTTTCAATGAATATGGCTTTAACAAGGATAAGTATGAATGTACGTCATGAGCCGATATTAGTTTGACAACATCAACATCAATACAGAAATGTAATTTGTACAGTGTAGAGATCGACATCGGACAGTTACTTTGTGTCTAACCAGGCTTTTTTTTTTTTTTTTTTTTTTTCAGCAGACTCGTGCCGTGCCGAGATCAGGCATGCATTGTTTTTCTACATATAGTTGAGCCGGGCCGGGACTATACTTAATTGTTCTCAATATATGTAGGGCAGACAACAAGATTTGAAAAATTATTAATAGCGACAAAGAATTTAAATTAACGTAGTCTTTGGAAATATATTTCTAGGTGGTTCTTAAATTCACTTCTCAATAAAGCGAAAGTTTGACACATTTTCTGACTAACTTTTAACTCTAAAGGTATAAAATCGATAATGGATTTGGAATCGAATAGCGTTTTCCATTTTTTAAATAAATAATATACTTGTATGTACTTGTTGAGATATAAGAGATTTTTGTCACGGGTTGCAAATTTTTCTCCATACCATGCTGTCGCCTCCGGAAATTCGATTCAAAACACTAACTTTAACAGTATTTTCTTAACTTACTTGTTCAAAAAATGGATAATGTCATTCAATCGAACAGCGTTAGTTTCTGTATTGAATCACCTGCTAATGTTATGAATTCCGAAAAGAAATGAATTCAAAAATGTATCAGAAAGTAGCTCCTGTGGATTTGAGAAAATGTTTAATAAAATGATATAGAAATATTTTCATAAATCTACTTTTTATTATACAGCTTCAAAAATTATATGTTTTTAACTTTATTTATTTATTATTTATTCTAAACCATATTAATTTTTTAACGAATCTTTATTTGAATGTTCAAAGTCTAACAATCTAAGTAATCATTAATGTTACTATTATGAATTTTCTGTTAAATCATCCCATTAATATGTATGCAGTATTCTTTAAAAGAATCTTAATTATACGATAAAATTCTTAAAATTTTCGGGTCAGAGCAGGCCGGGCCTGTTTTCACCGATTTCTGTACGGGCCGCGCCTGGAAATTCCGGCCCTTGCAAATCTCTATTTTGTTTAGAAATAATATGGTTAACCATCATTAAAAAATTCAAAATTTTAATTCAACAAATTAAAGTTTTTTTAATGTGTGTCCCGGGTTCCCTTAATGGGAATATTTTCTGCCGTTTGTTTTGCTTAATTATTAGATGTATAATTTTTTTTTTAAATCTAAAAAACGAAAATCTCTTTTATGACGGAGATGATGCTTATCTTATGTATTCTCTTTAACACTAGAGCGCCCGGAAGGAGTCGATTCGACTCCAACTATGCGATTAAATTCCAATTCGAACAAGAAAATTTTTCTTAAAATAATTTAAATTTAATACACGAAGATTTACTTTAAATAAATCAATTAAATAATTTTGTGTAAATATTCTGGTGAGAAGTATTATTATCAAGTTTGAGTAAAATTTCCGGGCGTTCTAGTGTTAAGAGGGTACGGGACATTTAATTTTTCAAAAAATCAGTTTTCATTTTTTGTTTTATTCTGAATATTTTCAAATTTCTCAACAATACGCAAAACACCCCATTAAAAATTTTGCATTATTTCTTGAGTTATTATCATTCATAGACGGTGAATGCAATTGAAAATCCATTGATATTTTGAAACTAGTACAAAACGCATTTTTTCAGATTTGTAAATTTGCACTATTGCTTTCAAACTATAAAAGCTAGAGCTTTAAAAAATTCAAAGCTTTATATATTTTTTTATATTACTTATACTATTTTTTTCTTTATAATATTTACAGGCTAAAAAAACTCACATATTTTGATTATTAACTATTTGGAAAATAGTTTTTGTTCTCGGTAGAGAATTGGGAAATCTGAAGTATATCTGAATCTTTTTATTGGTTGAATTCCGCAACTTATTTTATTTTATTTGTTTTCTGATTGGTCGAGATGCTTAATGTCTAGAAATGAAATACTTCTGTTTTTCATTTTATTCGCTTTCTTATTGGTTTATGCTTGTCCAAAAATGGAATATTTCTGTTGCCACGATGACCAAAAAAAAAAAAAAAAAAAAAAAAAAAAAGTATTAAAAACTAACAAGTTGCGTTTACAAGTAAATTTTTTTCTTTATACGACGGTGTAAAAATTGAAAATGTGCGATGTTTAGAAGTTTAAAAATTTACAGTACCGAAAATTGTTAAACTGAAATTTCATTTAATATTTGTTTATGATAGGTCCAGGAATATTAACGTGGCTTTAAATGTCCAGGCATATTAATATTACTCTATTATTACGACTATTATCTATTATTTGATAATCTTAAAAGTTATTATTATTATTATTATTATTATTATTATTATTATTATTATTATTATTATTATTTTATTATTATTATTATTATTATTATTATTATTATTATTATTATTATTAATCTTATTATTTTTATTATTGCACTTGCAAAGTATGAAAAAGTTTTTAAATATTTTAATTTTGCTTTAGTTTGCGCTAAAATTAAATTTAACTAAACCTCTTTCATATATTTTGATTTTGATTTAGAAGAAGATGTGCTATATTTAATCCAAAAATTGTTTTCCATATGCATAATTTAGAGTTTCATAATGCACGTAGCAAATTTTAATTCTTCTGTTACTGAGGTGCATTTTTTAATTTAAATTTTAAATACTAATTTTGTATATACAACATTTATTTCTCTGTATAATATCGTTAAGAATATATACTTTTAGCAGAAAGTGGGGCGGGAATTGTTAATTACATGGTATGTGTGTTTTGATACTTTAAAAAAGACGATGTTTTTTATCGTTTCGAAAAAAATCTAAAGTCCTGTATCACCCTTAAAAAAATCTCGTATTTTTGGAACCCGTACGTTTGGCATTAAACAAATGACGAAAAAAAGCGGAAAATGCGCGAGTTAATACCACATAATGAGTAACTTCTAATTATTTGTTAATAATAGAGTGATTTGTAGATACTAACAAGACTCGTCAACTGGTGGAAGAAAATAGACACAATTTCACTTTTAATTCTCTCATGGATTGTCTCACCTTTATCAAATAATTCATTTCTTCTAATTTTTGCTACCTATCGTAGGAGTAAAACACAGAAATTTTATCAGAAACAGATACTCTCTTCTTGTTAAGCTGTATTATGTCGCTGAAAATTAACCGATAATATATCCGGGGTTGAAACGAGGTTCATTGACGTAAGTTTTCTTCACATTTTTCTTTCTTTCTTTCTTTCTTTTTGTAAGTGTACAGGTGCAGCTTAAGACGATGATTATGTCCAAATTCATTAATATCGATTTTGGCTGAAAATAAAATAAAATAAAATAAAAGAAGAAAGAAAAAAAGAAAAGAAAGCTGTTTCTCATGCACAAGGCAAGGGGAGTAGTTATGATTAATTGATTATATACCCTTAAATAGAATTGATTTTACTCTAAAACCTTCGAAGGAATTAAACAAAGGATATTAATAAATAACAACATTCTTCTAAATATCATTAAGGATGATGTGTTAATAATATTTTTAACTACGTGGATGCACCAATTCAAACTTTCTTCTATATCATGTATCTCAATATTTCAAAAAGCAGCTACAAATGTTAATACTTTACTATTGCAAAGAGTATTGTATCCGAGTCTTCGCCGTTCCGTATAAAAGAAGGATAAATGCTATGCACATCATGCTATGTAAAAAAATCTCATAGTTAGCCTCAGTAATGTACATCAATTTTATTACTTTTGAATAGTGTAATAGAATCAAAATACGCGACAGTTTTTTCCCCGTAGACCATAATGTAATTGAATTCCTTTGTGTGACCTTGTAAAAGGACAGTAAAGGTTTTGCATCCGCCATTTTAAAAAATGATAATTTGCGGTGCACTACATAATTGCATATCAATTTCATTATGTTTGAAATTGTCTAACATCATTAAAATGAACTTGAAACGATATTTTCCCATAGAGGCTAATGTAATGGGAATTTCTTGACCGTCCCTGTAAGTAAACTATAAATGCTACACACTTCCTTTTCAATACCGATCATGCTATAGTAAGTATCAATAACATACACAAAATAAAGAGCAATTTGAATGCATTTACTAGAATTAGAGCTCGGACAGACGAACAGGCAAACCGAAATCATAAACGCTTTTAAATTTTGTTCAAAAATGTTAAAAAACATTTTTACTTTTACACTTAGGGTGGCGCCAGCACAAACAATCACCTCATAGAATTTTGGCTGAAATTACAGAATTCGTTACAACTTGATTCGCATATTAAAACGCAATCAATATGCCAAGTCATATTTTGATGGAGATTTTGCCGGTTTGGCATTGTGTTTTCCTGCTCTTAGTCCTCCATGTTTTCATATTTTTGGTCCAGGAAAACATAAAATACCTATGAGTCCATCGGTAAAATTGGGTTTTCAGGTGCTTTCCCCCAAGATATGACTAGGATGATAGATAGCGGTTTATTATGAGAATCGAGTTTTAACTTAATCTGAAATTTCAGCCATGAACTCAATGAGATCGCTGTCTGTGCTGCCGTCTACCGGCCCATTACTAACCTTTGTATCCACTTTTTGGAAAACTGTGCTTTCGCTACATGTGCACATACTAAAAATAAAATCGTTAGCAGACAGATATATGTATATACATGCATATATACATATTTGCCCACATTATGCATAAAATAATTCTACCTACAATGCCAATAAAACTGCATCAACTTTAAGTTGTCGCGATTGAAATATATTTTTAAGGTGTGGTTTTAATGCTGGGAAGCTGAGAAATTTCAGGAATTTTAAAGGATTACAACTCAGGAGTTTTGGTCGTAGAAGAATAGAAGTTTTATTGTTGTACATCTCAGATCTTGGAAAAAGTGTTTTCTAAATATAACTATAGGACCCAGAGACCGTATAAAACCTAACAAACTGGAAATTGTTTATTAAACTTGTCAAATGAGGGGCGTTTGTTCTTCTAATTGTATAAATATTAAGATTTTGGTGCAGAAGCTGTTGTACTTTTATGCAAAAATGCATGAATAAAAAATTATTACATATATCTGTATTAAATTCAATAATACGAAAATAACACTATTCCAACTTAAATAATCCGTAGCACCGTGAAGCCTAGAATCTTTATTTACATCATTGAATTTATTACGTACGACAGGATTTAATAGAATGAAGAAAACTTATACTAATATCTTTTAAAGTTTTGATTCAATTTTCATAAATTTTGAAATGTCTTTCTGAAATTCTGAAACGATTATATGTATATTAAATTTCAAAGTATTCGGTTGGAGTAGTTTTTGCACTGCTACACGAGAGCAGACAGACGGACGGAATAGGCGACAACTATAGGTGCTCATATTTAAATAATTGCGAACGCGCCTACCGAAGGTAATTAAAAAAATAATAAAATTGATGACAGAACTGCGTCCTCGACATAATCTTAATTCATACTCATTTTTCGATACTTTTGCAAGTTACATTGTCTATGTACAGCTAGCAGGATATAATTTATGGCGTGTTTAAATATTTTTCGGGACATTCTGTGTTATTAGACAATTTCGGGTCATCTGCCAAGTTTATATTAGACAATTACTACTATAATAACACTTTAGAAAAGAATAGGAGAATTTTATGATAAAAAATAAATTAATCCGGTGTCATAGACCTACGAACATGAACGAAAGAATATTAAGAACACGAGACTTGGTATCACGCGTTCTTATCTTGTATGACTCTATAATGGACGAAAAATTGATTTTGCCGTTCCAAAGAGTAACTTCATTTTAAAAGTTATGCAATGCCAGAAAGAAAGCCCAAAGGGGGAATATACTTTCATCTACGTAAGTGTTCAGATAAAGAGGTTATTTGCTGTTCAAGGTTCTTCTGATGATGATAAATTTGTGTACAATTTCGATAACAAATGCTGGTTTAAGCAGCCTGTTATAAAGAAGAAAGAAAAATTACGCGCCATGTACATATTATGTTACGCTTTCCAATATTGCAGGTATACGACTTAAATTAACAATTTTATAAAAGTCTCGGTTAAAATTCTTCTTTGCAGAATATGTAAATACTATCTTATTTTTTGGTTTGTGAAATAATTTCCACGAGGAAAATGTAAACTAAACAGTAAAGCTTGTCAAAACGGAATTTCTAGTGACTGGAAAAAATTGCGTTTTAGCCAAGTTTCCATCTTAGCAGGAATAACATAGTAAAATTTCTTACGTATAGGGACCATGAAATTTTTCTGTTCAATAGTGAATTTTGTTATAGTCAGGTTTCATTTAAATGGGTTATAATAAAGGCCATTCATTTTTAAAATATTTCCTATTTCAGATAAATTCTGGTGCAACTTTAATAGCAAAAGTTTAAAATAGTTGGTAATTAACAGGAAAAAAAGAAAGGTAACATAAATTAAGGTTATTTTTAAGACATTTACTACAGGCATACTTTGCGCTATTGTATGAAATGCAATGACATGAAAAGTTATGGAAATATACAGTATGTCGGTAAATAATGCGTATATACTGCCAACTTGAGCAAATTTGAATCACCTAGCTCAGCGATATTTGGTTGTGGATGATAAATATTCTTATCACTTTTCGCTATATCATTATATTTCGATGAAATGAAGACAAGTCCGTTATAAATTTTATTAAAATATCTTCATTAACCGTGAACAAAAATTCAAAATTCTTATTGAGGGTGGATCAAAGCAGTATTCAATGAATATATGGATATGTATGCAGTTTTGGGATGGATATAACTTGCATTTTTTATTAAATAAATGGATTACGACCTTGGATTCCTATACAAAAATTGTTTGCTGTACAATCCCTTAAGGTCTGAACAATAAATTCTGAATGATCCTGCATAAAAAAACCCTTGTGCAAGAAAATTTATGGCCTAAATTATCTTTAAAAGTAAAATAATAATAATAATAATAATTACTTAAAATATATATATATATATATATATATATGAAATGAAAATTGTAAAATTGAAGTGAGCTTGTGAGCTTGTGAGTAAGTGAGCTTGAACATTGTAACAATCATATGTTACAATTTTCGACATATTATTTCTTGCCTAATAAATAATTCTTCAAGCTGGCCCTTTTGTTGTCAGATTTAAAGGCATCTGGCATTAACTTTGAAACCGAATTTGTGTCTGGCAAATTAATTGTAGATGGTCTGATAGGCCAAAAAGTAATAAGTTACAGTTTTCAAACTAACTAAATTGATTAGAAGGGAACATTTTTTTTAAACCTAAAAACAACTCTCCAAATCGACACTTTCGTTTCCAGATTTAAAGCCGTCTGGCATTAGCTTTGCAACCGAATCTGTATCTGGCAAATTAATTATAGGTTGTCTGATATTTAAAGAGTAATATGTTGCAATTTTCAAGCTTTCTAAAATGAGTGAAAAGGACATAATATTTTTAACCTATAAACCACGCTTTAAACTTTTACTTTCGTTTCCAGATATATATATATATAAAGTCGCTTGGCATTAATTTTGCAACCGAATTCTTGTCTTGCAAATTGATTATAGGTTGTCTGATAGTCAGGGAGTAAAATGTTACAATTTTTAGGTTTTCTAAAATGACATGAAGGAAGCATATATATATTTTTTAAACCTATAAATCGCTCTTCAAACTGACACTTTCGTTGCCATATTTAAAGGGGTCTGACATTAACTTTACAAGGGAAAATCTAGGGAACTCAGCATAAATCGAATTTGTGTCTGGCAAATTAATTATAGGTTGTCTGATAGCCAATGAGTGTTAATGTTTTAATGTGTTACAATTTTCAAGCTTGCTAAAATGACGTGAAGGGGAGACATTATTTTTTGCCTATAAACCATTCCTTAAACTGGCACTTTCGTTGCCAGATTTAAAGGCATATTCCAAAAACTTTACATTCGAATTCCTCTCTGGCAAATTAATTATGGATTGTCTATTAGCCTGAGAGTAATATGTTACAGTTTTCAAGCTTGCTAAAATGACGTGAACGGAACATATTATTTTTTACCTATAAACCACTTTTCAAACCGGCAGGCATTTTCGTTTCCAGATTTATAAGTATCTGGCATTAACTTTGCAAAACAATTTGACTGGCAAATTAATTATAGGTTATCTCATAGCCAAAGAATAATATGTCATAATTTTCAAACTTGCCAAAATAACGTAAAAATATCTTTTTTTTTTTTTTTTTTTTTTTTTTTTTTTTACAGACAGGAAACAGAACAGGTTATACTAGAGAAACTGGACTGGTACAACGCAGTTACAATGTCCAGTTTCTCTAAGTTAAACTAGAACTTCTATAATATGATTATAGGAGTTAATCTAATATTATAGGAGTCTCAATTTAAACAGGAGATAGGAAACAGAGTAAAAGTAACTTTTAGAATAAGAGTTCTTTTCAGAATATCATAATCATGAAGCATTATCAGTATTTAGTAAAAACACATTTCGTTTTGTCGTCGAACTTTGTGTTAGAGTACTTGTTCAAGGTCGGGTCGTAGTATATGTATAAATAAAAAGAATATTGCCCAGTTAAACTGATGGCATTGAGCTCACAGGCTACGCATATACTAATTGTACATTACAGCCTTGTATTTTCGTTAACTCCATTCGGAAAAAATAAGAAAGGGAAACAGCTCTCCCCTTTCTCCTTTTTTATACTTAATCATTGAACCTCCTAAACTATCGAGGACATGCTTTATCATATAAAAAATCTATATCCAAAATTCAGAGCAAATCGGATAATTCTTAATAAAAACCCATTTAGCATTTATATAATTTAAGAGGAGTTATTCCCCTCTTTTATACTTAACCATTAAACTTCCAAAACTATTCAGAGATTTGAACGAAATTTGACAATTCTGTTTGAAAAATCCATTTATACAAGTAAAGGGGAGGGGCATTAGAACCCCCGTTCCCCCTGTTTATACTTATTCAAATGAACACCTAATAACAGCCACGGACTCGCCTCATCAGAATGATCCTATATCTAAATTTTGTACGAAAACTGTTAATTCTGCATGAAAATTCCGTTTATATCAATTAAGGGGAGGGGCATGAGCCCCCCGTTCCCCCTGTTTATACTTATTCAATGAAAACCTAATAACAGCCATGGTATCGCCTCATCAGGATGATCCTACATCTAAATTTTGAACGAAAACTGTTAATTCTGCATGAAAGTCCCGTTTATATCAATTAAGGGGAGGGGCATTAAAACCCCCGTTCCCCCTGTTTATACTTATTCAATGAACACCTAATAACAGCCACGGAATCGCCTCATCAGAATGATCCTATATCTAAATTTTGAACGAAAACTGTTAATTCTGTGGCTGCATGTGCCAAATCTAGCTCCCCTGCCGGCAAAACCAGTCTCCTCCTGGCAACCCTTGCCGACAAGGCAAGTGCTCCCGATAGCGCCGTCTTACGACACTACGCTCGGAGCTTCCGTCCAGCAAGCACGCCTTTTAGTCAGCTCTGCTACTTACCTTTCCGAGCGTGTCATGTAACAATTTGATTTGTAAATATAATTAATAAATATTTTGTTGTTATACATAACTGAGCCATGTTCAATCGACTACAACAGTGGTGACCCGGAATACCCTTCTCTGATGTTTGAATGAAAAAGACGATCTTCAGCGACCGGACCACGTGCTACGCAGGGCCGTAGTCAGAAGTGAATAATAGGGGGGGGGGGGCTCAAGAAAATGTAGGGGGGGCTCATTTTTTTTTCTCTCACTCTGATGCAGAAAGATAAATTAGTGCATATTCATATTGTATGTACTATGTTTTTTATTAAACTGTTGTAATAACCTCATTATAAGCTAAGAGAAGAATAAGCTGATGAAAAATTCGAGTATATAACGAGTGCAAAATTAAACATCATCTTAGTTTCGTATGTGCAAATAGGAAGAGCGAGTGTTGAAACTTATTTTAGTTATAATTTAGTATTTCTACAAAACTTTGAAAAGGCCTCAAAACTAAATTAGATTTTTGAACAGAATTTTATTTGGATTTTCAAAAAAGAAATTCATTGAGTAATCATGAAATCTTTTCTAAGAGAGGCTCAAAATGCTTCAACGGTTAGGGGAGGGGGAGGGGGCTGAGCCAGCACATCCTTAACTACGGCCCTATCTGTCACTAGAACTTTCTGACAGAGTAATTGAAATGCCTCTGCATTTTCGAATTAAAATCTGCTTTTTTAAAAAAGCACATGAAAAAGTTAGTCATATATATGCACTGCTATCTTTATAGTTTGCACTCGCGTCTTAAGTAATTCATGACAGATAATTATAAAAAAAAAGAAGTTCATAGGTTTAAATGTATAGGTTATAGAATTTTCGTCAAAAACGAATTTTCGTAAAAGTCAGAATTTTGGTCGAAAACGCTAAAGAACTGGCGTTCGATCTCTAATACTTATACTGGTGAAATAAATGATGATGTCAACAAGTAAATAAAAGCTTACAGTTCACTTGTTTCGAAATAGTTGCAACCTTTAATCTTTTTTTTTAATCTGCCCTCAAGGAAGTTTAAGTTTCATTCTTTTACAATAAAAACATTAACAAAATCAAAGTTGTATTCTGCATTTAAAATTATTACTGTGTTCATTCAAAAATTAAAAGCATGTACATTTGAATTGGCTATTGGCATTTTTCTTTGATTACCATTCATAAATCAAGGACTATATACGTATATATTTTTAAATTTAAACTAGAAATATTCCAATATACAACAAAATGTTTATCATAAGATAATATTTATGATAAAATTAATTATAAATTTGATCTATGCTAGTAATAGAAAACGCTACAGAATAAATATTTTCAGTATATGGGTGATTCTACGATAAGAGGTTCAAAAACATGGAGAATTCGGCCAAAAAGAAAAGTTTGAGTTTGATCAAAAACTATTAAATTATCATTTTTGTCCCGTTTATTTACTTTTTCATATAAGGGCAAGTCACTTTATACATATTTTATAACTTTTTCTGGTCAGTGACTCGCTCCCCTGGCAGTTATCGTGCCAGGGGAAATACGGCAGGGGAGAGACATTTTCGTGTAAATTCAAACTTTTTAACTGACTAAATTAGTTTTTCGGTTAATTGTGTATTTCACTTTAAGTATTACCGTATTGTTTAATTAGGGCAGTAAATGCAATTGAATTAAATGAATATTATAAGTTTTATGACTTACCAGGGGAGATACACTATCACCGTGCGAAACCACTACAAAACACGGTTGCGTCGCAACAACTAAAAATGGCGACGCTTAAATGGCTTGCGCATTTAGTATTGCTAACTTCAAGCCAATAGATGTCCTTAAGCACTACTTCCAATATAGCCATCCTTGAATTTATATTTGTTTCAGCGGAACGAAATTTGACAGGGGAGAGACACAAAAAAAGCGGGACAAAAGTTAATTTTAAAAATTATTTGAAATTAACAAAATTATTTTATTTTTTATTTTATAATACGTAAGTATAATTACTTAAATTCCAATTAAACATACTTTAGCTAAGCATCTGGCGGAAAAAATATATGTATTGTTTGAAAGTTAAGTTGAAACCGGCAATGGGACATGCCAGGGGAGGGGACTTTTTTGACTTTGTAAGAAATTTCAGAAAAATGTGTTTAAATTAGGCATTCAATCGTGATGTTATTTAATAAAGTATATTAAGATGATGCGATTCATTGCAAAAAATAGCAACATATAGAATAAAAAATCTGTTTTAAACGGATTGCCGTACAAATTACCTCTTATCGTAGAATCACCCATATAACTAATGCTGATACAAATATAAATAATATGTCAAAAGTAATTAAAATGCTCGCATTTCTCCTACTTAAAACGAGTTGTAATCTTCATTTCTAATCATTATCTTTTTTTAACAAAAAGAGAACTTTAATTATTGTTATATAATAAAAGCATAAACAAATTCACTCATAGATAAAGAATTTTAAATTATTTTTATGCACAGTCAAATGTTAAAAACACATTTTCAATTGAGTATACTATTAAAAAAATTCTTTAATTTGAAATACCATGACTCAAACTTCAAACACAAAGCAAAATATGAATACTTAAAACTTTATTTTATACTAGAAGCAAAACAGGATTAAAAAATTCTTCAGAAAAAACGCTTTATAGCAAAATGCTAAAATACCAAATTGCAACGAACTGCATTTTTCATGTAACACGAAAACAAAATAATAAAAACAAACAATAGTACATGTAACAAACACACTTTTGTAACAAATGGAATTTTTTTAAAACCAATTTGGAAAAATATAACGAAGTATGCTTTAATGGATACATGAAACAATATAAAATATTTAAGTTGAATAGATATATAAATACGAATGGTTATATAAGCATTATAAATGTGAAAACTAACCTTGTAGTTATAACTAAATAAATAAACAACGTTCAAGAGCACAAATACTGTAAAATAAAAGATGTTAAAAGCAACCCCCCCCTTCTTAACCTTGTAGTGTATACTAAATACATAAACTGAAAAAAGTAGATTTAAAAGGAATAAAGTAGTGTCAACAAATTGAAATTCACCTGCTTTAAAACAATTGAAGTCTTCTATTCTTTTTCTCATTAAATTTTTTAAGGAAAACTTCCATATTGATTGTTTCTGTTCTTTCTTTTTCAAACGCAAGAAAACTCAAATCGGCCATTCTTTGATGAGACATTGTTAGTCTTTGTGGACGATTTATTCTTGTAAGGACTGAAAATGTTGATTCACATATTGCAGTACTACATCCAAAAGTTTTAACAGTTGCTAATAGTTTATAAGTGTCTTCAAATGTAATTCTATATTTAAAAAGTTCATTAAATACAATGGTGTTTGGATTTTCTTCAATGGTTCTTTTTATGAAATTCTTTACAACAATTATTTCATCTTTAGATGGAAGCTTAACATTATAATTTTCTAATATCTTCATTTTATTTAAATCCATATCAAGCTCTGCACTTGACAGCGCTAGAAGTAACTTATCGTTATTATTAAACCGCCTTTTCATTTCATTTAATACTATATCTAAAGTTCCAAAATAAATAGCTTTTAGATGTAATGTTTCATCAATATTCGAGCTAGCACCTGTAGTTTCTACAATTAAATAATCTCTGAGTTTTGTAGAAGTGGTTTTTTTTCGCTTTTTTTTAACATATTTCTTCTTCCTCTTCCTCAACAACAAATTCAGTGGACATCAAATTTAAAATTTCTTCGTAAATTTCATCTGACCTTAAACAAGTAAGTGAATCTATTGTAGAATCTATAATTCTTAAAGAATCAGTTAAACTAGTTTCTAACTTTTGCAATAATGGGTTTGCAGGATCTAGCGTTTCAAGAATTCTCTTCAAAAATATAAGCAGAATTTGAAAGCTTTAGTTTTCACTATCGTTAACAAACCAGTGCTTTCTGCAATGTTTACTCCATCTTGTTTTCTGTCCAGTTTTACTTCTTCTAGAGTATTCAGAATTTTTTTATAATTGTTATACACAATTTTTGTAACATGCAAATGTCCACTCCATCGCTGTTCTAATAAACGAACAAGGCGTTGACCTTCATATTTCTTAGCTATGTTACCTTTTCTCAAAAAGTTGTACAGCATGGAACACTGATCAAAAAACTGTTTGGTTTCACTTACATCATTTATTGCTTTTATAATTACTAAATGAAGTCTGTGGCTACAGCAATGTACATATGGGATATTTCTATCAAGATGTTTCTGCAATATAGCTTGGACCCCTCCTTTTTCACCGCTCATGACTGAAGCACCATCAAAACATTGACTCAAAATTTTAGAATTATCTAAATTACAATCATGAAGGATCTTTAAAGTTAAATCAGCAAATGTTTTTGCATCCAAGTCAGAACATGTTTTTATTGCGATAATTGATTCTTTTATTTTCCCGTCCTTTACGTATCTTGCTCCTAATGCAACATTTTCTCTATTATTTCTATCACGCGTTCCGTCTTCCAAAATCGAAAACCAGGGAACATCAGCATTTTGTTAATGTCATTTGATATATCTTCTGACACTATTTCAGCAAGGATTTGTATTACATCATTTTGTATTTCAGGTGAAGTGTATTTTGCCAATTGGCACTGATTTGACACATTCTGCAAGTTTATTGTCCTTTTTGATTGTGTATTTAAAAAGGTTTCGAAATAAACTACTTTCCTCGTGTTCATCTATATCATACGTCCCACGTAATGAAAGTTCATTTATAACTAAAAATTGTACGATTTCTGCAATAGATTGAACATAATATCGGTTTTTTTCTAGAACATCGTTACATACCAAAGATGACACACTCAAATTCATCTTTTCACGTTCTTCTCTTTCTGTCCACATGCTCATTGATATTATATGATTCTGTGACAAAGCATGCTTTTGAAACCCTCTGTCCTTGGACAATGCTTTTTTCCAATTCCGGAAACCGGCTGAGATAAATGGATTTTCTTTAGTCCCCGAATGAGGAAACTGTCGACAAGGATAACAAAATACAGCATCTCTGCTCTTGGAATATTCCAGACACTTAAATTTTTTCATCCAATCTGGTTGAAAACTCCTGTTATCCGAATTTTTTGGGTACTCTGATAAATTTGTACTTTTTAAATTTCTATCGCCCACCTTCGATATGTCACTAGGTGCATCGGCATTCATCCTGCCTGATAAGTCACCGAAGACCGAAAGAATAACCCTCACGCCTGTTGAGTTTCTGATATCCGATTGCGTAATACGGACTAAAAATCATAAAATCACTTCCAACAACAGAGGGGGGGGGGGGGGGGAGATACGACACCTCATTGACCGAATGAAAACTTTGCCTCCCCGACTAAGAACAGATTTCTATAAAATAAATTGATAATTTAAAAATTCCTTTTTTTTTTATTAAACCACACACACAAGAAAAAACAATTATTAACATAAATATAAAAAAATATATAATAAAAAAAAGAGTCATTTACACTTCCTGGATCCTAGCCAAGCTAAATTCTACATTTGCTTATATATATATATATATATATATATATATATATATATATATATATATATATAAAATGCGTTACCGGGTTTTTGGCACCGCCACACATACGTCACCCATGTATACTAGCAGTAGAAGACAATAACACCAATAATAATTAGATAGGATGAACATTACAAAATACCAACGATTTAAATTTACAAATCTATAAATAACTCATTCACCTCGCCGACAAATGAAGGGGGGGGGGCGGGGGGTTAAGATAATAAATATTTCTGTTGATAATTTGCCAAACCAAACTGTTGATTGTTAAAAGCAAAAATATTTTTTATGATCATAATTAAGTACTTTTTTTCCATTTCAGAAAAGATTGCTCAACTTGAAATGGAAATCCATAAATAATGAACGTTGATGATTAGATTCAAATGTTTGTTTTATTTCTGCTAAACATAAACCGAATAATCTAGATAAATTTTTGAAGTATATACAAATTTATATTGATTGCAAAACATCATAATGTACGATTATAGACATTCAAAAGATTTGCACAGGCCGGGTTCGGGCCGATTTCTCATTTTGATTTTTTAAACAGTTTTGTTTAGTGACCTTGGAATCTTTTTCAGGGGGGGCTCAAAACTTTTTAGGGGGGGCTGAGCCGCCCCTGGCACCCCCCTAGCTATGGGCCTGGTGCTACGCCGAGATGAAAGAAGGTAAGATGCATGTTTCATTCCTCCTCTGGTTTGGTTAGGAATTGTGCCCAATGCTAAATTAATATCTTTTATTCAAAATTTATTCGTTCAAATATAATTTGTATTTTATATCATTTAACATTTTGGGGGACAGTATGCCCGACGATATAAGTAATAGCTCGAATAACGTCCAAGTTGCAAAATTAGGTGTCAAATTACCGCCTCTTTGGAAAACTAACATCAAACTTTGGTTTGCTCAATCCGAAAGTAATTTCGATCTATCCGGAATTACTGTTGATGCGACGAAATATAATAACATCGTCGCAGCGATCGATCCGGAAACATTGTCTGCAGTGTCCGACATTTTATTAAACCCCCCCATCAACCGATAAGTATAAAACGCTAAAGGATAGGTTAATTCAAGAATTTTCCGAATCCAAAAACAAACAAATTAAAAAATTGCTTTCAGAATTACAGTTAGGAGATGAAAAGCCCTCCCACTTACTAAGAAAGATGCAACAGCTTGCCAAAAATTCGATTACGGACGATTTTTTAAAAAAAAATTATGGTTTCAGAGGCTTCCAGCCGATATGCAGAGTATTTTGGCAGTAAGTTCCGAATCGTTGGAAAACCTAGCTAAAATGGCCGACAAAATTGCCGAAGTACGTTCCGACTCGAGCAGTGTGTACGCGATCGGTGAAATCTCGCACGGTAAATCGGCGCTTGCTGCCGACTCGCCGCTTAACGAAATGTCCGCCCTCCGCGCGGAGATTGCAGCGTTGAGTCAGAAAGTTGAAAGATTGTCGCGGTCGCGTTCACGTTCGAGAAATCAATCATGTGGGCGACATTTCAAATCGCCGCATCGGCAATCCAGATCTGACGAATTTTGTTATTATCATCAAACCTACGGCAAAAAAGCGCGCAAATGTCAGGAGCCCTGTAAATATGTAAAAGAACAATCGGAAAACTAAAGTCGGCTATCGACATTCAAATTTCGGCGACTTCAACGCCGATAGCCCTTAAATCGTGTCGCCTATATGTTTTTGATAAGAAATCACATTTTAAATTCCTCGTTGATTCCGGATCTGATGTTTCGTGTATCCCTCCCCCCAAAAATGCTAAAAACTTACAACCAGATTCATTAAAACTGTTTGCTGCAAATAATACTAAAACATCAACATTTGGCACAAAATTACTCAATGTGGACTTAGGGTTAAGGCGTAGTTTTGATTGAAAATTCCTAATAGCAAATGTACCAATGCCGATTATTGGAGCTGATTTTCTAGAAAATTTTGGCCTTCTTGACCTTAAACATCGTAGGCTCATTGATAGTGTGACAAAACTTTCACAAATTGGGACATTTGCACAACAGTCTGAAAACTCTGTCAAACTTATTTCCGGCAATTCAAAGTATCATAAACTTTTAGCAGACTATCCCAATCTTACAAAAATAAATTCTAAACACGAATCAGTGCCACATAATACTGTACACTATATCGAAACCACTGGACCACCAGTTCACAGTAAACCGAGACGATTAAATCCCAAACTATACGAATCAGTTAAAAAAGAATTTCAATACATGATTGATCAGGGGATATGTAGACCCTCTAAATCACCATGGTCTTCGCCAATACATGTAGTTACTAAAAGTTGTGGTAGCATCCGCCCTGTGGGAGATTATAGAAAATTAAATGCATGCACTACACCAGACAGGTATCCAATTGATCATATTCAAGATTTTTCAAACGCCCTTCCGGGAAAACGAATATTTTCTAAAATTGATATTGTTAGAGCTTATTTTCATATCCCTGTACATCCCGATCACATACCAAAAACAGCAGTCATTACACCGTTTGGTCTTTTCGAATTCCCTTTTTTAAATTTTGGATTATGTAATGCTGCACAAACGTTTCAAAGATTCATGAATGAAATTCTGGGAGATTTACCCTTTTGTTTTGTCTATTTAGATGATGTGCTCATTTTTAGCCAAAATGAGGTCGAACACAAAAACCATTTACGTATACTATTTGAAAGACTAAATGCATATGGACTTACAATTAATGCCTCAAAATGCTTATTTGGTGTTACGGAAATTTCTTTTTTAGGCCACCTTGTTTCACAACATGGCACAAAACCCCTCCCTGATAAGGTTGCACCCATATTAAATTATCCACAACCTCAAACTATCAAAGATCTTCAAAGATTCCTTGGATTTTTGAATTTTTTCGTCGGTTTTTGCCAAACGTTGCAAAACATCAAACTGTCCTTAGTAACTATTTAAAAGGCGCTAAGAAAAATGACAAAACGAAAATTGAGTGGTCGGTTGAGGCTGACAGAGAATTTAAAAAATGTAAAGAATTAATTGTAAATGCAACCCTTTTGGCTCATCCAAAACCAGATGCTAACCTAGTCTTGCAAGTAGATGCTTCAGATTTTGCAATTGGTGGAGCTTTATCACAATTAGTTAAAAACGAACTGCAACCCCTTGGGTTTTTTCCCGCAAACTTTCCCCTGCTGAACGTGCTTACAGTGCATACGATAGAGAATTACTTGTAGCATATGCTGGTATTAAACATTTTCGTCACATGCTTGAAGCAAGATGTTTCACACTTTTTACCGATCACAAGCCCTTAACATCCGCTTTCCAGCAGCGCACTGATAAGCATTCGCCAAGGCAGTCTAGACAACTGGATTTTATATCTCAGTTCACAACCGACATTCAACATATAAAAGGATCGGAAAATGTCACTGCAGACACTCTTTCTAGAATCGCTTCAATCGCTATGCCAAATCCTATTGACGTTGATGAAATTTCACAATTACAAATAAATGACCCTGAATTACAAAATTTACTTGATAAACCGCAAAATTTGGAACTAAAAAAAGTAACCTTACCTGGTCATACAACTCCTATATATTGTGATTTTTCTACTGGCGTTGCCAGACCATACATTCCTATCTCTCTACGAAAACAAATGTTTTCCCAATTACATAATTTGTCTCATCCTGGAATCAGGAGTACAACTCGGTTGGTGAGAACAAGATTTATTTGGCCTTCGATTAATAAAGATTGTGCAACTTGGGCAAGACAATGTATTCCGTGGCAGAAAGCTAAGGTTAACAGGCATACTAAATCCCCATTGGGTTCATTCCCTAGCCAATCTAAGAGATTTGATCATGTCCATCTTGACCTCGTTGGCCCGCTTCCACCTTCCCAGGGTAACTCCTACTGTCTTACCATGATAGACAGATTCACAAGATGGCCAGAAGCTGCTCACACAGATATCAGCGCTCACACAGTAGCTACAGTTTTCCACAACCAATGGATTACCAGGTTCGGTTGCCCTTCCCATATCACAACAGACCAAGGAAGGCAATTCGAAAGTGTACTTTTTCAAAATCTGTCCCATTTCTTGGGAATAAAACGGATTAGGTCTTCCCCATACCACCCACAAGCTAACGGCCTGATCGAAGAATTTCACCGCCCACTGAAAGCCGCCTTGAAAGCACATAGCACTGACCAGTGGACTGCAGCATTGCCCACCATCTTACTTGGTTTCCGCTCTGTGTTCAAAGAGGACATCCAGGCGACAGCAGCAGACCTTGTCTATGGCACAACTCTTCGGCTTCCTGGTGAAATTTTTGTCCCCACTGAAACTGATGCATCACCGCAGCAACTTGTTGAATGTCTAAAGCAGCATTTTAAGGACATTCGTCCAACACCTGCATCCAGACATGGGACTAAATCTATATTTATTCATCCACATCTAAAAGACTGTTCGCATGTGTTCGTCAGATATGACGGTGTGAAAAAACCATTACAAAATCCCTATGATGGCCCATTTATGGTGATAGACAAACGTGAAAAAACTTTCATAATAGACTTCAATGGACGTCAAACCACCATTTCCATCGATAGGATTAAGCCAGCTTTTCTGGCATCTGACATTCCCACTCCTAGTGTACCAGACTCTGTACCGCTTCAAACACAAACAAAACCTACCGTTACTCGGTCGGGACGAACTGTGCGTTTCCCGGCCCGGTTAAAAGAATGATGTGTAATATTGCGGGGGGAGTGTGTGGCTGCATGTGCCAAATCTAGCTCCCCTGCCGGCAAAACCAGTCTCCTCCTGGCAACCCTTGCCGACAAGGCAAGTGCTCCCGATAGCGCCGTCTTACGACACTACGCTCGGAGCTTCCGTCCAGCAAGCACGCCTTTTAGTCAGCTCTGCTACTTACCTTTCCGAGCGTGTCATATAACAATTTGATTTGTAAATATAATTAATAAATATTTTGTTGTTATACATAACTGAGCCATGTTCAATCGACTACAACAATTCTGTATGAAAATCCCGTTTATATCAATTAAGGGGAGGGCCATGAGCCCCCCGTTCCCCCTCTTATACATATCGAATGAACTCCAAAAACTAATCAGGCAACCGCCTTTACAGGATATACCTATATACAAAATTTCAAGTGGATCCGATATTTTTATCATGAGTTATCGCGTTACGCACGAACGTACGAACGTACATACAGAACGGACGGGCACATAAGCTCTCAGGCTATGATAGCCTGTGAGCTAATAAAGCAAATATACAATTCCTACCACACAGAAACACACAATATTTTATATTTGGTGTTACTACTATAAATTTACCTGATTAATTTTGGGCTATTAATTATAATTTTGGTTTTAAATAACTAATAAAATACGTTGTTGCTCTTTTATTTTATTTCATTATTATTATTATTTTTTAGTTTTAAAAAGTGATGACTGCAACTCTGTTATAAAATGCTCTTATTTACTATTTAAATTAATGTATCAGAACATTATAGAAAGAAGTTTTGAAATGGTCACCTCACAACATACTAGTTTTTAGTTTACCTTTTGAATACTATTCTGATATATATATACAGGGTGTTTACATATACAGATATATATATACAGACCGACAAACTTTTGTGAGGGAGTGACCTTTAGTCATAAAGGCACCCTAGTGTTTCTGAGATCGTGACGTCAATAATTTAACATTTTGTAGGCGTAAAAGTGACATCTATCCTCTCTTTTACTTTAACTTTCTAGAGTGTGTGTGCTCTTTCGAATTCCGCAGTTAGCTCGCGGTTATTAGTATTATGTTAATGAGAAGTATCTCAGTTTGTCGCGTATAAAAGCTTGGGTCTGAGTTTGTGGTGTGTGTGTTTCTGGCCTTAGCCAGCGTCTGTGTGTGTTTCTGGCCTTAGCCAGCGTCTGTGTGTGTTTCTGGCCTTAGCCAGCGTCTGTGTGTGTTTCTGGCCTTAACCAGCAGCCAGCGTCTGTGTGTTTCTGGTAGTAGCCAGCAGCCTCTGTGTGTATTCCGCCATTGGACAACGAAGTTGATGATTCTTTAGTAAGGTGCTGACGATTAGAGGATAGCTACGGCCTCCAGTAAAGCAGAAAGGAGTTCAGATAGTGGATTAAAGATTCTGCCTTGGTAAGAAAGTTTAGAATCGTTCCGTTTTGATTATTTGAGAAATAAAGAAATATCCACAGCCACGGGCTGTGAAATTAAGATTTGTTTAGTAGATCAGCCAGGAAATAGTGTCAAGTGTTAGACGGTGCCCCGGCTGAGCTAGACCGACGCCTGTGAGTATGATTTAGCTTTTCATAGTGTTCTCAGTGAGTGAAATTATAGACTGGCTCCACTTTCCTTTAGCCCTTATCGTTTTAATAAACTGTGTTGTTTTAACCTAAATTAATGAGTATGTCTGCATATAACGTGACAAATGACACCCAGCATGAATATACCGTCACAAATAGCGCCCACCGTGGGTTTGCCGTCACAAATGGCGCCCAACGAAATGTCGGACATTTTGAGATTGTGCCACGTGTGTATTTCACCGGTGAGGGTGATATTAGTGAATTTTTAGTGAAATTAGATGATTATATTTTGTTCAATAATATACCTGAGAAAAACAGGTACGTAGTGCTTAAATGCTCGTTAAAGGGCGAAGCACTTTTGTGGTTAGAAAATATAGGAAAGTTTTTGATTACTGAGGAAGCGAAAAGATTTGAACAAACTGTAATTGAGTTAAAGAAGGCATTTCCTCCCGTTAAAGATAAAAGTATTTTGAGAAAAGAGTTCTATTGTAATAAGCAGAATATTTATGAGTCGGCGTCAAAATTTTATCTTCGTAAGCTGGAACTAAAAAATAAATTAGATTTGGATATTACATTTGAGGAATTGTTGGACATTGTCTTTCCTCTTTTTAATCCAAATATACAGGACTTTATTGAAGTTAGAGCACCGAAGAATTTTGCAGAAATGCACCAGATATTATCGAAGTATGAGTCTCGGCATAGCTCGGATCAACGGGATTTGCGTAACCCTCGGCAGAGACCTGTCACGGATGGTAATTTGAGAAATGAGGGGGAACGTAATTTTGTGAGAGGGGGGCAGCGATTTCCGGATAATGTGCGTAATAGAAGTGATGGATTTGGTCGTAATATGTCGAATACGAGTAATGGTAATAGGAATGGTGGTGGTGCTAATAATTTTAGAAGTGGTGAGAGAAATATGCATGGAAATAGACAGAATAGTGGTTATGATCGTAGTGGGGGAGTACGGGACAGGAATGTTTCTTCGCAAGTAAGGAGATTAACTTCGGATGAGAATTTTGAAGGTAGATCAGTGCAAAGGAGAGGTGTGAGGAGGTCGGGTCAGTTAAACTGGTAAGTGACTGTATTTCGGAAGGTATGCAGTCACAGGTCAAATCGAAAAAGCCTTCTGTGAGTTTAAATAAAATTACTATTAATCCGGTTGAGTTACCTGAAGTGTTAATTGTGTTAGATGGTATTGTCGTTAAAAGTGTCTTCGATACAGGGGCAGATAAGTCGTTCATTTCTTTTGATTGTTATCGGAAATATTTTTCGTATAAGAAGTTGAAAAGGTCAAGTCTGGTGGTTCAGTCAGCACAGGGAGTAGCTTGCGATAATAAAGGTTCAGTAGAATTGGAAGTTGAAATTCGTTCGGTTAAGACATGTTGGGAGTTTTGTGTGTTGGATGGATTAACAGTGCATTGTATAGTTGGTGTGGATTATATGAGGGATAGAGGAATTAGTTTGGATTTCTTTAAAAAGTCGTTAATCGTGAATAATGATGAGAATGTGAGGAAGAAAGAGACTGTTTCAGTGTCAGTTAATTTGGAGGAGTCGGGTTTAAGTGTGGTTAAGAAGGTGGAGTTTAATAAGTCTTTAGTCGATTTTGGTAAAGTTTTTTCAGATAAACCGAGTTTAACGAATGAAGTTCATGTTGGTTTTGACGCACTAGTTGCTAGTAAACCATTTCGTTATGATTTTATATTCAATATTTTTAAGTCTTTGTGTGAAAAGTTGCAGACTGAGGACGGTAGGGAACTTACTCAGTCTAATATGGCTGAACGTGTAAATCGTACATTAATTCAAATGATTTCTTCTTATGTTGGTTCTCATCATGCAAATTGGGACCAGTTTCTTCAGCATTTTGCGTACGCACTTCGTACGGCAGTTCACGAGTCAACGGGGAAAACGCCTGCTGAATTGTTTTTGGGTAGAAAAGTTATTACTCCATTCCAAAGGTTAGTTATGGTGTCAGATGCGGAAAGTCAGCACATGTGTCAGGATATTGAGAGGTTGGTTAAGGAAGCTCAGGTTCAAATGGGAAAAGCGCAAGAAAAGCAAGCTCAGTATTATAATATGCGTAGAAGGGAGTTAGAAGTGAAAGTTGGAGATTTTGTGTTAGTAGAAAAGCATTGGTTAAGTTCAAGTCGTCAAAAGAGAGTAGCTAAGTTTGGTCCGAAGTTTGTAGGTCCGTTCGAGGTTTTGGAAGTTCGAAATAATAATTTGGTTGTAGATGTCAATGGTGAAAGAATGACTGTTAATCTGGATCAGGTTAGAGTGTATAAGTTTAGAGAAAATGGTAGTGAAGGTTCTCATATGTCGAGTGGTGTTTCGCGAAATTCCCGATCCAATGAGTGTCCCGAGTCCAGCACTTCTTCATCGAATTCTTTTCATCAATATTCAAGAAGAAAATTTGGTCAAACAGCTCCAAAAACTGTTATTGAAAGTCGAAAGCCTAGCAATCCGAGAGCAAAGTATAATAAAAATAAGAGAACTGTGTCAAATACATCGGACTCTGTGTGTCATAAAAGACAAAAAATTATAAATTGTCCAGTTCCTCCATCTATTAGACAACAACCTCACAAGCATAAATTAACTAATAGTTCACCATCTTCAGTGATTAATCCCCAGAAAAGATTTCGTTTGGACACTCGTAAAACTGTTAAGCGAAGTTTAAATTCTGAATTTTTGCCTAACAAGAAACTACATAGGTCCGGAAAGAAACGTGGCCTAGGATCTTCGGTAACTTCGGGTGCGTCTAGAAAGAGGAGGCAACTCTCAGATTACCGGCAACAACAGTGTGAACCTCGCCATGGAGTGAACCCAGCGAACCGGCCAGAGCAGAGTCGTCGAGTGGAACCTACGAGTATTCCACGGCATCCATTCAGAACCAGGCTGCAGGCACGACAGTCAACTGTGGCGTCACCGTACAGTTCTGATGACGAGAGATCCTTCGTACAAGCCTTCTGGGACAGGAGGAGAAAGCCATCTTGCAGTATGAAGCCTGCTAGCAGTGAATCATCTCTATGATTGGGTGATAATGTTCTTTATTAAATTTCTATTAGAGTGCATATATGTGGTAGCAATGTGAAGGAATAGAAAGCAGAGAGACTGTTTTATACTTTTGGCCATTTTTGGAATTTTTTGACGGACTCACGTTTAGTGCTTAATTGTGTTCAAAATTTGTTTGCAAAATTGTTAGTTTTATGTATGTTGAAAATTTTGGTCTTAACTGCTTTTTAAAAATTCTGGATCTATTGTTAAACTGTTATGTTATTTGTTAAAATGTTACTATATTGTTATATTGTTCATGTGTTATAAAATGTATGTTAATGTATGTTTAAATTTTCAGAAAGTACAGATAGTATTTTGTACACGCGCCGCGGTTCAGGCGCGCACGTGTTTTGCGGTCAAGAAGTCCTTGACACGCGTTTCTATCTCTGATACTAACATTTAATGAATTAACTTTCTTCTTATCGTTCGTGTTTTATGAGTTGCGTTTTGTACTTTAGTTGAGAATGGTTTCCGCAAGTTGCGAAGTTTTAAGCTGCATTTGAATTTGAAATTGTGTTGTATTAAAATTGAATGTTAATGTGATTTTCTTGCAGGGAAGTATACTTTTTGTTATGTATTGATTCTGCTATTTTTCTTTTAGTTAATACAGATGAAGAGATTGATGACGTCATTTTGTAAATTTTTGATATTTTTTGATTGTTGCATAAGCACAGCGATATGCCGCTGTACGTATGTGCCCCAATTATTGTTCAAGTGGAGTTAAGTCTGAAGAAGTTTGGGAGTTAGTTCATTGGCTAATGGGGATGTAGGTGTTACGTAGTAGCAGAGTTAGTTTAGTATGAAGTAAATGTAATTTTAGATGAAGTCGGAATTTGGATGAGGAAAATTTTTGCGCATTGGGTTTTTTGGACTTGGTGCGAATTCTAGTATATTAAAAGTTATGGAGAAATTTTTGGGTAAAGTTATAGTTGCATTGCAATATTGAGGAAAATTTCGGAAGGTTAGTGTTTTGAGAAATTTTAGCACTCCCAGTGGAGTGGGTTGTTTTGAGAGAAGAAGTAATTAGTTTTGAAAGTTTTACGAGTTTTTGGAAGTTTTACGGAGGCTATTTGTAAGATAGAAGAATGATTGGATTGAATATGTGATTATTTGAGGCAAACTGAGTTTTTTTGGTTGTGATGGGTTAAAGTTAATATTTTAAAAGTTATGTTTCGGCGTTAAATTTCACCCATCACTGTGTTTTATTACGGCTCGAAATTTATAACAAGAAAAAGTTCTGGGCATGCATTTAGCCCAGCCCTTTTTCTCTGCGGAGTTTGAGGGGGGGTTGTGAGGGAGTGACCTTTAGTCATAAAGGCACCCTAGTGTTTCTGAGATCGTGACGTCAATAATTTAACATTTTGTAGGCGTAAAAGTGACATCTATCCTCTCTTTTACTTTAACTTTCTAGAGTGTGTGTGCTCTTTCGAATTCCGCAGTTAGCTCGCGGTTATTAGTATTATGTTAATGAGAAGTATCTCAGTTTGTCGCGTATAAAAGCTTGGGTGTGAGTTTGTGGTGTGTGTGTTTCTGGCCTTAGCCAGCGTCTGTGTGTGTTTCTGGCCTTAGCCAGCGTCTGTGTGTGTTTCTGGCCTTAACCAGCAGCCAGCGTCTGTGTGTTTCTGGTAGTAGCCAGCAGCCTCTGTGTGTATTCCGCCATTGGACAACGAAGTTGATGATTGTTTAGTAAGGTGCTGACGATTAGAGGATAGCTACGGCCTCCAGTAAAGCAGAAAGGAGTTCAGATAGTGGATTAAAGATTCTGCCTTGGTAAGAAAGTTTAGAATCGTTCCGTTTTGATTATTTGAGAAATAAAGAAATATCCACAGCCACGGGCTGTGAAATTAAGATTTGTTTAGTAGATCAGCCAGGAAATAGTGTCAAGTGTTAGACGGTGCCCCGGCTGAGCTAGACCGACGCCTGTGAGTATGATTTAGCTTTTCATAGTGTTCTCAGTGAGTGAAATTATAGACTGGCTCCACTTTCCTTTAGCCCTTATCGTTTTAATAAACTGTGTTGTTTTAACCTAAATTAATGAGTATGTCTGCATATAACGTGACAAATGACACCCAGCATGAATATACCGTCACACTTTGAGGGATGATAGTACACATGAAGACAAACATTATTAAATAGGAAACCATGGGGCGCAAAAGTCTTCTGTAGGAGCTGGGGGCCATTAAAATTTAGGGTCCAAAATTTCTAATACACATAAAAAACGGAAAAATTGGTCGATTGATTTGCGGTTTTCACTAAAACTATTCTTTATGTTGGTATTTTCTTGAAAATAAATTATAAAGATAAATCTTTAAAAATGCCGATAGAGGGCGCTTTAGACTTTGAAGTAATGAAAAACTACTTTTTACTGTTAATTTTTGCATGGGGTTGAAATTATTCTAAAGTTTAGACTTTAACTTAAATTTTAAGCCCAAAATCGAAAACAATGGGGTGGGGTAACTTAGGAAAATTGAACTGTGACTAGAGGGGGAGATTTTAAGCGCTCATAAACATTAGACAAACTAATTGACTTTATTGCGGTTTGTGTGAAAATCATTTGCTTGGTAATTATTTTATTCAAAATGACGTACAGCTTTGGTATCCTCATTTTTTGATAGAGGGCGCTTTTGACACATATCCGACATTTCGATGGCATTACTCCTGGGTGTTTTACTTCCAGAAGAACTTACTTTCAGGAAGTGTTAGGGACACAAAGATGACTCGGAATCACATAGGAATGTAACGTTGGAAATGCCTTTTTTGAGAGTTATGGTTAAAGGAAGCATAAAAGATAGCAACAGTAACAGCTGAGAAAGAGCAACACGTTAATGTGACAGAAAACAGTTTATTTAAAGGTTTTAACACAAAAGATGTTCGAAATTACGACCAGAAGTAGTCCGGCAAGTTTAACAGCGACTGTAGATGGCGCTGCGATTTCCTTGCGGTTAGTGTTCCTACATCCTTCGGTAAGAGTTGCGACATGATGGCAATAAATTCTGATTGGACAAAATGTGTTTTCAACCGCCGCAGGCGATCGACTGCAGCGCTATCATAGACTTTACATGGGATGAAATTAGAAGGTTTTAAAATCTTCATCATTCATAATATTTTCATGCTTTTTTCGATTTGTAACATCAATTTTCATGTTAAAAAATGTTTATATTATGGATATAAATATAATTTTGCCTACGAATTTCGCAATTTTCATGCAAAAATATTTTTTTTCTTCCGTAAGTTTCGTTTTCATTCTGCCAGCACGAGCAAATATCCCATCCTTTTCTTGTTATATTTTATGTATATGCATATAATTTGAATTATTTTTATTGGTATGACTAAATTGCATATATATCCTTGCGTTGTTTTGGTGGAATCGCATCACAAGCATTTTTTTTCTCTTTTTCCGTCATAAGTAATCAAAATAGGTTTGGCGAGGAATACAAGAACGCCAAATGCCAAATTCTTTTATGAACTTTTTTCTATGTCGAAAAAGTCGTTTCGTTAACCGTTTTTGCAGATGGCTTGGTGTAATGGTTAGCATACAGGTCTCGTAACCCCAACGTTGTTGGTTCGATCCCCGAGCTGGATTTCTTTCTTTTTCTTCATTGATTTATTATAAGTTACACTTATTATTATTTTTTTTTATAATGTATCACCAGTTAATAAAATGTATTTTTTTAGATTGTTTTTTTTTTTAAATGAAACTAACTTTTAATTTTAAATATCATCGAAATGCTATATTTTGAAAATTAAAATGAAACATTTTACTTTTTTTTCCCTCATTGATTTATTAAAAGTTACTCTATTTTTTAATTAATTATTTCAAAAAAAAAAAAAAAAAAAAAAAAAATAAGTTTCAATATTTAATTTAATTAATTAATTTATTAATAATTTATTATCAGTTAATAAAATATTGTAGTTCTTTAGATTTATTATTTTTTTTTTTTTTAATGAAATTAAGTTTTAATATTAAATATCATCCAAGAGCTATATTTTGATAATTAAAAAGAAACATATATTTTAATGTAATAACATCGAATAAAATCACATTTTAAATCGTAATTTAATAATATAAAAATATCTAATAACTAGAGATAACTTATTTCAGCATTCATTTTTATGAAATTAACCTTTCATTGTACGATTTTTTCCATTTTTATGATTTTTTTTAATTTTTTTAAAAATAATTTAATAATATAAAAAAATCTAATTACTACAGATAACTTATTACAGTATTAATTTTTATGAAATTAACCTTTCACTGTACGATATTTTCTATTTTTATGATTTTTTAAAATTTATTTTTTTATTATTATTTTTAAATCTATATATCGGTCTCATAATGAGAAAAATAGGAAAAATAATTAAATTCAAAATTTTCAGCAAAAATTTTATATTTTATGGTTTGTTCTATATGTGCACATTTAAGGTTTTAAAATATTGGATCACTATATTTTGCTACAAAATAAACTTATTTCAGATTTTTTTTAATTAGTTATTCTTTTTTTTTACCGATTCTTTCCAAATAATTACGTTTTAATATTTAATTAATTAATTTATTTATAATATATTATATTAGTTAAATTTTTACATCAATTTTTCTCAATGAAATTAAGTTTTAATATTTAACATAATCCAAGGGCTATATTTTAATAATTAAAAAGAAACCTAGATTTTAATTTAGAAATAACATCGAATAAAAGTACGTTTAAAATATTTTCATGTTGTAATTTAATAGCATAAAAATATCTAACTACTAAAAATAACTTACTACAGGTTCATTTTTATAAAATTAATCCTCTACTGCAAGATAGTTTCTATTTTTATGTTTTAATAACAATAATAACATTGAACTATATCAAACTATGAAGCGCTTTAATTCAAAAAATTAGTGTATGTATACAATATATACACATATATTTTAATCCATTAAAAATTTTCTTTAAAGCTGCTGTAACAATAAATTATAAATTATTTCTGATTGGATAAATCAAATAACAAACAAACAAAATAATAATAATAACAAAATAAACAGACAAGGTCAAATGAGCTGTTATTTGATTTTGTCCTTTATATATTTCCTGTATATTCTTACAACTTTCATTGAGATTATTGGCAGATAATTTTTTTGAAAACTCAAAAAGACTTCATTGATCATTATGGAATATTTATGTTTTGGAAACATTAATACTTTTGAGAATCTTTTTACTCTAATAATAATAATAATAAAAATAATAATAATTAATTAATAAAATTATAAAGGCAAAAAGTGGAATTGTAACAAACTAAAATGTTTTGAGAAATAAGTTATAAAGTCATGTTTTCCTATTTCAAAATATATAAAAATTTAATTTTTAAGATTAAAGTGAAACCGGTTGTCCTAAATAATGCAATATAATATATATAAGTATTATTTTATGTTATAAATGGTTTCAATTCATTCACTATACTTTTAGAAAATATAAATTAAATAGATAAATATTTATTGTTAAATTCTAAGTAATAAATTAAAAAAATATATTAAATGAGCTATGAATTTCACAGTGCAACTTTTTTCACAATAGAGACAAAAATGGAAGTAAACAAAATTTACTATATTCGAGACTCGTTCTAAAAAAAAAGGAAAATTTATTTTGTTTATCGATTTCCGATTCGTAAGAACGCGCATTAAAATAATAATGATAGCAATGATAAAAATAACCAAAGGGCGAGGAAGCGCCAAGCATAAAATTCAGGGTTGCACGCGTTTTCTTCCATCCTCCACTTTTCTTCCACTGAGCATGCGTACTTGATCTCAACTTGCGCTACTTGCGCTACTTGCGCTACTCTTACAAACAAGGTCCAGGTGCTCTACTTGCGGTAGATGGCTCTAAACGGTAATGCATGTGAACAGCGATCACTTTGAAGTGATCATTCGCGAACCGAGTCCAAAGGTAGCTGAATTAAGTACTTGAAAGATGAGCAGCCCGATGGGGCTCCTCCACATTTTACCAATGACGTTTGCCGACACTTCAAAGTAACATCTGGGCTACGGTGAATAGGTGAATAGGTCGTGGTGGCCTGCCGGATCGCCGGACCTATCATGTATCGACTTCTTCTGCTGGGGTCAAATGAAAAGTTGGGTGTATGAGACTCCCGTACCATGAGTTAAAGACCTCGCATCTGGTTTTTCTGTAGCTTGCCAGAAAGCTATCAGAGATGCCAGGAATCTTTCAAAAAGTGAGGAATTCCATGCGACGCCGCTGACAAGCATGCCGAACTACTTCTGGTCGTAATTTCGAACACCTAATGTTGTAAAACATTTAAATAAACTGCTTTCTGTCACATTAATGTGTTGCTCTTTCTTTGCTGTTTCTGTTGCCTTTTTTTCTCTGCTTACTTTAACCGTAACTCACAAAAGAGACATTTTCAACGTTACATTCCTATGTAATTCCAAATCATTTTTGCACCCCTAAAACTTCCTCGAAGTATGTTGGTCTGGTAGTAAAACACCCAGGAATAATGCCGTAGAAATGTCGGAAATGTGTCGGAAGTGCCCTGTATCAAAAAATGAGGACACCAAAGCTGTACGTCGTTTTGAATAAAATAGTTACCAAGGGTACATATCTATCTCATATCTACACGCAAACCGCAATAAAATCGATTTGTTTGTCCAATATTTATGAGCGTTTAAAATATGCCCCTTTGTTCACAGTTAAATTTTCGCTAGTTACCCGATCCGAATGTTTCCGATTTTGAACTTAAAATTTAAGTTAAATTCTAAACTTTAGAATAATTTCAACCCCATGCAGAAAATAACGGTAAAAAGTAGTTGCTCGTTACTCTAAAGTCTAAAGCGCCCTCTATCGATAATTTTTGAAAGCAACCTTTAAAATTTTTTCCTAAAGAAATCTTAATATAAAGAATGATTTTAGTGAAAACCGCAAACGAATCGACCCCTTTTTCCGTTTTCTATCATCGTTTAAAGTTTTGGACCCTAAACTTTAATAGCGCCTAACTCCTACAGAAGACGTTTGCGGCCCATGGTTTCCTATTTAATAATGTTTGTCTTCATGTGTACGATCATCCCTCAAAGTTTGTCGGCCTGGTAGCGAAACACCCTGTATCGGAAATGTTGGAATATTATGTTGTCGTTTTCATATTCTTTGCAAGGAAAGCAACCTCTATATTTTTTTAAAACTTTATTTTATTAGAAATTTTAAAAATCACAAAAGAAAGTTTCAGTTTTCCTTCCATGTCGATTTCTTCTTTGTAAAAACTAGTCAAGTGAAGCAATCTTGCAAAACTTTTTTCTATCTGATAAATGCTAATACGTACTTCCTGAAAAATGAAGCATAGCAGCGCCAACGGTTATGTTTTTTACACCAACATCTGATTAGCAACAATTTATGTCAAGTTCTAAAGTTTGATGAAAATCCGTATGTTAGTTTTTGAGACATAACCATTACAAAAATCTTTTTTAAAAAAATGTATGTATATATATTTATAACTGGATAGAAACGCTATTTGTCGAACTATATATTCCAAAAACTAAACAGCCCTAACTTATATCTGGAACTTTTTGAATCTGAAGTTCGATGAAAATTCGTGCATTAGTTTTTAAGGTAGAGCTATTGCGATAATCATGAATAATGTTGCATAGAAGTGCCATCTGTTGAGTAGTTTACACCAAAATGTAATCAGCACCATATTATATGAAGGACTAACAGAATCTAAAGTTTTATAAAAATCCGTGCATTAGCACTCGATATATAGCCAGGGGCGTGCTAAGAGAAAACTGCACAAAGAGCTAAGTTTCAATTTGGCGCCTTCCCTCCTCCCACTTGATGCTAAAAGCCACAAAATGACGTTGGTGGTACAAATTTGGCACCCCCTAAATTTCTGCGTCAGGGGCGACCGTCCCCTTCGCACGGCGCTATATATAGCTACTATGGAAATCATGATAAGGTAACATAGCACCGCTACCTGTTGGCGATTTACTCTAATCAGCACTAGTGACTAGTTTATAGGAGGGTCGAATTGAATCGACTGAGATTTTAGTTCTTGAGATAGAACGCCCCCAAATTTGTGTCACATACATACAGACATACAGATTCACGGATAAACATTTTGTAAAAATTTAAGGTTCTCTATTCGGGTTTTTCGGGTACTCTGACCCCTAAAACGTGTAAATCCATCCAAAACTGGAATTCAAGTATTTCCACGAATATTTTCTTTTTATAAAGAAAGAAGAAGAAGAAAAAAATTTTTTTTTTGTCATCGTAAAATAATTCTTATATTTTTCTACAAAAATATTCTTACTTTATTTAGGTGTATGTATTAAGTGTAAATATAATACATATTTACACGCATTGCACATATATTTCGCAAAGCGATTTCAAAAATAAAAGCTTCTGATTTTGGTTATTGTATGTACCATGCATTTACGTACATAACTCTTCGATCTTTCAACAACCACTAACCGGATTTGAATGTAACTTTTGAACTACGATTCTAGTACACAAGGGAAGGTTTTAAGTAAAAAAAAAAAAAAAAAAAAAAAAAAAAAAAAAAAACGTAGAATTTTTTTTCTTTTTTTTTTCTTTCTTTAAGGGACACGCTAAATCTTTTAATATGCGATTGTCTTTTGTTTATCAAACCTCAGCTTTCAGTGATTAGCGAAAACTATCGTTTAGAAAGGTGCGAGAAGTTTATACGCGAAATAAAATTTGATTGGTTGAAAAGATTTTGATCGAAATCATGAGCGACGAGCACCTAAAATGCCTTTAAATACAGTAAAACCTCCGAGGAGCGGCCAGCGATGGGACTGTGTAAAAGTAGCCGCTTCTTAGAGGTGACCGATATTCGGAGGTTTTGATTCAACTGATTAGAAAAATAACCAGAACTATTTAATTAATAAAATGCTTCAAAAAATGTATAATTTTAAAAATTATTTTTCACATTATTTTTCACAAACGATATTATTTCTCAAGCGAAATTTTTCTAACCAGCCGTTAGAAGCTTTGAAATCATTAATATCAGTTCTTTAGCAATTTTCGATGCGGTTTCTTGTAAAATCGGCCCTGAAATCAGTAAATTTTTAGATCTGCAATTTCTAAAAAATTTTAAAAGCATTTCATTAATTGCTTCATTCCCAGTTTTGCGACATTTGACTTTGTTTTCTATGTTTTCGCATCTAAGATGTTTTTCAAGATGCACTACTTTTTTCTTTAAAATTTCATTTGGTGCGTTCTTCCGCATCCATATTTTTCTGCTAATTTCCGTGTACATATGCCTTTCTATCATCAATAACCTTTAATTTTTCAAAGATAAAAATTTATTTTTATAAATTTTACTCATATCCGATTTAGAAAACTAGAGACAAGTGGCTGGCGAATAGGTACCGCTTTTTTTCTCTGCGTAGACAAGGAGGAACCATATAGAAAAGATAGGGGTGAAGGCATCAACATGACCGAATTAAATAAGTGTTCGAACTTGATTTCTCAGATACGACTCCACAGAAGTGTGTGGAAGTGGTGAGGGGAGGAAAATGGCGGGCACACTATTGGACGAAACAAGTAAGAAAAATCACGCGTTAAGCATAAATTATGAAACACTTTGCAGTATTTAGTGAAATCGTTAACAAGACTTAGTTATTTAGATAAATAAGATTTACTGTCCATAGCCAATTATGTGTTTCGATAATTTTGAACAAACCTGTATTTGATCTGCCGTAGGCCGTAATGTATCGGAAATTTTTGACTATTCCTATAAATAAACTAATCATGGTAGAAACTTCATTTTTAATAGGATTCGTGCTAGGGTAAACATCAATAACACATAAAATTTTCATAGCAATTCGAGTATATTTACGGGAGTTAGAGTCCAGACAGACGGCCAGACAAACCGAATGCATATATACTTTTCAACTTTGTTGGAAAGTGTTAATAAAAGGTGTTCCTCACTAGCAACAGCCAAGAGAGGGGGGGGGGGGTGCAGGCTCAATATCAGGATACTCTACACAAACAAAACAGGAATTTTTTTAAATGGCGCAATTTACAATTTTCTCGGTTTATTTTGATGGCCGTTTCTGAATGAATTTCCCTGGCCGCGGCCGGTTTTCGGAGGTGACGGTATTCGTAGGTTCGATCTAATATTATTTCAATACGACTCATTCCGGTCTCTGAAAAAATGGCCGGTTGTTAGAGGTGACCGCTCTTCACAGGTGGCCGTTAATGGAGGTTTTACTGTATAAGATAATGGCGATACACTGAGCAATAAAATTTAATGGGTCAGGAGGATGTTGGACAAAACATTGGCAAGTCTGTCGATATCGCCAAGCTAATATTTCATTTGTTTCACTTGTTTAATAAAACTTGGCCTTGCGAGTAGCCCCAGATATTATAGCGACACTGGAATGTCAACAAATAGATTAAATTGAATGTTGTTGTTCCAAAACATACTTCGCGTGTGCCGAACTACTTTCGCTAAAATGCGCCAACCAAGGCGCTCAGTAAGTAAATAAAAAAAATGTGTAGACAATGTGAATAACATTGAGAAACTTTCTTCCTTTTCTTTTTGTTGTAAATGCAAAAAAATTCTTTTTTTTTTTCTTTTTTTTTTCTGAAATAGTTACTTAAATTTGTGTTGATAATTTTGCTTCAAAATTATTTGTTTTGATATGTATGATATTCGGAAATTATAGTTGTGTGATAAATGAATATTTTATCCCCACAGAAAAAAAATGCAATTTAACAAATTATAACAACCATTTGTAAAATGAAATTCTAATCCATTTGACATGTTAGATTCATATTCAGATGACGAAAATTTACTTGATTTAAGTTTACCGGATTTGGGTTCGAGTTTATCCAATGAAATTGCCAGCTAATAGTTTATGCCATTCCCGGCTTTCAATGTGTTTGATTTAATTAATTTTCCTTTTAAATTTGTCCGGTTTCAATATTTGATTTTTTTTCCAGCCTGGTTTCCGCCTCAAGGCTATTAGGGACGTGTGTCGGGATCTCTGCATGGTCGACGCTAAGGGGGTGCCATGGGCGACTCACCCCGCCTAAAACATTTTGATCCCCCCCCCCCCCCCTGGGAAAGATTCCAAGGTTACTAAATGAATTTATGTTCCGAAAATCCAAATGAAATTCTATTCAAAAATATAATTTAGTTTTGAGGACCTTTCACAGTTTTGCAGAATTACTAAATTGTATCTAAAATAAGTGTTTCCAACACTCACTCGTTTTATTTGCACATATGAAGTTAACATGATGTTCAAAAATACTATATTGTTACTAAAATAAGTATTTCAACACTTGCTCATCCTATTTGCACTCATGAAACTAACATGGTTGTTTAATATTGCACTAGTTATACACTCGAATTTTTCATCATCCTATTACTTTCTTAGCATAAAAGAAAGTTATTACAACAGTTTAATGAGAAACATAGTAACTACAGTGTTAATATGCACTAATTTATCTTTCTGCATTCGAGAAAATATAAGCCCTCCTTATATTTTCTCGACCCCCCCCCCCCCTATTACTCACTTCTAGCTACCGCCCTAGATTTTTGAACCTGGCTTCTGCTAGAGAGTCGTAATAAGAAAAAAAAGCTAAAGGATCACAGACGTTAAAAATGATAAAATAAATAAATAAATAAAATTCGGAGACCACAATACCAGAAGATCTATTCTCGACCAAATGGTTAAGAAAAGAAAAGTTGTTAAAATTAGAAGGTCGCATATAGCAATTACTTCACCGTCGAAGTATATTTAAAGAAATAACTCCAGAAATATTAAAAACGCTCAGGAATGTATCGTATGATGAATAAGATCCTACAGTTGCGTTTTAAATTTAGCGATATATGATTCATGCCTTCATATAATAAAAAACACCTGTTCATCATCACCTTGTCTAAAATCGGAGAGTGTATCTTGAACAATGACATATTGCGGCTCCAAATTAATCATGTGCTTCTATTGTTAGTGTCTTCCAATTTTGTTTATAGGGTCTCGGGATTCTTAAAATTGGAAAAAAACAAGTGGATATGTGTGGAAAAGTGGATAAGTGTGATCCCAGACCACACAGAAGATTTTGTTTAGTATTTCTTTCAAAACAACTTATCCTTTAACCCTTTCAGGGGCGGTGTTTGCAGTCTGCAAACACTTAATATTACTGTTCCAATTGTGAACTGGCGCCAGTAAAATTTTAGTACAATTTTGATTTTATAGTATGCGCGAAAAACAGCTCTTGATTATTTTCAAATAAGTCTGTTCTTACATTGTGGTGTGAATCAATTATTTGAACATTTTTGGAGCAGAAATACCTTGCCCCTGAAAGGGTTAATTAATAAATCCAAATAACTAACTTATAATTATTAAATTTTATTAATTTATAATTATTAAATTTCTACATAGATGGTAGCAGCAATAAATTCAATTTTAAAATGATTATAAGAGGAAGTTATTTATTTTAATCAAATTGAAAAAAATTCAAATAAAATTATTCAAATAAAATTCAAATTTTCAAATTATTTGAACATCCGAAATAAAAAAAAATTAACGGAGATGTAAATAAAATTTTAAATCTGTAAAAGCGAAAAAAAATTGTTTAAACGAAATTTAAAATGATGAGTTATTAATGAATAGCAATAGTTTTTAAAATAGAAAGAAAATTGGATTCCAAAAAAATATTATAAATGGCAAATGAACGAAACCCTAGTAATATAAAAAATTTAATTAATTAATTAATTAAAAAAAAAAAAGAAATTTGTTTTAGTTAAATCTTTCAAAGAAAATTTCAACGTCCAGCACCGGGATTCGAACTAAGAACCTTCTGTTTACTGGCGAGATACTTTACCTTCAAGATGTAATGCCTTCATGAAAAACGTTGAAATTAGGTTCTCTTCAAATTTAAATCGCAAAAATAATCGGGTGACACTGAAAAAATATATTTAATTGAAATAATAGACTTTTTTGAATATTTTATGATTTGCCGAGTGACACAAGATATTCAACTATAAGTACGCAAAATTTAAAGTCTGTGACTTATACAGTTTTTGTGTACGGATTCTGTGACGGACAGACAAACAGAGGAGTGAGAAGAATAGGGTTTCGTTTGATGAACGAAACCCTAAAAAGACCATTTTCAACATTTAATATCTTAAAATGTGTTTAATTTTTGGACACGATTTAAATTTTATGAAAAATATAAGTATGTTCTTTCATTTTAAATATTGCAAGATGCAGAATTAGCATTTACAAGGACTCCAAACTGTCAGGCATTTGACGAGAAGAAAAGATTACATGCGAGATTACAAAATAAACATTAAAACTAGAATGAAAATTTTGGTGCCTACTTATGCTTCAGATTGTAATAATTACCCTGAACCTAAAAATATTTGTATTTAAATGCTTTTTACACTTTTAATACAAAGTTGTATTTAACTAATGTAAAATTTAGAAAACTTCAACAATATATAATCACCTAAAAATATTTTTTTTTGGACAATAAAAAGGAAATTTTAGGTTCAGTTTATACAAGATAACATTAAATATATATTTTGAAAATTTCACGAAAAAAGATTCAGAATTTTTGGGATATCATGTGCAGTAAGCCTTAAAACGTCATTTGGATAAAAAGGAAGAGGAAGTTTCTGAAACGTCGCTTCAGCTATTGAGCAGCTATAATTCTATAAGCCATAAATTATGCTGTAATCGGAGTTTCAAGGAAACAATTATACTAAAAATTCAGAAAATAGAAGAATTTAATTTCTAAAAAAAATTTAAATTTCCAAAATTTTAAAGTTCTAAGAGTTTTAGGATCCCTTAAATTATGTGAGATACACCTACGTTCATGAAGTAAGATTCTTCTATGAAATAAGAATGTAATATGTCCATTCTAGGAATTTTATAATTTTTTTAGATGCCTTGTTTAGATATTACCTTTCTCATTATAACACACCTCGTTTGAGCTTTCATTTTGATTATTGTTCCTTTTTTCGTGTCCCCCCCCCCAATCCTTCCCCCCAAAATGAAGTTTTGACTTACTTGAATTTTTTACATTGTTAAAAAATGTGAAAATGTGAAAACAATTTAAAATTGTTAATTATTAAGAATCACTCACAGCATGTTATAGTTTATGACATAAAATTCCTATCACTAGGTATTTACTCACATCTTGAAGTTTTGATTATGTATTATAGAAAATTCTTAATATCTGGTAATGTTAATTTTTTAAAAAATGTTCTTCTTCATGCTGTTGTTCTTGAGTTGATATATAATTATTTATTTTTATTTTTAGTTCTTCAAATTGTTTAATTCTTATTTATATTTATATTTAATTTTTATTATTTTTAATTCTTCAAATTATTAAAAAAAATTATTAGACGTTATTTTCTAAATTGATCGATAGATTCAAACTAGAAATGCTGAGATTTTTCATGTACCAAATTACATCCAACCAGATAAATAATTATCCCATGAGAAATCACAGCAAACTAAAGTTAAGTCCATAATATCTTCTTAATTTGTAATAATCACTAAATTAACTAATAAATTTTCTTAAATATCTTGAGAAGTTTACAAGAATAATTACAGCTGGAGTTTTTACTTGAGTTAGCCTTTTTTATGCAGGCAAAAGTTGTTTGATTTAAGGGGGTCTGGGACACACTTTAAAATAACTTTTATTTATTGAGTTAAAATTTTTAATTTTTTTTGTTATGGTTAACCATATTATTTGTAAACAAAATCATGTGATAAAGCTTCTTGTATATAAGAATAAATAAATAAGTAAAATTAAACATTTAAATTCTTTAAAAATGTGGGATAATTTAAAACCGTTATAACTCAAAATATTATTTTAGGATTTCATTTTATCTTCATTTAAATAAACAGAAATATATAAACTATAATTTTGATTCAGCATTAAAAAATATTAATTTAAATGAAAATTTGAAATATTTAAGTAAAAATTAAAAAAAATCATTTAACTTAAAAAAAAAAATCATGTTTTTGAAAGTAAATATATATATTTTTTAATATTTGCTGAATCAAAATTAAAGTAAAACAATTGAATGAAACATGTTACAAGTTTGAAGTGTGTATATTTAAGGATTCTTGACTTATAACAATTTAAGTAGAAGAAATAGTGAAAAAAAAAAAAAAAATAAACCCATCATTAAGAAATACACATTTTCATAAGATGCCGTTTTCATAACACCACATACTTGAAAGTTAATTTTTAAAAATAAATCCACACGGAAAAATTAATATTTCCTGTTCCAATTAAAATCGAAACATGATTTAAATATCATTTTAAACAGGAAAAAAAAAAGAGCTTTTTAATGCAATAAAATATTTTGAGAAAATTTGAAGATTTTTGTGTCCCGGGCTCCCTTAACTTCTTTGCGACGGGAGCTTTTTACAAAATTTTTAACTTTTATCACCGATTTTTAAAAACGTAATCGTGCCTTATTCAACCAAGAACATGTTCAGCTTAAATAAGACAAATTTTACAGTAAAATTTTACTAGTGGGGATAAACCAGGATTTTAGGAGCTTTATGCGACACATATAGGGGGAACTGGGGTACATTGATACATGGGGCACATTGATACACCCCCTCTACCGCTCACAGGGTCATATTACAGGAAGTTTCACAACAGCTCCAAAAGGTGATGCTAGTGTATTCAACTACATACAGAAAATCTTGGAATGATTCAGCAGTTTGATGAAATGGGACGGGTGATTTATTGTTTTTGTTGTTCAAAAGTAAATTTGAGTTATACAATTGAAATGCTATTATACAACTGTTCCAGTATTTTCAACCAAAATGAATACTCTCCCTGGTAAGTACTGCTACTCTTTATCAGTTCCTCATTATTTATTGTTAGATGTATTGTGAAGTGTTGGATTTGAGACTCATTTTATTCAAAATCGCTGTATGGGGCGCATTGATACAGTTTATGACGGGGCACATTGATACAACCTAAATCCTTTAATAGTTCATATTTTCATTATCTTTTATTATTTTTTTTACCATACACTCCTTAATCCAACCTTTTTTTCACGAAAAATTTCTAATATTAGTTTTTATTGAAGTGAAATAGCTCTAATTTCTTTATATTAGAGCATTTTATAGTATTTTTGAAAACAGAAGACGTAAGAACTTACCCAGCATCTAGTGCTAGTAGAACTAATAAAAGAAAAGGACGGCATTCTGGCAAATCTCGAATTTATATCGATTCTCCAGAGAAAAAAGTATTTTCGACATAAGAAATGTTAAGTAAGAGAAACAAACTGCAGAACAGAAAATGATACTTATATTATAAACAGAATTTTTAATATAATTATCCTTTATTTTCTGTTTATGAACCTATTTATAAACAGAAAAACTGGTAATTTTTTCATCTTTCATAAGAAAGAAGATAATGCTGGGGTTGAAGTGCTAGATATGACAAAGTTACCACAGCCAACAATCAGACAAGAAACAGACAGAACATCAAGTCATAATATATTTAATTTTGATTGCTTTAATTTTGCTTAAAAATAAATTGTGGGTGATTTGAATTTTTATAAATAAATATAAAATGGTTTTCTAACTCATTTTTTATGAAAAATATGCATTGGTATTATTTTGTCGTCATTTTTCTTAAACGTATCAATCTGCCCCGGGGATGGGGCACATTGATACAAATGACTTTTTTTGATTTTTTTAAAATTACATGCAAAAATACTACATAAAACAATGATTGTACATTTTTATAACATACTACACAAGTTTTGCTGTCACCTCATGGAAAAAAAACTTGAATTTTCTACTTTCTTGACACCAAAAAAAAATCTTAGAAAAAAACTGTATCAATGTACCCCAGTTCCCCCTACCGGCCACTCGTCCCCAAGGGGTTAAGTTCGTAATATCTTATATTGGAATGAATTGGATTAGAAAAATAAATTAAACTACATCAATTAACTAAATAAAACTAACCGTATTAGATTTAAATTGAAACTGGATTTTGGATTAAATTTAATTGCTATAATCAAATGTATTATTTTAAAAATTGTTTTTTTATAAACCATTCTTAATAGTACTATAAGTCTCATTTTTATTCAGTTACTTAAGTATTTTCTTGTTTGATTGAAGGCAAGATAATTGCATAATCGTACTGAATTGATGATGTTTTTTTTTTTTTTTTTTTTTTTTTTTTCACAGACATTTTTTATTTATTTCTTATTTTATTTTATATCTTTTTATTGGGTTATATTTCCATACCAAATTCACAGCTCATATGGATGAGATATTAATTATCTATCTACTTGAGAAATTGTTTGAAAAATATTGTTGATATTTTGAATATTACTGTTATTGTTAAAAATATTATTGAATTTCATTATTAATTATACTATTTATTATTTGATATTGGGGAAAATAATTCTTAATGTTATTGATTACTAATAATAAATGATATGAACTGAATATTTGAATTTGAAAATTGTTAAAATTTAATGTTACGTGAGATCGAATGTGTTGAGATATAAATATTTCAATATATTCTAATCAAAGTGGCAATGTAATATATGTTTTTGGATAAGATTTTGAAATCTTGGCAACATTTCGGAGTTTTATAAAAAACATCATTAGTATTCCTAAGAACAGATCTTTACTAAATAAAGAAAATAAAAAAAATATTTTAAATTCTTCAAGGTGATATTGAATTGAAACTCGATGAAGAATATGACCTTCTTAGAGTTTCTTTTCGTATGAAATTTATGCATGTAAATAAATCTCGCATTTTTCAACATTGAATTGATACTCCAATTATCAAATTTAGAGATAAAGCTTAATGTACTGCCAGGTGTTGATTTTATTTCGCAAATTTTTGGAACGAAATTAATATTGTTGAATTATGTAATAAGTTGAGTGAAATCTAAGAATAAGGAGAAAAATCAATTCTTACTCAGCTTAAGTAATCTCCTACAGATATCTTTTTCTTTTATATATATATATAAGTCTTTGTGAAAATTTGATTCTCTATATAGCATTTACTCGGATTAAAATTCATAGAACTCGGAGAAACTCAAATAAATCTGATAAAATTACTTTCAGGTATATACATTATATTTAATATAAATTTATTTAAAATACATTAAAATATCATAAAATACCCAAAACGTTTTCCACCATTACACGGCCTTCATCAGTAGGAATTCAAATTTATTATTATTTTTGTTTGTGATTATTCAAGAACAGTCTAGAAGAAATTATTGTAATTTAATTTTGTATGTCAGAGAAGATACCAGATATAGGTATTCAAATTTCCAAACAAAACGAGCTTTTACCTTTTATGCAGCAGATCTCTTCATACCTCATGGATATAGTATGATAGTGCATTGTTGCAAACTATATGTTTGATTGCAATTATTTCAATTGATTCTTTTATAATGGCTTCCTGGTAATTATTTGTATGAAAGATGATTTGATCAGCAGTAAGGCTGCGCAAATATAACGTTATCAATTTTTTGGTAATTTGAAACCCCTCTCCCAGCGGCGGGTCCAAGGGGAAGGTCACAGGGGTCATGACCCCCCCCCCCCCTGAAAGAAGAAAATTTTTAAAGGAAAATTTTAAAATGAAATACATACTGAATTCTTTCAATAACAATGAGAATCTTTCTGACTCTTTTAAGCTGTACTTGCAGACCTACACTTAATGTAGGTAATTTCTGACATATCGATAAAGTATTTTTTAAATCTTAGATGCAAGATGTATTTATTCAGATGAAATGTGATTGATTAGCGGTTTTCCATTTTTCAATATCTTTAAAGAATCTTTCGCAAAATCTCCGTGAATTGTTTTTGCCATAAATTTAACAGATTTTTTTTTACAGTGAGGATGAGCTTTTTCTCTTCCCTTTAATTTCATTCTAATATTTATCTAGTACATTCTAGCATAAGATAAAGTTATTTATACAAAATGTTAAAACGTGCTTTACTTTTTTACTTATTTGACCCAAGCATGCAATGTAAATGGCAAAGTGTTAAAAATATGATAAGGCGTAAGCTTATATTAATGAAAAAGTTTTAATAACTAATTAATTTTTTCACATTCCCTCCTTAAACACACTCACAGACACAAACATGCATAGATATATTTTAAAAATAATCTAAATTACAATGAAAAAAAAAAAAAAAAAAAAAAAAAAAAAAAAAAAAAAAACGACTTACAGCTTCTTTTTCCGTACCATTAAAAATGCTTATTTCAGTGAAGATTTCAGTGCTTATTACACCATATGCGAATTGATGGTGCGTTCAGTAAATCAAAAATATGAAAACAAAATGTTTGAAAAAATTGCGTCACAAATTCATCTGAATGAAGCATCACACAGACATGAATCAAGTAAAGACATAAATATAATTTCAAATCCAAGAAACATAAATAGAAACAGCAATTAAGAAGCTTTGTCAAAGTGTTTTCCCTGAATTCCAGTACAATACTGAACTTTTTTAATAATGCTTCTGTAAATGTTTTGCAGGTCTTCTGTACTTAATACTGTTACATATATCGATTATTTTTTGTTTTAGGTCATCTGTATATGTATTAATGTCCTTGTTTCTTCTTTTGCAATACATCACAGATTTACATGTCTAATTTGGTTATGATTCCTCATTCACAATGGCGATTTACACGTAATGGTGGTGATTAATTCATTTAATTTCTAAAGTACAAGTAGGCGTGCAGTTTTTAGGGTTCCGTATTTTAAAAGGAAAATAACCTTATATAAAATTATCATTTTGTCCGTCTGTCTGTCAAGTATTTTTTTTTTTTTCAGGAATGTCTGAAAATATCAAATTTAAATGAATATCAAATCAAATAATAAAATCAACGGTTCCATTGTTTTGTAAAAATTAAAAGATCTAACTCTATGATGTAAAAATTCAAGGCTTTAAAACAAAATTTTTCAATATTTAAGTTTTCCATGATCGGGTCGTTTTCAAATTAACTTATGGACGAATTCTTTTTAAGTGCGTTCGTAATTATAAATACGTAGAACCTATAGTCGTCGTTCAGTCCGTCCGTCTGTCCCCATATAACGAGCAAAAACTACCCAACCGAATCATTTGGAATTTAAAATACATAATTTTTGCATAATTTTCTCGCGTCATTTCAAATTTTATGAAAATCGGATATTTAGTTTAATTACAGGGACAATAAAAAGCATTCCGTTACATTACGGTCAATGGGGAAAATAGTTTCAAGTGCATTTTAATTATGTTAAACTCTTTCAAACATAATAGAATTGATATGCATCTATAATGTATATACTAAAAATGCATTCTGCACATTCTGTGGTGCAAAGACTATTTATTATTAATACTGTTAAACTATTTCACATTTTGTGAAATTGTAATACGTTGCTGAGGTTTACTACTAGTTACTTCCTATATAACAGAAAGCAGATAGTATTTACAGGGACACACAAAAGATTTCGGCCATTATACAGCTTCCGAAATACTGTATGCTATTACACCACGATTTGAATATTTTTAAAACATTGTTATAGCACGAACACACCTCATTTGCTACGCTTAACGTGCAATTTCCAACCCCACCCCCTTTTTTTTTTTTTTTTTTTTTTTTGAACGTCTAAAAGTATCACGTTTAAATGAATGTCAAATAATAAAATCTAAAATAGCTAAATCTAAATAAATAAAATCTAATTGTTTTGTAAAAAATTCCTACTCTAACTCTATGATATAAAAATTAATAGCTTTAAAACAACATTTTTCAATACTTAAATTTTCTATAATCGGGACTTTTCCAAATTAACGTACTGTAGACGATTTTTTTTTCTTATCGATATCCATGCAGTAAGTGAAAGTCTAGGAGCAATCAAGATTTATTAAGAAGATTTACTAGAAACAATACAGTTTATATATATATATATATATACACACTGGTGTCCAAAAGTTAAGCATAACTGGTAATTTAGTAAGCAATGAAAGAAATATAAATCGAAATGTGGTGAATCTCCAGGTGTGTAAACAAAATAGTACGCGTCATATATTTTCGCGAAGAGTTTTCCCCGAAATCGAACAGGGGACCGTCAACAAATTGAAAAAGAATGAAGATCTTTTGGATAACCCTATCAAAACTAATGTAGCAAAAGCGTTCAAACTGCACATTATGATTAAGTGTCTTATTGTAGTGTACTGTGTTTATTTTTATAAGGATAGCATATGTACTCGTAGAGAAATTAAGGTTTTTATAAAAACAGTCCTAAGTTTTTTGTTTATAATTTGCAGAGTTCTTAATCTATACATATAATAAAACAGTAGGACCCGGTGTGTCTGTACATTGAAGATAATTGACAAAAATGGAGTCAGGGCGATAAAAGAAAACCAATGAAACACAAAAAAAAATTTTTTGAATTTTTTGTCTGTCTGTCTGTCTGTCTGTTTGTTCGAGGTTATCTTCGTAACTACTGAATGGATTTTTATGCGGTTTTCACTAATGAAGAATGCACACTCCCGGGCAGTGTATAGGCTTTGTTTCATCAAAATCGGACAACAGACAAAAAAGTAACAAAAAGAAACAAAAGAAACTATTAGGTGCGCTGCTCACGTTTTTTAGTACATAACGTTTTTTAGTACATATAAAATCCAATAGATGTCACTGTGCGATTTTAAAACGCGCTATCGTTATGTTTTCGCCAGTCTACTTAAGTATGAGAAAGTTTCAAGCTGGCTGTCGTTCCATGTGGTTTAGTCGGTAGAACGTCAGTGCGCCATACTGATGGCCCGGGTTCGATTCCCAGCATGGAATTTTTTTTCACTATGTTGGCATTAACGCCTATAAGCAATTAAAAGAATTTGAAATATTGTATTCAAGGCGAATTTTCTCTCTGGGAAAATTTCCTTGCATTAATATGTCAGTGTAATTTTTTTTTCGATTTAATTTTTTTTTTCGAAACTTTGTTTTTCTTAAAAAATTACAGTAAATATTTGATATTTCCCAACGTTTTTTGAATGATCGACTTGCTTTTTTTTTTTTTTAATGTATGTCTGAACCTTATCTAACTACTTCTTCAAGATTTCTTTAGATAAACCGACCAGCGTAGCGGGCGAAGGCCGCTAGTATAAAATAATGTTCTTTTCTGAAAATATGACAAACATCATGGTACACAGTACCCTGTCATCAGAATTTAAAAATAATAAAAATTGTATGACAAATGAGCAGGTTTACTAAATAATTTGGCTATATATATATATTATATATATATATATTATATATATATATATATATATATATATATATATATATATATATATATATATATATACATATATATATATAATTTTTTTTTTTTTTTTTTTTTTTTTTTTTACTAGGAGTTTTTGCCTCCTATGATGTACACTCGGCAACCCCCGTCCCGACTCTAAAAATCAATTAATTTGATCGGCTTTTAAAAAAATTATGAATGATTGGATAATAATAACAACAACAACAACAACAACAACAATAATAATAATAATAATAATAATAATAATAATTGCAGCTAATGTCTGTTTTCGCTTTTATTTAAAGATTACTTAAAAATTTCAGAATCAGGTATATAAAATGAACTTAGTCATCAGAGTCTTAGCCTTCTGGTATTTTTTTACAATGCTATAAGGTAATGGCTTTAAATAAGGGATTCTTAAATGTAACTTTTAAATCTCATGTAATTTTCACCAAACTTTTTTTCTTTTTGAAGTGTTCACGCGAAAATATTTTTACCGTAAGGAATTAAACATTAGTATTTGCACTATCTTATTTTGTTTTTCAAATCTGACGTAATTTTTCTCCATTTTCGAATTTAAAAGCATATTCATGAATTTATAGTTTTACAATTTTTTTCTCTTTTAATATTTACATGTAAATATAGCCTTATGATATAGTTTTCAATGTTTTCCAGCTATAAACTCTTAATTATTTAACTCTCATTTGAAAGGGGTTTTTTCTGTTTGCGATAGACGCGTGTATTTTTTTTTATTTTATTTTATTTGAAGAAAATATCATTCTTTGATCATTTGGCAACATTTTAAAATAGTAACCTTTTCTAAAAAAAAAAAAAAAAAAAAAAAATTCTGAAAATTTGAATTGAAAATAGATTTTTTTTTTTTTTTAAATAAAAGCAGTCTGCACACCGGGAACTTCTAGTGTATAAAATGATCTAAAAATGTTTAAATTCCTATGCATAATTTTTACTGCTATAAAACATATTTAATGGAATTATTTTGACCAAATTTAACATTAAATATATCTTAAAACAATTACTCTATTGGAAAATTGCCTGTTTCAGCGTATTTATAAAACATTTCTCTATATTACCACTAATTTTCATATCTTTGTGTGCTACAGAACATTAATGAAGAAAAACATCCAGTCACAAAAAATTCATTATGAGCGGTGGTGACAGCGTTATAAGTATACAGTTTTTATTTTTGCATAATTGCGAAGAAACTAAGTACTTACTGAACTTTATGGTTTATGATGTAATGATACGGAACCCTCAGTATGTGAATCCCATTTGCACTTGTCCTGTTTTATATATAATTAGGCTTTTAAAACAAAAAAGGAAAAAAAAATCAAATGATTAAATTTGATTAGAAGGAGAAGGGGGAGAGTCGTATAAAAATTTCAAAAGAGTATAAATTTTTTAAATTAATTGCAGGACTATTACATTATTTAGTCATATCTTCTATCTTATTTTAAAAACGTTTGCCATTTACATTGCTTAGTGCCTTTTTAATATAGAATAGGTAAATAAATACTTCCTAACGCCCCGCATATTTTTAGGGGCCCATGGCTTTAGAAATTCAGTTATATATGATTTCCCTTCAGCTTACGTTATATTTAAAAAAAAAAAGTCTTAATAGTAAGATGGGTAAAAAAAAAAAAATTCAATCAACGTTATCTGACCTCTATATCTTGGTCCTAGAAAATTTTTTCGAGAATATTTTTAGTCTGACATTTTGAATTTCTTTTTCTCCGTTATGTCTGTAGGACTTTTTGCACAGAGTAGTAAATTAAAAACAATAAATTCTGTACATACAGTGGCGGTCAAAAATTTCCGCCCAGATAGTTTCTTTGATTTATTTAACAGGAGGTTTCAGCGAAGAAGAAGCACGATTGCTTTAAAAGTTAGAAATATCTGAATGACCTCTGACCACGTGATCATTTTGATTGGATACTGAAAACACTTTATGCAAGTGGGAAGAATTCGCGGGTGCAAGAGTTTCAAGCCACTCATCATTTCTTAGTTTTTTTCTATCGGTAAAGTGTTTTTTGGTCATGTTTGTGAATGAATCAAAATGAATAACATAGTTTAAATTCAAAAATGAAAAGTTCAACAATTATTGTTTGTTAATGAATGATTATTTTGTGGCTGAAGAACCAATCTTCTTGATATTGCGGCAAAGTTATCGATCGGAACCGACTGTGAATGATATTTAAAAATTATATAAAGATGGCTATGATCTTCAGGACTTTCTGAGGTCCGTGAGACTACGGAAAATGACTATTTTTGTGGAGGGAGTTATCAAGAGAAAAACAGATGACGGCCCGGAAAGAATTATCAGAGAAAAAACAATTGATGCCCTGCATAAAAATGCCGTTTCAAAATCCTGCAATTTACGGAATGAAAATACTGCTGAAATAAGTCAGTTTACCGTGTCAAGATTCTGACGTAATGCAGAGCTTTATGGAAGAGAAGGTGTTAAAAGTATTTTATAGGTAAAAATAATCAACGTACCCGGACTGGCGTTTTCCAAACTCTGGTCAAGTGAAAACTGGGCAAAAGTTCTATTTTTCTATTAATCGAATTTCAAACTTTTTTGGGAGTGATGGCACACACTACGTCCGATGACCTAACAATAAAAGATATGATTCGACACATGTTTTCCTGCAATGAAGCATGACGGAGGACGCGTTATAATGTGGGGAATATTTTCTTCAAAAAGTGTCGGTCCGTTATTCAAAATCCGCGGAGAGATGAATGATGCACTACCTAAGGATATCTTGCAAGATTATTTGCTGCCTTATTAGAGGAAAAATTGTGGTGGCATCTATTTATTTTAGTATGATAACGACTTAATGAATGTATGCAAGTTCGACAAGCTATGGCTTTCATACAAACAAATTCCGCTTTTGAAATGGAAACCCAAACGACTGACATGAATCCAATAGAAAATCTTTGGAAATAAGTTGACAAACGTGTGATGAACTATAAATATTCCAACTCAGCCGAAATTTAAAAAAAATTGCAAGAAGTGTGGGAAAAACGTATCATAGACGATCTTCAACCGTTGATTGTATCAATGTCACGTTGCTGCGCCGCAGAACTTATTACTAAAGATACGGTGATAAAATACTAATTGTAAATGTTGTTGATCACTGCTATTTTCTATCACAATACCATTTTTTCCAAACTTGCGAAACTGGCCAGAAACGTTTGCAAACATGCGTTTTCCTTTGTATTTAATTTTGTGAATTAAATTTAGTGATATATACTGTTATTCCATAAAGAAGTTTCCAACTATTATGTCAATAAAATGTATAAGTATCACTTTGAGATTCCTCTTTATATGATTTTACTTACAAACTAATTAAGAACATTTTTTGGCCGGAAACTTTTGACCGCCACTGTATATGTACTAAAAATTACAAAAAAATTAAAAGCAAAATAAATAGTTTTTTAACAAAATTTAATAAAGTATCTTGATTTTTTTTGAGGGGGGGGGGGGAGGCAGACTGAGCAACGACAATTGTTTAAAAAAATTACGATCTACGTAGGAAATTATTCACGGTCAATATCAAAAATAAAATCGTAAATATAATGTTTTCAAGGTGATACTGAATTGAAACTCGATAAAAGTGACATTAATCACACATTCTCAGGATTTTGTTACTTATACAAATTTTTAATGTAAATAAATCGCATTTCCTAACGTTGATTTCATCTCTGAAAGTCAAACCTAGGTGGAAAGTTTTAGTTACAGTTACAGCTGAGCGTTATTTAATTTCACGAAGTTTTGGAACGAGTCCATTTTTGAACCATTGTAGAATCATGCAGTTGATTTAGTGAATATTCAGACTAGAATAATTAATTAAACAAAAATGATTGACAAACTAGAATGTTTCTCCCATTTTTTTTTTTTTCACTTTCCATATCGGTAATTTTTCTGAAATGATCCGGTGATCAGGGTCTGTTAATCCAAAGAAAATCCCAGGACATGATATTCTTTCACGCCCCCCCTTCCCCCCCCCCAAAAAAAAAGAAAAGAAAAAAATCAGTATTTTCTATGCATTAAAATATAGATATGATTTATAAACACATTATTTAGATCTTTTTAAAAAATATTAAGTACAAAACATTTATTATAACTAGTGCAATATTGAGATAGATTTATATCAGCTTTATGGAAATCACATGCCCTATTTGAGTGGCCTCAAGATCAGGGAATACCCTATGCAGGTTCCATAGTGCAGTTGGCCCGTGCTTTTAGGGGCTACTTCAGACGCTTGAAAAGACTCATTCGCTGATACTAATTCCGTGAAAGAAATTCATAAAGATATTTCGTTTGCATTTCAATACTTTTGAAACTTTTTTTTTTTCATTGGATAGCTGAGACTGATTTGTAAAAATACAGTTTTTTTACTTTTTCGATTTTGATTGTAGATTTTTTTAAATGAAGATTCTTTTCTTTTCGAAACCGGTTTCGAAAATGAAGCTGTCCTCATTCAAAATACCTGTAAACAAAATCGAAAAAGTAGATAAAAAAAAGCCTTTTGCAAGATCGATCTCAGCTATCCAAAAATAAATAAATAAATAAAATACTGAAATGCGACTAAGACATCTTTATGATTTTTTTTTCCATAGGATTAGCATTCGCGAACAGCCCTTTTCGCTTGACTGAAGGGGCTTCTTAATCAGGCCCTGGCGATGGGTAAAATTCAAAACTGGAAATTTCCCTCAGGACTTTCTGTGTAAATTTCTATAATAAAAAAATAATGTCCTGTGAGCATACTTAGATTATTCTTCATTATCTTCATTAATTTTGCTTTTTTCTGTATTCTTTAACAAAACGTATTATACTCACGAAGATATTTGAAATCTCATTTTTCATGAATTTACTTGCTTTAAAATATATTTAAAATCATTTGTCTATTTTTAGACCAACGTCTGCTGTTTTTACAGGTTATACAATATAAAATGATTGGAATTGCTTATTTAGTTAACCCTTGAAATGCATTTGTAATGATTAGATTTTGGCATACATCACTCAACAGGTGACGCTGTAAAGATATGTGTTCCACCATTTTAGCGTGATAACTGTATCCCAGTACTTATACGGTTGTGATTTAGAAGTAACTCTGACTCAGCATGAGCCACAATTCAGGCCCGACACGGGCTCGGGCTCTACTTTTATACAAGACTTTGGGTTCGGGAGGGTTCAGGCTCATTCTTTCTGAAACTGAAAAAAATTATTTAATCAAGTTCATGTATAGAAAAAAATGATAATAAAATAAAAGTAACTATTTCTTTTTAAAAGTTATTTATGCTTTTGTTCGGTATATCTATAATATTTTGCTCAGTATAAAGGGGAAAATAAATCATGTTTTTGTATTCAATTATTAGAATGCTCTTTTAAAAGAAAATCTGTGATATTTGCAGGTTTATGTCTGAGATTTTCGCAACGATCTGTTAATATTGCCCCAATCGAAAGAAGCGCTGAAAATTTATTGGTCTTTAGTTTGATTTTCATTTGTGACGAAAGATATTTTTCAATTGAATCGTTTATTTTATTTTATTTGAATATCTAATGCGAAGAGAAATTTTCTTCTGTTTATAGTCGATCAAAATTAGCTTGACGTTTCAAAATTTTTTAGACTTCTGTGTTTACGTATCAAAAGTTATTTACAAACAGCACGAAAAGAAAATTGGAAATTTAAGATTTTCAAGCTGATAACGAGCGAAAACTCTGTAAAGTTACATGGATTCCATCATTTGAGGGTTATTTATAAGCTAAATTTTTAATATAAATAAAGCGCATTTACAAGCGTTGATTCCATCTATGAAAGTAAAATCTAGGTAGAAAGCTTCAGTTACAGCCAAGTGTTGACTTTATTTCGTGAAGTTTTGGAACGAGAAACACCATTGTAAAATCATGCATCTAACTAAGTGAGCATTCAGAATACGATGATTAAGTAAACAAAAAATGACTTTGGCACCAAAACCTATTTCTTTTTTTCCGTTTCTTTCTATTTATTTAGTTTTTAAAACTCTATACAGGTAAATTTTTCGGAAATGATGCAATGGCCAAAATCCAAAATCGAAAGTATGGTTCATGAGTTTCTGAATAATTTTCCGTAATGGATATTAGATATGACAGATTAATATTACGTTTCTTAAAAGCGAAAAAGACAATCACATCTTTTTTATTCCACCATATTGAATTTTAGTTAATTTATAAATATTTTAAACTGAATCACATGAGAGTTTTGCATTACAAATGCATGGTTAAAAAAATATTTTAAATAATTCAAGTGAAGTATTGTTTATTATGTATTATTTAATTCTAAATTGAGTGACACCGTCACTGTCCACAAACCGATACGATTCTTCTTTACAAATTTACAACAGGCTTTATGACTATAGTCATAAAACTATAATCGTTTATAAAGCCATTCATGACTTTATATATAAAGTCATGAATGGCTTTATAAATACGTGCATTTTGAATTTTGACAATTTCAAATACCTTAAAGAAGGCTCAGATAACCTTGATTTCTATTATTGTTATCTTCAGAACATTAAATAAGTTTGAAATTATTTAATATGTTACAAGGACTGTTTTGAACATAAAATAAATGTGACAAATAAAATTGCAGTAAAACAACAAATATTTTTTTTCTAATAAAAATATTAAAAATAGTATCCAAAAACTCTTATGTTATGATGAATGAAAAAAAAAATTATGATGACAGTTTTTTCCCGTTGAAAGAAAGGTTTAATTAGGAAGCCATTTGTTAATAGATTCGATGGTTTTTCGCTAAAATTCGTTTTGTTGCTGAAAAAGGAAAATGCTTTGAGTACCCAAAAAGTAAAGTTGTTTTACAATATTTTGGATGCAAAAGGGGCTTTAAAACCAATGAGGAAATGAAATTCAATTTTTTTAAAGTATACATTAAGTGGGGGCATCATTTCTCATAAGTTTTTTAATTCTCAATTGAATGGCGCAATCCCGTAGGTCGATACGATTATTGATTACAAAGTTATGGTAGATTTTATGAAAACAAAGTCGAAAATTATACTTTTATTATTGAACACAGCTTTGACAGATTTATTTTACATTCTGATCATGTTCTTTATATGAAATAACCTTAAAATGATGTCCTAAAAATAGCAATATTCAAAATCAGGATCATCTCAGTCTTCTCCAAAGTCGTTAAAAGTGTCAAAATATGTGTATTCATAATTTTGCATTCATAAAACCATTCATGATTTTGTAATTCATAAAACCTATCTAACTTTGAACGAATGCTCGTACCTACTTGTAAATGATATTATTCGATTCAGAATTTAAAAATATATAATAAACGGTATCTTACTTGATATAATTAAAGAAAAATGAATTTACAACCCCTCTGATTTAAAATGCCCCAATTGCCTCCGACAAAACACGATACGGCAACTTTATTTTTTGAGAACTTAACGGATTTTCATATCTAGTGCCAAAAATGCTGTCCGAAAATCTTAGAGAATAGCCTCCAAAACTCTTTACCAATTGTTGCTGTAAAATTTTATTTAGCTGGTATTAGTATTGTCGACTTTGTATTTATAAAACCTACCTTAGAGACCTGCACGGGCCCGGGTGCTTTTTTAGAAAGAATCACGTTTTGAGCACGTTATCGCCAGAACAACGATCGCGCGGAGATGAATTCAACGCTATGCACTGTTTCTTGTTTGTGACGTCATACGCGTAGCAACCCCTTCCTTCTGCAAAGAGTTCGTGCTTATTGTTCATTTGAATTCCGTAAATATTATCAAGCATTATAATATGGGGAAATGTTATTCACGGTTGTTTACAATTAATACATAGCTTTAAGCAAAGAGCTTTTACAGATGACGATTTCTTTTCATCTAAAACACAATATTCAAAATATTTTTTAAATTTATACAAGATTTGGATTCTAAAATACGATAGATCGTCTACCGCCATTTCGGATGAAAATCGAAATAAAACGACGATTGGCGTTTGGCGGTGCAGCTATGCTAACTTAACGTTCTCGTTTTCGCCAACTCGCCAAGGCTGGTGCTCAAAACGTGATTCTTTCTGAAAATGCGGCCCGGTTTCGGGCTGATTTCTGTTAACGGCATTCGGGCCAGACCGGGCCGGGCTCGGCCTTATTTTTTTCTGAAAACTCGGGCCAGGCCTAGTCACTGATCTTTTCGGGTCTGGCTCAGGTCTTACTTTTTTCCTGGAATATCGGGCCTGGTCGGGCCTAACTTATTTTTTCTGAACGAAGCCGGGACTAATTTCATTCTTTCTAGTCTTCAAGGAGCAAAATTATCAGTTTCGGTTGAATCATCCCGTATGAAAATAATTTTCTCGACGTGGCCAAGTCTGTTCAAAATTCGGTAAAATTTCTCCTAGTCCAAAAATTTTTGCAAAAATGGCATGTACTTTTAAGTCGTCATTATTCTACAATGAAATATTAGAATGTATTCTTCTTAAAAAATCGTAGATTTCTAGGCTTATTAAATAACGTTACACGCAAGAAAAAAACCTGCCTATGACGAAATTTCTTTTAAACTGCTCATCCATGTAAAATGAATACAATAATACGCGAGACAAAAATGAATTAAACATTTACGCTTGCTAAGAAAGGAACGTATTTTTTTTCCTTTCCAGTGCGATTCTGTCTTAGAAGATTAATTTTTACCATATACCGTTTTTTAGATTTTTATGACTCCATTACGTGGAATATGGATTAATAATACTATTGATAACTGAAACATTTACATACAACAAACAAAGGTTCATTTAAAACATAGATATGTCAGCCTACAGCACTTCTACATAAATGAAGATAATAAGTATGAAAAAAAAATAGACTAGGATAAGTTTTATTTTTTGGTCAGAACTCTTCCATAAGAGTAAAAATCAATGTCCTGTGGAAATTCACTTGGGCCGGGTTCAGGCCGAAATTTTAACTTTTTTCCGGGCCGAACCGAGTTCGGGCCTTGATTTAGCAATTATATCGGGCCGGGTCGGATCGCTAAATTTTTTTCTACGGGCTGGGCCAATATTCATTTCGTTCGGGCTGGGCTGAACCGGGCCAAATTTCTTTTCTTTTTTCTTTTTTTTGATGGATCGGGCCAGAAATTTCGGCCCGTGCAGACCTTTAACCTAGCTAACTTTGTAAAGAATGATCGTATCGACTTTCGGATAGTGTCTTTGTTCAGAATTTAAAAATACATAATAAACAGTACACCACTTTATCTAATTAACCCTTTCCGGCATGGGCAAAATCTGTGGTAAAATGAGAAATTATCGACTGATACCGGAATTCACAAACAAATTTTTTAGATATTTTGAATTCCTTAATTTAAGTTTTATTGTAAAAGCAAAATTTTACTAAAATATTACTGGTGCCATTTGCAAGTTTGGAATTAAAATTAGGTATCCCAGACTGGGCACACTGTGCCGGAAAGGGTTAAAGGAAATTGAATTCCACCCTCTCTGATTTTAAACGCCCTATTTGCGTCCTCCAAAACACGGTACAACAACTTTATTTATTTTAATTTTTTTAGGGCTCCATGGATCTTCATTTCTAGTGTTAAAAAAAAGTTCTTCCCAAATTTTAGAGAATAGCTATCAGTTGTTACTGTGAAAACTTATTTTATCTGCATATTATTGTCGACTTTGTATCCGTAAAAGCGGTCTAACTTTGTAAAGAATGATCGCAACGAGTTGCAGATGGTTATCACTCCCATTCAAGATTTAAAAATACGTTTTAATCGACAACCCACTTGATCTAGTTAAAAAAGTTGATTTTACTTTCATTCCCTGAGGTAAAATATCCTCCCCCCCCCCCTCGGAAAAAAAGGTGGGGACGCAACGAATCTTCATTTCTAGTGCCAAAATCAGACTTTTCCCAAATTTTAATGAATGGCCATTAATTGTTGTATTTTACTTGGTCTTTTGTACTTTTTGGGTATGTTTTACCTATACTATATCGTCGCATAAATTCTTACTGATTTGCTTCTGTTTGTGAAGTGTTCTTGTTTGTAATATCTAAACGAGATAGAGACAAAAGACGGGCTTACCACTGGCTGAGAGGTTCTGCTCTCGAAGCTCGTATTACCTGCTCTCGTGCTGGGTTCGAACCCAGTCGCGCTAGCCGGCCTAACCGTTCGGAACTTTCCGTGTTTTCTTTGAACCTTGGGTGACCTTTCGTAAATACGGATCAAGTTAACTTTAAAAGATTCCCATGGAGGGTATTTCCACTAGGGCTTATATTATATCTTTCGTATAGATAATCGGCCATTATAAATAACATCAACACCGACAAGGGACGAAGAGATTTGTTCTTCATTCCACGTGTTTCTTCAACGCGTGTTTTAAAAATAAATAAATAAAATAAAATAAAAAAAAGTAGTATAGAAACACGTAGTTATTCTCTGATCGATATTTGCGTTCACGTATACCTCATCTCATCTGAGATTGACAAGCAATTTCTATCGGACAAAGAGGATGATGGAGACTGCATTTTTTTAATCCATTTTTTCTTTCATTGTGGTTTTCTTTTCAGCTACAGACGCAGGGATTAGTGAAGGATAAGACACTGGTACAGTTTAAGTGGAAAGCGAGGGTAATTATAAAACACCTAAAGAACCAATTAAAAAAAAAAAAGACAAATCTAAAACTTTAGTGTTATGATGAATTAATATGTAAGAAAAATCATGCGTTAAGCATAGATTATGGAACACTTTCCAACACTTCCCGAAATCTTTAACAAAACTTCGTTATACAGGGAAATAAGGTGTTACTGTCCATAACCAGATATGTATTCCAATACTTTTGAACAGCCCTGTATTTAATTTGTCTGTTGATATATACTATATAATAAAAAAATTTAGTTTAGACAAAAAAAAAAAAAAAAAAAAAAAAAAAAAAAAAAAAAAAAACCGCCTAGTTGGTTGAAAATTTTCTTTTAGCAATTTATATTAGTAGATAGAAACAAACTTGAATACTTTTGTTCAGCCCTGTAGTTTTCCTGTATCTTTATTACACGAAAGTACTTTGCTAAAATTTAATTCAAACAAAAATACTCTTTAAACTACTTAAATCACATTTCCAGAAATTATCATCCATAGGCGAACCCAATTCCAGTTGTTTGTGTGACCCTGTATATCATTTTGTCTATTCTCGACAAACAATCCATAGTAAATAACTGAATGCAATTCAACGTAAAAATGCAAAATTTATTTTAAAACCACCTTTAAGCAAATTACGCTCATATTCAGTAATCTTTCCGAGCTCTTATGTGTAAACCTGTATAACTAAATTGTGTAACTGTTCGTATTTATACACACCACATAATGTGCACACATTTAGTGAAACTTAAAAGCACATATCGTAATTGAAAATGCATTTCATCCATCGAACAGTCATCATCCATAAATACAGTACTTCGAAGAGAATATATTATTTGAAATATTTTGTGTTTCCCTGTAAATGCTAATGCACTTCGTGTTATGCGTGAAATAATTCATAATAAGTCTCAGCGACGTATATCAATTTGGCTGCATATGAAACCGTTTATCATAATTAAATTATGTCGCAAACAATTTCCTCCTTCATTATCATGTGTTAGAATTCTTTTGTATGGCCATGTAAATGAATAATTATTATTTTAACTGCATATTTTAATATTCTTCGCAGAGGTAAATAAATTTGAATATTTTTACTGGGTGTAATATCTTTAAAACTCATTTGAAACGATTTTCCCCCACAGGCCCTAATTTAACGGAAAACTTTTGACTGCCCCTGTAAATAAACTAATCATGGTAAAAACTTCATTTTCAATACGGTTCGTGCTAGAGTAAATGTCAATAACGTCCAAAAATTTCATGGCAATCCGAGTATATTTACGAAAGTTAGAGCGCGACCAGAGGGCCAGACAATCCGAATGCTTAAACACTTTTCAACTTTGTTGGAAAGAATCTGTGTAAAAAATAATGCAAAGAAGATGGAAAATTGCTGAAATAAATAAGCACGTTTCAGGGCTCATAAAAAGGAATTTTTTAATACATAAAGAAGGAAAGAATCAGAGCAGTAACCTCCATACTTTGCTGTCATTGATTTTTATACTTTCTTTCTCACTCTTTTTTTTTCTTTCTTTCATTTCATTCTAAAAGAACGTCTCTCCTTCATTTCAATATTTCATGAAGCCTTCATGAAATATTGAAACATCTTCGAGTTTGGCATCTATTTGCATGATAAAATTATCATTACCTTGTGATTTGCTTTGCATTTTTATTAGATCAAAACCAATAATGACAATCCTCTATATAATAAAAGCCTAAGTCATGTGACTGTCAATACTTCCGGGCTTACCCACTTCATTCTTTATATGCTAAGTAGTCAATTTCATGTCATCCAGCGCAGGTGATAAGTCGTCTATCTATATTATCCCAGGTCTCCCCACTTCACATTTTTATATGCATGATTGCCATTTTGGTGCTTTTATGCTAGACGAGTGCAGGTTTGCCAAATTTTATGCCATATGCCAGTTTCATTTGAAACATAAATGTATAACTTATTTCATTTAAAATACATAACTTTTATTTATAACACAGATTAAAAAATATGTATGTCAGATTCATTCATCTCATTTAAAATACAATACTAAATGTATTTTTCCAGCATAGGTAATTGACAAAAGAAAGTGAGTGCTTGGAGAGAAAAGAAATATGACAAAATCTTTTCTCGCAACCTTTTTATTTTTTCATATGCACTATCACATACATACATAATTAATAGTATTAATAATAACCTAAACCAAAATAATTTATTGCAACATAAAAGCATTGTTTCTAATTTACACTTTTAAAAAAGTATGTATATTTTGAGATAACCCCCACTGAATTTAAATTGACATTCATAGTTTAATATCGCATTCCTAAAAAATAAATAAGCCGTAAAAAATTCATTCAATCATGAACGGGGAAAAAATAATCATGGAAGTTTGTAAAGCATGTTTTTCAACAATAAATGGACAATATTCTTATGACATCATTGTAGATAATGACGTGGCAGTTTTGTTATTTCTTAAGACATCATACCAGGGCCATAGCTAGAAGTGATCTATAGGAGGGGCTCAAGAGATTGTAGGGAGGGGGGGGGGCTCATAATTTTTTTTCTCATTCTAACCTAGAAAGATAAATTAGTGCATATTCACATTGTAGGTACTATGTTTCTTATTAAAGTGTTGTAATAACTTCTTTTTATGCTAAGAAAAGTATAGGATAATGAAAATGTTGAGTGTATAACTGGTGCAAAATTAAACATCATGTTAGCTTCATATGTTCAAATAGGATGAGGGAGTGTTGAATTATTTATTTCAGATGCAATTTAGTAATTCTTCAAAACTGTGAAAGGGTCACAAAGCTAAATTAGATTATAACAGAATTTCATTTGAATTTTCGAAGCAGAAATTCATTAAGTGACCTTGGAATCTTTTCCAGGGGGGGGGGGGGGCTCAAAATATTTTAGGGGGGGCTGAGCCGCCCATAGCGCCCCCTTAGCTACGGCCCTGCATCATACTAGGTAAATTTGCGGCGTTTTTTACAGTTCGAATTCACATTTCTTTATTGTCATATTTATGAACTCAGAAACGAAATTAATGAAAAAAAAGCACGCTTTTTCATTATTAAATTGTGAAATAATGAATTATGAAATGCTACCATGATCGCAAACAGTTCTCAATTTCTCTGGTCGGAATCTTCCGATTTGGATAACGATTGAAGAAGTAAATTAAATTAAGAGTAAAAATAACATGATGGAATGCGTAGAATACTTTTAATGGAGACCAATCTGGTCGCCATAGGCGGCTAGTAATAAATAATACACATATACAACAATGAAATATTCACTAAAGAAATTTTTACTGAATAATTTGCTGACCAATGGAATCCTTTGGCGCAACGAAAACATTGTCTACGTCTCTGAATAAAAGATTCTTGTCTTGTCAAAATGTTTTCCGATGATATTAAAAAGTGCTATTATAAGTAATATGGCAGATATTTAGTTGATGAAATTCGTTATAATTTGATATTTAAGTGTTTTTTTTTTCTTTCAGCCTTATCAGTTTATTATTTCTTTGTATCTAACTACGAGGCTCTGCTCCCTCCCGAGGCTAAACTCTTCAATCCCCGTTGAAACACCACAAACTCTAAAATCACTCTAATTTGATCGACTTTCAAAAAATTGCGAAATACAGATCTTTTTTTTTTTTTTTTTTCATTTTTAAATGGCAATTTCTTATGTAAACGGGTTTTCATTCATTTCCTTTTGATTGGGAAATTTTAAGTTCTAATCAGCTGTTGTTAAACATCTACTGGCTATTTACATGTTTGATTAAACAAAATCAATTAAGCAGTGAAATACACTGTATCTTTGCCTCCTGGTATTTTTTACTTTTACCGAATAAGAAAATTTTTTAAGTAAGGCATTTTATAAATTTATCGTTTAAATCTGATGTAATTTTCACAAATTTTTCTTTCTCTTTTTAATACTTTTGTTATTTTAAAGGAAATGTAATTTGTGTCGTCTTAGAAAACTCAACAATAGTTTAAAAGATCGTATCAAAATATAAAATAAATATCTCGTCTAAATTTTTTTCAGTATTATTTACTAATTTTAAATGTGACATAATTTCTTTTATTTTCTACTTTTAACGCACTTTAATGAATTTGTTTATTACTTAAAAAATTTCTTTCCCTTTTTTGATATTCATGTGAAGATACTTTTATCGCTAGAAAGGGGAATATTTTTCATTTCACATGTCTTAGAATTAGCAACAATAGTTGTTTAGAAGATAACTTAAAAATGTGAAATATGTCATATCATAGAGTAAAAAGAAAGAATAGAGATGAAGCATCGTGTTGAATTGACGCGAAAAATGTAACCCTAAAATCCGCTACATTAGGCACATACACAACCATATGCATTAAAAAAAAAAAAAAAAAAAAAAAAATAGTATTACAGTTTTTAATTTTAAATACAATGAAAAGCTACTTTAGAATGCTTAAATAAAAGCAGATCATTTTCATTTAGGGAAAAAAATTCACGACTGACGTCAAAAAATTCACGTGATTATTTTATAGGGGCTGAATAAAGGCATTTAAATTTGAGCGATACCGCAAACTGTAAACCGTTTTTATGGCATATTGTAGAGGTATGCACGGGCCAAAATTTCCGGAACCGAGCCCGGCCCGAAAATTGAAATTTTGGCCCGGGCCCGACCCGGCCCGAACCAAAGACATATTGGCCCGACCCAGCCCAGCCCGAAAGTTAAAATTTCGGCCCGAGTACGGCCCGGCCCGAACGAAAAGAATATTGGCCCGACCCAGCCCGGCTCGGGTAAATTTCTACAGAGCATTGATCTTTACTCTAACGGAAGAGTTCAGACCAAAAGAAACTTATCTTAGTCTTTTATTTTCTTCCATGTTTATAATCTCTATGCAGAAATGCCATAGTTTGCGATATTTACGTTTTTAATGAACCTTTGTTTGTTGTATGTAAATGTTTCAGTTATCATTAGTATTATTAGTACATAAAAAAAAAAAAAAAAAAAAAAATCAAAAAATGGTATATGGTTGAAATAAAATCTTCTAAAACACTAATAATAATAATAATAATAATAATAATAATAATAATAGTAATAATAATAATAATAATAATAATAATAATAATAATAATAATAATAATAATAATAATACATTTCCTTCTTAGCAGATGTAAATGTTTAATATATATATATTTTTCGCGTATTGTTGTATTCATTTTGCACCAATTTTCATTTTTCCCAAATTTGTAGTTTTCAGTTTAAACAAAAATTCCGTCATAATCATGTTTTTTTTTTTTTTTTTTTTTTTTTTTTTTATGTGTTAAATTTTATTTTAAGACGCCTAGTGATCTACGATTCTTTAAAAAGTATAAATTCTAATGTTTAATTGTAGAATAATGACGACTTAAAAGTATATGTCTATTTTGCAAAAAATTTTGGACCAAGCCAAACTTTACTGATTTATGAACAGACTTTTCCACGGCGAGAAAAGGATTTTCATACGGGAAGATTCAACAGGAACTGATTATTTAGGTCCGTGAAGACTAGGAAGAACAAAATTAGTCTCGGCTTCGTACGGAAAAAATAAGTTAGACTCGGCCCGGCCCGATACTCCAGGAAGAAAAATTAAAGCCCGAGCTCGGACCTCTAGCATATTACACCTCCATCTGTTTCTTTCCTCAATGATTTTCGCTTTACTTTTAATTCATGGTCTCAAGTAAATATATTTTTTAATTTGAACTGTTTGCAATATTATTGTTTGGCTATTTTAAGTTATAATGTATTTTTTACCATTTACAGCAGTTAATGCATTTCAATAAATTCATTATTTTAATATTTTGTTCCCTTTTTTTAAATATTAACATATAATTATAGTTTCATGACATAATTTTCAATATTTCTTGCTTTTAATTCTTTAATTATTTAATTCCTATTTTGAAAGGTTTTTTTTCTACTTGTGATAGTTGTAAATATTTTTTTTTTAATATTTAATAATATAATAAAATATTTTCGTAGATATTAGAAATATGTTTTTAATTTGAGGAAATAATTATTGTTTGATCATTTTGAAACAATTAAAAATAACAATCTTTTCTAAAATATGTAAAAAAATGTCTCTCAAAATGCTGAAAATTTGAATTTAAAATGGAAACAAATCCCCAAAAAATGAGTCAAATTAAAAAAATAAATGCAATCTGCACATTGTGAACTTTCAATATATAAAATGATCTAAAATGTTTAAATTTCTATGAATAAGTTTTTTCTCCTATAAAACTCGTTTAATGGAATGATTTTGAGAGACTTCAACATTAAAATAATTATTCGATTTCAAAACGGTATACATCAGCGTATTTATCAAATATTTCTCTATAATAGCACTAATTATATTTTTGTGTGCAGTATGTTTTCTTAATATTAGCGAAGAAATACCGTAGGTCACAAAACATTCATTTTCGGCGGCAATGCCAGTGTTAGTTACCTTTCTTTTTTTTTACAATGGAGAGAAACATTATTTTAGAAAGAAAATACAGAGAATTTCATTTTTAAACAGGCAACATTGCGTTAAAATAATATTTTTGAATGTAGATTGTACAGGTAAGTAGTAAGGGTATACATGTAATTGCCAGACAAATTAAGTAGATTTCAATAATATTAAAGCAATGAAGAACTAGAAAATAACCTATCCAAATCGTGTAAATTTTTTGATGTGGTAACTTCCAAATGATGTAAACGCTCAATATACAAAATACTTTAAATTTCTATTAAAATAAAAAGTAAAAAAGTTTTAGCATTTTAAAAATAGGAAAGTGAGAAAAAAAAAAAAAAAAAAAAGAACAATAAGAACATTCCTGAGGTTCCAGAAATTCTTCTTAAGTATTTCTCTAGATAATATACAAAATTGTAATTTTGGGACTATCTTGTATATTTGAACTGCACAAACTTTCCATCTAAATATATTATCATTCATTTAAAAATTTAATGTGTTTGGGTAATTACACTGGATGTATTAACAAAATTCACAATATCTTGCTATATAATAATCGTATGGATAAAAAGTAGGTAGCAAAATATTTACAATTAAACAGACTTTCATTTGATGCTATTAAAAAAAGAAAAAAAAAAGAAAAAGAAAAAAGAAGAAAAAAGACTAATGTTTGTTGCTCCCTCATACAATTTTTTATATTCCTGAGGTTCCAGAAAATCTTCTTAAGTATTTCTCTAGATATTATACAAAAATTGCAATTTTGGGACTATCTTGTGTATTTGAACTACACGTACTTTCCATCTAAATACATCATAAATCATTTGAAAAAAAAAAAAAAAGCTTTTATTATCATTGAAGAATGTTGAAATGAAAGAGCTCAACTGAAAAGGTTGGCATGCATGTTTATTCACCTGTTATACACATATCTTATCTTTGGCTAGTTAAGAAGCTCCATTTATATTTGTTTATAAAGGACATCGTTTGAAATAAATTATCGCTGTTTGCATAACACAAGTATCTACGTAACAACCAATATCTATTCTTTAACGCTACATTTTGCGCTTTTCTCGGCTTAATCTATGAAGAGATAAAAATTATCCCTCAGAAACGCTATGCTATTTGTTTATCTATAAAATTGATTGAGTAAAAAACATTTAGCTGCAACTGAAAAACAACAATGTAGAGTATATTTATGTGCTTTTTTCTATAGTCATTTTTTTTCTTTTATTTTTTCCTTTTCTGTGTAATTTTTTACTTTTAACAGTTTTCGATTTAAAAAAAAACTTGTATTTTTCAATATATTTTTATACATTTAATTACATCTATTAATTCAAACCTTCTGTTTAAAAAAAAAAAAAAAAAAAAACTAGAATTTTTGTATTTACTTAAAAAAATCATTACTAATATAATATGGTTTGTCTATATATATAACGAATTCAGTTCTTAATTCCTATTTTGAAATTTTTTTAAATTCTTAGTTTAAATAATTAACAAAAGATTCTTTGTATACATTTGCCCTAGATCTCGCGCATATAAGGTGTCCTAGTGTAATATCGCCAGGGTGAGTAACGCCAAGTGCTGACATTATGCATAATTATGAAGGAATCCGCGTTCTAATGAGAAAGGCTCTGAGTAATCTGAATTAAAAAACTTTGCATCATCATTGAAAGATGTGGAAATAAAAGAGTTCAATTGGAAATGTTGGCGTTCATGCTTATTCACCTGTTATACACATATCTAATCTTTGGCTAGTCAAGAAGCTCCATTTATATTTGTTTATAAAGGACATCGTTTGAAATAAATTATCGTTGTTTCCATAACACAAGTATCTACGTAACAACCACTATCTTTAACGCTATATATTACGCATTTGTAAACTTAATCTATGAAGAGATAAAAATTATCTATCAGAAATGCCATGCCATTTATTTATCTATAAATTAAATCAGTAAAAAACATTTGACTGCAACAGAAAAAACAATTGTGTATATTTCTATGCTTGTTTCTATAGAAACTATTTACTTTTTTTAAAAATTTTTATTATTATTATTATTTTTTTTTTACTTTTAACAGTGTTTGATTAAAAAAAAGGTTTTATTTTTATATGTTTAATTGCATGTATTCATTCAAACCTTCCATTAAAAAAAAAAAAAAAAAAAAAAAAAAAAAAAAGAAGAAGAAGAAGGCGAAGAAGAAGAAGAATGTTAAGATTTTTGTATTCACTTAAAAAATATAATCATTACTAATATGGTTTGTCTAGACATATAACGAATTTCGTTCCTAATTCCTATTTTGAAATTTCTTAGTTTTACTCTAAACCATTATCAAAAGATTCTTTGTAAATATTTTTCCTAGATCTCGTGCATGTATAAGGATGGGTAAACACGCCAAGTGTTAATATTACGTTGGAGAATTATTAAGGAATCCGGGAGATGGCACTTGCGAATTCTGCGTAGAAGGGCTCTGAACCCTCTGAATCACACGCACACACAAATAACAAAGTAAATAAATAAATAAAAACGCTAAAAGTTAATTTGTTCGATTTGTAGACCTTATTGCCGGAAGAAGCACGTAAGATCAACGCCCGATCTAAAATTTGCGAGGTAAATTCTGTAATCGGTGGACTATATATTTATTAGGAAATATTTTTATTACATAAATGTGTAGTGTATTTCATGTACTTTCAAAATGTAGTGGAAGATTTTGGATAGTTCATGGGGCAGCTTGTAGTTTATTGTTACAAAATTTAAGGCATAAATTTTCTTCAAAGAACTTTTAATGTGAAAGATGTAGCCATTTTAGCGATCACTGCATTGCATTAGGCATAGGATATAATTCATATAAGTATTCTGCGATATTTATTGAGAAACCTGGACTGTCTATTTATATCTTGTGTAAATTAACTTATGCATACTCAACTATGTATGTGATACTTATTTTTAGAATTTTGTAAATATTTCAATGTGAATTTGATCTATTTCTGCCACTGAGATAAGCAACTGAATAAATAGTAGAAAAAAGCTTCACAGAAATCAAGTGACTGTATCAAAGAGGAAGTTATTAGATTTGACTGCTGCATATATTATATATACAGTTAAACCTCGTTAACATGAACACGCTTAACATGAATTACTTTTAACATGAATTGTTTTCACAAGCCCCTATAAAGACGAATACAAAGATTTGATACCGATAGAATGAATTACTGTTAATATGAACAACATTTTGATTCCCATTGAGGTTCATGTTAACGAGGTTCGACTGTACTTTTTAATTTCTATGTACGTATAATGTCAGGATTAATTTATTTAAACTAAGACATGGCAATAACTCGGTAACATTTTTTATATATAAAGGATACTTTAATGAGAGCAATTTGAGATTAATTTAATTCAATTATATATTTTTCCTAAAATTAAATAACTGAATATGTATATATCTATCCATAAAGTATTTGGTTAGTTTAGTTTTCAATTAAATAAGTTTAATTAAGAGAGTTAATTAAAATAATTTCAGATTAAGTTAAATTAATTATAGTTTCCTAAAATGAAATAGGTAAAGAAATATATGTAGCATTTAATTAGTTTAGTTTTTAATAAAATTAGTTAAGAGAGTTTCAGATTACCCAATATATTCATGTATAAGTCGACCCTATAACTTTTGAATGCAAATTCTGCAAAAAAAAAAAAAAAAAAAAAAAAAAAAAAAAAAAAAAGAAAAGAAAAGAAAAGAAATCCATCTAAAAGTCTACCTCTAACTTTTTACTACAATTTTGCTCAAAATCAAACCAAAGGTATCACTGCCAATTTGAAAAAAAAGTAAGTAAACAAAAATAAATCATTCAAAAAAATTTTTAATGATCAGTTATTATTATTTGTATATTTTATATATTATTTTATTATACATGCACGTAAAAAGCAGGAATTTTGCAGTATTCGATTTTTTTTTTCTTTTTTGATTGACTCATGTACAAATCGACTTCCCAATTTGCTATATTAAATATAATTTAGTCTGTTCTTACGTCCAAAATCGATTATCAAAAATTTTGAATAAATAAAAAAAACTTTCTTAATTTAAGAAAATATAATACAACCACAAACGATAATGCAGATTGTTCCGATATTCATACGAAAAACTCAGGGGGTTCTTAGCACGAACAAAAATTATAATAGAACACAAAGTCGCAAACCACATTTTTAGTTGTAATTACAGGGCGTTTCACACTACAGCTTACTTTTAAAAGTTTTTTTCAATAAAAATGTTTTACTCTTCTAGTTCTTTCAGGTGATTTTCTTGTATAGTCATGAGAAAAAAGAAGTAAAATCCTCCTAGTAAAACCCTCCTGGCTGTCTCTGGGACCAATTATAATAGGAGGAAGTTATTGGTACCAAATGATTAGAAATAAAATCTTGTCTAAATTAGAAATAAAGTCTTTGCTTAAAATTAATGCATATAAAATTTGTTTAAAGGTCGATCATTAAACCAAAACTATATCAAACTGTTTTTTTCAATGGCAGCGTCGAATTTCGATAATATATTTTAAATCTTTGTTTCAAATTATATCTATAAACGAAATTTCAAATCATTTGATGATATGTTTTTGAATTATAAGCATTCAAAATTTAGACCTTTTAATGTTAAATTTAAATTACATTTTCATATTTTTATTAATATATCCTGAATTTATATTCCTAAAGTGACATTTTTTTTTCTGTGGGTATAATACTGAAAACCCGAAACATAAATACATTTGATGTGTAATTTAAAAAGCTTTATTATAGGAATTTAGGAATTTTAAATTTAATATTAATTTTTTTTTGATAGATTAGATTTATACTTATTACATCTTGCTACACGGAAATTCTTTTTTTCTAAAGTGGTTTTTCGAATTATGTTTAAATTTCAAAAATTATGGTTTAAAGGACCGTCTGTGATTTGAAGAAAAGCATAATTTGAAATATATATGTATAAATTATGCATTTTGTTGAAAAATTTGGATGGCAATAATCGAAACATACTAAGCGAGTTAAACGGTTACATTGGCAATAAATAATACATTAATAGAAGTGATTTATAGTCATTCTGTAGCATTTCAACAATCGAATACCAAACTTCACTTTGGATACAGATCCCAAGATAGGCCTGTTTTAAGGTAATTAGTTTCTCTGAAACTAATTATACGAATTTTATGAACATTTGTTTTTTTAGGCTAATTGAAAGGTATACAATTTATTTATGTATCAAACTTGAGTAATGCCATTGAAACAAATAAAAGTTTGGTTTGTTTTGATACGTACATGGCCCATCTAAAAAAAAGAATTATATACAGCATTTAAAAGTAGATTTTATTTCCAATCATTTGGTACTAGTAACTTTCTTCTACAATATTTTATGCAAAGTAAGTGTGTTTAATTTTTTTTTTTCACGATTGAACGTTTATTCTCACTTTGTGGAAAAATTTCATATGGTAGAATAAAATCGCGGCCTTTTTTAACGCATCAAATTCAAATACATCTTAAAAAGACTTAAAATGGTACATAAATATGTGTATAAAAAAATTGAAATCACAAATAAAAAAATAATATAGGATAATTATAAGTAAATAGATAAGTAAACAAACAAGATAAACAGATTTTTATTTGTTATTTTATATTAAAAATCATGATATAGAATTAAAAATATCCTTTTTAATCTTAAAAAATGAGTGTACCGAAAGTAGATAGTCACTTAAGATCGAGAAATTTCTACTTCTGATTTTTTTTTCTTCTTTAGCAGTGTCTAATAATATACGCACTGTTTTCTTATCGATCGCCTTTAAACAGTGCCACATGTTAAGGAATGAGAAAATGTCATTTGTTATATATAGGAACGAACTCTCAAGAATTCAATCCAATAAGATTGCGAAACTTTCTTTCTGATCTGCCATGGCATTAGAATTTGAAGATCTTTCAAACAGTAACTTTTGGATCTCTGCCTAAAACACGGCTAAAGTTTTGAGGAAAGACGTAAGGAAATATTCTGCTTAATGAAACTCTTTCCGAGAAATTTCTACGCTCTCTTTACTTTTGTTAAAATGATATTTTTATGATAGTAGAGGTGCCAAATGATTCATTGTGATGCATTTATTTTCTTATCGAGGTGTAAATTATCTCGTACGCGTTAGAGAAAGAGCAATTTTATGTCAGAAAAAAATGACATTTATGATGCTTCTAAGACTGGATTTTAAGATTGTATTTCTTGTACGTCATATAAGATGAAAAATGCGCAGTAAATGTGAAGGATCAAGCCAAAGCATTTATAACCAAAGATGCAATAAACAAATCTTAAAATTCAATGTGCCACAGAAAAATATATACCGTATAAACTCGTGTATAAGTCGACCCCCCTCCCCCCCCCAATTTGTAAGAAAAAAAGAAAGTGAATTTTTGTGTATAGGTCGAATCACATTTCTGGTAGTATGTTGAAAAATAATTTGTAATCAAGGATAAAATAATTTTAATGATAATAACAATAATAATAAATTTTCATTAAATCGGTAACCTTCTTTTTTTTATTTTCTAAACGGTCTTTTATTTTGTTTATTATTATATTTTTTTAAATTCAATGTTATAAAACTGTATAGTTATGAAAAAAAGCAGAAGCTTAAACTATTTTGAAACTTATTCATAAATTTAATGATACTTAAAAAGAAAAAAAAATCTTTCAAAAATATATTCAAGTCTTATTTATAAGGGTAAACAACTTTTTAGACTGCTACAATATAGTACTTCTTTGTATTGTAAGACTTTTAAGAGAGATGTATAGAAGTATAATCAAGTTGAACTCTTTTTTTAAAAAAATGGTATAAAAATCTTGTAACGATTTTTTACTAACTTATCTATAAGTCCCCCCCCCCTTTTGGTCAATTCTCAAATTGTGTCTAAAATTCTTCAATTTATATACGAGTATAAGCGGTATTTTCTTTAAATTGGAATGTCACTTAAAACAAATATTTGTTTGCATTAAAGTCAACCAGGGAGACGTTGTCTCATTTTTTGCCTCTTGTCTTTAATGTTCCCAAAAATGTTGAATATTTCAATCAAACAATTTCTAATTCTTTTTTTTTTCTAATTTCAAGATATCAATTGTAAATTTTAAAATTTACATTTAGTATTTTTAGTGATTTTTTTAAATTATTATTTAAAAAGTGGGACAAAGTCATCCCTGGCATAGGATGATCAAAAAATAAGTCTTAAAATTTTTTCAAGTAAATACAAATTCACAATTAAGATAAAATAATAAAACATAAAAATAAGTATGTTGTTTCGTGATTAAAAAAAAAAAAAAAAAAAAAAAAAAAAAAAAAAAAAAAAAAATCGAAAAAAAACCGTGAAAAAAAAAAACAATTTTCTTTAAATTGGAATGTCACTTAAAACAAATATTTTTTTGCATTAAAGTCAACCAGGGAGACGTTGTCTCATTTTTTGCCTCTTGTCTTTAATGTTCCCAAAAATGTTGAATATTTCAATTAAACAATTTCTAATTCTTTTTTTTTTCTAATTTCAAGATATCAATTGTAAATTTTAAAATTTACATTTAGTATTTTTAGTGATTTTTTTTTAAAATTATTATTTAAAAAGTGGGACAAAGTCATCCCTGGCATAGGATGATCAAAAAATAAGTCTTAAAATTTTTTCAAGTAAATACAAATTCACAATTAAGATAAAATAATAAAACATAAAAATAAGTATGTTGTTTCGTAATAAAAAAAAAAAAAAAAAAAAAAAAAAAAAAAATCGAAAAAAAAAAAAAGTGGTTTTATTTTAAAAATGAGCATTATACAAGAAATTCTAAAAACAATTACCAATTAACACAATAAGATTAACATTTTTCTATAAAAAACATGATTTTTGACATATTCACAAAGAGAAAGAAAAACAAAAAACAAAGAGAAAGATTTTTTTTAGGAAGGGGCATACTTTTTTTAGGACCTATCTATAGCTTATCCTTATAAGTAGTGATAGTAACTGAACATTTTTCAGCGGCTCTTTTTTTTTATTTTTTTTTTATTTTTATTTTTTTTATTTAATAAATGGTATACAAAAACATCTACTACTACCCTATTCTGAAGCATTTCATCAATATAATTTTTATAATTACGACAGCCAGAAGCATTTCTACACAAGTAGCTGTAAAAGAAAAAGAAAATAAAAACCGATTATATTTGCTGTAAATGTTTGCTTTTAAGATTTTATTTTTTGAAAAATTAAATATAATAGGTACATTTCTGACAATTTTAAACCATGACAATCTCACCTGAAAATCGGCATGCAAAATTCTGATTTTTTAAAAATAAAAACAATGCAAAACCAAAAGTATCAAATTAATATATATAAATCTCATTCATTTTTAAAAAAGATTGTTAATAGAAAAAAATGCATTTAAATATTTACAGCATCAGGTACAAATAACTTTTCCAATAAAATCTGTGAAATCATGCGCAAAATAGTAAACAAAACAACAAACAAAGTTATGCAAATTCAATTTGTAAAATGTTAAATTAACTAATTTATGTATAAGCTACTGTCGTAATCTAATCAGAATTCGGAATTAATAATTATTTTTATTGAAATATATTTTATTTATTATGCGTTTCGTCTTTATCCGCAACATGGCCGTAGCTAAGGGGGTGTTATGGGCGGCTGAGCCCCCGGAAAAGATTCCAAGTTCACTAAATGAATTTATGCTCTGAAAATCCAAATGAAATTCTGTTCAAAAATCTAATTGAGTTTTGAGGCTCTTTCACAGTTTTGCAGAATTACTAAATTGTATCTAAAATAAGTGTTTTCAACACTCACTCGTTTTATTTGCACATATGAAGTTAACATGATGTTTAATTTTGCACCATTTGTACACTCAAAATTTTCATCATCTTATATTGTTCTTATCACAAAATGAAGTTATTACACGGTTTAATAGAAACTTAGTATGTACAATGTGAACAATGTGAATATGCACTAATTTATCTTTCTGCTTCAGAAAGAGAGAAGAAAAATTATGAGCCGGCCTTACATTCTCTCGAGCATTTCCTATTGCAATAAAATGTATGCATATTCCTATTAAAAATCATTTTAAATCACAGTTAGGAATTATTTGATTTTAAATTATTATAAAGCTTACTAAAACGAAATCGTAAGTGACAAGGGGAAAAATCCGTTTTAAAGGCATTTATGTATTTCTTTAAAACTTTAAATTTTAAGCAAAGTTCCATACCATTTGAAAATCGCTTTGTGCTTTTTTTATATATATTTATTTGTATACACTAATCTCGACATACAACGTGAACTCGACATATATCGAGCTTAATGTTTTTATATAATATTAGTTTTCTATAATAAACTTTATTCTAAGGAAATGTACATAATAGTTTTTTTTTGCTCAAATTCAGTTCCTTAAATAAGTTATGAGACAATAAAATATACTAAGACAAAATCGCAAGACATTTGTATAATGAAAGAGTTCGTAAAGGATTGTATTTTGCGCAATGAACCGCAAGCTAAATAATGAAAGGTATCACTGGAGATATATTCTGCTTAGTGAAAGGAATCGCTAGGGATGTAGTCTAAGACCATATTAGGACGCAATCAATCGTAAGAATAATTATGCGCAATGAAAACACTTTCCTAGACATAAGGCTTAATTTACAGGAAAGAAAGCTCCAATATTCTATAGTAATATCATAACATTTTCTCCCCGTCTCATCTATCCTTATATTTATATTTCATGCTCTATTTGCAAAAGTTAAAGCAATTTCGTATTTAACAAAATATTTTTTAAAATACAGTTTGAGTATATTTATATGCATTTTTATATAATAAAATCTAATAAATGAACTATGCAAAAACATTAAAATTAGAAGTGAGGAATTTTCAGAAAATCCAACCCGTCGAGGATTTCTTTGTATCATCTAGCAAAACACTACAGACAGCGTTGTTCTTGTGGGCTTTGGTGAATAATCTTTATGAATACCGATGGGTTCCAATTAATATTTTAGTATTCACTAAAAATAAAGAGGTGCTGTAATTTCCTCCTTTTGAGCTTCAGTGAAAATTAACGAAAATTAATCATCGCTTGTGGCTAAAATGTTGATCGGTAAGAACGTCTTACAATCATGAACAAGAGCAGGGAGTAAACATAACACGACTACAAGTAAAATAGTACATAACTACACTTGAATACCTGATGTCACACGACAAAACATAAAATTTTGAAAAAGTATATTAGTTTAATTAAATTAATTTTTTCAATGTCATTCGTTCATTTTTGCAACTTAAGAACCTTAATTTGAACTCTTTTCATCTCTATATCATACCTTGGAGATAAAACCTTTCGCTAGTGAATATTATAAGGTTATTAATTCGAGCCCCGATGTTGGAAGTTGAAATTTTCATACTGAGATGGATTTAATTAAAAGAAATTTCGCATTTTTTGCCTATTTAAGGGTTTAAATTTTTAGGGTTTTGTTCATTTGACATTCATATCTTTTTAAATTCAATTTTTATTTCTATTTTGAAAACTATTGTGATTTATTAATGATTCAGCTTTTAAATTTCGGTTTCACATTTTTATTTATTTATTTATTTATTTATTTTCGTTTTCAGAAATTTAAAATTTTATGTATATTTCCGCAATTTTTTTTTTTCATATTTCGGATTTGCAAAAGATCTGGAATTTTTTATTATATTTAATAACTTGATCTAAACATTGTTAATTTCATTAAAATAAATAATTTTCTTTTATAATTATTTTAGAATTAAATTTATTGGTACTACCATTTATGTAAGAATTTAATAATTATAAATTAAAAATTTGGATTTATTAATTAAAGGATAAGTTATTTTGAAAGAAATGTTAAACAAAATCCTCTGTGCGATCTACCAGGGTTGTTTGGTTTAAACCAAGTTGGTTTAAACCGTGGTTAAAACCATGGTTTAAACCAATTGATTTTTAAAAAAAAACCATGCTGGTTTTTTTTCACCTGGTTTTTTTTATTCTCTTACCCAAATGTTTTATTTTACACATTGTTGAAAAATGCAAAATCCAAATTATGAAGAAGCTACAAGCAAAGCTGTAGAAAAATGATGAATTAATAAGTTTCTAAAAGGACAAAAATTTTTAATCAACTCAACTTTTCTTGTAAGCTGTAAATCTATATGGCAGAATAACTATTTTTTCTAAAATTGGATGGTTAGAAAAAACTAATCAGTTTTCTTTCTTTCTTTTTCTTTTTTAAGGCCTATATGTATATATATATATATAGCCATTATTTGTAAAACATATATATATAGCCAGAAGGGCAGACTCGAGTTAAAAATGCATTTTTATTATTTAAATTGCTTGATTAGTTAAGATTTACTAAGGATTTCATCATTTCAGAAATTCTTTTTGTTATGTATGCTATTGAATAATTGGCAATGAGCTTTTTATTTGCTCTGTGATTAGTGATTTTAACAAGCTTTTGTTTTCCTTGCATTCTTACATTGGAATTGGTTTTTTTTTTTTTTTTTTTTTTTTTTGCATTATAATTTTATTCTTTTGCCAGCTAGGTTGGCACAGTTCAAACCAATTGGTTTTTTAGAACAAATATAATATATTTTCTCATTTTTGTAATTTAAGTTTTTCAAATTGTTGGATGAAAGTAATTTCTATTTTTAAGTCTTATCTCAATAGTCACCATAAGACATAGTGAGTCTAGTCAAGGTCATGTTAGTATACATGTAGAATGCATATTTCATGCACTGATGAACATATCTGAAACTCTACAGAAAACACTTAAATCATGTAAATTTAGCAAAAATAAAATAGATGAAAAATATGCAATATTTAGATTTAAAAAATGTTTTCCTTTGAGAAACGCAGATGTACAGATAATGACATAAATGATCTTTAAAATTTCAGTCAAGCTCTAAAAGAAATTTTTCTTGATTGGAGGGATTATTTTTTAAGAATAAAAAAAAACTCAAGATATGAAGTCGAATAAGAAGACATTGAAAAATTAGGCACTAGTAAAGCACCTGTTTACATTTAACTAAAATATGCAAAAGATATATTTAAATCTTCTATTGCATAACCAAACCCATTATTTAGATCAGTTAAGAAAATTGGCAGAAAGGGGGGAGGGGGGGCAAGACAAGGTTTGCTTGAGACGTAATAGAAAAAAAGTCTCATAAAAATGCCTAAAAAATGGAATTTTTAGTTTAGATGTTTAAAAATACTAAGTGTTATAGAGCATGCAGTCCGATGGCTGTTTAAATTCTTTGGTAGATGACAGCATTTATAAAGCTACTGTATATTTTAACATCAATGTTTTTCAATAGTCTAAAAAGCTGTTAAATAGATATTTTTGTTTATTTAACAGTCATATCTTTTAACTGGTAGTTTTAGAAAACACAATGCTTGAAGTGTGTAAAGACTCTACTGCTAAATTCAAATCCTTCCAAAAATTCTTTATAAAAAGTTTTGTTTTTCAATAAAAGATAATTAACTCATGCAGTCTTCTAACAAAAAAATCAGACATCACATGTAACAAGTATTTCAAATTAATTATTTTGAATAACCATTTGAAAATAATATATATGAAGTTTTATATATGAATCTATATCATATATTTATTTATAGTGCTAGTAATCAAAAGATTGTTCATTAAGATTTTCAGGGTATCAATGTTTCATTATGTAGCACATTTTATTTATGAAATATAAGACACAGCTTTTTCTAAAATGTTTAGATTTTAAAGAATTTCAATTTTCTACATAATTGATTGTATATTAAATAATTATATTGATTAGAATTACCTTTAAATCAAATTATTACTTATATATTCAAAAATGTTTACTTTTGTTCATAAATTTGCATGTTTATGTAACAGGAAAACATATTGAAAAAAAAAACCCGGTTTAAACCAAAAAAACCTGGTTTAAACGAAGATAACCATGGTTTTTGGTTTTTTCAAAAAAAAAAAAAAAACGGTTTTTTACCAACCTTGCGATCTACAAATCACTCTTATCCACTTGTTTCACACTTTTCTTACGAAAATTTTAAGTTTGGAAGAAAAGACCTTCAAGAAGTATTCTGAAATGTTCATCCTCTATTAGGTAGCTTTCATTACAAAAAGTAAAAAGCTACCTATTGCAGCCGTCCGGAGGAAAGCACTTCCGGAAAATTTTGGTATATTTTCACCGATCATGACCCCCAGACCCCAAAAACACCCTCCGTTCAAATGTTGACATATATATATATATATATATATATAACCATATATATATATATATATATATATATCTGATTTTTGTCATGCGATAACTAACGTATTTATGAACCGATTTGAATGAAACTTGGTATGTACATAGTACATACAAATGTCTCGACCGAGTTCGGTGGTCAGCATCATCCGCCATTTTGTTTCAAAATGGCGGCCATTTTAAATTTTTAAAAAAATTTAAAATTTAAAATTAAATGCGAAAAAATTAAAGATTGAAAAATATTTTTCTTTTACGTTTTAGAACTTAAAACAACGATTCCAGAACACTTTTTATTTTGTCTATATCTTAAAAAATGATTGAGTTATAGCACTTTGAATTTTTCTTATGGCTGACATTTTGAAACGATCTAATTTTTGTCACGTGATAACACACGTATTTATGAACCGATTTCAATGAATCTTGGTATGTACATAGTACATACAAATGTCTCGACCGAGTTCGTTGGCCAGCATCATCCGCCATTTTGTTTCAAAATGGTGGCCATTTTAAATTTTTAAAAAATTTTAAAATTTAAAATTTAATGCAAAAAAATCAAAATTTAAAAAATATTTTTCTTCTACGTGTTAGAACTTAAAACAACAATTCCAGAACACTTTTTATTTTGTCTATATCTTACAAAATGATTGAGTTATAGCACTTTGAATTTTTCTTATGTCTGACATTTTGAAACGATCTGATTTTTGTCACGTGATAACACGCGTATTTATGAACCGATTTCAATGAAACTTGGTATGTACATAGTACATACAAATGTCTCGACCGAGTTCGTTGGCCAGCATCATCCACCATTTTGTTTCAAAATGGTGGCCATTTTAAATTTTTTAAAAAATTTAAAATTTAAAATTAAATGCGAAAAAATTAAAAGTTGAAAAATATTTTTCTTTTACGTGTTAGAACTTAAAACAACAATTCCGGAACACTTTTTATTTTGTCTATATTTTAAAAAATGATTGAGTTATAGCACTTTGAATTTTGCTTATGGCTGACATTTTGAAACGGTCTGATCTGAACGATCCATAATGTTGCTTTAAAATGGCATACACTTTATGATATCGTGGAATTTGGTGACTCTCTAAATCGCTTAAAATAAAACCAGGTTGAATAAAAGATGACTAATTTCTAAAAATTCCTATTAATATTCAGTCTTGACAAAAACTAGTATTCAATCTTATAAAATCACTAATTTTATAAGATTATTTCTACTAATTTGAGCTTAGTATTTTTGAACAATGTAACTTACCTTAAAATAAATAAATAAATATGTAAGTATATGAAAGCTACCTCTTCCTCCCGGCATTGCCGGAAGGACTTTTTAAATTTCAAGTACCTTCAAGTATCTGCCACTTGATTAAATTATTATATCCGGCTGTTTTATGCCAAAAAATATTAGCTTTCGGCTGCCTTTTTACTACTGTACGGGTAATATTTTTATGATAATGGAGGTGCCAAATGATTCATTGTGAAACATTTATTATCTTATTCTTTCCAAGGTATAAATTACCTCGTGCGTGTTAGCGGCAAAGCAGTTTTATTTCGAAAAAATAAAAACTTTATGCTTCTAAGTCTGTATTTTAAGGATATGTTACCAAACTGCATTTCATGTATGTCGTATAGGAGGAAACATGAGCAATAATTTACAACGAAACTTGGATTTGTATAGCCAAATCTGCAATGAATTATTTTTTAAAATGCAAAGTTCATCAGTATGCAGGGAGTTTTACAGAGTATAGAAAAAGAAAACATTAAATAACTTTTGAACGGAAAAAGATTTTTATTTTAAAATTTTATGATTTACACATGAGAGTAAAGGGAATTAAGAGAGGGGGAATTCTCAAAACGTTGGGCATCTGAGAAGACATGTTGAAAGAAGTGTCGGTTCGAAATTCGCGATAACCTGCTTAAGTTTGTCTGTTGGAATTGATTTTATCATACTTGTTATCGCCGTTTTCAGCTCTTCTAAGGTTTTTGGTCATCTCTGTACACTTGAGTAGTCACATAAAAAAAAAAAAAAAAACATAGTTGAAGGTTTTGGCAATTACAGAGGCACCCGGGCCCCTGTTCTGGACACGGGATTTCTGAGGAGCACGAAAATTTCATCTAAATTTCCATTTAAAAACATAAAAATTGCGAAGAAGTGTGACATTTGAAATATTAATACAATGAACTGACAAAAATAAATCTCAGTATGTGGAAAAAATAATAGAAAAAACATTTTGATTTTATTCCTAGAACCGTTTTTCAATTTTTCGAAAAACTCAATTTTTTTAGTTGACACTTTTCAAGTAAGGATATATGTAAAAAAAGATCGAAATATTCATTGAACCACTGATAGAAAAAATCCGCATATCCATTAATTAGTGTCATTATAGAATACAAAATATTACACGTAGGGGGAACTGGGGTACATTGATACTTGGGGCACATTGATACACCCCCTGTACAGCGCACAGGGTCATTACAGGAATTTTCACAACAGCTCCAAAAGGTGATCCTAGTGAAATTAACTACATACAGAAAGTTTTGGAATGATTCAATAGTTTGATGAAATGGGATGGGTGATTAATTGTTTTTGTAGGTCAAAAGTAAATTTGAGTTGTACAATTGAAATGGTATTATACAACTGTTCCAGTATTTTCAACCGAAAAGATTACCCTCCCTGGCAAGTAAAGCTACTCTTTATCAGTTCCTCATTCTTTATTGTTAGATAAATTATGAAGTGTTGAATTTGCGACTCATTTTATTCAAAATGGCTGTATGGGGGATGGGGCACACTGATACAGTCTTTGTCGGGGCACATTGATATAACGTAAGTCCTTTTTTAGTTCATTTTTTCATTACCTTTTATTTATTTATTTATTTATTTATTTACCATACGCTCCTTAATTCAACCATTTTTCGTCAAAAATATCTATTATTAGTTTTTATTGAAATGAAATAGATCTAATTTCTTTATATTAGAACATTTTATAGTATTTTTCCAAACAGAACACGTACAAACTTACACAATATCTAGTGCTAGTAGAATTAACAAAAGAAATGGACGGCAGCCTGGCAAATCTCAAATTTATATCGATTTTCCATAGAAAAAAGTATTATCGACATGAGAAATGTTAAGTAAGAGAAACAAGCTGCAGAACAGTACAGGATAATTATATTATAAACATAATTTTTAATATAATAATCCTTTATTCTCTGTTTGTGAACCGATTTATAAACAGAGAACCTGGTAATTCTTTCACCTTTCCTAAGAAAGAAAATAATGTTGGGGTTAAAGTGCCAGATATGACAAAGTTACCACAGCCAACAAAGAGACAAGGAACAGCCAGAACATCAGGTCATTATACATTTCATTTTGATTGCTTTAATATAGCTTACAAATAAATTGTTTGCGATTTTAATGTCTATAAATATATATAAAATAGTTTGCTTACTACTTTTCTATGAAAAATATGCATTGATGTTACTTTGTCTCCATTTTTCCCAGACGTGTCAAAGTGTATCAATTTGCCCCGGGAATGGGGCATATTGATACAAATTACTTTTTTTTATTTTTTTTAAATTACATGCAAAAATAATATATAAAACAACGATTGTACATTTTTATAGCACACTACACAGGTTTTGCTGACATCACATAGAAAAAAATCTTGGAATTTCTGCTTTCTAGACACCAAAATTTTTTTTTGAAAAAAACTGTATCAATGTCCCCCAGTTCCTCCTACTAATATTTGGATACAGCCCCTCATTTTTTTGTTTACTTTTGACAACGTATTTTGAGCTGAAGAAAAGTTAAAGTTAATAGGTATGTCAAAAATCAAGAGCTACCGGAGCTCTTCTATTGCTCAACATTGTTAATCTTCACAACATAAATGTAACTTTTCTTCAGCCACCATCATCCATAGATGTCCTTCCATTCTTGATCTTGATTTCTGGGAAGCTTACCACATCATTAAAAATTCTCACTCCTTAGTTAATGATTTATCAAGTACTCCTTATTTTCCTAGTATTTGGAAATCTTTAATTTAATTCTTTTTTTTTCCGCTTTTTAGTTTTTGTTTTGTTTGTTCTCCGGTAGATGTCGCTACTTGTCCACCCTGTTGTTTCAGCTGCTATCTTCTCATTGGTTGCTTTCCTTTAGGCAGGATCGTTTCCGTAGCGGGTATATAAGCCTGCGTCCCTCTGTCTCTTTGCTCAGTTTTGCTTTGTGTAGCTCGCTGAGTTTTTGCACGGAAGAAGAATCTCGTTAGTAGATTCGAAACAGCTGTTTGCTCCCCTTTTCTTACTTTATTTGTGCATTTATAATCGTTGGTTTTTTATATTTTAACATTTTTGCACAAAGGCTTTATTTTGCTATTTTAATTACACATTGCATGGTGGCGACTGTGAACAAAACAGCCGAACGTTACATCGCATGAAGGATGTTTGCAATCTCACGCTTGATCAAATCTTTCAAATCCGGCAAAGTTTGCGCATTGCACATATACCGTATTTTCGGGTGTATAGCCCGCATCCTGTGTATAACCCGCACCCCTAAATCGAGCAGTGCAGTAAAAAAAGTTCGTGTATAACCCGCGGAGATGCATCGGTGTATAGTCCGCGGGCTATACACCATTTACAAACGTATATTTCGACCAGGGTTCGAAATTAGAAGCCATTAGTCATAATTTTTAACACAAATTTACCAAATTTTTTCGTGATGCATAATATCTACAGTAATTGGGCTAAAAAATTTAGATTATCAGTACCGTAATTTTCGGAAGAAACGCCGCGGCGTTTACGTGTTTTAAGATAAAATTTCAAGCGATGCGGCGTTTACGAGCATTTTTTTTTTTTTGAAAGAAGCGTGATATTTTTTTAAAAAATTTCCGAAAAAAAAATCGGTGATAAATTCAAAATTTCGGACATAAAATGTATACGTATCTTAGGTTATTGGTTCCCAAAAGGATCGAATCCTCGGAATCGATCCGAAATGCACCAACTCCGAAAAGGAACGATTTCTCGGACTCTATTTGAAATGAAACGACTCCGGAAAAGTTCGATTCCTAGAACTCGTTCCGAAATGAAACGACTCTGTAAAGGAACGATTCCTCGGAATCGTTTCGAAAAAGACTGACTGCTCTGAAACGTTCCGAAATGACATAAATCACGCACGTTTTTATTCTTTGCAACAGGGTAAGGTACCAACTCCGAAAAGGAACGATTCCTCGGAATTGTTTTGAAAAAGAACGACTGCTCTGAATCGTTCCAAAATGATATAAATCACGCACTTTTTTTCTTCTTTGCAACAGGATCGGTAGATTATTTTTTTGAAAAATAAACTAAAAATCATCTTAAATTCAGAATTGACGAGATTGGAAGGGTTTCTGATTTTGGATTTTGTACTCTACAAACACAATGGCTATTATACATCTATCAGTGCAATACTTGGCGATAGTTGCGAATGTTCTTCCAAATCCAGAAATAACTGTATTTAAGCAGTAAAAAAAGCCTTTACAAACATGGGAGAACTTTCTAAATTTCAAGGCATAGCGAAAAAAATTTACAAATTTCGATGTTTTTTCAAATTTTTTAAGGTTTTAAAAATTGTAGAAAAAATATCATGATTTGTACTTTAAAAAAAAAAAAATTTGTATAACCCGCACCGTGTATAAGCCACAGCGGCTTTTTGGGAGGTTTTTTTCTTGTATAAGCCGCGGACTATACACCCGAAAATACGGTACACTCTAAATTTTAGGTATCCCCAGAACCTGAAATTCATAGAAGTGAGGTCAGGGGATCGCGGAGGCCATTGATGTTACCAGTTAAGGTGAAATATGCCTCGTCCGTTCATAATATGCAAATAGGTCGATCGTTATCTCTATCATATTACACTGCTCAAAACAATTAAAGGATATTGCAGTTTTAGGTGGATTTTGTATCTGGGAAACTTTTTAGCTGATTGATACATGGTCGATAGACATAGTAGGTTATATGAGAATAAATTACACATGTTTGGCAGAAAAAAATGCATTTTATTGCGCATTTGTGTACAAAAGAAAAAAACACAATTTGTGCATATGAGAAAAAAAATAAGAAAATGTGTTTTCTTCAAAGAAAATCATTTTCAGTAGGGGGTATGGTTTCCACGGGCGGCCAGCAACGTTGAACACCTTTGAAGCATGGACTCAATGAGGCTATTAATGACGAGTTGGGGTATTCTGCCCCACTCTTCCAGAAGAGCTCTTTCCAGTTCTTGGAGAGTTTGTGGGGGTTGTTGGCGGCCAGAAACTCGTCTTCCTAGAGTGTCCCAAACGTGCTCGATTGGATTCATGTCTCGAGAACACGCTGGCCATTCCATTCGAACGATTCTTTCCTCGAAAAGGAAATATTCCACCAGGTTTGCACGATGTGGCCTGCAGATATCGTCCATTAAAATGAAGTTATCTCCGATTGCTACAACGTAAGGGACTACAATAGGTCTGAGGATCTCATCCCTATATCGGCGACCAGTCAGAGCTCCATCTCGAATGATGTAGAGGTCAGCGCGCCCGTCAATGGAGATACCACCATACACCAACACTCCTCCACCGCCAAATCTGACACTTTCGTGCACGAACGCAGGATTATTCCTACTGCCACGGTCCCTCCAGATGAAAATACGCCTATTATCCGGATTCACAGAAAAACGGGAAATGTCAGAAAACAGAACATTGAATACAGAATAATACTCCATTCTTTTCTCCTCCATTTGACATGCTCCGTTTCCCACTTCCTGCGGTCGCGACGACGCCTTGGTGTTAATCTAACACATACCATCGGTCGGCGAGCATACAGACCTACAGCATGGAGCCGGTTTCGGACAGTCTGAGTTGAAATCGTGGTGTATGTAGCCGAGCGAAAGTGTTGTTGGAGAAGAGTAGCGTTCATGTTTCGGTGTCTCCGAACTGTTAACGCTAAATACCGATCTTCATTGGGTGTTGTTCCCCGTCTACGACCTTGCCCTGGTCTTCGGCCTGCACATCCACTCTCCAAAAAACGGTTCCAGATCCTGGAAATGACACTTTGTGACACTCCAATGGCTTGCGCTACTTTGACTTAAGTTTGGCCCCCTTCTAACCTACCAACAATTCTCCAAGCTTCTGATAATTTAAAAATACAAGATTCAATCTAACATTACAAAAGAGAGAAGAAAGACCCTAAATTCCTTCTTATTTTCAAGAAGGCAAAGAAAGATATAATTTTTGAATAAATTAAAAAACTAGAAATAATAAACACAAACACCCCAGAAATCAACAATGATATTTTTGGCCAATTTCGTAAAGTGTTAGTACATCTGCTTTAACTTCTCCATTTTTTTTTCTCTTTTTTTTTTTTTAGATAAGTTAATTCATTTTAAATCATGTGAATTTCTTAACAGTATTTGCTTAAAAAAAAAAATCTATTACTTAGTCAAGTATCTTTGCTCAGTTTAAGCTAAAAGTACATTAATTGATCCGAGCTAATATAATTTCTGGTCTGATAAGTTATTTAAAAATTCTAAATACAAAAAAGGTAATGGTTGAAAATTATTTTTACTTCCAAACATTCAAAGAAACTACTTTAATTTTATGGTATTACAAAACTTAGTATAGTTATTCCGATACTACAGAGGTTAAAATTCAAAGAAATTAATATCAAGGTAGGATAAATAAAAAAAAACTAAAAAACTATACTAAAGCATATCCTTTATATACATTCTCCTTTATTTAATTTAACATAAAAAAAAAAAAAAACATCTAAATTCACTAATACAACTGTTGTTGTAAACACATGGAAATACTAAATCACTACAAGATTAATCACTAGGAAAAAAATCGTTTAAGATTAAATACAGAATATATCTCTTACCAGCAGCTGAATTCTTTCATTTACCCATTTTGGGTATTTTTCATTTATATGATGGACAACAGTACACAAATCTTCCATAACTAGAGCAGTCTTGGACGACTACTGACACGTGTTAACAGCCATTTGCTGTCAAAGGCAATTTATTCCGCTACTCTTAGTGAAGGTTAGTTCGGAAGGGACATTCTTTCCCGGCAAGCTCCCGGCTCTCTGCGGCAGGTAGTACTTTTTCTCGACTTACACTTGGAGTGCTTTTGTTTTAGATCGCTAATCATTCCACTGCTCACGGTGAAGGCTAGATCGGAAGGGACATTTTTTCGCGGCAAGCTCTCGGCTCGCTCCGGCAGGTAGTACTTTTTCTTGACTTACACTTGGAGTGTTTTGTCTTAGACTGCTAATCATTCCACTGCTCACGGTGAAGGCTAGCTCGGAGGGGACATTCTTTCACGGCAGGCTCTCGGCTCTCTCCGGCAGGTAGCACTTTTTCTTAACTTACACTTGGAGTGCGTTGTCTTAGACTGCTAATCATTCCACTGCTCACGGTGAAGGCTAGACCGGAAGGGACATTCTTTCACGGCAAGCTCTCGGCTCTTTCCGGCAGGTAGCACTTTTTCTTTTGACTTACTCTTGACGTGCTTTCTCTTCGACTGCCAATCTCGAAGAACTCTTTTGGCCTCCCCTCTCCCAGATTAAAAAAAAAGGGGAGGGGGGGAGACAAAACTTAAGCGCTTCTTCAACTAGATGCTCTCCGTACGAAGCTTTGACCAGGACTCACTTTATTTCCAAAAAACCAATTGCACGTCCCTCTGCAAATCAAAAGGGGCACCAAAAACTAGGAAGACTAATGCTTTCCCCTTTCTCTCCTGTTCCTAGAGTCCATCTCATTGGCCAATGCAATAGTCACCCTCTCTCATGACCAAATATGGTCATCGCTAGCGTCCCCTACTCTCAATCACGTGGTCAGATAGCAGGGACAGCTGTCTCTAAATTTTGCACCTGCTTGCAAACCAGTGCTCGCCGATAACCGTGAATTGGCCCCTTTATCTCAGATCGGTCATAAAACTTTAAGGGTCTGGGAAAATATCTACTCCGCCTCAAATGACAGTCAACGTTTGTCATGGGTTATAAAATTTTAGGGTACTATTCATTCACGTACGCAAGCAATAAACTATGCGTGTGGGCCAATTTTTAACAAGGCTGAATATATGCCCTTTACAAACAAGCCAGAAGCTACTCTTCTTCGAAAAAAATCAACAAAGGACCACTTTACTCAAATAGTACAATTATTCCAGGACAGTAAAAGCATTCATACGAACGGGTGTTATTTACGCTAGATAAGGGAATGGGAAGCTTTTACTTTCATTCACAACAATGCCTTTATTCTCGTGAGAACGATCATAAAAATAGAAAAAAGGAAATGTCCAGGGTTTTCGCTACTAAGAAAAAAAAAAAAAAAAAAAAGGAGAATAATTTTAATTTTAAATATGAGATACATAAAGCATTATAAAAAGCCGTATTAAAAATATCTTAACAAGAGTTCTTTTTAAATTTGGAATATTAAAATAATTTATACAAAAAAAATATTACTAAAAAAAAAAAAAAACATAACAAGAGCTCCCCCTCGTTGAAAAAAAATAAACATTATTAGTTTTGAACAAAAACAAGAATTTTATTTTTTTAGCTAAATGACCACATAAGGTCAGTTAAAGAAAGTCCTAAAAAAATTTAAAATTAAATCCAAAATGAAAGAAAAGATTAAATAAAAAAAAACAATGCAGTACCCCGGTTGAATAGTAGAATAAAGATAATCGCCTAGAACAGATCAGACGACGACCCGAAAAGTTGATAACCTCACCCTACTAAGCTACCACACCAACTCTGCACACCGGAAATGCTAAGTTGAAGCTTGGGCAAAACATCTAGAAGTTAAACATATACTAGGGCCTAAGATGCTATTAAAATCTACATTATATACCTGGCATACTTAATTAAATCTCCACACCTGCTATACCGTCAAGAATACCAACACACTGGGATATCCCTATCTGCTAACACCTCTGTAGAAAAAAAATCCCTAAAAAAAAATTTCCACAAGTAGAATGCAAGGAAGACTTGTCCAGTGAATAAAAAAAATTAAATTTTTTTTTTTTTTTTTAAATTTTGAATCCTGTGAGCAGGATAGAGCCAAAGGACCGAAACAATCAATTTCTGAAAAAAGTACAATAGAAATACTGCTTGCCAGCTGTAGGTATCACAAATATATACATATAATAGCACAATAACATTTTGTATACACATACACAAAACAAAATTAGCAATAACCTTTCAGTACATCTATAGGGTACACATAAAAAAAAACAGTACTAATACCTGTTTATATTCAGTGGCATAACATGTGCATATAAACAAACAACAAAAAAAAAAACAGTTCAATGACTTGTAACGGTGACACAGTATTACATAAGTGTATGGGCATTTTATATCACAGCATTATAATTATATAGGTTACCTTGTGTAGCCTAGACTGATAATTGTCTGCCTTAGTTATTATCAATGGGTAAATATTCCATATACTAATAGTAACTAAGAAAAATTCATAAAATGCTACACATAATACTTAAAATGAACTGATAATTTCACAAGAGAGTTCGCCAATTTCATTGACAAGTACCACTAATTTTTTTAAAATACCCAATTTACACAAACAATGGGTATATTGTTAGAGAAATCACATGAAATAACAAAACAGACTATATAAACAAACTATATACATATATAATACACATAAACCAGATAATATATCTGTGGGCTGTGGGGTGTACACTACCTGTATCTTAAATCCCCACTTCCCAAATAGAGAACTAATATCAAAAATATCCAAAAAAAATACAAAGTTAAAAGAAATGCAAAAAAAGATAAAAATAAAAATAAAAGATGAACTACATTCCTAACAGTACCTATACTATATACAAAAAGGGGGCAGTAGGAATACGCAAGCATCACATGTACTGCTACCAAATCTCTACTCCAAAATTTCCTGACCCGAAATCTCTCTAAGTCCCCAAAATTAGCGCTAAAACCCGCTAAAAAATAAAAAAAAAGAATACATATAGGGGGCGGAGCACTTACATGGTCCTAATTTATCGAAATAATCCATAAATCACCGAGAGAAAATACGGAACTGGCGGAAATCCACATTAAATAACAGCGGAACCAAATCAAAACAAACGATATCGAGGCTCGAAAACTACTTAAATTTTAGCTAACTCGCGCATAAAACCTTCCTAAAATAACTAAAATCACAAGTATTTATATACAATCAAAAAAAAAATAAAGTTAAACCGCCCTACAGTTTATAATTCGGTCGCGAATCCCTTTTTCGAAACGCATACCCAGTTCTCGGAATTGAATAAGATTTGTTTTGCCTAGATAAACAGACGCCATTACGATCTCGCGAACGACTCACGCGCACCGAATCAATATGCGTTCCTACCTGCCTAACTCCCTCACAGCTATCAGCGCTCGCTATTATTTCTGTATTTACCCGTGCTTCTGAGAGCAACCTACCAACCGTTTCCTCGCTACGCTCTTGTCTGCTCGTAGATTGCACTGCAGGTTGGCTGGTTCCTTGACATGGAATGGGAGGGGGAAATCTATTTATGAATCGATTCCTTTTCCTTCGCGTAGTGAAATCGAATTGAGAATGATTCGAATCATTCGTAGTTGGTATCAGAGTTTGGCGTTTGTTTTGGTCTACAATATCGTCTCCATTTTGCTCATTTACACCTGAAATATGCCTATCTTTAAATAAAGTGAGGCGGTCTACATGGACAATTTGAGTTTTAGATGGATTAGCAATTAATGCTATCTTAAAATTAACTTCACTGAGCTTCTCAATTATAGTAAATGGTCCGTTATTTAATTTCGACAATTTTTTCGTATTGCCAGCAGTGATGGATGGGTTAAATAACCACACTCTATCGCCTACTTTTAAATCCTTAACGACTGCAGTTTTTTCTCTGTACCTTTCCTGGCTTTCAGACACCTTAACTAAACTATCATACACCTCAGCATATACCTTTTGGAGTGCGGGTATTAATAATTCACAAAAAGATGGGGCGTCGTTATAGCTAAACCTCGGCGACTGCGAAAATAGATTATATGGTAGATTTAAGTTTCTGCCATATAAAACTGCTGCGGGGGTTAATTTAGTCGAAGAATGCACAGCCGAACGCATCGCTAACAGGGCAAATTTTAGTTTAGTATCCCAGTCTGACTGGTTCTCATTTACAATGTGACTGAGTGCGTTTTTTAAAGTTTTATTCTGCCGTTCAATCTGTCCATTCGAGGCCGGATGAAAGGCAGATGTAGTTATATGTTTAATACCGAACATTTTATATACATGCTCAATCGCTTCCGATATTAAATTTCTTCCATTATCTGTCGCAATATACACAGGAGCGCCATAACGTGAAATGAAATCGGCAAGTGTATCTGCGATAACATCAGACGTGGTAGAGCTAACAGCATAGGCCTCTGGCCATTTAGTAAACGAGTCTATATATGTAACAATATGGGCGTTACCCGAAAACGTGACCGGTAATGGGCCAATTAGGTCTAGGTGAACTTTGTTCATGGGAAATTCAGGTGTAGGCATCCGTTGAAGGGGTGCCTGCTGATCTGGTTTATACGCTCTCTTCTGCTGGCAACTAATACAAGACTCTACTAGATGCTTGACATCGGCCGACATTCCGGGCCAGTAAAAGTGCTCCCGGATGCGGTCAATCGTTTTCTTAAACCCTTGATGACAAGCCGCTAGAGAATCGTGTGTTAGAGCGAACACTTGCTCAATCATATCCCTAGGAACTACTAACTTAATAGGATTATTTATTACACTTGAATCTCTGGTATCTTCACATACAAGAATATCATCTCTAAAAAAAAACTTCATGTATTTAGGTGCTATATCTATATTTTTGTCTAATTTTCTAGCTATTTCACAACATTTCTTATCAATTTTTTGTAATTCACTAATTTTCTCAATTAAATTTGAATGGGGAACAAAAGTAGTTTCTTTTTCTACTTGAATACAAAAATTACTCTTACTAATCTCAGGTGTTTCATCAATTTTAGCAAATCTAGATAGAAAGTCTGCTACACTATTGCATTTCCCTTTAATATATTTAATAGTAAAATCAAAATCTGAAAGAATACATACCCATTTGGCTATACGTGAAGTGGGGTCATGAATCTTTAACATAAAAGTAAGTGGTGCATGATCAGTAAAAATGTTAAAATGAGTGTTAGCTAGATAACACTTAAAATGACTAGTCGCCCAAACCAGAGCGAGAAGTTCTCTCTCAGTGGCAGAATATCTTGTCTCTGCACCTTTTAGTCGCCTACTGGCAAACGCCACTGGATGAATTTTATTTTCATCATCCAATTGTGACAAAACAGCCCCCAGTGCTTCTCCACTCGCATCTGTATATAGATAAAATTCTTTAGTAAAATCAGGCAATACTAGGCATGGTTTAGATATTAAAGCCTTTTTTAAATCTTCAAATTCCTCCTGGGCTTCTTTTGTCCAGGCAAAATGTCCAGTTTCCTTAGTCAAATCGATTAAATTTAATGCCCTTTTTGTGAAATCAGGTATGAAACGCCTATAGAATGATAGGGTTCCAATAAAAGACCTGACACCTTTTCGATTAGTAGGTGGTTGCAATTTTTCTATTATCTCAATATTTTTATTAACCGGGGATACTTGCCCGCTATTAATTTCAAAGCCAAGATACTGTATTTTATTCGAAAGAAAATTACATTTACTGGGCTTAAGTTTCAGTTTATGTTGTCTTAGTCTATCAAATACTAATTTAAGTTTTTCAAAATGGGATTCTACATCGGACGAAGCAATGACAATATCATCTATATACACTAAAATTCCTAGATTTCCTAAATCTCCAAAAATGGCATTCATTAGCCTCTGAAAACTATTGCCTGAATTGGACAACCCAAAACAATTTCTATTCCACTCAAAAAGACCTTTATGCGTGATAATAGCAGTTTTATGCCTATCTTCGGGTCTTATGACCTGTTGAAAAAAGCCACTAGTTAAATCTAGTGTTGAAAAAAATTTAGCTCCACTTAACGCATCAACAGAGTCAGTAATGTTTGGGATAGGATATGCATCTTTGACAAGATTCTTGTTAAGTTTACGAAAATCAACAGCTAACCTATAAGAACCATCTGCTTTTTCTACAAGAATAACTGGTGAAGCAAAATCAGACATAGACGGGGAAATAATTTCAGCTTGCAGTAAAATATTAAGTTGATCTTCCATCTCCTGGCGTAATTTATATGGGACTCTATAAGCTTTGGATTTTACAGGTTTATCAGAGGTTAAATTTACAACATGGGGTATGGTATTACAGCCTGGTAAGTCTAGGACAGAAGCTGCAAACACATCTTTATTTTGGTCTAAAAATTCTTGCATTTTAGATTTTAAGGGGGGGTCTAGATGGCTTAAATCAATATCAGAGCTCCAAGTGAGATCAGCGTGATCAAAGTCAGCTATTGGAGTGGTTAAATTTACATTACAAGTTATATTATTATTATTTAAGGGTATATTAGATTTATCTACACATTTCTGAATTTTAGCAACATAAGTATTTTTTCCTAGCTTAACAGTTTTATTCGAAAAATTAGCAAGCGAAACAAAAAGGCCATGTTCTGGAGTACAAATGGCTCGAGAAATAAGAAGCCCTTGGCTTAAATTCTTCGCTAAAGGTTCTAATATTAGTACATCTTTATCTTTTATAAAATTATTTCTATTACATTTAACTTCAGCTATTAATTTTGACTGGGGGGGAACAGAAATTCTCTCGCATAAAATAGCTAAGGAAGTACTTTCACTATTCCTGTTATTATTGTCAACAATGCCTAACTCATTAGTCTGATTTGCTCTATTTACTAACTCATTTTCATTATCCTCAGATATGTAAAAATTTTCATGAACATAGATTGAATTTTCCTGTACAACTTGACTCGCTGATTGCTGGCTAAGGTCTAAAGGTACATTATTCTCATTAATTTCACACTCATTAGTACTTGAGTTACTCCCTGGTATACTTTGCAAACAAGAAACCTGAGCAATTTCACTTTCTGACTCTTTCGCATTAAATGTTATGCTCGAGTCTACCCTTTCCTCCATAATGGGATACATATTACCCTGAACCGTCTCATTTCCACTACCCAGATTTCCAAATTTTTCCTTTACACATTCCTTACTCTTTTTGTTTACACTTTTCCTAGGAGTACTCTTATTACTACACTTACTTCTCTGTTCACTATCAGAACTTTGCCTGCCTTTAGATTGCACATTACAAGTATTTACACAATTATTCTCTAAAACTATACTATTTACACTGATACTATTTACAACACTCTTTTCTCTAGAATTTTTCACAGGTGAAACATTTGACATATGGCTCTCTACTATTTGCTTACACTGCGTTTCAGTAGGGACATCTAAAACCACATTGTTATTTTTACAATTAATTACAGCCTGATATTTACTTAAAAAGGGCATCCCCAAAATTACACTAAACTCATCGGCCAACTTACCGTGGACAATAAAAAACTCAGACTGACATAATAAATTATTAAATTTAAAATTTAAGGAAATTTTATGGTTTAAAAGCACTCTCTCGCCAGTCACCGTTAAAATAGGGGTATTGCACTCTACAATTTCATAAGAATCTAAATCATTAAGTATTGTATTACTTAAAATATTTATAGCAGATCCTGTATCACACAGCGCATTAAAAAACACATTATTTACATTTATGAAGACAGTAGGTAAATGATAAGATTGGGGTGAAAACATACTAAAAATAATTGGGAGGTCTAGAGGCCTTGATGGAGACGATTCGACCAAATCGACACCAGCCCTTACCTGTTTAAAGAATTGTTTTGATTATTCGCTTCACTAATTGAGCTTTGAACATTCTCGCTTTCTATATTTACACCATTATCATTATTTCTATTCCCTCTACCTCTGTAATTATTATATCCTCCCCTGCGATTTTGGTGGGACTGAGAATAACTACCCCTACCTCTTCCTCTAAAATTCTGAAAGTTCCCTCTATTAGCATTTTGGTTTTGTGGGCAAAATCTGGCTATGTGCCCAGTTTGGGAACACACGTAACAGATTACTTCTCTATACTGAGGCCTCTCAGTAGTGTGAAAGTCTCTTTGCTGATTGCTACCCTCTAAAAATCTCTCTAATTTACTAGTAAGAGCTTCTACCTGCTCCCGCAGTTTACTAATCTCCTGCTCTGACTGATTTGGGTGACTTGGCTGGATAGCAGCACATGCAACACTTTGCTGGGCAATTTGGGGGAAAAAAGGGTTGATATTCTCTACCTGCATGTTATATAAAGGATTAACACTTTTTAATGCTTTTTCCTCAAGGAGGGCAAATTCTAAAATTTCAACAGGTGTCTTAGGGCACCTAGTTATAACTCCTCTTCTTATCTCAGGAACTAAATTACTTAATAACATAGAATGCAGTAGAGCTTCCCTGCTTTTATCAGCAACATTCTGTTCTACACCCTCCACTACTAATGCTTTAAGGGACAAATCATATGCTCTGTCGTAAAATTCCTGAACAGGCATATGGGGATTTTGTTTAAAATTCAAAAATTGGGTCAAAGCAATATCAGGGGCTAGCTCTTGCGTATATCTCTCTTTAAGTACTTTAATTATTTCTACAGTTCCCTTAGTGCGGTGCAATTTATATATCCTAGCAGCATTCCCACTTAATCTACTTAGTAGGGCAAATTTTTTCTCATCCTCTGACCAATTAAAGAACTCGGACAACTGCTCATACTTTTCTAAAAATTCAGTAAATGAGCAAGAGTTGCCTTCGCCACTAAAAGGGGGAATAAGACTGACATTTTCGATTAATGCGCTCTTTTTCTGAATAAGAGCGAGCTCCTTGAAATGCTGGTTTTCTGTCATTTTTAGGCAAAACTTCACACCGAATTAAAAATAAAATAATAGAAAATAAAGTAATTTAACTGCTACTTAATTCTCAGATGCCCAAGAAAGAGAGAAAAAAAAATAAATAAAAAATACATAAATACATAACTTATATTGGCATATAATTTACTCAGTAAGCCCAAACACTCATTTAAATGTAAATATAACAGTAAAAATTTCAAAATAAATAGTTTTTTGAAACCCCGGTAAAATTGCCTAACTAAAAAAAAAACATTTGAAATTAGTAAGCTATGTACACCCCTATTACTTATGCACAATATACACTAAAATAATCAAACATGATATACAATAAAATCACAAAACAAATATATTTTCATTTCGTTTCACTCTTAATATCGTAAATATATATCAAAATTCAGGCTATTGTTGTAATAAATAGGCTCTACTTCATAGTACTATTTTTATACTTATTGTGACACAATAATCAGGCTTTTCACACACGGCATCATTTATTTTGTTACAATAACCAGGCTTTTCACACACGGCACCATTTATTTTGTTGGGTTCTTTTTATTTAACTTCTGCAACAGATTATTACTTTAATTAATTGCAACTTCTGCTCAGCAAATTATACCTAGTTAATATAGATCAATAAATATTCTTCAGCTTTATTAAAGAATTTAATGAGATCTGGGTCAAATTTCCAATTACATGAATCTTGTTGTTGGTTTAATTAAATAAACTAGATGCTTATATAAAAAAGGGATTAATTAAGATAAGATTACACCAGTTAACATTAAGAAATCACTAAAATGAATAAACTAAGAGGCAAATTAAAACGATAAAAGGGATAAACACAAATATTATTTAAGATTCTTTAAAATTTAATGAATACAAGTAAATAAGAAAGAACACAGCAAGATTCTCAATCTGACCCAGTCTCAAGTACTAAACCTTGATCTGCAGTAGAACCCAACATTTATCACTGTTGATTCCTGAGATATTAAACTCATACTAATAATTTAAAAATACAAGATTCAATCTAACATTACAAAAGAGAGAAGAAAGACCCTAAATTCCTTCTTATTTTCAAGAAGGCAAAGAAAGATATAATTTTTGAATAAATTAAAAAACTAGAAATAATAAACACAAACACCCCAGAAATCAACAATGATATTTTTGGCCAATTTCGTAAAGTGTTAGTACATCTGCTTTAACTTCTCCATTTTTTTTTTCTCTTTTTTTTTTTTTTTTTTAGATAAGTTAATTCATTTTAAATCATGTGAATTTCTTAACAGTATTTGCTTTAAAAAAAAAATCTATTACTTAGTCAAGTATCTTTGCTCAGTTTAAGCTAAAAGTACATTAATTGATCCGAGCTAATATAATTTCTGGTCTGATAAGTTATTTAAAAATTCTAAATACAAAAAAGGTAATGGTTGAAAATTATTTTTACTTCCAAACATTCAAAGAAACTACTTTAATTTTATGGTATTACAAAACTTAGTATAGTTATTCCGATACTACAGAGGTTAAAATTCAAAGAAATTAATATCAAGGTAGGATAAATAAAAAAAAAACTAAAAAACTATACTAAAGCATATCCTTTATATACATTCTCCTTTATTTAATTTAACATAAAAAAAACAAAAAAAAAACATCTAAATTCACTAATACAACTGTTGTTGTAAACACATGGAAATACTAAATCACTACAAGATTAATCACTAGGAAAAAAATCGTTTAAGATTAAATACAGAATATATCTCTTACCAGCAGCTGAATTCTTTCATTTACCCATTTTGGGTATTTTTCATTTATATGATGGACAACAGTACACAAATCTTCCATAACTAGAGCAGTCTTGGACGACTACTGACACGTGTTAACAGCCATTTGCTGTCAAAGGCAATTTATTCCGCTACTCTTAGTGAAGGTTAGTTCGGAAGGGACATTGGGAGAGGATTTATTTTGTTGGGTTCTTTTTATTTAACTTCTGCAACAGATTATTACTTTAATTAATTGCAACTTCTGCTCAGCAAATTATACCTAGTTAATATAGATCAATAAATATTCTTCAGCTTTATTAAAGAATTTAATGAGATCTGGGTCAAATTTCCAATTACATGAATCTTGTTGTTGGTTTAATTAAATAAACTAGATGCTTATATAAAAAAGGGATTAATTAAGATAAGATTACACCAGTTAACATTAAGAAATCACTAAAATGAATAAACTAAGAGGCAAATTAAGACGATAAAAGGGATAAACACAAATATTATTTAAGATTCTTTAAAATTTAATGAATACAAGTAAATAAGAAAGAACACAGCAAGATTCTCAATCTGACCCAGTCTCAAGTACTAAACCTTGATCTGCAGTAGAACCCAACATTTATCACTGTTGATTCCTGAGATATTAAACTCATACTAATAATTTAAAAATACAAGATTCAATCTAACATTACAAAAGAGAGAAGAAAGACCCTAAATTCCTTCTTATTTTCAAGAAGGCAAAGAAAGATATAATTTTTGAATAAATTAAAAAACTAGAAATAATAAACACAAACACCCCAGAAATCAACAATGATATTTTTGGCCAATTTCGTAAAGTGTTAGTACATCTGCTTTAACTTCTCCATTTTTTTTTTCTCTTTTTTTTTTTTTTTAGATAAGTTAATTCATTTTAAATCATGTGAATTTCTTAACAGTATTTGCTTTAAAAAAAAAATCTATTACTTAGTCAAGTATCTTTGCTCAGTTTAAGCTAAAAGTACATTAATTGATCCGAGCTAATATAATTTCTGGTCTGATAAGTTATTTAAAAATTCTAAATACAAAAAAGGTAATGGTTGAAAATTATTTTTACTTCCAAACATTCAAAGAAACTACTTTAATTTTATGGTATTACAAAACTTAGTATAGTTATTCCGATACTACAGAGGTTAAAATTCAAAGAAATTAATATCAAGGTAGGATAAATAAAAAAAAAACTAAAAAACTATACTAAAGCATATCCTTTATATACATTCTCCTTTATTTAATTTAACATAAAAAAAAACAAAAAAAAAAACATCTAAATTCACTAATACAACTGTTGTTGTAAACACATGGAAATACTAAATCACTACAAGATTAATCACTAGGAAAAAAATCGTTTAAGATTAAATACAGAATATATCTCTTACCAGCAGCTGAATTCTTTCATTTACCCATTTTGGGTATTTTTCATTTATATGATGGACAACAGTACACAAATCTTCCATAACTAGAGCAGTCTTGGACGACTACTGACACGTGTTAACAGCCATTTGCTGTCAAAGGCAATTTATTCCGCTACTCTTAGTGAAGGTTAGTTCGGAAGGGACATTCTTTCCCGGCAAGCTCCCGGCTCTCTGCGGCAGGTAGTACTTTTTCTCGACTTACACTTGGAGTGCTTTTGTTTTAGATCGCTAATCATTCCACTGCTCACGGTGAAGGCTAGATCGGAAGGGACATTTTTTCGCGGCAAGCTCTCGGCTCGCTCCGGCAGGTAGTACTTTTTCTTGACTTACACTTGGAGTGTTTTGTCTTAGACTGCTAATCATTCCACTGCTCACGGTGAAGGCTAGCTCGGAGGGGACATTCTTTCACGGCAGGCTCTCGGCTCTCTCCGGCAGGTAGCACTTTTTCTTAACTTACACTTGGAGTGCGTTGTCTTAGACTGCTAATCATTCCACTGCTCACGGTGAAGGCTAGACCGGAAGGGACATTCTTTCACGGCAAGCTCTCGGCTCTTTCCGGCAGGTAGCACTTTTTCTTTTGACTTACTCTTGACGTGCTTTCTCTTCGACTGCCAATCTCGAAGAACTCTTTTGGCCTCCCCTCTCCCAGATAAAAAAAAAGGGGAGGGGGGGAGACAAAACTTAAGCGCTTCTTCAACTAGATGCTCTCCGTACGAAGCTTTGACCAGGACTCACTTTATTTCCAAAAAACCAATTGCACGTCCCTCTGCAAATCAAAAGGGGCACCAAAAACTAGGAAGACTAATGCTTTCCCCTTTCTCTCCTGTTCCTAGAGTCCATCTCATTGGCCAATGCAATAGTCACCCTCTCTCATGACCAAATATGGTCATCGCTAGCGTCCCCTACTCTCAATCACGTGGTCAGATAGCAGGGACAGCTGTCTCTAAATTTTGCACCTGCTTGCAAACCAGTGCTCGCCGATAACCGTGAATTGGCCCCTTTATCTCAGATCGGTCATAAAACTTTAAGGGTCTGGGAAAATATCTACTCCGCCTCAAATGACAGTCAACGTTTGTCATGGGTTATAAAATTTTAGGGTACTATTCATTCACGTACGCAAGCAATAAACTATGCGTGTGGGCCAATTTTTAACAAGGCTGAATATATGCCCTTTACAAACAAGCCAGAAGCTACTCTTCTTCGAAAAAAATCAACAAAGGACCACTTTACTCAAATAGTACAATTATTCCAGGACAGTAAAAGCATTCATACGAACGGGTGTTATTTACGCTAGATAAGGGAATGGGAAGCTTTTACTTTCATTCACAACAATGCCTTTATTCTCGTGAGAACGATCATAAAAATAGAAAAAAGGAAATGTCCAGGGTTTTCGCTACTAAGAAAAAAAAAAAAAAAAAAAAGGAGAATAATTTTAAATATGAGATACATAAAGCATTATAAAAAGCCGTATTAAAAATAATCTTAACAAGAGTTCTTTTTAAATTTGGAATATTAAAATAATTTATACCAAAAAAAATATTACTAAAAAAAAAAAAAACATAACACTTCTGAATCTGTCAAATGACTTCGCTGAGACATCGTACTCATCGAAACAAAGCAATCACTGAATTCCGATCATCCTTGTCTTCATTCTCTTTTATCCAGTTGAAAGTCGAATTTCAATCGCTGCCGCTAAAGCGACGTTTTTGACGTCGAACTCAAAATTTGCATACTCCACAGTTTGAAAACCAGAAAAATTTGCATTTGTGATTCTCTTCTTCTATTTTCGGCAAAAAAATATCGTTTATATCTTTTTTTTATATAAAACTTCAAATATCCTTTAATTGTTTTGAGCAGTGTTGATAAGAAATTCATTAACAAAGTCTATATGTTGTTGATGGTCTCTCACATCCAACATCTGGTACCAGTAAAGAAACATGCGGATTACAGAGAGCAGTAACCTTAAGACCATTGATTTTGGTATATTAAATACACGAGATGCACCTTTTGTAGTTTGCATTCGTCCTCTGGTCACTATGTGATGCACTTCCATAACAGTATTCTCAAGAACAGTTGGTCGCCTGGATCGCGAACTATCACAGGTGCAGCCAATTTCTTCGAATTTCATTACTAAATCACGAAGAGCTTATGAAATGCATAGGCCGCGTATTTGGCGATGGTTTCGACGGTAAACACGCCAGGTTTTCGCAGCATTAATTTCATTTTGATAATAGTTTTACCAACTCACCACGAACGAAGTCATTTTGTTGCCATCTGCGAGCTCCGACTGAAGAACTAACATTCCCACCCTACTTTTTATCCGTTTTCTACGCTGACTAACTAACAAACGACGTTCCGTGATTGGTATTTTGTCTCTGTCATATTCAAATTTTCTTCGTGCGCCATAATCGTGTTTTTTTAAGGGGGCCGTTCGTAGGGCTGATTTTGTGCGAGCATAACACGTCCTTTTATTGCAATAACCATACCGTTCCAACGCTCTTTAGGCTTTTCGCATGCGCTGGGCATTTTGCGATGGAAAAAATGGGTGTTGCTATTGGATAATTTCGAGTTTCTGTAACTGTAACCGTGAGCGCCATGTTGTTGCCATTCACAGAATCTCGAGCTTGTACCTCTGAATAGCTATATCTGAAATTTGACCTCGATCGGTTGAACGGACTGGCCGCTAGAGCTCCATATATCGACAAAGTTTTTTAATTTTTTTTCTTTTTCTATGACCACCCTGTATTTTGCATTAACATTTTAGAATGATTAAATATTTCAAATTTATATTGCAATTTTAATTTTATTTTCAACCATGTTTTTAATATTTCTAACGAAATTATTTTTTTACTAAATTTATGAATGACTTCTAATTAGCAGAGAAAAAAATGGGCAAATTTAAACAACTATTACTCTGTCAATTTTAATCGTAGAATAACGGGACTTTTTTTGTGTTATTTGTCAGTATAACAGGAATATTTTACTAACTTATATTACCGGAGGACCGTATAAAAATTTAAATTTCATAATTTTTTACAAAATGTTTTTATTGACCCAAATCACTTTTAAAATATTTCTTTACCTCATTTAAAACATTTTTGTAACTGGAACTATATGCCTATGACTAACGGTTAAATATTTAACCATTGACCATCGTTCAGAGTAAACACCCTGTATAGTAGAATTTCCAAACGCTTTATTGTATAGTTTTTTTCCCCCTATCTATCAGTTTATAAAAAATAGTTTCGGAATTGTCTCTAACATTAACTGTTTGTTATCTTTCAAAGTCTATGACAGTCTGTGTTTACAAAAGTTAAGGAAATTGATCGGAAAATTGAACTGTCATCCTAAACATGTGTTCAAACAATGAGATGAGACTATTTAATTGCCGACTCAGTTACAAAATAAGACATTTTTCGGGAGCACTTTATAAATGTCACGTCCTTGACTGAGAAGTACGAGTTAGAGAAATGACATGCCATAAAGATGTTCGCTTCAACACGTACTCGAAACGTCTAAGATAGACGCGGAGTCACGTGCATAGATGTTTAACAGAATAACAATAGAAAAATCAATGGGATAATGAGTGAATACATCAGTGGGACTTATATTTAACCCTTTCCAGCACAGTGTACCCCAGTCTGGCCACACCTAATTTTAATTCCAAACTTGCAAACGGCACAATTAATATTTTAATTAAATTTCGTTTTTACAATGAAAGTTTAAATTAAGTAGTTCTTAATTTCTAAAAAAAAGTCGTTTGTAAATTCCGGTGTAAGTCTATAATTTCTCATTTTATTGACAGAATTAATGCATGCCGGAAAGGGTTAATTCAAATTTTCATTACAATATGACATTACTTACATTTAATTCAAATTTTAACCTCGTACAAGTAAATATTCACAATTTAAAACTTTGAATAAAAAAAATCATTAAGAATTAAAATTCATTCACATTGATTTGAAAATATCAGTATGCTGCGATTATAAAAATAGTTTTTTCTTTAAATTTGTAATATATTAACTAGAAAAAAAGATGTTACACATAAGCAGTTAGAAGTGATTTGTAACACTTTCTAACGTAATAGAAAGCTGTTTATGTTTTCGGTTTTTTTTTTTTTTTTTTTTTTTTGTGTCTCTGTCTGCCGTTTATCCGTGCGCTGACTCTCACAATTATGTACTAATATTTCCATATAATTTATATATGCTATTGAGGTTTGCTAAGGCATGCTTGTCATTGAAATTGAAGGGTATAGGGTATAGCACAGAGTTGGGCAAAATACATCGAAAAATCATTTTCGATACAAGATACAAAATACATTTGTTTTAGAACCTAAAATACAAAATACAAAATACTTTTCAAAAGAAAAATTTTCAAAATACAAAATACATGTATTTTCAAAATACACTCAAAATACAAAATATATTTTCAAATTTTGAAAATTGCTGCATGTTGTACTATATAAATGCAAAGCGAGTTTACAAAACTGATTAAACTTTTGAAATTATAACATAATTTCCAAAATAAAGGAAAAATGACGAAAATGATGCATCCTTATTAGCATAGGTTATGAAACATTTTCCAACACATTCAGAATACTGTATCAAAATTTTATAGTTTATTAAAGATATCTAAATAGAGAATTTGAAAAGGCATAATGCATTTGAAAACCCAATTTCTACTATCTGTATACAGTGTTATCGCTAACATTTGACCAACGTTAGTAATTTGGCTAATTCAAAATAAAAAACATTCGCCAAATGAAAAAAATATTAGCCAAATAAATTCACCATATAGCATTAAAAAATCTTTAATTCTTTAATGTACCCCCTGTTTCTCAATATGTTCTAAAATAACCCAAAATTTTACAAGTGCGACAACGATTGTTATTAATCTAAATTCAACTATTCACTACAAATATATTAAAAATGTGTTATTATACAAACACATTAAAAAAATTAAATTAAAATTATTAAACACACTCGCGCAAAAAAAAAGACCTGAGCATTAGCAATTTGGCGAATCTAATCGCTTTTTTACTCGTCAAATAAAGAATTTTGTCGCAATTTGTCGCAATGGCGAGCAGCAGCGAGAACACTGTCTGTATATATTGTAATTTTTTTTTTTTGTGTGTGTGTGTGTGCATGCAGCTCTGTATATGATCTATGGATTTGTATGTATAATGTACATGTGTTTGTATGCTAGTAAAAGTTATTTTAGTTCCCATTCAGCAATTTCCGTAAATAAATGAAAAGTACTTGAGAACCTTCGTATACATCACTGTATAGAATCTATAGAATTTAGGCCATCCCAAGTCATGTTGAAAAATTAGTTCAATTTAAGGACGCGTACCATAACAAAAAAGTACCTCCAACATTTATTGTTCAAAGCCTTCAAAAGTTCAATTATTGTACAGTTTCTTCTGTAGCCAAATTCTTTTATGCATCCCTGTAGAGTGTAGATGAATGATAAATAGTATGCATATCACATTCAACAGTAATCGTCATGTGGCATATTTCAGTGTTATATATAAATTTCAGTATGATTAAATTTATATATGATTAAAGTACACCGCAAATGATTTTTTCGAATACGCCATAATGTAACGGAAATTTTTTGTGTCCCTATAAATGAACTGTCGATGCTACACTCTTCATTTTCTATACCGAACATGACATAGGGATGTTCAATAACAACTATCAATTTCATGGAAATCGGATCGTATTCCCGCAAGTTAGAGCATGGACAGACAGACAGACAAGCAAACCGAATTCATGAATACTTTTAAACTTTGTTAGAAAGTGTTAAAAATGAAATGAATGAGTGTTAAAATGAAATAAGAAAGAAAGAAGTCAGTCTAAATTCTAATTTGAGACCTCATTTCATACAGTAAACAAAAATATTTTCATAAAGGGTCGTTTCCACTTTTGACTTTTACTCCCTTTCAGCAACGCACATATGCGGCTCAATTTCGGAGATATAGAGTAACAAATAAAAAGAATATTGTGGAGTTAAACTGATGGCATTGAACTCACAGGCTATGGTCACTAATTGTATATTACAGCCTTTATATTTTCAAGGAAAAGTGCCGTTCGAAAAACAAATTAAAGGGGAAATACCCTCCCCGCAATTTCCCCTCTTTATACTTAATCATTAAATCTCAAAAAGTATTTAGAGATTAGCCTTATCAGAAAGAACGTATATCCAATTTTAAAGCAAATCAGATAATTCTGCATAAAAACCCATTTATCTAACTTAAGGGGGGTAATCGCTGTAACCCCTTTTATAACTTAACAAAATATCAGCAAAACTAATCACTATGAACCTGTATCCAAAAATTGGAGCAAATCGGTTAATTCTGCATGAAAAACCATTTACCTAAATTAAGAGGGGTAATCCTCTCGATGCCCTTCTCTTTATACTTATTCAATGAATTCCCAAAACAAATCAGGGGAGCGTCTTATCAAAATGAACCTATCTCCAAAATTTGAAGCAAATCAGTAAATTCTGCATGAAAAAACAATTAATCTAAATTAAGGGGAGGGGGGATATACTTCCACACGTATTATTGTATTCATTTTGCATAGAGGAACACAGCTTTTCAGTTTAAAACAAATTTTCGTCATAAGCAGGTTCTTTTTCATACGTTTATCTATATTTTAATAAGCCTATACGATGCTTAAAAAAATAATAATTATGTTTATTTGTAGAGAAACAACAATTTAAAAGTATATGAATTTTTTGCACAAATTTTTAAGTCAAGCCAAATTGTACTGATCTCTGAATATATGCATTTTTTGCAAAAAAATTTAGGCCAAGCCAAATTTTACTGACCTTTGAACAGACCTGGCTAAACCTAGAAAATGTTTTTCGTACGGAATGGCACAAAACCGGGACTGAATAGTTTCGTCCGTGAAGACTTAGGAAGAATGAAATCAATCGCGGAATAAAATGGAAAAAATAATTTAGACCCGCTCTGGCTGGGCCCAATCCTTAAGGGAAAAAAAGTAAGGCTCGGGTCCGGTCCGTGCAGATATTTATTGCACACCGTGTATTATCGCAATAAAATTATTTTCTTGGTGGATTTTCATTGGGAACGTCAAAAGAATTATTCAACTTTTTAGGAGCCTTTATAATAGATAACAGCGTTACATTACACTTCTAACGTACTTGGGGGGAAAAATAAACTAATAAGAAATAAAACTCTTTATGGTCTTTCTTGTCTATCACAAACATTTTGTTTTTTAATTCTCGCAGCAACAGCAACATTTATAACATTATTTTTGTAACCATTCAGCATAAAAGCTTCTGGAGAAGCTATACATCCTGTTCATTTACAATCTCTATCGCACCACAACTTAAAAAAGTGTGTTTATATTAACGCCCGAAAATGAATTTAAAGACTAAACAAAATGCACGATATTTCCTTGTTGCGAATCTTTGGTTTGCGGTTTACAGGACCGCAAAGTTTAAAATCTCTAAAAATGTATTTTCTATAAAAAATGTATTTTCAAAATACAAAATACTTGGAAAAAGCATTACAAAATACATTCCTAAAATACTTTCGTTTTGTTGGGTTAAAATACAAAATACAAATGTATTTTGAAAATGTATTTCAAATACATGTATTTTCGATACTGCCCAACTCTGGTATAGCATTTATAATATATAGTGTTGAATTCAGACATTTTTCTCCGAGAAGGTCTTTTGTGGCTCTGGTAGGAGGGGGGCATCCCCTGAAATCAACTATTTTAACAATGTTACATTATTTGAAACATAATGAAATTGATATGAATTTTACTAGTGCATTAAAACATACTTTCTGTAGACAATAGAATGTAAAGCATTTATCATCCATTTCCAGATTTACAGGATGACACAAAAGAATTCGGTTACATAATGGTCTTAAGGATGGAGAGAGGGGGCGGGATTGTTTGCAGCGTATTTTGTTGATGCTATAATATTTCAAACATAATGGATTTTTAGCACTATAAGATGCTTATTGTTGAAGCATAACAGTTTTTACTATTATTTTAAAGACTCATAACACATATCTCAGTACAGTACCATTAAAAAGCGAAAAATGCTGGAAGTGTGTTTTTATAAGTGTGGTATAAATATAAATCTTAAAGTTTAATTAACTTTTTTGTATACTAGGGGAAGGTGATGTACCCAGAGGCGGATTACTCATTAAGCTGAGTAGGCTGAAGCCTAGTGCTCGGAAGAAAAAGGGGCCCCGATGCTACGATTTTTTCTACTAATAAACTTACTTTTACTTTCGAAACCGGTTCAGATAGTAGAAGTATTCTAATAAAAAAATATTAATAAAATCTTCAACTATACTAAAAAAGCACAATACGCATTTGTAGAGAAGACCTCATCTATGCAATGCAAAAATCGCTTAAAAATATTGAAATGTAAACGAGATATTTAAAAAATTTTTCTACCATAGGATTAACATTAGGTAGTTTGGTTTGCTCTATTTTATGTCGGCCGATTATCTACTCGTAGCATATAGCCATAATGGCGGGGGGTGCCATCCGGAGGGAGGAGGGTCTTTCTAAGGGAACCTAACCCGTTTTCAAGCAAGGATTAACATTAGAGAGTAGGTGTTTTTGCTTGAAGTAGTTGCTTAAGGGCCTACACTAAACATGGAGAACACGGGGCCATGTTTATCCTATGGGGCAGTTCTTTGGAAATTTCTCGCACGCATTTTAATATTTTTGATTGAAATCTTTTGCGAAGAATAACTGAAGAAGATCTATAACCGGGCTAGTTTTCATTTTTTGAATTTTGGTTTCCGATTTTTTAAAAAATTATTTTAACTAGGTTTTTAACCGGTTTAAACTTGTTCTCAAAGCAAAACTATCACGTACAAAGAAAAAAAAAACTGTAACAAAAAACGAAAAAGTAAAAACTAACGCGATTATAGATCATCCTGATCATCTTAAGCTATCCTATGAAAAACATTTCATTCAAAAATATTAATATTAAAATGCGTGCAAGAAATCTTCAAAGAACTGCCCCATAGGTTTAGCATTAACGTTAGTGTGATAGAAACCGCTGATGATAAAAACATTCTTCAACTGCAAAGACGCGTATAATTTAAATAGAGCTTTTGTTTTATATGTTGCTGCATATGTGTATTACAATATGAAATTTTATTTTTTATATGGCTCTGATTCCTAATAATGTTTATTCAGAAAAATTTTGTTCGACGTCTAAAAAGGTTTTTAAAAATTCCTCCTTTTTTTACCATTAAAACTTACCTAATTCTGGCATTTTAAATTTTATGAAATTTCAATGTTTTCCTGCACTAAAAGTAATTTTCCTTTTTTTTTTTTTTTTTTTTTTTTTTTTTGTGCTAGATAATAGAAAAAAGTTGAATAATAGAAAAATTTTAAAAAGGGGAGGAGAGGAGAAATTGTCCAAAGAAATAAAAAAAAAAAAAAATAATAAAATAAATAAAATCTAGCCTTGTGGTCCGGGAGGTAGTTAATCCGCTTCTGGGTGTACCTCGGACCTATTTTGACTTTTTAATTTTTAATTTGACAAAAATTGCCAAAACTAAAAAAGGAAAAGGTTTTATAAAACTTGATTTTATACACTACATATATTTGTCTAAAATTTTTATATAAATAATTTCGATGAAAATTTTTGAATTAAAAATAAAATAATAATAGGACCGAGGTACACCACTAGTGGTGTACCTTGGTCCCATTACTATGAATGAAAAAAAAAAAACTTATTTTTAGTGAATAAAATCAACATTTATTAATCAAGCAGCTACATATATAAATTTTTGATACGCTTCATTGTTTATTAGGTTAAAAAAATCTATATAGCCATAAAACTTCAGAACAATTACACTTACTATAATCACAAAAGACATTCAAACTTATTTCTACCCAAGATTGTAATTAGATAAGTCAATTCCCAACGTCAACTTCTTGAGCTGCCTTTCAGATGCATTAGACAATACCTAGTGTACTAGATTTGACCCAGTCCAAGGTACACCACTTTTATTGGTTTCAAGGTACACCACTTGACACTTAAAAGCAAAACTACCAACATTATGTTAATATTAAGCCTAACTTTATTTAAAGCACATGGTGTACTAGCTAGAACATTGCTTTATTATGCATAACACTTTTTTTTAAGTATAAAAATAACAGAAATATCTAAGAAAATTTTTCTTTTGAAAGGTGAACTTCCTTTTATTAAAATTGTAGAATTAGTTGAACTTCTAAATAAATGCCAAGAATTTAAATGAGATCTCTGATGGCAAATATTTAATATACAAATTTTCTTGTTTAATGATCTAAACAAGTAAAGCTAGAACTAGCATAGGTGGTCCGAGGTACACATATGTCCAAGGTACACCACTCTCCCCAACAACAATTGCACAAAAATCATATATGAGGCTACACAAAATAATTCGTAAATATTAGTATGTACGAATGTGAATTGCTTACAGAAACAGATTACCAATTTATGTAGAGTAGGCTCAAGCTTAGTGCCCTAGAAGGAAAGAGGTCTAAGTATCAAGATTTTTCTTTCAGACTTTTTCTTCATACCGGGCTGATATTTTACGTAAAAGACAAATAATGCACAATATTCTTTATTCTACTCATTTATTGGAATTTTTAAGTAATTAATATATAAACATCTAATTCCAAATGCTATCCCCCCCCCCCTTTTCCTTTTTTTTTTTTTTTGATATTCATAAGAAGAAAATATTGGGTTTTTGGAATTATTCATCTTCCAGATGGATTTACGCAGAGACGGTATCTGTACCGCAGTGTTCGGAGCGAAATTTTGTCAACACCTCTATAAATGATATATTTTAGATAATTGATCATTTTATTTAATAACAAAATGATAATTTTATTTTTATATGACTCTTGTGTCATAGTATTTTATACTTAGAAAAATATTGTACAACGGATAGAAATTTTTTAATCCCTTTTTACGACTAAAAGTTACTGAATTACAATACTTTGTAATTCGGTACCTTTCTTTGTACGTTAAGCTATTAAGTTTTAACTAAGCATTTTGTCTGTTTTTCACCACTTAATTTTTAGTGCGATGGAAATCCCCCGAACTTCCCAACTTATTCTAGTAAAATTCATTGTTCAACTGAGAAAGTTCTTTTGAGGTTAGAGACTCCATAGTAATATTTGTGTAAAAACGAAATTAATTTTAAAATTTACTAATTGTAAAATTGATGAGGTATCACAATTTGATACTGGAAATGCACTAGAAATAATGTACTAAAATTTTCTACTCTACGTAGACGCAACACAAGCTGATGTCACATTCACACATTCTTGAGATGCTGTCCGTGTAACATTATTTTGTTATACAGATCAACATAACTTGATCATGCAAATTCAAATGATTTTTTTGTCCCATAGAATTATTAAGCATATTAAAAAATGTTTCATAATATTCTGGAATTAAAGAAATTTTATAAAAATTCACGAAATTTATCAAAATTGTTTTTAGTAATTTATACAAAATCTTTCCTAATTCTTTATTAAAAATAATCATTTGTTTGTCTCTCAGTTAATTTCATTTCAGATTATCCAGGCTTTCGGACTAATGGATTTTGGATTATCAGGGTTCTAATATATATAATTTGTGATTTTGTTAAGCTCAGTTGACTCATTACTTATAAATAAACTGTAAACTATCTTAGCATTTTTTTTTTTTTTTACATTTTTCAACATTAGTTAAAAAGTGTTTATTAACTTTTATTTTTTGTATAGACCAATTAGAAATAGCTATTACCAATTAGAAATAGCTGATTCACGAGCATGTCAAAATATGCATGCATCACTTGCTTAATGCACAAGGTGTCTTGAAAATCACTTTATTGCTATACTATTTAAATAAAATAGCAAAAAAGTGATTTTGATTCCCCTAAACTTCTAGACCTCTTTATAAACCTCTTGGATTTTAAATCTTATTTACCATTGCTGGAGTAATATGAAAATGAATTCTATGCAAGAAGACATGTTACAAGATAAGCTACTTGAAATCGTACATGAAGTATAATACTAATAATTCCGAACCCGACTTCCTCATTTAATAATATGTAACCTATTACTTCCGTCTTCTTCTCTTAAGTGAATTGCAGGTATTGAGGTAAGCTAACAATCCTTTCTCGAAAATGCTTGGCATAGTAATGGCCATGAGTTTAGATCATTTCACAGACGTTTACTCTTGGCACAGCACCAGCTCAAACAATCATATTTTAAATATCAGATCTTACATATTATTTAAAGTGTGTTTACCTTTCCGAACTACAGATTAGTTGCTTTTACTCTTAAAGTCTTGTTTAAAATGTGTTTTTCAGAATCAATTTAGAAACTCGTGTTTCCTCAATAAACAGAAAAATCAAAAAACAGTTTTAAAGAAGGCGTCTGTTTGTTGTTTACTAACCCCAACGAAAGCATTTACTATACTTAAAAGTATTAAGCCACATAATTGCTGGAAATGTAAATCGGTTTATAAAACAACAACTAAGAACAAAGGGGAAAAAAAGCTCATGGGGCTGAAGCAGCATTACTTAATAAATTCAGGCGCTTTTAACTGTTGTAAATTTTGATGTTAAATACGGTTACATGCAATGATACTCCAGGATAGTTCCTTTTTAGTGATAACTTCTCATTAAGGATCGACTGAAACAGGTTTTTAAGGCTGAGACAGAAACCATAACCGAATTTCGTCGATTTTCCTATTTCCGACCGAAAACGAAAATGACACATTTTTTTTTTTATTAATACATACATAAATATACAGTATTATGAATTAATTATTGGTGTTAGATACATAACTATTAATTAATTATATGTGTGACCCAAGTTGGCTCTCTTCTCTCTGTACCTTACACCCAAAACTTTTTATTTTCACATAAAATAATTAGGGGGCTGTGTCCCCTACCAGCTACAGTCGTCAACTCCCGTTAGGGCAACAGAAACTCAAAAATCACGCTAATTTGATCGAAAAGATGATTAAATGACAGAAACACAAACTCCAGGGCCAATAAATATTTCATTAATTAAACCTCTTGGATTATAAATCTTATTTACCATTCCTGGATAATATAATAATTGAAATATATGAAACAAGACATGTTACAAGATAAACCACTGAAAATCTTACATGAAGTATACCACTAATAATTTCAAACCTGACTTCCTCATTTAATTATAATCTATTTCTTCCGTCTTCTTTTTTCCTTTAGTGAGTTGTAGGTATTGAGGTAAACTAACAATCCTTTCTCGGAAATGCTTGGCGTAGTAATGGGATGTGCTTGGATCATTTCACAGCCGTTTACTCTTGGCAGAGCACCAGCTCAAACAATCATATTTTAAAGATCCTACATATTATTTAAAGTGTGTTTACCTTTCCGAACTAAGTTGCTTTCGCTCTTTAAAGTCTTGTTTAAAATGTGTTTTTCGGCAATCGCCGATTCAATTTAGTAACCCGTGTTTCCCCAATAAACAGAAAAATGTACAAACAGTTTTAAAGAAGGCGACTGTTTGTTGTTTACCAAAGGCATCTGTCAGGTTCTGAGAAAACATCTGCTATAGAACTGTAATTTATGTTATTTTTATCTTAATATTTTATGTATTGTATGGGCTGTGTACTGAAATTTCAAGGTGACATTCTTTTTTAGTCTAAAGCCTGGGTGAACAGGTGGTGAGGGAAAAGAAAAGACGATTGTCGGGGGGAGTGTTTGACCTACTGGGATGTCTATTAAAGAAGGGAAAATAATGGATTTCCACGAACAGGGGGGTTTACATTGGGGAATTGCAGGATTGGAGAAGGGGAGTGTTTGGCTGAGATAGATGCAGTTCGTAACGTGAGAGCAGTGGTGGACAGAGATCCCTGTGTACAGTGCTCGGGTTGAACAGCGTAGGCTGAGAACCCATGTGTCAGAAGATTCGAAATTGATCTCCGGTAAAGTTAATCTAACTTATATAGAGTGAGAGGGAGAAAATATAATTTGAACAGTACACAGCCAACTTTTTACTGTATTTAATTTAATGTGGAACCGGATTACCTACACTGAAAAAAAAATATGCCACTGGTATCTAGAAAATAAATTGTAGCTCTAGAAAAAATAGTTCCATGTCATCCCTATAAATTCTAGTTCCCTTCGCTAGCGTGTTCTAGTTAATATTCTGATTGAGTAAACCAGAATTTTCTCGTTCCCAGAACCAGAAAAAAGGGCCTTCGGGCTAGATTTTCAAAATGGCGCAACTAAGTTCTAGTTTCATGAATCAGAATTTCTAGCTCCCTGACTTTCAAAGATAGATATTAGAACTGGAATTTTAAGACCTCTTGATTACAAAATATTGTTTCCTGAAGCAGAAAGCAATGTCATAATTGAAAATTCTGGTTTTACAAACTCAAAATAGGCTAGGACTAAAAAAAAAAAAAAAATAGGCTTTAGGCTAGATTTATAAAAAGATCTTAACAAAATTGTAAATTCGAGTTTACTGAACTAGAAAAAATAGTTTTTAGGCTAGATTTTTATAATGACCTAAGCTTCATTGCTGAGTTCTGGTTTCTTGAACAAGGATTAAAAAAAAAAAAAAAAAAAAAAAAAAAAAACGGGGGGGGGGGGGGGGGGGTTGAAGCGAGATTTTGAAAAAGGCCCGAACTGCATAACTATAAGTTGTGGTTTATTAAACCAAATTAGCAGGGAATAGGGAGTTCTGATTTATTAAACCAGAATTTCCTATACCATGTCATTCAAAAGTAAATTTTAGAAAAAAAAAAAAAAAAAAAAAAAAAAAAAAAAAAAAAACTTTCATTACAAAATATTGTTTTCTAAAACATAAAATAAGATCACAACCAATACTGCCTGGATACCTATTACAAAAATTGTTTATATGAAACATAAATCTTCAAATTAAAATTTGTAAGTAATTAGAAAATATTGGTGACAGAACCAATGGCAAAAATTTATCAAATGGAAGGATTCCTAAATTAAGAGGGCAACATTTATGCATGATTTTGCATAGCATCAGTAGCTTGAGTACGTACTTCACTGAAGGATACAATAAATTTTAAATGTATAATATTGCATAGATGCCAACATCTCTTAATTATTCTGGAGTCTGATCCAAAACGGAAATGCTACTAAGCGAAAATTTTATTTGAACAAAAATTGCAATGTGAAATTCAAAATGTACCTTACTGAAAGATGACTCATTTCCTTATACATATATCTTGGAACAGACTCTGGAATAATTGAGCGAATGAATTTCTATAAATATAGGTTTTTATAAAATTCTCAGCAAATAACATTAATATTTATTAAATTTTATTTACTCATATATATATAAACATTCAGTTTAAAAAAAGTATGTAATTCCCCCCCCCCCCTATAATCTTTAAACTGTAATGATTGTTCATATCCAAGTATCGATTCCAATATTTTCGAAAAGTATTGTATTTGATCTGTCTTTTAATATATAGACTATATAATGGTAAAATTTAGTTTAACAAGAAAACGCCTAATTGGTTGAAATTTTCCTTTCAGCAATTTATATCAATAGATGGAAACATACTTGAATACTTTTGTTTAGCCTGTAAAATATATTTTCTTTAAACTACTAAAATCAAATTTCTAAAAATTATCATCCAAAGATGACCATGTATCCAGTTCTTTGCAGGATGCTGTATATCATTTTATCGATACATTTCTTAGTAAACTAAATGCAGTTCATCGTAAAAAGGCATAACATATTTAAAAACCCCCTTTAAGTAAATTACACACATATTCAATACTTTTCCAAGAACTTTTGTGTAACAATTAGCATTTATATAAACCATATAATATGCATACATCTAAGTGAAACTTAAAAGCATATATCATAATTAAAATGCATTTCATCCATCCAACAGCCATCTTCCATAATATACAGGACTTCGGGTAGAATATACTATTCGAAATCTTTTGTGTGTCCCTATAAATGCTATGCACTAGTATTATGAATGAAATAACTCGTATTAATCCTCAGCAATGTATATCAATTTGATTATATATGAAATCATTTACCATAAAAAATATGTCTCAAATAATTCTCTTATTATTATGTATTGGTATTCTTTTGTGTGGCCCTGTAAATGAATAATAACTATTCTTTTTATTGTTTATTTTATAAAATGTACATTTTAATGCACTTTGTAGATACATATAAATTTGAAGATGTTTGACAGTGTGCAACATCGTTAAAATTCATTTGAAACGATTTTCCCCTATAGGACATAATGCAATGGAAATTTTTTTTACTATCCCTGTAAATAAACTAATCATGGCAGAACCTTAATTTTCAATAGGGTTCGTGCTCAGGTAACCACCATTAACATCCAAAGAATTTATGACAATCAGAGTGTATTTACGAGAGTTAGAGTGCGGACAGACGACCGAGACAGACAAACCAAGTGCATAAGTACTTTTCAACTTTGTTGGAAAATGCTAAAAATAAAAAGTATAAACATGTAAATAAACTAAAGAATTTTTTTAAAAAACGATATACAGAGTAAAATATTAAATTTATTAACATTCCAAAAACATACATAAAAACAAAGCCTTCAATTCTAGTGTTAAAAAAATGTTAAAATGAAGTAACTCTTTTAAATAAAAGTTATTATTATAGTTAAAACAAAGTTGGAAGTTCCAATCATCATCCATGTTGTGGACGTTAACTACATCAACATACAACTGTCGGCTACTGTAAGCCTTTTTATTGTGGCGATGTAGTATTTTCTATTTCTAATGACATTTACAGTAAGGGGACTGGTATCCTGCAAAAGAGAAATTTTTCCTTCCGGTAGGATCAAACTCCTTATCCCCTGATCCATTGTTCATTTCTCTGCTTTCTACTGTGACTAACCACATAAGGGAGAAATATGAAAGAATTTATCGAATTCGATGACTGGACCAAAACGAGCCATGTGCTGAAACCTGAAAACTGCCACAGTAGACTCAAGTTCACCTAAAAAATAGATAAAATAATCAATCATATATGAAGTATTGTTACAACAGAACAATTTTCAAATTGTTTAAATTTCATTAGCCTATAAAACTAATATATAACTACATATAATTTTTTAATGATAAGTACATATGGTGATATGCATAATATCAGTTAGGATTTCATAGCATTAAGTTTCTGTCAATCGATTATAGATAGTTATTTTATTACAAGTAATTGGTAAAAAGCAAAGGTACTCGAGTATTAATGCCACCGCAGCAGAAGTGACTCTATATCGGCCCATTTTCCACCAAAATCTGATATGTTACTTTGTTTTAGGGATGCGCCGAATAGTGATTTTGCCTGAATACTGAATATTCGGCTAGCCAAATAGTAATTGTTGGGCCGAATGCCAAATATTCGGCCAGCCGAATAGTAACTATTCGGCAGTATACTGAATATTCAGCTTTCCAAATACTTTTTATATTTCAAAGTTTAAAAGTATTAAAATGTTACTTTTTAAAACAATTTTACATGATATTTAATAAGAGAAATTTATATTTTGATAAATAAGAGCTTTTTATAAGAAATTCGGTATTGAAAAAAATCTGTCTTTTTTTTATTTAAGAAGCATAATTATGAGACTTTTTCAATTAGTAAAATTTTAAATTTCATTTTTTCTACGAATTGAAACAAACATTTTGAAATCAAAGATAAATAATGAAAAAATAGTTGAAGAAAAACTGTACAGTCTCATATTTATTCTTTTTAAATAACTCAAGGCAGATTTTTTTCAAAATAAAGTATAAATACTTTCAACTTAATTCTGAATAAAGGAATGTCTAGCTCATAGTTCTTTTCTTATGAATAGTGGCATTTTCCATCCTTCCCATCGTATCATATTTTACAGAAATCAAAACATGTGAGTTGAAAATATGAAAATACAGTTATGGTATCTTATTTATTGTTAATGCAACAAACAAAAACACAAGTTTGATCTAGAGTGAGATGAAGTACAATGTATTTATGATTCAATAAGTTGATTATGATTATGATTTCATAAACAAAAAATTGTCTGCCTTGATAGCTATTACTAATCTCAAAAGTTTTCCTTTCTTGTTTAAGGACTTTTGGGAAAAGCAAGAAACAGATTATTTACTAAATAGAATTTAGGAACTTGCATCTGCAGTTGCATCATTTATTCCTAAGGAGAATTCTAATTTTAATCCTTCTCATGATTAATTTTCTTAAGTTAAACTTTACAAACAGCAAATAAATATTGTAAAAACATTCTATATTATTTAAATATTATTTTATTTCTTATTATTTTAAATATATTAATAATCTGACAGTTAAAAGTAGAAATTGTGAAAAGTTTTTTTTTTAATGTATTTTAAAAGGCTTTATTAAGTATTGGATTCGGCTGAATACTTCGATATTCGGCAACATGGCTGAATACCGAATATTAGGTACATCCCTACTTTGTTTTTAAATATAGTGTTTTGAATTTCGAAAGTGTTTTAATTTTAAATAAAGTGTTTTATTTTATGATTTGTCGCAAAAAATTTAGGTGTAGATTAAAAATCGCCAAATCTGTAACTGCAGAGGCCTTAATACGTAAATACCAAGCAAAGATAATTTTAACACTTCAGAATAATAAAATTTAGAATTGTGATCTATTGTGTAAATAAATATAGAATGTATTCACATCAATAAAGTATTTTGGAAAGGAAAAAGATAAAATCTAGTAATGAATATTGAGCAGAGGTAATTCATTTGTGAAGTGTTAAGGTGCTTTTTAGTACAGAATATGTCCAATCCAGCGATCTACGATCAGGAGGAATTTTATAGAAATATATACAAATGATTTTGATTTTAACAATTAATTCTGTCATAATTCCCTTAGTTACATAACTTTCACTACAAATAAAAAGATCCATATGGCTACTTTCACAAAATCAATCTCAGATAAATGTGTATCATTTATTCAAGGGCGATTCTGTTCTGAATTTTATTCAGATTTAAAACTTCCAATTCTTATTTTATTTTATTTATTTTTTTAACCCAAAAATTATTAGAAAACCCAAACTTTCATCAAAAAAATCATGATATGAATGCAAATTTTGTCAAAAGATTGCAAAATAAACACACATTAAGTCACAAAATAATGAAAAAACTGCAATTTTTTTCAAAAGGTTGCAAAAAACTCAAATTTTATCAAAAGATTGCAAAACAACCACAAATTTCATCTAAAGATTGCAAAACAAACATTCTGTCAATAGGGGCAGAACCCCCCCCTCCCCCAAATTTCATTGAAAGATTACAAAAATTTCCCCAAAAGTCACAAATAAAAAATACAAATGTCATCAAAAGATCACGGAATATATGAGAAATATATGAAATTTTTTTTTACACCTACGTAATACAGAATTTTCCTATAAATACACTGTAAAATTTCCATGTGGATTGGGAGAAATGTTGGGAGTAGAAACAATTTTTGCACCCCTGGATTTTACTTATCATATATATTAATTAAAGCAGTAGCCAAAAAAAAGTCAGCATACTTAAAATGGTCTCTACGCATACGTGCTTGCACTGAAATCGCTCCGAACCAATCGGAGGAGAGTGTAGTTACTGTCTGTAAAAGCATTTGCAAAGCGCGTTTGTAAATATGGGATAAGAATAAGACTGCATTTTTGCTGACACTGTTTAATGCAATGCTATAATAATTATATTTTTTTCTTTACTCATGTTATAATGATCGAAATACATTGTTTTTTTCACTTTACGTAAGTTATTTCATTTCCATCTGTATTCTTTTTTCATGTTAAATGCTATTCCCTCCTTCAAACTTTGCAATGTTATTGCCGGCAATCTTAGGCTTAATTGTAGAAATGTTTCATATATATGAAATTGAAACATTCAATAATAGTTAATGATTAAAGTGTTTATTTACGTTCTTGGCCGATAAATCATTTTATTTCAAATTTATATTAAGTATATGGGTCATTCTTCAAAAAAGGGCATATTTCAGAATTTTTTTTTTAAATTTAAAAACTTTTTTTTTTCACTTAATTTTTTTTTTCTGGGTTTTATAAGCAAATGAGGAACACTAATAAAGCTATGGTCCTGTTCAATTAATTTTATTTATTTAATAAAAAAATGTTTAAAAAATTTTGTGGTAACGGAGGTGAGACTTTGGTAACGGAGTGGAGATGCATATTCTTATTAATGTATATACTTATTAAAAGTAACTAAAAATCTTAAAATAGAAAGGAATATAACACATTGAAATAAGAACAAATGCATATACTGCTCTAAAATTTTATAATTTGAAAATTATCAAAAATAAAGTTTATTTATTGCACACATAATGGCCTGTGTTAAAAGTGGGTTCATTTAGAATTTCTAGTATCTGTTTAGGATCAATAAAGTCTGTGTTGTCATTCTCTGGAAAAATAAAAACCACCCCAATCTTTGATTTCTTCAGAAAGTTCACCTTATACATCTGATTCATTTCTACAGACATGATTTTACAAATGAATTGATACTTTTTCATTTTCACGAATACTCAACCCTTATCCATGCACCAACATTGGGAATTTTGAAAAAAGTTGCTTGAAACAGATTGTGGAAGTACCGATTATGAGAGTGAAGGAAAAAAAAGAAGGTTTATGTGCATTTTATGAATTATACAGCATAAGACATATGTCAGAAAAATTAATATATTTAAAACTTACTAATGCTCATTAAACTCATAAATTTTGCCAAGTTCAGACATTAATTTGTATTTTCTCACAATCTATTCTGCTACACCTGATATCATTTTTCTATATTTTGTTTTTTGTTTTAAATTGTCTTTTAGTTGCTTTGTTAAGACTTCACCATACAATATATATTTTTTAATTGCTAGCGAAATATGCTGACCTTTAACAAGTTCTTTTACATTTTTTTTATTATTATTATTGCTGGAGTATCCAACTTTGCTATTTGAGATCTTTGTGCTCTTTTTTTGTACTTTTCCATCTTATTATTAGATTCTTTAAGCTTGGCTTTTAACTTTAGATTGGTAAACCTGAAGATAGGCTTGCTGGAGGAGTATTTTCTTCAATTTTTTTCTCTTTTTTTTTTTTTGCTTAGGTTGTAAGATTTCTTGCCAATTTTTTCTAACATTTATTTGTTCTTGTGGTGTCATTTTATTAATACTTTTAATTTTATCTTAAATTTTACCTTTCCTTGTATCTCTCCTTTCTTTCTCAAGCCTAAGTGAGTCATTTTTTGTCGCATCACATAGTCTCTGTATGTTATCTTTGACTGACAATACACTTTTTTTCGACCTTTTATACTATTACGCTCATTTCTTTTCTTTATCATAGTACTAAAAGAAATTATATATAATAGACTCTCTAAAATTCACACATAATTTACAGATGTAAACAATGAAACATTCAATTTTGATTTAGGGATAAAATTTGACTTTTTTATTTTTACATCAATTCCATTTTTATTTTAATTTGTAATTTTCATTAATGTTACTGAATTCATGTGTTTTCATGAAGGAAGAATAAATTTATTTTGGAATAAATTAAGATTTTGTTGTATCACTAGTATTCAAATCTTTTTACCAAATATATTTATGTAGTAACCAAACCTTTTTGGTTATTAAGTCTAACTAAACTTGAAATAAAACTTCCTCATTTTAAGATTTTGATGTGAATTAGTAATGTATTTTTATAAAGCAAATTTCATATGAAAAATGCATCTTATCTTTATAATAAATATTTAATCTTACATTATTAACTTGACCTTTGCTTTTAATATTTTAACCATGTTAAAAATTATCTAAATTTTTATTATTTTAGTTTATTACTTATTTTAATGTTTTATTATATTGTAAGCCTTCATAAAAGTTTCAATTTCATTGTTAATTACATTCAAATTACTGTTTAAAAACTGTAAACAAAGCAATGACCAGAAATCTGCAAAACCTCTGGTCCTAGGCTGTGCGGATTTGAGGGAGTCTACTGTATAGGATTTATTGAATTAAAGTAACAGTTTAATATATGCTAGCTACCCTATATGTTTAATTTCATGCCACTAATAGAATATTAAGATATAAAAGTATTTAAATCACATAAATTATGCTAGTCACTTAATATCCATTGTTAGAATCTCATAACAGAAAATTATTTAAAAACATTTGAAATATAATAATCATTTTGCTCTCTAATAAATCTTAAAACAATAATCAATTATCTAAAAAATTCTTAGTTATAATAGTTATTAGTTTTTCTTGCACTTTTTTGCTTAGTTTAAGCAAAGAATCGATTAAATCAACAGAGATAAATTATTAAAACATAGCTAGTGAAAGCCATGAAATAGTTGGTAGCAACTTAATTAGAAATCTAGGCTACAATTGATCAGTCCAATAACAGAAATAAACTATATCAATATTTATTATATTATGTTAGTATAATAATTGTTAACTAAACCATTAACTTTTATTTTGATTAATTTTAAGTACTTATATTCAATTTAATCTCACCTCCATTTCACTTTCTCACCTCCGTGATTAGCAAAGGTAACGGAGGTGAGGATATTTCATATAATGATGCACTGTTTGTAAATATTTGAATCAAAACTAATGTTATTCACACAGGATTGTATGTGTTGTGGTAACTTTCAAATTCAAATGTAAAATAAATAAATATAATGCATTGCTTACCTTCTATTGACAGTAATGGAGTGGAGAATCCCAAAAAACAAAATAAAGAAATTCTATTTATTTGAATAAAATAAGCTTTAACTGATAGCAAATGACAATTTTTTTTCACAGAGCTAACAAAGAGAGTTCTTTTCCTTTGTTTTAATACAAATTATTTACCAGTACTGCCTTCTATGAATGAATGTTTGAAGCTAAAACTGTTAGTAACGGAGTTGAGAATTTCAATTGGGACAAACAAAAACGTAACTTAAAAATGCATTTGCAAAAATTATTTAATTTATTGAAACCCATTTTTAAATTAGCTAAGGTTCATTTAAAAAGGAATTAACAATAAAAATTATTTAACATTTAATTTATTTCACTTTTTAATCGAAGAATTTTTAAAAATGTGAATGGGGGACACCCACGGAGGTGAGGTTTCCCATGTATTACTTAATATTAAGACACAAAATAAAATAGCTATTATAGAATAGTAAATTGTATGAAAAGATTCTCTGTTCTTTAAATATTCAAAACAATAAAAAAAATCGCAAATAAATAAAGCAAAATTTTTTAAATGATGCCAGGACTGAAATAGACCCTTTTTTCAAGAATGACCCATATACAAAAAAAAGGCTGGAAATCACATTGTTTTTTGTTTGTGTTTTGATGGTGCGATTTTCGGCGGATATTTTGACTTCATGGATGTAAACAGATTCGCAAATCAAAATCACTATTTATTTTTTGCTTCAGTTTATCATACTCATGTCAAAAAACGGTGATTTTTTTCCCTCTTATAATTTCATTTTTGAGCAAATTCATAAGGTTTAGGAAGTATTTACATTACATTGTTTTCGCCGAATAATAGAGAATTGCATATGAAATGAAAATAATCCCAGTTATAAACAGCTTTGTAAATCATTAATATTTCTTTAATGTTTCACTTTCTTTTTGTTGACTCGAAGTTCCCTTTTTTTTTTAAAGTGTTCTCGTGACAAAATTTGCTGTTTTTTTGAGAAGGAGGAGGGAATACTTGGATGAAATTTGCTATTTTTTTTTCCCCAATCGCTTGATCTTGATCTCTTAACAATGTTTTTCAAAAAATATGAAGATCATTATAATCAAGAAAGAAAAATAAAATTATCAGAAGAGATCCCTCTTTTTTGCATAGCATTCAATCATGATATACAATATAGAAAATACTTTATCGGCTAAGAACATAAACACTTTAATCATTAACTATTGAATGTTTCAATTTTACATTAAGCCTAACATCACAAGGTTTGAAGGAGGGAATAGCGTTTAACACAAAAAAAGAATACAAATGAAAATAAAATAACTTATGTAAAGTGAAAAAAGCCAATGTATTTCGATCATTATAAGATAAGTAAAGAAAAAAAAAAATATATAATTATCATAACATTGCATTAAACAGTGATAGCAAAAATGCAGTCTTATGCCATATTTACCAAGGCGCTTTGCAAATACGTATACAGAGAGTAAATACTGTCTTCTCCGATAGGTTGTCAGATTTCTGCGCAAGCGCGTATGCGTAGAGACCAGTTTTAGCTGTGCTGAAAAAAGATCGCTACTGTTTTAAGTATGTACTGTTTACCAATATTTGTGTTTTTTGAAGTACCTAGAGAAATTAAAGTATTTTCACGATCTTTTGACAAAATTCACGTCTTTTATGATACTAGGTGAAAATTATTCGTATTCTCAGGGATTTTCGGTGAAATTTGTCGTTTTTTCTCACTATCTTTCGATGTAATTTGCCGTTTTATCAAATTTATTCTTTTTTCGTGCTTTTTTTGTGAAATTTTACATTTCTTTTGTTATTTTTAGAAATTTGTCATTTTTTTCACTTTTTTTTGCACAAATTACCTTTTTTGTGATCTTTTGATGAAATGTGCCTCTTTTTTCAATCTTTTGGCAAAATGTGTTGTTTTCTCACAATCTGTTTATCAATATTTGCGTTTTTTTGAAGTACCTAGACAAATTTAAAGTATTTTCATGATCTTTTGACGAAATTCATGTTTTTTATGATACTAGGACAAAATTATTTGTTTTCTCGGGGATTTTAGGTGAAATTTGTCGTTTTGTTGTCACAATCTTTCGATGTAATTTGCCGTGTTATCGAATTTATCCTTTTTTCGTGATTTTTTCTTTTTTTTAGTTATTTTCAGAAATTCGTCATTTTTGTCACCTTTTTTTTTTTTGCAAAAATTACCTTTTTTGTGATCTTTTGATGAAATGTGCCTCTTTTTTTCATCTTTTGACAAAATGAGTTGTTTTCTCACAATCTGTTTACCAATATTTGCATTTTTTGAAGTACCTAGACAAATTTAAAGTATTTTCATGATCTTTCGGCGAAATTCATGTCTTTTATGATACTAGGACAAAATTATTTGTTTTCTCAAGGATTTTTGGTGAAATTTGTCGTTTTTTTTCTCACTATCACTGTAATTTGCCGTTTTATCAAATTTATCCTTTTTTCATGATTTTTTTTTTTTTTTTTTTTTTTTTTTTTTGCGAAATTGTCATTTTTTGTTTTTTTTTTTTGAAAAATTTGTCTTTTTTTTTTTTTTTTTTTTTTTTGCTATTTTTAGCTAAATTTACCTTTTTAGACAAATTTTATATGTGCTTTTTGAGATCTTTGGACGAAATTCGCGTCTTTTATGAAACCTGGATAAAATTTGTCATCTTGAGGTCTTTCGGTAAAGTTTATCATTTTCTCGAGTTCTTTTGATGAAATTTGTCATTTTGTCACAATTTTTCAATGTAATTTGCCGTTTTATTGAAGATCTTTTTGCAAAATTTGTTGTTTTTTTGCTAAATTTATCTTTTTTGTGATTATTTGATGAAATTTGAGGCTTTTTTTTTCCAATCCTTTGACGAAATTTATTGTTTACTCACAATCATTTGTCAAAATTTGTTGTTTTCTCACAATATTTTGAATTTCTTTCACAATATGTTTACAAATTTGCCATTTTTTAGAGATTGTTTTGTCAAAATTTGCCTTTTTTTTTTTTTAAATTTTTTCATAGAAATTGCCATTTTTTTAGATGTTTTGGCAAAGTTTTAATTTTTTACAATACTTTCGCGAAATTTGTTTTATTTGAGATACCGAGACATTTTTTTTTTTTTTTTGCAGTTTTTTGACAAATTTTTTGAGATTTTTTGAAGAAATTTGTTGTTTTTTGCATTCTCTTGATGAAATTTCTGTTTTTTTTCCACATCTATTTACAAAATTTGCAGGTGATTTTTTTTTTTTTTTGGGGGGGGGTGGTATTTTGATGAAATTTGATATTTTTGTGATTATTTGCATTTTTTATGGGTACCTAGACAAATTTTGGTACATAGCAAATGATTTCTAGCATTTAAAAAAAAAAAAAAACTAACAGTTGAAAAATAATCTTCAAACATTTTCAAGAGTCTGTGACGTGTGTCGCAGTGTTGCACCGATTCTGTGCCCGGGATCATGTCATTTTGGTGTTACATTGGTAAATGGAAAAGCATATGTGCAGTAAATTAACGAAATTTGTGGGGTTTTTTTTTCTGCAATAATTTTAAAATATTCAGTCTTTTCCTCCCACAGTCACAATTAACATTTTTTTATCATCGAATTAAATAAATTCCATAATAATTTAGTGATTTTAATAATAACTTTATATTTAAAAAAAAAAAATGCACAACAGACTAAAAAAAAGTTAATGTGCTACTTTCTATCAAAACAAGTTACAAATAAAAAGAAATTTTTGAGTGGATTAAAAAGGATAACAATATCAAAAGACAAATCCCCCTTCCCCCCCCCAAGAGATATCTTTTGATATCATATGTCAGACCTCCTCGACCCTTAAATGAATACATATACATACTGTCCCTTAGCTTTAAGACTGATTTTCGTAACATCATAGTTTATATAGCTCCAAATAGTAGCAATTACGAATTTTTTGTGACAGTTGTCAGTCAAAGCAGTTGGCCTTCAATTGTCATAAATCGAAAAAACTGAAAAGCATCTTAATAGAAATCAATCTAGCTAAATATTGGTTTTAATAAAGCAGATTAAGAGAAGATCATGAGATTAACCAAAAGGATATTTCAAGGCATTATCAGTAATAATACTGATGGTAAAATTATGACAAATTTCAAGCAAGAAAAACTGTGGAATGAAGAATATTAGCATAATGCCTTACTAGCAGGGTTGGCAAGTTTTTGACATGCGACAGTTTTTGATGGTTTTAACCATGGTTTAAACCGTCATGTCAAAAACTGTTAAAAACCTATATTTATATGTAAATAAAAATATTTATTTACATATGTATATCTACATATATTAAGTAAAATTTATTTGCTTTTAATAAAGAAAATGTTTCTAAATATGACCTAGAAAAAATAAATTAAAATTTTTGAAGAAGCATTTTGAATAGTAAACAAAATATTAGAAGGTTATAAACAAATGCAAATTTTTCTAGTCTGGTCTAATTTCTGATTTGGTAGAATTAGCCAAACAATTTTTATCATGCCCTGCCAGTTCTGCTGCAATAGAACAAATGTTTTCCAATTTTGGACTAATTCATTCAAAACTCTATTATTGGTAAGGAACAGAAAAATGTTCAAAACTGGTTATGTGCTACCGTATGCTACGTGGGCAAATGAATTTGATTATTGAACTAAATTTCTACTTTGATAACTTTCATTTGGATTGATTTTGATTATGTAATCAAATTAATTGGAAATATTTAATGAATGTTTTTTTAATTGTGTATTTAATTAGATAATAATAAAAAAAACTACATAATATTTTGTGCTATAGAAGTATTTCATAGATCAGTGTAATATTTTTTCTGTTTTGACTTTTACAATTGTTAGTTAGTTTTTCAGAAAAATCGGTAAATTTTAAATCGCCAGTCATTTTTGGAATTTTTAACTAACATAAAGATAATAAAAAATTAACTCTTTTCTATAATATCTGAATATCTATTTACAATATTCAGCCTATTTATTTACTACGCTGAAAAATAAGCTTATACAAATAGTTATTATTTTTTTTTCCCCACTGAATACTATAAATTTTTTTTAAATAACTTAAGTATTCAGTTGTTGAAAAATTACTTCTTGTCTTATCTTGCTTTCAAAGTAGACATTTGCATTTGTAGTACTATTAATATGTGTGTTAGGGAGGGGAGGGGGTTAGAGATAAAAATGGTTTATAATGATGCGTAATAATAATATAAATATGCATTATATTTAAATTAAAATTAATCTACTGGATACTATGTATATAATGTGTATAGCATTAAAAAACATATATATTAAACACTATGTATCTATGTATTAAACACTTGTATACTAAGTGTCGGTATCAAGTTCGACACTTTTGAAAATCCTGTATTTGTAACATTTAACTTCTTCCTTATAAATATTAACTATGTCAAAATGCACACTAAATAACTTTACATTTTTTAAAGTATTAAAATAATAATAATAATAAACAGACAAGATATTTTAACATAATTTTTGGGTAAATATTTCTGCATCTCCATTTTGAGATAAAATTTCTGAGATTTGAAATTGTCATTTTTACCTTAATTTTTATTAATTAAAAATATTTTAAGACCTGCTAATTAACTATAATATAATTAAATTTCAACATAATGTATGGCAACTGTTACTAGTTTTAAAATTTGTTTCCTAAACAAACTCTAATGCACCGCAGCAGATTGTGACTCTGGGTTTTTGACGGTTTTAATCGGTTTAAACCTTTGTCATGTCAAAAATCCAACCCTGCTTACTACCCCCCCCCCCCTCCTCAAAAGCACAATGTTTGCCAAATTACCAAAAAAGTTCGTTCTGTAAATTAATTTTTATTGCCAAAATCCTTTTAGATAAATCGATCAAGATGTAATAATACACCTTGAGTTTATTCGGAAAATTAAATTTTGCTTTAGTAAAAGTACTAACTAAAAAACAAATAAGTGACTAATGGCAAAAAAATATATGAAGGAGAGAAGAACCAATTTGGATGAAGATTACCTAAAAAATGATAGTGAAAATTACACTTTATATGATAACTTACATTTCTTTTTCAGTAATGGCAATTACCATAGTAAATAAAACTACCAAAATATAAGAAATAATACTAAAATGAGCTAATTTTAATCTAGATTAGGTTTTGGATAAGTTTAATTAGCAAACCACATCAAATTTGCATTTTGAGAAAATTTGTTGTGTGTTATATCACTAAAATTACTGCGAGTTGTTCAAAATGTAACGTAAGTTATTATGGAATGATCCTATTGTTTATTTGTCAGGGAGAGACTAAAATAAAGTCAATTGTTGACAAGTCAATAAGAATAACTTTTCAACTTTTGATTTAGCAAGGAAGTTTTTAATGCATCCTACAACCGTGTTTGAAGTTTTCGATCTTTTTCGGAGATTAGATTGTAAATATTCAGGTTGTTCCTAAAATCCTACAACAAACTTTATATCAGAATAATATGACCAAGGCAAAAGGAATTTTAACAAGAAACAATATCGCAATTCATTTAAATATATTGCATGAGAAACAAGCTAGAACTAAATTTTTTATTTACAACTTTATCACAAATGAAAATATTTTAACAAGATTTATTTCATATTAAATTTGTTTCTGTTAAAAAATGTGATAATATAATTGAAAATGACTTAACTTTGATCATTAAATTAAAAATACACGCTGTAATTAGTGAGAATAAATTCCACAATAGAACACGAAAATATAACGAACTTAGAAATTTAATTTAAAAAATGAATACTAAGAACAAGCAAAATATCAATTTGCTTGCTAAACAATTATTCATGTAAAACTTGCACATACCTTGAAGTTTCTCAATTATAAGTTAGCTATTTGATAAAGAACAACAAATATCTTCCTTCTTTCTTCTGCATTCGCCTCGCCCGCCATTTGTTTACGCAATTGAGTTGAGTTGGACGTTCATTTTTCCGGAGGAAGGAACCAAACCGAAAAATATATTCTCGTAACAGGTCGCTGTATTCCCCCTCATTTTCTAGAGCGCTTTCCCATAATTTCGTTGTGCAATTTATTTAAAAATCTCTGCAAATAAATGCGAACACGAGAATTCAGTTTCAATAACTATAGTCTATTCTGTAAATCTAATCGAAAAATCAAGTTATAATTTCTCGCAATTCAAACGATTAATTATAGTAAAATACCGTTTAATCACCAAGAAAATCTTAGATTAGAAATTCTCGGACATTTTGTCGATTTGGTTTATTTCTGCAGCTTATACGCATAACTCCGATATCTATATTTCTAGTTCAGGGATTTAGAAAGTGACTACTTATTCGTTCTAGTTGAAGGCGGTATATTTTTTTTTCAGTGTATATCCGAGTTATATATGTAAATAGTGTATTATATTGTGTATACAGAATAAATTGTTAATTTAATTAATTGACAGCGTTGGTGTTTATTTACACGATCCTCACAGTGGGTGATCGATATCACCTAATAATATCGGTGATGGCAGCGATAACTTCTACGGACTTTCTTCAAAGTTGTGCGGGCTAAGAGGGAACGTCCGACAGCATCGAAAGCACTTACTACTTAAAAGTTTTAAAATACATAATTACTGGAAATGTAAATCGGTTCATAAGACAACTGGGAACAAAAGAAAAGAAAGGCTTATGAAACTGAAGCAGCATTACTGAATACATTCAGGAGCTTTTGTTGTAAATTTTGATGTTAACCCTTTCCAGCGCGGAGTAAATCTGTTTGAAATAATTAACTTCACCAGAATCTATAAACAAATTTATTAGAAAATACAAACATGCTTTTTTTTCAGGTATGTTATAAAAAGGAAATTGTAATTAAATATCCTTGGTGCCAATAAAATTATAATTAGTTATCCATTTTCAGGAAAACCGCGCCAGAAAGGGTTAAATGCGGTTATATTCAATGATCTCTAGGACATTTTACATTTTTTAGTAATAAATTTTCATTAAGAATCGACAGAAACATGTATTTAAGGCCGAAACAGAAATAAAACCGAATTTCGTGGATCTTTCTATTTCGAGTGAAAATGAAAATGCCCAAAATGTTTTACATAATTAACACGTTCGCTGCCGCTCACGCGATAGCACGTGATATGGCGCAAACGTTAAGGGTCCACTCACGCGCCAGCGCGTGATGTGGAGTGATATCCAATAGCCAGTCATGCGCTGGTGCGGGAAAATCTTTTACTGATTCTTTGTTATAAAAAATAAATCGGCTTCTGCGAAAAACTCACTTCTACAGTGCGGCATTAACTATCATCACATCTTCATGTAAGCGGCAGCGAACGTGTTAATGCTTACATAAATATACAGAATTATTAATTAATTATACACATTTATTAAATATACAAAACTATTAATTGATTATATGTGTGGACCAAGTTAGCTCTCTGTGCCTTATACTCAAAACTTTTCATTTTCATACAAAATATAACCTTATTAATTCATCAACGACAAAGAAAGATTTCCTTATTATACGAATATACTTTATATTTAGGTATACTCACAGTATGATTTTTATAAATGATCTTATGTCATACTAGAATTTTCTCAAAGAGTCTTCAAAATGCTTCTGCGATTTAAAACTTGAGGGACGGTAAGATATATTATATCGCACTTAAATTTAATGCAAATTTTCACCAGAAACTTTTAATTAATTTTTGCTTTTCTAACGTAGACAAAAATAAGATGGAAAATTGTTTTTCTGTATTTTGAAACAAAATTTTTCAAAAATTTTGATGTCAGTCCAACATTATAAAAACGCGATTGCTGACCTCTGAAAGGATTATATAGTTCGTACTCATGTCTTGAATAAATCGATCAATCATGACTGATACTTAAATGCAACGGAATTTATAGCAAGGAATAGTCTCGTTTGAATTGATACAGCTCAAATGGAGGAGTAATTTTGAATGTTCCGAAGGAAAAAACGAGATTTTTAGCATACATATAGTTTCGGTCCGATCGAATTTTCAACAACATTTTCACTGAAAATTCACTTTCGGCGAAGCTCAGATTTTTCGCCCATAACGAGAATGAATTTTAAAGCAATCTCTAGTTTTCGTTATTTTAATGGAATAGAGCCACCGTGGATTTTTCAAGAGCTTCATTAATTTAATAGTAGTAACTCTAAGAGGCTGTCTATAAATGATGTCACACGTTTATTCAATATTTTTGACACCCTCCCTCCTTTGTCACAAAGTGTCACACTTCACCTTTTTCCCTGCCCCCTCTTGTCACATGTCACGCTATAAAACATATACTTTCGGTTCAGAAACAAAGCATTGCGTTATAGATCATGTTTCAAACTTTATTTTTAAACTTTAACCTATGTGTTTTAATGAAATTTGTGAGAATAACTATAGAAATGATTCGTGTACTTATTTTGTATGAAATAATGTTAAGATTTGAAATAAAAAACACAAATAATATAGAATAGGAATAAAATGTTAATATGAAAGAGAAATTGAAAGCAGTAGTATTTTGGAATTTGAAGTGGAATTTAATATATTGAGATTTTAAATACAAAATACTTTAATTTTAAAATAACAACAACATTTAATCATCTGTTTTTTAATGCTTTTATTTTAACCAAAATGTGTGACGTCATATTTCCTCTTACCCTCACCCACCCCATGTCACAAATTGTCGTAATTTCATGCCCCCTCCCCCTCTAAGTGCGACATTATTTTTGGATTCAACATACTAAACTTTCTAACTAAAATAATTAAAGCATACTAAATTTATAACAAAGAATTACTCATATTTTAAGTGTACCTTACTTTTCAAGCATTACTTATTCAATGCAAAAAAAGAAAAAAAAATTTCTTTTTTCTTTCTGCATTATAAACTACAATGTGATTTCTTTTTATTTTACATTAAACTTTTCCGTTAGAAAATTTTACATTTAGATATCCGTCTTAAAAACAGTTTTCTTTTTATAGAAAAGATATACAAAAGTTTAGTTCCGTTTAATACTGTGTCTTTACTGTCTTCAAGTTTTATTTATTTATTTATTTAAAGTTCTTTATATTGAACCTTGAGGGCAGTAAAAACACTATATTAAATGGAACTAAACGTGTGTATCTTTAGTATAAAAGGAAAACTGTTTTTAAGATGGTTTTTAACGAAAAAGGTTACATGTAATATATATATATATATATATATAGTTTAAAAAAACTAAAAAACACGCTTTTTAAGTATATCAAACTAAAAAGTGAAAAATAATTCGTACTATAAGCTGAAAACGAAAATAGATGAAAAATACTATATTACTATAAAATCATTGTTATTATAGAAATCAATTAATAAGCAATAAATAAAATTATCGTGGCGTTCAAAAAAAGCGTGGGGTGCTTCTTAAGAACTGATAGATGGAGCATGGTAGATGGAACAACCCACGCTTTTTTTCCACGATAATTTTATTTATTGCTTATTAATTGATTTCTATAATAACAATGATTTTATAGTAATATAGTATTTTTCATCTATTTTCGTTTTCAGCTTATAGTACGAATTATTTTTCACTTTTTAGTTTGATAAACTTAAAACGCGTGTTTTTAGCTCACAGGCTATCATAGCCTGAGAGCTTATGTGCCCGTCCGTTCTGTATGTATGTGCGTATGTGCGTAACGCGATAACTCATGATAAAAATATCGGATCCACTTGAAATTTTGTATATAGGTATATCCTGATAAGGCGCTTCCCTGATTAGTTTTTGGAGTTCATTCGATATGTATAAGAGGGGGCTCATGCCCCCCGTTAGTTGATATAAATGGGATTTTCATGCAGAATTAAGTTTTCAAAATTTAGATTAGGATCATTCTGATGAGGCGATTCCGTGACTGTTATTAGGTGTTCATTGAATAAGTATAAATAGGGGGAACAGGGGTTCTAATGCCCCCCCCCCCGTTAGTTGATATAAATGGGATTTTCATGCAGAATTAAGTTTTCGTTCAAAATTTAGATTAGGATCATTCTGATGAGGCGATTCCGTGGCTGTTATTAGGTGTTCATTGAATAAGTATAAATAGGGGGAACAGGGGTTCTAATGCCCCCCCCCGTTAGTTGATATAAATGGAATTTTCATGCAGAATTAAGTTTTCGTTCAAAATTTAGATTAGGATCATTCTGATGAGGCGATTCCGTGACTGCTATTAGGTGTTCATTGAATAAGTATAAATAGGGGCAACAGGGGTTCTAATGCCTCCCCCCCCTCTTAATTTATATAAATAGGTTTTTCATGCAGAATTTTCAGATTTCGTTCAAATCTCTGAATCGTTTTGGAAGTTTAATGGTTAAGTATAAAAGAAGGGGATAACTCCTTTTAAATTATATAAATGCTAAATGGGTTTTTATTAAGAATTATCTAATTTGCTCTGAATTTTGGATATAGATTTTTTATATGATAAAGCATGTCTTTGATAGTATAGGAGGTTCAATGATTAAGTATAAAAAAAGAGGAAAGGGGAGAGCTGTTTCCCCTTCTTAATTTTTTTTTCGAACGGAATTAACCCTTGAAAATATAAGGCTTTAATGTACAATTAGTATTTGTAGCCTGTGAGCTCAATGCCATCAGTTTAACTGGGCAGTATTCTTTATTTAGTTTTTTAAACTATATATATATATTTTTTTAGTTTGATTACTTTAAAAGCGTGGTTTTTAGTTTTTTTAAACTATATTTATATTTAATACAAAAACCAAATTAAACGGTTGGATAGTTTCAGAGTAATTGGTGAACATACATAGAAAAAAAAATACTTACGCATCGAATTGATAACTTCCTCTTCCTTTTCTGAAGCCGGGTAAAAATAAAAATTGTAATATGGAATTTTTTTTTTAATTTTACATAGATGTAAATAATGTCAGGAGTGGGGTTCGAATCCACAATCTCTTTCGAAAGACAGAGCTTCAATCCGGCGTCTTAGACCGCTCGGCCATGCTGTCTACACTCCATTCAGTGAACGTATTCAACACTTTTAATTAGCGAAAAATCACTAATTTTATCAGTTTTTGCCCAATTTCTAAAAAAGTACTGAACCAATTTCGATGAAACTGAAGTGGTACCAATTCGAGAGCATCGTCTTTCATTTAACACCAAAACCAAGTTAATCGGTTGCATGGTTTCGGAGTAATCGGTGAACATACATAAAATAAGGAGATTAACAAACTCACAAACATACAGGTGAAGTTAATAAAAGCGTGGTAAAAAACTCACAAACTCACAAACATACAGGTGAAGTTAATAAAAGCGTGGTAATAAAAAGAAATCACACTGTAATTTATAATATAGAGATTAAAAAAAAAAAAAAAAATTCTTTACTTTTTTTTTTTTGTATTGAAAAAAAATAATGCCTGAAAGTAAGGTACACTTAAAATATGATTATTGATATGTATTTTTTAATGATTTTTTTGATTAAGCATTTTTTAATGACTACTTGATTTCCTTTAATTTTTTTTTTTTAAATGTTACGTTGATATGTATATTTACGTATCAAAATAAGATGGCATATCTCATTAAACACAACATTATTCACAACTTCACACAGTCATTGCAACATTTAGAAGAAAAAAATCTCATAAGGAAAAATCGATTTCCTTGTGAGATTTTTAATCATAATGTTTCTAATTTAAACGAAAATATAATTTTTTATCCCTGGAATTATTTGTTAATGACATATGCGCGAGATTATTACAATATTAATCAACTTCGTTTTAATTAACCAAAGAGAACTCAAAGGTTTCAGAAAAATTCTCTTTGTTTAATGAGTTCGGCGATAATATCCAATATTATACTTTATCTAATGAGTAGCATTGGCACTGGAGGGAATCATATGAACCAGGATTTTTCTAAATATATATGTATATTTAATCTCATGACACATTTGAAAGTATAATTAATTATACAGGATGTGATAAATTAGTTGCAGGACTATATTATATAAGAAAACATGAAACTAGGGCACATTCACATGAGAATGAAATGCACGAAGTTTACCTTTAGGAGTGTCCATAAATGATGTTATACGTTTTTCCAATATTTTTGAACCCCCTTCCCCTTATCACATGTCACGCTATATCACATATACATATACTTGCAGTTCAGAAACAAAACACTATGTTATAGATCATAGTTCCAATTTTATTTTAAAACTTTAACTGTGTATTTTAATGACTTTTGGAAGAATGACAATAAAACTGATTTGTGTACTTATTTTGTATGAAATAAGATTCAGGTTTACAACAAAAATTATAATTAATATACAATAGTAATACAATATTAAGATGAAAAAGCAGTTGAAAAAGCAAAATTTTAGAAATTGAAATAGAATTTTATAGTATATTTTGAATTAAAAAGCTTTAAATTGCTTTAAATTTTATCTTTACTTGATGAACACAAAAATAATTTAATTTCAAAATAATTTCGCAATTTAATACGCTGATGTTTAAGTTTTTTTTAATTGCGTTTTTGGCTAGCAAGTTTCTCCTTCAATTTGGCAATATTCCGTCGGAAGGGGATACTGTAGCGATTTTTGACCATTTTGATTATTGTATAATCGAAAAATGTATGATATTCTGCATTGAACGGACCAAATTTTTTGTGTATGTTTTTGGCTATGACAAGCAAATTTTCCTTGAATTTCGAAATATTCCGACAGAAGGGGGCGTTTTAATAGAGATTGTTGTATATTTCAGGCGAGAAATCTATAAATAGTAAGCACACTATATGGCCAAAGGTGACCGATCATTGAATTTCAGATATTTTATTAAATATTTAGAAAAACGCATGAGGAATTATCCTGAAACTCCGGTTGTGTAAACAAAGTAGTACATAGTTCATATATTTCTCCGAAGATTTTTTTTTCCGAAACCCTATAGGGGACCGTCAACAAATTGAAAAAGAACTAATATCTTTTCGATGACCTTGTCAAAACTAATGTAGCAAAAGTGTTCAAATTGTAAATTATAATTAAGTGACTTATTGTTACAGAGTTCTTAATAAAAAAAAAAAAAAATGTTCTGATCAGAAAATATGAGGAACAAGATTGTACACAATACCCTGTAATAAGAATTAAAATAATAATAAAATGGTATAAAAAATCAGCAGATTTATTACTGAATGTTTCACTGCGCATACGCAAACGCAATCAAAATGTAATGTGCATAATGGGTTGGTTAAATGTATAGAGCAACTTCTGTGAAAATCTCAAAAACATAGCTTGAAAAATTCTGAAAATTATCGTCTATTGTAAAAGCTCGAAACCCGTTATTCACAAAAGGAAGCAAAAAGATGAGTGACTGTATCCATGTATGTACAATATTGTGTATGCTATATCGACACTAATCAATGGATATATAGATAAAACTTATCATCTCTTTGCTTCATTTTGGGAACAACGGATTTGGGCTTATTCTATCGACGATGATTTTTTAAATTATCAAGTTATGTTATTGAGACTTTCATTAAAGTTGCTCTATACATTTAACTAACACATTATACACGTTATATTTTAATTGCATTCGCGCATGCGCAATGAAATAAAACTTTTTGTAAACATGTTCGTTTTTCATACAATTTTTATTATTTTTTTTTTTAACTCTGATTACATAATTAATATTGTTTGCTATATTTTCTGAAAAGAACAATTTTTATAAATTTAAGAACTTTGCAAATTATAAGAAAAAAAAACCCTTGGCAAAATTTGGGACTGTTTTTATGAAAACCTAATTTTTCTACAGATATAGATGTTTTCCTGATAAAAATGAACACAATATATGACAATAAGCCACTTAATCATAATCTACAATTTGAACGCATCATCCAAAAGATATTCGTTCTTTTTCAATTTGTTGATGGTTCTCTATGGAGCTTCGATAAAAAAAAAATATTCACGGAAATTACATAATAAAATATAATATGTGTAAATACTATTCTACTTACACACCTGGAATTTCAGGATAATTCCTAGTATATTTTTCTATGGTTAACAAAAGTCTAAAAACGCAAGCGACCGGTCATCTTTGACCAATATAGTGTATATTTATTCCCTTTTTCTGTATTCATAATAAGAGATTACTTGGCTCCAGGAGCTTTTTCTGTAAGAACTGGTTTTATCAGAGCCTTGTTAAGACAGTATTCAAAAATTTTAACACTTTCCATTTCCACCCCCTCGAGTCGATTTTGCTCATTTACGATCCTCGCGGAGATATTAGTAGTATGAGTGTTTGTCGCGAGTTTGAAGGCAATCCATGCATGATTGCGACTTTTATCTTGCGGACAAAATTTAGCACATATATATATTATATCGCCAAAGATGACCGGTCACTTGCAATTTTAGAAGTTTTGTAAAATATCTAGAAAAATGTATAAGGAATTATTATGAAACTCCAGGTGTGTAAATAGAATAGTACAGATCATATATTTCTGTGAAGATTTTTTTCTCGAAACTCCGAAGGAGACCATCAACAAATTGAAAAAGAACGAATATTTTTTGGATGATCCTGTCAAAACTAAAGAGCAAAAAGGGTTCAAACTGTAAATTATGATTAAATGACTTATTGTAATAAACTGCGCTCATTTTTATGAGGATAGCATCAATATACGTAAAAAAAAAAAAAAAAAAGATTTTTATAAAAACAATTCCAAATTTTCCCAAGTTTTTATTTATTTTATTTTATTTTATTTTATTTTATTTTATTTTATTTTATTTTATTTTATTTTGTTTTGTTTATTTATTTATTTTACTTGTATTAATGGAAAAGCTGCCCAAAGGCCGTAAAGTAGTTAATACACTAGATGAAGTAGATATCAGTGTCATCAATGTACAGGGGAGTTTGCGCTAGAGAATGCATAGTAAATACTGACCTGTTCAGAAAAGATACACTATATGGCTATTAAAAACCGGACACTTTCAATTTTAGACATTTTGTCGGTTATTTGAAAATATACTTCTCAGATTCGTCTGGAATTTCAGGAATAAAAAGAATAGGATTGATTTCATATTTATCGACGTCGATTTAATAATTAGGAGATCAACAAAACTTCAAAGAAAAATAATAATATTTGGGATCACCCTGTACACTAAAATGCACAAATTGATCTATCACTGCAGAATGCAAATTCGTGGATACTGCACAACAGATTCGCTGATATGTGTAAAAATAGCACGTACAAGCATGGAGATATAGTGAATTTTTCTTAATTAAAAAAAATATATATATCATGCAGGGTTTTTAACCAAATTTATCTCCGGTTTCAGAAAATTTAGCCAAATGTAATAGAAAATAGTAATTCATTTAGAATATAAATATGTTAAATATTTTAGAATATATGAGGAGTCGTACGAAATAATTATTGTCTGCGCATGTGCGAACGATAACAAAGTTTTTTTTTACATATAATTTACTAGTCAACTCTATGCAGCAACTTTATAAAAAAATACAGTCAAATATAATTAAAATTAAGAAAAACATCCGCGATTGGAGTGAGTTGATTTTAGTTCTTCTCTAAAAGCAGCTGAATAATAAAAAATTTTAATCTTTTTTTTTTTTTTTTTCAATTTTTATTGATGTTTTAGTTTTTATGGGGTAACTACAAGAATGAATTTTTACACGATAAAAAGAACTATCAAAATCAAAGCATTTATTTCAAATCTACTCATTGATATTTATTAGATACTATAACTTTTCCCTAAAAAGCCAGTTACTAAAAAATGTCAGTTTGTGGAACATCCTTTATCAATCAACTGCTTTTTGGAAAGCAACTAAAAATCTGCACATCCTATTAACAATATCTTTCTGAATTTTTATGATATTTGACTGGATTTTTTTATGAGTTGCTCTATAGAGTTAATTATTAAATTATGTAGAGAGATCGCTTTTATCGTTCGCGCAAGCGCAGATAAAAATTATTTCACTCAACTGATCATATTTCATAAAATATTTAATTTATTTATATTCTAATTGCACCATATTGTCTCACTATATTTCACCAATTTTTCTGATATTGGCGTTAAATTTGGTTGAAAACCCTGCTTGATATAAGCTAAAAATATGCCAGATTTTTTTTTAACATAAAAAATTCCTATGTCTCCATGAATATGCATGTTATTCTTACAAAACACCGTGAAAAAATTATATAGTATTCACATGTGTTTATTCTGCTATGATAGATCATTTTCAGCATTTTAATGTACAAGGTGGTCCTAAATATTCTTCATCTTAGATTCTTTGTTGGATCCGTAATTATCCTGCTTATCAAATTGATGTTAATAAATTTAAGGACAAACATACACTTTATAATCCTAATATTAAAAAAAAAAAAAAAAAAAAAAAAAAAAAAAAAAAAATCCGACTTTTTTTTAATTTGTATATATATATATATATATATTTTTTTTTTTTTTTGACAAAATATCTAAAATTGAAAGTGTCTGGTCATTAATGGCCAGATCAAGCATATTCTTCATAATCCTGAAGTTATAGAAGAATCTGACAATTATTATTATTATTTTTTAAATATTCGATGAAACGTCTAAAATAGAAAGTGGCCAGTCATTAATGGCCATATAATGCAGAAGAATCCGACAAGTACCTTTTAAAATATTCGATAGAATGTCTAAAATTGAAAGTGTCCGGTCATTAATGGCTATACAATATATACACATGCATTATACACTGAAGGATCAAAACATTATAACCACCTATCTAGTAAGGCATTGTCTCACTTTCGACCCACCAAAAAGCTACAACCCGCCTTGGCATAGATGTGCTGAAAGTCCTCGTTACATGGCGGATGTTCAGTAAATTGTACCAGATGTTCAATTAGCGGTCACAGGGCTCCCAAATGGTCCGCGAACTGAACATCAGTATTTTTAAACAGGAAATTGCATGATACGTTTCTACATAATTTTCGCTAGAACCAACTTACAGAGGTAGTTTCTTGGCAATTTGCAAGAAAAATCTAAAAGGAAAATGTCTTTGAGAAAATTCTGATGTTCAGTTGGCGGACCATTTCAGAGCCCTGCGGTCACGCAAATTTGGTATATTACAACGCATTTGTTTTTTAGATCTGAACTGCTTTTTCATGATTTCTAAAATGAGCTCTATCGTATTAAATTCAGTACTTAGGCTGCCAGGATCTTAAATGGAATTCAGTATTACGTTCTTGAAACTACTTCATCATAATTCGAACACCATGACAAGTAACTTATTAAATAAGAATATAGTCTTGCTCTAAAATTCTATTTCCAGTTGGGAAGACAGATATCATGTAAGGGGGAAGTAGTCTGTAGAAATGTTCAGATTATTCGTGACTCTCATGGTGTGTTCTACCACATCTACAGGTCCCAGAGACGCCCAAGGAATGTTTCCCAAAGTTTAATATCGCCAGCATCGGCCTGTGTATGACCTGCTGCATAAGCGGGAGCATCAGTTCGAATAGAAAAAGTTTACATTGACACTGCCATCGACAAAATTGACGAATTGCGATTCATCCGATTACAAGTATTTCTTTCTCAACGATCAATGATCCCGTCATTATCACATATTCCCGCGTCTAGAATAGGATAATTTGGTGATGCTTGGTCAACAGAAAGATATGAGTAGGGCGTTTGATACCTAGTCTTATTATCCAACAGTGTCAGCTGAACTATATGCTCTGAAGTAATTCTACTTGGACTTGTATTGTATAGAGCTGTCAGCGGAGCCAATGCCTGTCACCCATTTTGTTTTACAAAATAGAAAAGTCTGCGACGTCCTTTTTCTTTGATGATGAGTCGACGTCCAACGTCATCGAGTATGCTGATACTTTCATCGTCATTGAAGAACTTAGCATAAATATGAACATCAAAATATCGTTAAGAACCCATGTTTTGAACAGTTTCGGAGATATTCGTTTTGAGCCTTTGGGTCATTGAATTCTATCCTCTACCAAAGTTGCTTAGATTAGCAGCCTTTTCAATTCCAGGCAGAAAAAAGCGCAAAAATGATGCTACTATACACTTAAGGCAGAGGATATGCTTTAGAGTTGTGTATTCTATAACTTTCTGGAGAAACAGCACGTATACGGTGCTCCTTTAAAAAGTCCAGAAGATATACTGCGTATATCCCCGTATACCATCCACTACATCCCTGTTTCTAACAAGAAATCGTATTATATCGCTAAAAAGTGCTTTGTGTTCTTGAATTTTTCCTTTTTCATGTCAACTGTTTTGAAAAGTTGAGCATTTTAACTTTATTTACTATTTTATGTAATAACTACATTTGTTTTTTATTTTAATTATATTAACATTTTTAACTTTTTTAGGGGCAAAAAAAATCTGTTCGTAAAATGATGAAATGATTGACTGATTGAATTTACAAACGAATTTCTAAGTTATTAAGAACCTGTTTTGCAAAAACTTTCATTATAAGAGAAAAATAAAAGCGCATATATTAAAACATTCTTGATGCCATTTGTCAATTTGTGGTAACGATCAGGTGTCAGGCTGCATGACAACCTCCTGTAAAAGAGTTATCCTATTCTAAATGCTTTTCTAACTTTATTTATATTTATAATTATACTCACTCTTAGTTTAGACTACAATTCGACTTCTTCTCTCTTATGCCTCCCAAAGTTTTAAAAATATAGCTACTCTCAGATCCTTAAAATTGGCACCAACTAGGAAGTCCATGAAATGTCTAAATTGTTCAAATGGTGAAAATATCAGCAGAAAAATAAGAATTTAATTTATTTATTAGCAGCTAATGGAAGGCTAATGATAATGATTGATTATTTTCATTTGAAGGATACATTTTTAATAGCTCCATTTCAACAGCGATTTTATCGAATTTGTTTAATATAACTCTTATTGACGGAAAAATCTAGATTATTGTAGTCTTAAGAAAAAAATTGATTGAATCCTTTTATGAAAAACGTTGTTTAGTTATTTAGTGTTTACTTCCTGCTTATGAGTGAATGTCAATGAAACCTCAATATGTTTCTCAGATCGGGAAGTCCAACAAATTCGTCAAGAAACCTTACACTGTCTACTTATTTGTTTGTCTGCTATGTGTTTACGTAGTGGTGTTACAATCGTTACTTGGATCACTGACGTCACTGGTTAAAAATCCCATGCTCAAGTCAATAACCACGCCATTTTGGTGCTTCCTGCACAATTTAAGAACTGGAATTATTTAAATCAGGAAAAGATCTTGTTGTCCTTGGGTTTATTAAGTAACAGAATAGTTTTATTAAGTGTTGAAGGTATGTTTTTCCTGATTCTGAGGCAGCAATTAAGCTTATTAAAGCATTTAAATCTACAACTTATATCTATTTTGAAAGTAAAAAATTCATAATCCTTCATAAGCTTTGAATAACAAATAAAACAATCTTTTCAAAGGCATTTATGCCCAGAGGCGCCAAGTTATATGGGATCGTGGGGTCGAAGCCCACCCAATAATTTTGAATCATATAACGTACTTTTGACACCCATAAATCCCAAATGACTGAAATGTTTTGTCCATGTTTAACTTTCTGCTATTTTAATTTGTAATCGTGTTCTTGATATCATGACATTGTAATAAATATCAGTGCCTTTATAAAGCAAAACGCATGAAAATATAATTTAATTCAATTTCAACTTTATTAAAACAAAATAGCTTGACTTAAAATTCTTATCTTTTGACATTTTTCAAATCTTCAAAGAAAAACAAACTGGTCGCACCATTTTACAAAAATACCTAAGTCCACCTAATATTTTTGAACCAACCCAATATTTTCCAAAAGTTGGCGCCACTCTTTTTGCCTATTTTAACATATATGTAGATCTAATTGCTATTCAGCTGGAAAAAAAAATAAATAAAAAATAAAAGAAAATTTAGCAAAAAGAAAAAAAAAAAAAAAAAAAGAATTCAAAATATTTGGTCCGTTCTTCCATGACAGGCATGTCAAATTCATTTATTCGACGTTATATTTCGATATTTCGGAGACTGACGATGATTAAACATGCGCGAATAATATAACATAACCTTACAAGCACTATAACTTTTTAAACAGATATCTTACTTTTATAAATCTATCCGGCTATATCTAATAATTTTTAGCCATGATACTTGTAGTTATTTTCAAATTCCTTTAATTACTACTTTACAATTTTTTTGTAACTACTCTGGGCAAGTTTTTCTTCATTTCGTAGTGCATAATTTCTACTTCCGAGATATTTAATGTAGATGTCTGCACGGGTCCGGGCCGGCAAAAAAACTAGACTGGCGGGTCAATAAAAAAGAAAAAACACCTATCAGCCCGGTATAAATTATTAGTCTAAGTCAATAAAATAAGAAACGTTTTCAATGACTTTTGTGAAAATAAGTATAAATTTGCGTCTTGAATCAATGTTCGTTTGACAACATCAATACAGAAATGTAACACGTCAAGCGTAGAATCAGCACCGGACAGTTGCATGCGGTGTATTACATAGCATGAGTTTTGTTAGAATACCTCTCAAGATGAACATGTTTTGTGTCAAACACGCGAACATTAAAAAACATTCTTTTTTTTTCTTCCCAAGTGCTGTAACCAAGATCAATTTAACCTAGACTCACTATATGGCAGCACTACGATATTATAAGACTAGACTGTCATGTTACGAAGTAAGGAAAGTCAAAAAGAGAAATGATTCTGCAATCTTGCAATTTTGCTTTGTGCATGAAAAGAAGTTTCTCGTCGGATTTTCTACGTTTCATTAGAAGCTGCTGTGGGATTCCGTGTGCTGGTTCATTTAAAACCAAGCAACATCGCGGACTCTTTAAAAACATTCTTTAAATCCGGTTTTTTTGTATTCATGTTAAATCCTTATCATAATTATATAACTGTATTAATCAAGTATCATATTTTTAGTATTTTTTATAGTATAACCAAGATAAACCGTTATTCCTTGTGCCATCAATAAAACCAATTTAGAAAATGTGTGACGCATTTCAATAATGGCGTACATTCTCGTCTTCAACTAATCTATTTTTCTGCAGCTGGCTTCGCGTCGATACGCAAGGATTACCTGACTCTTGGCTGGCTTACCAGTAAAGGTAAGCAGACATTTTACTATTATCTTTTTTTATTAAGTGCTATACCAGTGCCAATAAATATAATAATATTACTGGGCATTTCGAAACTCCACCACTTCATTTGTTGACATTAATTTTAATGCACTTTACGTCAGATTATCAGACTGATACAGAGGAATATTAAAAACCCAGTAAAATAAATTTGTGTATAGCACAAATAATTAATAATATTTCTTATATTTGATAAATAAATTTGTGTATAGCACAAATAATTAATAATATTTCTTATACTTGATATATATATATATTTGCATTTATATAATTATAAAGAAAATTCCCGAAACTTCTCATACATATAAAACGCCGAATAATATTGGTATATATATAGATATACAGTGCATAATAAAGATATATAATGTCAGAGCATAATTAACTCAAATTAAAATAAACATGGCAGTAAATAGAGACATAGGTTCTATAGATAAGTTGAATGATACTAACTACTCCAATTGGAGTTTTAAGATAGAGAATTTGCTTATTAAAGACGATCTCTTAAAATTTATCAATGAAGAACCACCCAGTACGGCTGACGATGCCTACATGAAAAGGTCAGCCAAAGCTAAAGCAACAATCTGCTTATGTATTGAGGATTCTCAGATTGTGCACATACGAAACCTCACATCGCCAAAGCAAATCTGGGAGAAACTGCGAAATGTCCATCAAAGAAAAAATTTATCTTCTAGGCTGTTTTTATTGAGGAAATTTTACTCCCAAAGGCTCCCGGAAGGAGGAGACCTCAGCCAACACATCAATAAAATTCTCACGCTCTGCGATCAGCTTTCAGCTATAGGTGAGAACATAAATGATTCTCATGTAGTGGCAATCATGCTATGCAGTCTGCCACAATCCTACGCTCCCCTAATAACTAGTATTGAGGCGAGGGACGAGAAGGACCTCGATCTCGAAATGGTCAAGAACAAATTGTTGGATGAATATTCCCATAGTGGAAAATAAAAATGCTTACTCCCGTCCCAAGGACACCGCTTATAAAACAATCAGTAAAGGAAACAAAAGCAAAAAATATTGCTCGTTTTGCCAGCGTGAAGGGCACTACCGTTCGGAATGTTATAAATTGAAAAACCAACAAAGAATCAACTATCAAAAATATGAAACTAATAAAACAAAAATCTACAAAAACAATTCCGATAACCCTAAAAAACAAAACAACTCCACTGGTGAGTCATCGAACTTTTGTTTTAACAGCAAAACTAGCAAACATGATGATTCAAATGAATCAATCAATGAATCAACCATTCCTCTCTTCCCAGTAGAAAATAATTTCAAAAATGAGTTAATAGAGGTGAACCAAACACAAACAACAGATCCAAACACCTACATAATAGATTCTGGTTGTACGAGACACCTCACCTCCACGAAAGAAAATTTCGCCACATTCACAGCCGGTAATTTTGGCAACATAACTATTGCAAACGGAAAACGGCTGAATTCACATGGGATGGGGGACGTAAAATTAAGAACAAACAAACAACAATATGTTACACTTAAGGACGTGTTATATTGCCCAGAACTAAAAAGCAACTTATTATCGGTTAAAAGAGCTACCGAAAATGACATAAAGGTAATATTTGAGAAAAACGAATGTTTATTTGTCAAAGACAATAAAATAATTTTCACCGCTAAACTAAATGATAATCTTTATGAATTAAACCCCGAAGATGAATATGGGTACACAATATGCGCTCAAACATTTTGTAATAATCCAAACTGCATATCAATGTGGCACCGGAGACTCGGACACAGAAATTTTGACGATATCAAATACATAGTCAATCATAAATTAGCTGAAGGGATAACAATTAATAACTGTAAACATGATATACGATGCACCAAGTGTATTCAAGGGAAACTTTCTGTTCTACCCTACCCTAAAGCAGCTACCAACAGAAGTACAGAAATCTGTACTCTTGTACATTCAGATATATGTGGCCCTATGCAGACAGAAACGATAGGAGGTAAAAGATACTTCATAACATTTACAGACGATTATAGCAGGTACACCCTGACGTACTTAATCGCGCATAAATCCGAAGCCATTACCAAATTAAAGGAATACATAGCGCTGACGAAAAATAAATTTGGCAAGTCGGTAAAAGCAATCAGGTCCGACAACGCAAAAGAATATATCGGTGACGACTTTGAAAACTACCTGATCGAGAATGGGATACAGCGCCAGTTAAGCGTTCCCTACTGCAGCCCCCAGAACGGCGTGTCTGAGCGAAAGAATAGGACTATAATGGAAATGGCTAGAACCATGCTATCAGACGCTAAATTACCCAAACAATTCTGGGGAGAAGCGGTCATGACCGCCACATATCTCCTCAATCGACTGCCAACAAAAGCGAATGAAAATAACATAACGCCATACGAACTTTGGAATAACAAGAGACCGGATCTCTCGAATATCAAAACTTTCGGGTGTAAGGCATTCGCCTACATCGATAAGCCTAAAAGGGGAAAATTAGACGAGAAAGCCGTCGAGGGAATAATGTTAGGTTATGACTTCAGGAGCAAAGGTTACAGGATTTATACGGGCGAAAATAAAATAATGATATCTAGAACCGTAAAGTTTTTTGAAGATGGAACTAAACAAGAGGAATTTAAATCTGATAAAGAAAATAACGATTATGAAACACCCGCCGAAAATATCCTAATCGAACAAGGAGAAAATAACAATGATCAAATTAATTCCCCAGCCAAGGAACCCCCCGAACTTAGAAGGTCGGAAAGGCAAAATCGCGGGGTACCACCAAACCGTTTCGGTATAAGTGCAAATTTATGCCAAATTCAGGAGCCAAAGTCATGGGCGGAACTGCAGGACATCAATGACGTGAAAACTAAAAATAAATGGATAGAGGCAACAAATGAGGAAATAGAGTCCCTAAAACAAAATAATACCTGGAGACTAATAAAGCCAATACCAGGAAAACGCGTCATTGGGTGTAAGTGGACGTTCAAAGCAAAAACGGGAGCAAACGGGTCAATAGAAAGATATAAGGCGCGGCTAGTTGCTAAGGGATACGCGCAGAAATATGGTAGCGATTACGACGAAACCTACGCACCCGTAGTTGCTCATACCACCCTGCGAGCATTCTTAAACGCAGCAGTATACAAAAACCTCGACATAACTCACTTAGACGTAAAAACCGCTTTTTTACACGGCGAATTAGAAGAGGAGGTTTATATGGCTCAACCCGAAGGATATGTGAAAAAGGGTGAAGAGGATAAAGTATGCAGCTTAAACAAAGCAATTTACGGTCTTAAGCAGGCAGCTAGGGCGTGGAACTTGAAAATAAGCAAATCTCTAAATGAATTAAATTTCAAAGAATGCGCGTCAGACAAATGTCTATATAAAAGAGTCCAAGATGGAAAAGTCGTCTACATAATCGTTTATGTGGATGACATCTTGGTCGCAGGAGATAAAGAAGACACGTGCGAAATATTTACTGAACTTTCAAAACAATACGAAATCAAAAACCTGGGAAAGGTTTCGCAGTATCTAGGAATTAATATTAAAGAAACAGCAAAAGGAAATCTAGAATTAGATCAGACGAACAAAATAGTGCAAATTGCGGAAAAGTTTAATTTGTTAGACGCAAAACCAACATATACACCAATCAGCACTAATTATTTCAGCCTAGACCCAAATGGAAAATTACTGGGAGATAACAAAAAATATAGGCAGGCCATTGGGGGGCTGTTATACATCGCAACCCTAACTAGACCCGATATAGCATCGGTTGTTAATATACTGGGAAGGAGGAATGAATCACCCAGAGAGGTGGACTGGCAAGCAGTCGAAAAACTAATCAGATATTTACTCACCACGAAAGATTTAAAGTTGGTCATTGACAAGTCAAAGCCGCCAGTGTTAACAGTTTATAGTGATGCCGATTGGGGTAACGACAGGGTGGATAGGAAATCCACCACAGGAAATTTATTTAAATTAGGAAATAACTCCTTAGCGTGGTTGTCAAGAAAGCAAAGTTGCGTATCACTCTCTTCTACAGAGGCGGAATATATTGCCGCCTCCAGTGCATGCCAAGAGACCATATGGCTATTAGAATTACTAACTGATCTCGAACTAAATCAACAACTTCCAGTTACCCTCTATGAGGATAACATTTCAGCCATAAAACTCTCTGAAAATGAAAAGGCGCAAAGCAAAACCAAACACATAGAAATAAAATTTCACTATATCAGACATTTGTGCCAGAACGGAACTATAAAAATAACCTATTGCCCATCAAAATTGATGCTGGCTGATGTGTTAACAAAACCGTTGCCAAAACCTCACTTTGAATACTTGAGAAACCAGTTAAACATTGTACATTCATCGGTTTGTCACAAAAAGCGGGGGTGTTAGAATACCTCTCAAGATGAACATGTTTTGTGTCAAACACGCGAACATTAAAAAAACATTCTTTTTTTTTCTTCCCAAGTGCTGTAACCAAGATCAATTTAACCTAGACTCACTAGATGGCAGCACTACGATATTATAAGACTAGACTGTCATGTTACGAAGTAAGGAAAGTCAAAAAGAGAAATGATTCTGCAATCTTGCAATTTTGCTTTGTGCATGAAAAGAAGTTTCTCGTCGGATTTTCTACGTTTCATTAGAAGCTGCTGTGGGATTCCGTGTGCTGGTTCATTTAAAACCAAGCAATATCGCGGACTCTTTAAAAACATTCTTTAAATCCGGTTTTTTTGTATTCATGTTAAATCCTTATCATAATTATATAACTGTATTAATCAAGTATCATATTTTTAGTATTTTTTATAGTATAACCAAGATAAACCGTTATTCCTTGTGCCATCAATAAAACCAATTTAAAAAATGTGTGACGCATTTCAATAATGGCGTACATTCTCATCTTCAACTAATCTATTTTTCTGCAGCTGGCTTCGCGTCGATACGCAAGGATTACCTGACTCTTGGCTGGCTTACCAGTAAAGGTAAGCAGACATTTTACTATTATCTTTTTTTATTAAGTGCTATACCAGTGCCAATAAATATAATAATATTACTGGGCATTTTGAAACTCCACCACTTCATTTGTTGACATTAATTTTAATGCACTTTACGTCAAGTTTAACTTTTCAATAGACAGCCGTTTGCGTTTTTTTTTTTTTTTTTTCCCTACATAGTCGAGGTGGTCCGGAACTGCACTTAATTTTTTATCAGGATGTATAGAGCAAATAACATGTTTTGTAAAAATCTTAAGAACTATAATGACTTCTGTTAACGGAATTTTTGTAAATTTGCCTGTGGAGCAGACTTCAATCACGTATCACGAGAAGAAAACAAAATGATATATGTAAAGCCTATGGGGGCATTATTTTCAAATTTCTGGCTCAAATTATAATATTTTTGAATGGTTTTTTTTTTATTTTTCCTCTTTTTACTTTTGCATAGCATAGCTGAGTACGATCTAACAGCCGTTCTAGTTTTTACTTTTTAGATTGAGATTTTTTTTTCCATTTTGTAGCTACACTGTAAAAAAAATTCAAGAGGTTACTAAAAATTTTTTAGTAAATTTGTATTCCACAGAATTTTTTAGTAACCATTACAAACTTTTTTTTTTGCAAGTGAAACAAACATTTCTTTTGTAAACTGAACAAAAGAATTTTTTGTATAATTAACTTAAAAATTTTTAGTATGAGCCCCCAAGTAAAATTTAGTAATAGCTCCAAAATTATTTTTAATAACCATCACGTGTGTTCGAAGGGCAGGAGCTTCCTTCGAGCTGCATCCAGTGGGTAAGAAAGCAGACTTCTGAAACGGAAGACTTTTGGCAAAGCCGCAATAGATGGCAGCACCAAACATTGCTGCCTACTCCAACAGGATTTTCATAATCCCTTTATTTAACGAGTACTTACACTGCATACATTCGGTGCGTATTTGGTGGTGTCCGGCATCGAACCCGGGACCTTTTGGCCAGCATTACGGTGCTATGACTACTAGACCATCACGGCCACACCAAGTGAGTTTAGTAATAGCTATTAAAAATATAAAACTATTAAGTCTATTCGTTGCTAGCTTTTTTTTAGTAATTCTTACACATTTTTATTGTAACCGAGTAAGGTTACAAAAAAATTTTAGTAATTTCAAGAATCACTAAAATTTTTTTAGTAGATCGACCCCTTTTTTTACAGTGTATTTGGCAGCGGATCTGAAATTTAAATTCTCCTAACATTAAAAACAAACAAACAAACAAAAAAACTGTACCGTCAACTACTTTTGTCCATCCTACAAAACAAGTTTTTATTATGTACAATACAAGATAATTTGAAGCTTTTATCATTGAAAGATATCTTATGCCCCATTATAGGGTAATTGAGTTGTTTGGGGGTAATTAATATATATATATATATATATGTATATGTATATGTATATTCTTAGCGGCCACACTGAATGTGTTTGCAAATAACTGCTTCCGTGTGTAAATTTTAACTTTCCAAACTTTCTATAGTGAAACAATCCGGATAAGAGCTATAGATAAGGTAAATGTCAAAATATTACCTTTAGTAATTTATAATCTATGTGTGATCATAGATTTTCCTTTAACTTTTTATTTTGACAAGAAATGTTTACATTTTCATAAAGCTAATATAAAAACTAACATTTCGAAGCAACTTTATGCCAGGTCTTTTATGATCCGAAAATTACTTAGAAATGCCTTTTATACAACAAAATCGTTTTCTAAGTTTTTTTTTTTTTTCAAATGTTACTGTAGCAAAATGTTACATTAATTGCGTTTGTTTCAGTATCTGAGGATAACACGACGAAAACTATTTCTCGTTTCTTTAATATTAACAATTATTTTATTGTGTTTAAATGTCAAAGAAAAAACATTTGTTTATAGAGTTTGAAGTGTTAATTCATTAGCAGATGCTTTTGTAATCGGATTGCAATAAAAAATATATTCATTTGAATACGAAATGTATTCACTTTGTATGAAACTAAGTGAATGGACCAAGGAGCAATGATGAAGAAGGATTTTAGCTTTATGGCTTCCTCATCAGCCTCAAATGAATACAGGTTAATAATAAATAACATTATATATTACTAATTTATAAGTATTTAGATATAGTTAAAGCCCACTAAGCCTAATATTGATTCACATAATGGTCAAAAGTAAATGGGCATTTTGTTAAAATTCATCACTCCCTCATAACTCTTATTTTAGCCTATTTAGAGAGAATCATCTTAAAAGAAAATATGATTTATTGAGAATAGAAGAATGATTAGCATCGTCGAAGCCATTTTCTTTCTCCCCCTCCTTTTTTTCTGAAAAATATTTAAATTACTTAGTTTCTTACCTCTATGATAAAGTCAAGAGAGTAAGCCAAAAATGATGTAGTTAAAAAAAGGAAAGAAAGAAAAGGAAAAACGAGTAATACATAAAATTTAAAATTTAAATAACACCATATTCACAAAGTACAGAAAAAATTATCGCCCATTGTTAAATGTTTAATGTTTTACATCAAATTCTACTGCGAATCCGTTTAAATTTTTGAGAGCCATTGACGTTTTCAAGCTTAGGCGTTCTATTTCACATCATGTTTGAGGATTTATTAATAGAAGGAGGTTTTTCTTTTTCTTTTCTTTTTTTTTTATTTATTTATTTATTTTATTTTATTTTATTTTTTATTTTATTTTTATTTTTTTTTGCTATTTTTCAGTGCTGCGAAGTTAATGTGAGCAACTTACGCACTCAAATTATGAATTTTTGATTATTTTACTTTTCAATTTCTTAATTCAGAAAATTTCACGCAAAAAGGAACTCGGATCTACTTTGCTATTTTAATTTAAAAGGGCTGAGATGGGTTCGCTGTTTAAGAGAGCCAGCACCCGCTATTTTGTACCGACTCCTATTCCATTTTTCTAAAAACTAAAGCATCTTCTAAAACTACTCGTTGGGAGCTACCGTGATACTTTACCATCATGACTATGCTGCTATACATAATACAAATTATGAAAATAAAATATGTGTAAATGCATTATTATTCCAAAATAAAATTTAAACGTGCATTTAAATATTTTTAATGCATAGTATTGTTCTATTTCGGAATTGCGGGTGCTACTTGGTTATCCCATTGACCAATTTCGACAAGCTATATAAATCGCCAAACAGCTCGTTAATTATACAAACTGGCATAAATTTTATTTTAAATTAATGAAAAAACAAATACATTTAGTAAAAGATTAATAAAAAATACAAATAAAACTTCGAATTAAAAAAACCTTGATGACGCAACAAACACGAGTAACGTGTTTAATGTCAAATGAATGTGACATTTACGATAAGCCATTATTGACATTTAATCTCATAGTTTGACGAAAGTATTTTGGTAGATGAGATAATCAATTAGCACCGAATTGCGTAAAAGAAAAATCATTATAACTTTAAAGCTGATAATACTGTTAATTAACAGTTTACTGCGACGGATTAAGCGTCTTATTTCCCATTGAAATATATCTTTTAATTGAATTTTGAATGAAATACAGTGGCATGAAAAATCGAAAATTATGGAAAATAGGATTACAAATATCTCGCAAGTAATTATTCGATCGACTTCATTCTTTATGCAAAATTTACGTTTTTTTTATTGTCTTTTATATTTATTACTTAAAATGAAATATTTTGAAAATATTTGTATACCTTTCATTAGCACGAATAGTTCGAGAGTCTGAAAAAAATAGTCACGCTAATCGAAATTACAAATATTCAATAGGTTTCTTCCAATTATTACATACTAAGTATGCAATAAATTTGTTCGGGAGATAGAGCGTTTGCAGGCAGACAGACGGACGGCAATTTTTTTTCTTCTAAAAATGTGTTTTTTGGAATCTCCAGTATCTAAAACGTGTCTAAAAATCTCTCTCTCTTTCAGAAAAAAAAAAAAAATTAAAATGATTACAAGATTTACCTTATACTATGTATAAGAGTAAGTAAAAAAAGGAGATTGACAAACAGGCGCAGTCAAGCGCACAGGAAGGACTGCCACAGGCGGATATTTTTTAATTCTAATTGGCACCACTTTCTGAAAACAGAAATCCTTACAACAGTTTCAAGAGAAATATCCTTTAAAATTTGTGTTCCAAAAATACCGGTGCGAACAGAATATAAAAATAGTCACCTGTGCCAGCTCTGTGCAGGCTACCTGAGGTCATCAACAGTTTAGATCTAGCTGAAAATGTTAAAAGAAAAGATGATTTATTGAGAATGGGAGAATGATTAACATCGTTTTTTTCTTTTCCTTCCTTTTTTTAAAAATTCCGAAAGATAGTTGAATTATTTAGACTCTTATCTCTAGTGATAAAGTCAAGTGAGTAAACCGAAAATAATCTAGTTAAAAGAAAACGAGAGATGTGTAGATATTTCTAGAAAAGTTACATCATTCTCGTTAAACGTAACTTCTGGCAATTCTTTAACCCTGAAGAAAAACAGGTGTCTTCAAACCTGTCAGGAGTCTTCATTAGAAATTCTGTACGATTCTTCGTTTTATTGAGACAATGTGTATTAATAAGAACTAATATTTGGGGATCTTGAACGGCTTTATTTCATATTTGAGCTAGTTTTAGTCGCTGGTGAATCAGAGAAGTTAAATTTTGTTATGTAGGGAGAACTGGGGTACATTGATACTTGGGGCACATTGATACACCCCCTGTACAGCACACAAGGTCATTACAGGAAGTTTCAAAACAGCTCCAAAAGGTGATATTAGTGAAATTAAGAACACACAGAAAGTTTTGGAATGATTTAATAGTTTGATGAAATGGGATGGGTGATTAATTGTTTTTGTTGGTCAAAAGTAAATTTGAGTTGTACAATTGAAATGATATTATACAACTGTTCCAATATTTTCAAACGAAAAGAATACCCTCCCTGACAAGTAACGCTAAACTTTATCAGTTCCTCATTCTTTATTGTTAGATAAATTATGATGTGTTGGATTTGCGACTCATTTTATTTAAAATGGCTGCGTGGAGCACAATGATACAGTCTTTGTCGGGGCACATTGGTACAACCTAAATCCTTTTCTAGTTCGTTTTTTCATTACCTTTTATTTTTATTTTTACCATACACCCCACAATTCAAACATTTTTCGTCAAAAATTTCTACTATTAGTTTTTATTGAAGTGAAATAGCTCTAATTTCTTTATATTAGAACATTTTATAGTATTTTTGCAAACAGAAGACGTACAAACTTACACAATATCTAGTGCTAGTAGAATTAACAAAAGAAATCCACGGCAGCCTGGCAAATCTCAAATTTATATCGATTCTCCAGAAAAAAAGTATTATCGACATGAGAAATGTTAAGTAAGAGAAACAAGCTGCAGAACAGTACATGATAATTATATTATAAATATATTTTGTAATATAATTATTCTTTATTTTCTGTTTGTAAACCGATTTATAAACAGAAAACCTGGTAATTCTTTCACCTTTCCAAAGAAAGAAGAGAATTCTGGGGTTAAAGTGCCAGATATGACAAAGTTACCACAGCCAACAAAGAGAAAAGGAACAGCCAGAACATCAGGTCATTATACATTTCATTTTGATTGCTTTAATATAGCTTACAAATAAATTATGTGAGATTTTAATGTCTATAAATATATATAAAATGGTTTTCTAACTATTTTTCTGTGAAAAATATGCATTGGTGTTATTTTGTCTCCATTTTTCCCAGATGTTTCAAAGTGTATCAATCTGCATCGGGGATGGGGCACTTTGATACAAATTACTTTTTTTGATTTTTTTAAAATTACGTGCAAAAATAATACATAAAACAACGATTGTACATTTTTGTGACACACTACACAGGTTTTGCTGACATCCCATAGAAAAATAACTTGAAATTTCTGCTTTCTAGACACCAAAATTTTTTTTGAAAAAAGCTGTATCAATGTCCTCCAGTTCCCCCTATTTATTTTTATTGAAATTATTTTAAGATTTCCATTCAGTTTGTTTAACCCTTCACTGCACGATTTTTTCTATTTTTATGAAAAAAAAAATCATTGAAATCTATATTTTGGCCTTATAATGGACAAAATAGTTAAAAAAAAAAAATAAAAAAAAAAAAAAAAATAAAAAAAAAAATAAAAATAAAAAAAATCAGCCAAAATTTGATATTTTAAGGCGTGTATCCTATATACACAATTAGGATTTTTAACTATTGTATTGCTATATTTTGCAAATGAATGGATTTAAATTAACTAATTTTATCTGCTTAATGCTATGCAACTTGCTTTATATTATTATTTTCAAGCGCTCATTAAAAATAACAAAAATAAATTTTGCCTTAACAGCGTAATTGAAAATTTTTCTGCTTCCGAAGAACAAATTCAAATTTTTTGTCAAATGCAGCCATCTGACACGAAACAAAATAAGTATTACTCCATGATCAATTGCAGCAATTATATTGGCACATAATGATCTGAGATCTAGCTGAAAATGTTAAAAAGAAAATACGATTTATTGAAAATAGAAGAATGATTAACACTGTCGAAGCCAGTTTCTTTCTTTTCCCTTCCCGCCTCCCCCTTTTTTTAAATTTGAAAAGAGATTAGAATTATTTAGACTCTTATCTCTAATGATAAAGTCAAGTGAGTAAGCCAAAAATAATCTAGTTAAATGAAAACGAGAGGTGTGTGGATATTTCTAGAAATGCCACATCATTCTTGTTAAATGTAACCTCTCGTAATTCTTTAACCCCTTCGCGACGGGAGCCTTTTACGAAATTTTTAATGTTTTGTCGCCGGTTTATAAAAACAGAAATTTGCTACTTATTAATTCAAGAAAATGCTCCGATTAAATAATGCAAATTTTACAGTAAAAGTTTACTGGTGGGGATAAGCGAGAATTCTTAAGCCGTTTTGCGGCACGTACAGTGTCTCCCAAAAGTGATGGGACACTTGTGCTTTATAAAAAGAAACTGCAATAAAATAAATAAACAAACATGTGCAAAAATTTTTTGGGTGTGTTTCATATTTAAAGTTAGTAACAATTATTACATAATATACATTTTGTCAAAATATTAAAATATTAATTTAGTAAAAATACAATTGTTCAGAACGGAGCAAAAAAATGGCTCATAAGTGATGGGACACTTACTTTTCCATCAAATATTTATCCAAAAATTTTACTTTTTAAAAGGTTTTAATATTTTGTTAGATTTCCTTTTACTTTTAAAACATGATTTAATCTTTTTGAGATGGATTCGACTAATTTTTTTGTGATTTCTGGAGTGATTTTACCCCATTCTTCTTGAAGCACCGATTTTAGTTGTTGTTTTGAAGAAATGGTGTGTTTGCGAATTCTTGATTCCAATTCTTGCCAAATATTCTCTCTGGAGATTGTGGTGGTGTTTTTATTATTTCAGGACAGTTATATAGCAGCCAGAGTCTAACGTTCAGAGCAGTGTGCTTGGGGTCATTGTCCTGGTAGAATTTAAAATCGTTATGAAGGTTCAATTTTCGTGCTGAAGATTTCAAATTTTGCTTTAAAATATCAATATACTTGTGCTGATCCATTATACTGTCAATAAAAACAAGATTACCAACTCCAGCGTACGACATATACCCCCATACCATAACTCCTCCTCCACCATGTTTTACTGTTGGTACCAAGTTCTGTTTGCGAAATTCTTCCCTGGGTTTTCTCCACACCAAGATTCTACAGTCAGAACCAAATATATTAAATTTACTCTCATCAGCAAATATAAATTTATTCCAGTAATCAGAATTCTTATTTATGTTGGATTTTGCGAAAGCTAGTCTGAGTTTTCTATTCTTTTCACTTACGAAGAATTTTTTCCTGTCTACTCTACCGTGATATCCAGCAGATCGAATTACCCTTCTAATAGTCTCAGGATTAACAATTATTCCATATAATGCTTGTAAATCAGCAGCAAGTTTTGAAACACTATTTCTTGGTTTTTTTTTTTTAATATTTCGAACGATAATTCGCTTTATTCCATTGGATAGCTTTGATGGTCGGCCAGGTCTTCTTTTATCCTGAATCATATGATTCTTTTTATATCGTTTAATGATATTGAAAACTGTTGAACGACTCAAGATAACTTTTTCAGCAGTTTTTCTAATAGATTTTCCACGTTCAATATCCAAATTAATAACTAATTTTCGAATTTCAGGCGAAGTTTCTTTTCGTTTAGCATTCATAGCTACACAGAGCTAAAAAACACAAAAATTCCAAAACAAACTGGAGAGAAATACTGCAGACGATTTTATAAATTATTGCCAATTGCTTTTAAGTAAAAAAAAAAAAAACCCAAAAAATATTTTTATTGCTTATTTCAGACGATTTTTGTTGCATATATTATGGTGTCCCATCACTTATGTGAACTATTTTTTGCTCCGTTCTAAACATTTGTATTTTTATTAAATTAATATTTTAATATTTTGACAAAATGTATGTTATGTAATAATCTTTAATAAATTTAAGTATGAAACACACCCACAAAAAAATGTGTACATGTTTTTTTTTTTTTTAATTTATTTGATTAGTTTCCTTTTGTAAAGCACAAGTGTCCCATCACTTATGTGAGACACTGTCTATGTGTCGCTCGTCCCCAGGGGGTTAACCCTGCAGACAAACATGTGTCTTCAAACCTAGGAGTCTTCATTAGAAATTCTGTCCGATTCTTCATTTTATTAAGACAAAGTATATTAATAAGAACTAAGTATTTGGGGATCTTGTACGGCTTTATGTCATATTTGAGGCTAGTTTCAGTTGCTGGTAAATATCCATATCAAATAATTCATAAATAATAATTTAAGCCAAACCAAATTTCTGGCAATATGTTGAAAAATAAGATATAATTCAGAATAAGAAAATTAATAAATTCTCATTAAATTAGTAAACTTTTACGTTTCTAGTCACTTTTTTATCAATTCAGCGTTTTAAAACTGTTCGTTATGTAAAACAGAAGAAGCTTAAACTACTTTGAAACCTATTCACATCAATTTAATGATACTAAAATATTTTTTTCAAATATCTACTCACGTCTTTTTTACAAGGGTAAACAACTTTTTAGTCTGTTTAAAATACAGAAATTTTTGTGTTATAGGATTTTAAGGAGAGATATCAGGAAAAACTCTCAAGTTGAATTCTTTTTAAAAAAGAAGATTAAAATGTTAAACAAATGACCGGTATTGACTGGAATTCTATTCCAAGAAAAAGGGGGTACGGAACAATTGCAAGGACATTATTATTGAGCTTTTTTTGTATGTGTGTGAATTACTGGGAAATGACCACTGCCTGCTTTCATCTCTTTCTCCAATGTACAGCTCATATTCAAAATATTAGAATAATTGAGAAAAAGTAATAAGAAAAAATTATTTGTCATTTATTTATTTTTTATACTAAGTAAATGCAATTAAATTTCTTATAAATTAAATCTGGAATGTTTAGATAAGATTTTAACATTTATAAAATATAAAATACAGCACAATAAATTAGGTATACAGCTTCCTTAAACACACCAGAATATTAGAATAAAATTTAGATTGGTTCAAAATATTAGAATATTTTATTTTACGCAACAATATTACCTTATGAATATGAAGTAAATGGTAGTTAATATTTTGTAGCATCCCCTTTAGCTTTCATAACAGCGTACAATCGATCTTGCATACTATATACAAGGTGTTTACAAACATTTATATCAATATTAGCCCAAATAGACTTTATACGTGCCACTAACTCAGTTTTACTTGAAGGAGGATTTTCTTGAAGTTTTTTCTTCATTATACACCATAAGTTTTCGATGGGATTAAGATCTGGTGAATTTGGTGGCCAAGGAAGTACCTTAATGTTGCGTTGGCGGAACCAATTCTTAGTTGACACCGAGGTATGCGGGGACGCTAAATCTTGTTGAAAGATGAAATCATCTTCAAATAAATCTTCTGATGATGGAATCATGTAATATTCTAAAATTTCTTGATATATCAGAGAGTTAACCTTTTCGTAGACGATGCATAACTTTCCAGGTCCTTCTGCACTCATACAACCCCAAACCATGACACTAGCAGCAAATTTTACGGAACGTTTAAGGCATTCTTTATCAAATGCTTCTTGCTTCATTCTCCAAACTCGAATACCTTGATTACCATATGAAACACAAAACATATCTTCATCACTAAATAATATATTTTTCCAATCTTCATTGCTCCATAAACGTCTTGATTTACACCAATTCAATCTTATACGCTTTTGTCTTGCAGTCATGAGAGGTTTTGTTTTCGGTACACGAGATTCAAATTTAAATTTATGGAGACGTCTTAATGTTGTCGATGTAGAAACTTCAACTCCTTCTTCTTTCCATTTTCGGTGCAAGAACCGCACACTTTTAAAACGGTTTTTCTTAACTATACGCTTCAGTTTCCTGTCATCTCTAGCATATGTTTTTGGTTTTCGGCCACCATTTCGGCGATTATTTTGAAATTTTCCAATTTTTGAATATTGTGTTAGTATTTTACTAACGCTCGATTGCGAACAATGTAAATAATTCGCTATAAAACATTGATTTTTACCGTGCCGATACAAATCAACCATACGAAGTTTAGTAGATTCAGGAATATCACTCACACGGCCCATTTTAAGACGAAAAAGAAACAAACTGCAAAAAAGAATACTGATTTTAAATAAAATAGTCTGAATTTAATCAATGATGCCACCAGTTAAGAATTGGTAATAATTAAAGGAGAATTAATGTGAAATATTCTAATATTTTGAACCACTTGAATAAATATTCTAATATTTTGACTTTTCAAAATAATTTTTTTTGCAATTAATCTTTTCAAAAATGATATTAAATTTAAGATAACAAGTAAGTTTAATCAACAATAAGTTCTTAATAAAAATATCGTTTGCATATTTTCATTAAAAGACATTAAATTACCAAACGATATTTTCAATTTCTAAAAAAAAGGTAATTATTCTAATATTTTGAATATGAGCTGTAGATCACCGATTTTGTAAGACTTTTTACTAATTCGTGTACAAGCCGATCCCCCATTTTCAACTCGCAAATTTTGTGTAAAATTATTCGACTTATATATAAGTATATACGGTACTTGATATTCCTGATGTTAATAGGGATAATAATTAATACAGTTGAACCTCTATATAACGAAACTCCATACATCGAATTTCTCCATATAACGAATTTTTAGTAAGAACGGTCCCCTTTTCGCATGATTACATTAAAAACAGACTCTATATAGCGAAATATCTATCTCCATATAACGAATTTTTTCATAAATTGATCTTAATTTATTCAGTTTTAAAAAAGCTTCGAAATCATATGGAATCAATTTTCCATCACTTATTTTTTATTTATCGTTCAGTGGAGAGGTTTTTTTTATATAAATATTGCTTCTCTCCTTATTCTTTAAATCTAACAAGTTCATCCCACCTCCCACACACCTTTCAACATCCTTCTCAAAACACAGTCAATTGAATTGTTACACATATAAGAGAGGAATCAATGAGAGCACATAAGAGAGACCTTCAAATGGAGGAAAATATCAACTACAATTTTTCATTCCTTGCTAAAATTTGAGAATTTTTTTTTGAGAGCGTAACAATTGTAATTTTAAAATCAAAACAACAAAAAATTACAGATTTCTTCCTCTGAAATTTATGTAAGTCTTCCTCATTTGATTTTCATTAAGCTTTCAAATAAATGTCTTTTCTCTTTTTTGAAACTGCTTAAATAAGTAAGAAATAAAATGTTAGGTTAATATATACTTTTAAACATTTCAAATTCTTAATTAAAAAGATTAAAAATAATATTTGTTCAAAATTTACACATTAAATACTATTTTTAACATCATACTCTATACATCGAATTTCTCTATATAACAAATTTTTTACTGGAACGATGGATTTCGTTATATAGAGGCTCGACTGTATATTATTATAGTGATTGTCCAATTTTCCAGACTAGAAAATATATATTCTGGATAATTGGAGTAATTAATAAATAAATGTTGTGAACAGGGACTGACTAATAGTGATCCATGACATTTCGGTCCGATCATTTTCCATTTTAATTCCAATGAGAACAATGTTATTTTATACTGAGGTTAATGAATTATGGGTTGAAAGGGCCATAGACCTGGGTTCCTTGATATCGAGGACAGGGGTGGGGGATTACCCAAATTTCAGATTATTTGCATACTAGCGTTGTTCGGTTACGTGATAACCATGATGCATAAAAAACCTATAACATTGCCAAAATGAAAAAAATAATCGATAAGCACAAAAACTCGAAAAATCGTTAAAAATTACTTTGAAAATTGCATTAAAAATTGATGAAATTTAAAAATCGTAGCAAACAAAATTTAATAAATTAGACTAAAAACTTAAAACAATTTTCTGTTTATCAATGCCCTAAAATAATTGCAAAATGAGAGAAAATATTAAAAATCGCATTAAAATTCGTTTAAAATCCAAAAATCTCTGCATGAATTCCAAATAAGCTTTACTGAAAAGAGAACTACATTTACTATGATGGGTTAAAAGAAGGAAACCTTATTTATTTTACTAATGTGGAAAAATCGCCTTGAAACATTAAAAAAAACTCTAAAAATCGACTAAAAAATTAAATTTATAAAAATCGAATGAAAAAATTGGAAATCTAGTTTCGAGGTGCAAAACTTCAAGTACAGAGATATCTTCCCTTTAAATGTTGTAACTCTATGTGCAGCAATCTCTTCAGAACAGCCTGACATACTCACAAACTTCTCTCTTTATCATTATAGAAGATAGAAGATACAGTGGGAATACATAAAACAAAAAAATCCTTTGCGAACTTTACAAAGAGGTGAGATCAGACGACCGCCGCAAAATCCAGTACCGGCTTTACACAGGGGCGAAATCAGATGATCGTCTATAGCGGAGAGAAATATAAAGCTTTCAATACAAGGGCACTGGAAAAATATTTCTCAAACGTCATATTAAAGTCACCTATGACAAAATCGTTTATTTTATAAAAAATTATCTCCCCCCCCCCCCCCGGCCAGGTGAAGATACTGATTGTGCTAGTGCAATAACTATAAAATGTAATCCAAAACAAAAGCAAACTGAAAATTTATCAATATCCGGCAACTTATATAAGCACAAGAACGCAACAAAATAAAATCTTCTGAAGTTTTTTGAAAACAAAACAATTTTAGATTTTTATTACAAATTTTCCGTAACTTGTCGTTTATTTTTACATCAAAGGGCAATATCTAAAGAAACAAATCTTAAGCGACAGAAGTTTAATGTACTTACAAAATTGATGTCCTGGAGGTCATTCTTATCCTATTTTCATCTCCTCTCTCAATAATATAAACAAGTCCGTCTTTCTAAATTCTATATTATGATGCTATCACGTGAACAGTTTCTGGGGTCAGGAAGAGAGGTAGTTGAGGAGAATGTCACCTTCTTTCAAGTAGGGGCAGTTTAACCCTCCTTTCAGAAACGAGAGGCCCTACGGTTAAGGGCTCTCAACACAACCAGGTAAAAGGGGCCAGCAAAGGGTTTCGCTACCTACCGATATGAAGCAAATGTCATAAAACTTTTCAATATTTCAACCGAAAAAAATTTAACTTTTAACAAAAATCGGAATTTATATTGGTGGTTGTCGGCATAGTGACGTGATTAAACTTTTCAGGCCCTAGGGTTTATTCAGTATTTATGTACTTTTTAAAATTCCTGTTATGGATTTATGTTAACAAACTGATAACTAAGAAAAATTGAACAGCGAAAAAAAAAAAAAAAAAAAAAAAAAAAAAATGGATGAAATTTGATGATACATAAGGACTCAAAAAGTACATTTTTTTAGCAATTTCTTAGGATTTTTTAAATTTAAGTTTACGTTTCTGCATCCCAATAACATTGAAAACATAAAATATATTTAATAATGTTTTACTTCTACTGATTCAACAAACGGTATCCTAACGCACAGTAAAATTATTTACATTTTCATTTTTGTACATTTCGCACATTTCTGCTGCAAGCTATCGAGCATTGCTAAAACAACGCGGAAAGGAACAAACTGCTTTTTGTTTAGTTTTGCATCTGTTAGTCTCCATTCATACCAATTTCTCTCTCTCTCTCTCTCTTTTTAATCATTACTTATGTACGCTAAAACAAAAAAAAAAAAAGTAAAGATTTGTACTTTGTAGGTTTATCAAGTCTGAAAAGGTTAAAAAAAGAACGTTCAGAAAAAAGTAAAGTTTTCATTTTTAAGATTGTCGTATAAGCTTTTTTTTTTTAAAATAAAGTGGGATATTATTCGGTTGTTTAGGAAAAAAAAAAAAAAATCTAGCAGTAACATAGGTACACTGTAACAAATATTTCGAAACATTCCTGGGAGTATCGAAGGTTTTGCTGCACGATACTAGCGAAAAGATTTCTGATTTGAACAGAAAAATGCTTTAGTTTCATTCCATTGCTGAAACTAAATCCAAAAATATGGAAAGGATTCTGATGGTTGTGGAGATGAAAATAACGCCACATACTTGGCTTATGACCGAAACGTGGTTAGTACTCAGATCGCATAATAATAATATCCCATTCCGCGTTGTGAAGGAATTTGAGGGATATTACCAATTAATAAAATTAAATCCTTGGAATAATAATCTAAAATAAAAATTGTAATAACTTTAGATCGACTTATTTAACGTTTAAATTTGTAATCTAGGATTTTAATGGGATAAATAAATGCTTAAAGTAACGGTCTTCAAAAAAAAAATTTTTTTTATTATTATTAAAGAATATGCATCGATCAACTTACTGAAAGATAAATAAAGAAAAGGAAAACATAAAAAAAAAACATAAATATATGCATACACAAATTTCTTTTCTTTCTTTTTTTTTTTTTTTTTTTTTTTTTTTTTTTTTTTTTTTTTTTTCAAAACACATAAATTGTAGAATTCTAATCACACAAAATATATATATAATTCAAAAATTTAATCTCATAAATTTATCTTGCTACATTTAATTATTCAATTTTTTTTTATTACTTGTTTTAAATTATACACATTGATACACGCTCACAGCACAATCTACTCTCTGATGTCTACACATGATCTGCTCTACAAGAGTCTACACAACTCTACTGATGTCTATTCAGGGTTATGTCAAAGTGGTGCCGAGCTGTTTTTATGGCTTTTGGGTGTATTGTGGTTTGTCTGGGATATTAATGGTGAAAAAATTCAGAATAATCACACGTAATCTTTTTACAGATCTGTTTTTTTCTTTAATTACCCCAATTATTATAAATAAATAAAGCTTGCAACTTTAATAAAATTAGCTTTTATTTTTTTCCTGGTAGTTAAAAATATTATTATTATTATTTGGTTATTGTTACTAAATAAAATAAATTCACTTCAATTCTTATATATATATATTTATATATTTTGGATTGTGCTGTTCCATTTTTTTTAATTTACTATTATTTTAAGCGATGTCGTAACATTATCTGTACGACAATGGTCTCAGAAAATGAAAATAAATCTCAGGTACCCAATGACATCCGAAGTGTTTCTGTTAGAATACTAAACTTTTCCAATTTTTTTTTTACAGCGTAATTTAAAAATAAAAAATAAAAACCATGTGTCAAACATTTTAATAATTCCAAAATGCTTTAAAAAAATATTGCTTTTTAATAAAAGGGAGAGGGGAAGGGGGGAGAATTTCCCATAATTTTTTTTCTCGAGTGGCCTTATTCTTTGAAATAAGAGTATAATATAAAATTAATGTAAAAAGAATGTGAGTGTAAAAAGAATGAGAGCTCAATGAAATCAGTTAACTTTTCTTTTTATTTACTTCTGCTACTCCTTTCGAAAATTGATGATAGATTAAATCCGTTCTTGAACCCAAACTTGTAACTCTGCGATATTACAAGATCTTTACAAAACGAATATTTTTAATGGTGTATAACATTTTCAGTTAACGGTATACAGCTTCAGAAGCAGTCAACAGCTATTTCATTATCCTATAGTGGTAAAAAGAATTTTTCGAAAAAGAATCAAGCCAATGTAACTTTTAAACCAATTTTTAGAAAATGGAAATAGCAAAAAAGTAACAGGCAACAACAAGTTATAATTAACTCTTTGACTACAGCATGCATACATCTCACCGGACTTGAATTAAATAATATTTAAAGTCCAATTTTTCTGGAAGATACTGCGATAAGATTTTTTTTTTTCTACATTTCCTCTTTAGGTCTTTTCAAAAACTCCTGCCAGCATCTTCAATTCACAAATCAAGATTAAGAATATTCTTAAAACAAAGGATATAGTTGTTATAAAGATTAATGTATATTAACAATATAAAATAACAATCACATCCATTTTAACAATGAAGTAAATTCTTGATGGCAATAATTATTCCCCATTTACATGTAAGTAGCAAAGTAAAACCTAGATCAGGTGATTAGTTTCTGAGAAAGATAGAACTCCTGGAACATAAAGGTATATTAGGTACTTATTGGAACAAGCATTTTCTGTATCAAGCTTACATCAGTTCGTCATCATATAAGCGTTTGACAAGAATGTTTTCGTTACAATGAATAATATTACGGAAATATATGGCAAGGGATTACGGAAATATATTACGGAAAAAAATGAAATAGCCTTCAGAACAAACGTTTTTAGAATTTGGTAAAAACCTCCTTAAAAGTATAGTGTGGTTACAGTTGTTTATTACAAATATGCTGTCGTTGCAATAATCATATCCTGAATTTACATGTCGTTTATTATATATAAGGGTCGCCCAAATGAAAGTGGCATTGCTGTAATAATTCCATCATTTGAAGAGAAAAATGACTGTGCATGCTCTTATAAAGGGGGAAGTGTGCTGATAATGCGTGCGATATTGTAAGTCCCGACAGATGCGTGTGATAGTGTGGGAGCACATTAAAAGGCATCATTATCATCATGAATGGAAATGATGAGAATGATGGGAATGATGAGAATGACTCTCTCCAAAGGATGTCAACACGCTGGCGTGCAATTTTCAACAGCGGAAAATGTGAGTACTAATGAAATCTGTTGTCAAATGCAAAATGTGTATAGCACGGAGTTTATGTCACGCAGATCGGTTTCCCGATGGTGTAAGGATTTTCGTATTGAAAGAAGCAGTACTGATGACAGGTGACGATCTAGTCAAGTGCATGTAGTCGTCTTTCACTACGAAAATCCCAACACCATAAGGAATACCGATTTGCGTGACATACACTTCGCGCCATACATATTTTAACTCGACGACAGATTTCACTGGCACTCATATTTTCCGCTCTTAAAAATTGCACGATCGCACGTTGACATCGTTTGGAGGCATCAATAATGTGAACTATGCCTTTTATCGTTATCCCATCACGCTATCTCACGCTCATTTGGCGGGTGCATTCCCAGAACTTTTCGTTTTTATAAGAGTCTGCACAGTCATCTTTCTCTTCAAATAGCGGAGTTATTACAGTAATGTCACTTTAATTTGGGTGACCCATATATTAATGTATATTTGCTCATTATTTTTTTATAACTGTTTACAAGGACTGGAATCCTATGTTGTATAATACTTTGTAAAGATACGTGGTTAGAAAACATTGCAAATTCGTATGTGTCCAAGGAAAAAACCCAGAAAAATATACAGCAAGATAATATATTTTGTTATATTGCTGGGCAAGATAAGAGTGTTATATTTTTTACATGTAGAATTTAATGTTTCGTGCTTTAAAATGATTTAGTTAAAATCAAAGTAGCTGGTTGAGTCGTAATTCTAAAAATATATAGTGATGTGTAATAATGTATGGTGTACATCCGTAATTCTGCGTTTTAAACTATCATATGCATAAATATTTTTTGACATTGAATATAATTATATTTTTAATAGCATATTCTTACCTTGTTCGATTTCAGTAATTTGCGGTTTAAAAAATTCAATATCTGTTACTAAATATCTGTAAAACTTTAACCCTATTATTTTGTACAAACAAAAACAACTGAAATTTTTAATTTTATTTTCATAAGAAAATTCAGTATTTATGAATATTTACAGTAATATTACAATGAACATAAATAACAGTATCAAACAATGAATTTAAAACGGTGCCAACAATAAATATTTAATTTAATATATAAAATCCTAATTATTCAGTCTTTATGAATATTTACATTGGTATAACATATAACATACAACAACAATGCCAATTAAGCAATGATTTTGAAAAGAATGACAACAACAAACATTGAATTTAACAATGTAAAATCAGAATTATGTATAACAATTGACAATTTCTTTTCAACACCGGATTCTATTATTGCACGTCATTAGGAAATCTGGATTTCTTAGGAAAATAGTTAACTGAAAAAAAAAAAAAAAAAAAAAAAAAAAAAAAATTACAGGATATTTAATTTTTAAGTTAAGCTTCAGGGCAAGTAGTATCTAATTTTCCAATAAGTTCATCACTAATTGGTAAGCCTTCGGTGATTATTTTTCTCTAATCTGTATTATAAGGACTCATTAAAATAAATACTGCAGATGTGTGCGGTACATTTATATGCAGTATATATGTCTTTATTTCACAGGACAAATGATATTTTTAAAAATTTGTTTTCATAAACGTGTTGCATTTTTTTTTTCTAATTGTTAGCCAAACCTAAAGTTCTGAATTTTAGGTTATGTCTAATACTACGTTTCTTGTAGTATACAATGCAGTTGTAAATATAGAAATATACAGTTATGTGTCTCCATTCCTCCTCTTGAAAAGAAGAAAATGTATATATTTTAATTATCTTATCGCAGAGAAATGCAAAAAGTACCAGCTATGAATTGAGTCTTTTCTAACATTACCTAATAAATTTTAACATATCTTCCCCGAGGTACTGATTTTAAATAAACATCAGTATGTTTTCAACGAGAATGAAGGTAATTATATTGATAATTATTAGCAATCGAGATAATTATCTCAAAATCATCATCTTGAGATAATTTCTGAAGATGCCATCGTATTTCACTGAAAAGGGACCGTACACAAATGATGTTAATGTTTGGACTGGGAGGAGGGGGTTCGTGAAATTGTGACAGTTTGTGAAAAGGAGATAAGAATAGGAGGGGGTCAGAAGCATTAAAAATCAGCAGTTTAACCCTTTCCGGCACACTGTGCTCGGTCTGGGAGGGAAGCGAAATATCTCACCACTCTGTAAGATGTGGCGAGAAAATGCTTGGCGAGACTTCTGGATTTGTGAGATAAATACGTGAGGGTGTTTTCGCTCACGGAGAGTGTAGCAGTCCTGTTTATGTTTATGTTGATCGCGTGAAGAAGAGCGAGCTCGAGCAGTAGAGAAAGATTCTGTGTATTTACACCGCAAGTTCACAAAACTGTAATTTTCACAGACTTGTTATATTTGAACTTAGAAGAATTGTAGAGAAAAAATACGTGCACAGAAATTATTCACAAAATTGATTACAAATTTTGCATTGGAAAAGTGCAATAATAACAAATTTGAATAATAAAAATGAACTCAAACTCCGTGTAAATGGATTTATTTTATTAAAGTAATGAAGTTTAAAAATATTAAATTAAACTTTTTTTCACAATACATTATTTAACGAGCTATGGATTTTATGTACTATACATAACTCAATATTTATGTGTGTTGGTCAATAAAAAATCACATTATGATTTTTTTTTATTAACTAATATTAAATTTAGAGATTACTTAAATTTTAGATTCTCAAATTCATTGTGAACTTTTATAATATGAATTATTAAAAGACGTATTACATATTTGAATAAGATTAAAAAGTCTAAAAATTTACTAATTTCATTGTCTGATTTTTTTTTTTTTTTTTTTTTTTTTTTTTTTTTTTTTTTTTTTTTAGAAGATTTAAACACATTTAAAATCAAGAAGCATTAAATCAATTATTTGGTTGAGGGACTAACTGAACTGTATTGTAAAGATATTATAATTAAAATATGAGTATATTATTAAATATACATTAAATAAAAATAACAGTATATTATTAGAGATATAAAGAGTATGATTTTTCCACCCCTCAAAAATGTATTTTTAAGCAATATTTTTTTTCTGTTAAAGTCTTGTTAGATTTTAATGTTTAGTAATTAAAGTATAAATATTTATGTTTTGTTTTGGAATATTAAATGTCACTTTAAGGATTCTTCCCCTTTTTAAAGTAATTTTATCATGTTCTCCCACAATCTATCCTTATAAAAATTGAATATGCAATAAAAAAGACATGAATAATTATATTAGATTGTTGTTTTGATGGATGTCATACTAGGGGTTAGTATAGCCCTTCCCCCTATTTTCTTCTAAATTTAATTAAATATATAATATTGGACTCTTTCTTATGAAATAGTTTTAATGCTATACATTCTTATGAAATAGTTTTAATGCTATTAAAACATTGGTAGTAGAAAATCACTTGTAATATTTCTAACAGTTGCCTTGATATTTTTATTACTATGAGTAACTGGTAACATTATTTCAAATAAAAATATTCCGGAATCTGAACAGCAACTATCATAAAAAGCACGCAAAAACAAATGCCAAGATGCTTGTCACATGCTTATCTGACTACACATTTTTTGTTATGTACTCTTAGCATAATGTTTAAAGAAATAATGTCAAAGTATCATACACTATTTTATTCATTTCAATTAATAGAATAGTGTATATTTTTTTAATAATTTAATTGTTGGTGAATAGTTTTTGTTATAGGTCTGATAAATTATACATGCAAGGGTACTACTACTTCATTATCCTGTCGATTAAAAAAAACTATCAACAAATTATAAGATTAAATGCCAATAATGAGTGATCGTAAATGTCACATTCACTTGATGTTAAACAGGGTAAATGCGTTTCACATCATCAAGTGATTTTTAATTTGACTTTTTATTTACATTTTTATTAATAGTTTACTAACTTAATTGTTTTTTTTTTTTTTTTTTTTTTTTTTTTTTTTTTTTGTTATTATTTAAAATAAAAATTATGTCAGTTTGTTTAACTTTTCAGATAGTTAGGGGATTTGTATAATTTGGCAAAATTAATCGACAGGATAATCAAATAATACCCATGCAAGTATTGAAAAATTGGTAATTCAAGCATTAGTTCCAGGACATTTTGCAAATAAAGATTCATTCAACAGATTTTAATCGCAGCTAAAATCTAATTTAAGATTGAATTACATGTTATCTTTCGAAAGTGATATGTACTGTATTCTTCTTTTAAATATCTGGAAAAAAAAGTGTTCTCTACTACCATTTTTAAAATATGATCTAGATTTGCAGAATGCTAGATTTTGATAAACATTGAAATCATTTTAATTGCACTAAATATTTAATTCTAGTTTCATATTAGTAATATTACATTTATTATATTTTAATTACATTAATCATTAACAATGTATTATATTGATTTAATAAATATTGTTAAATATTAACAATTATAAAATGTTCACACATATTTCATTTATACTATACAATTATTCATTTTTTAATAAAAAATAATAAATATTTAGATTAAATCCTAATTATAACTATATTCATGCTATACAATTAGCTTATTTTACATAAATAATAATAAATTTTTATACTGAATGCTAAATTAATCTTAAAAATTTGGGATTTTCTTTAAATTGTTTTTTTAATTTGAAGTATTAATTACAAAATATATACACATAACCAAAATTTTTTTTTTCACTTTTTATCAATAATGATTATTCAAAGTTCATAGCTTCTTAAAAAATAGGTATGCTAATTATATTGCTATACTTTATAATTATTAATTAATACTAAACCAATATAAAGTATTTATTTATAGAAAGCTATAATAGATTTTTCAATATAAATCATACATGATTATATTAATATTATTATATAACAATAAATTAATAAATAATATTATTAAGAATATGTAATAATTTATTAATAATAATGTTAATTATATTATGTAATTAATTGCAGCTTGAAAAACAAAATGCATGTAGTTTTAATTAAAAATGACGTGAATATGTTTTTAAAAACATAAATAACATAATTATTTTTATTATTGTGTAAATATATTATATATTAATTAATTATGTAATATATTTATATAATTAATTAATAATTATATTAATCAGTAAACTTGGAAAAATACTTTTTTGTAACTTAAACATTCAAAAAACTAATTTTTTTTTCAAACCCTCCAATATGATCCACGCGTGCTGTTTGTATTAATTTTATACAAAAACAATAGAAATAGCCTTCGCCGAGTGCGAGAGCACGATAGATACGCATGCGCCAGTTTTGTGATTCCTAGAGATGCTGTTTAGACACTGCCGTTCGCTCCTGTGTCTGTTGATTGGCGCTAATTGTGAAGTCCCGCCAAGCATTTTCTCGCCACATCGCACAGAGTGGTGAGATATTTCGCTTCCCGGTCTGGGATACCTAATTTTAATCCCAAACTTGTAAACGGCACAAGTAATATTTTAGTAAAGTTTTGCTTTTGCAATAAAAGCTTAAATTAACGAATTCAAAATATTTTAAAAATTCGTTTGTGAATCCCGGTGTCAGTCGATAATTTCTCGTTTTAGTACAGATTTTGCCCGTGCCGGAAAGGGTTAAATTTAGAAGTTGTTTTGAAATTAAAGTATTTTGTTTTCGTAAAGTAAAGATAAGATTTAAAGTCTATTGAATTTCATTTCAAAATCCAAAATAGTACTGTTTTCAATTACTCTTTCTTATTGATATTTTATTACTATTGCATATTATTATTATTTTTTTTTTTTTTTTTTTTTTTTTTTGTAAACATTAATCTTATTTCATGTATAATCAGTAAAATAATTTTTATTATTATGCTCACAAATATAATTAAAAACAATAGTTAAAGTTTAAAAATAAGATTTGAAAAATGATCTCTAATATAATGCTTTGTTTTTTAAATGTAAGTATATGTTTATGTGATATAGTGTGGCACATGAGAAGGGAGGAGGAGAGGATATAATGAACAATGATGTTTTGCAAAAAAGAGGGCGGAAGGGTGGGGAATCGAAAGTGTTATATATATATATATATATATATGTGTGTGTGTGTGTGTGTGTGTGTGTGTATCATCATCATCATTCAACAACCGTTTTCGATCCACTGCTGGATGTGGTCTCCCCCAGATTTTTCCAATGTTTTCTGTCTAGTGCTTTTGTCATCCAATTTACACCAGCCACTTTTTTTAATTTCGTCACTCCATCTTACTTGTGGTCGTCTTCTTGGTCGTTTTACATCTCTGGGATACCACTGTCTTCTTCAAGTTCCTGTAAACGATTTTCAGAAGATAGGGATCGTCCATTATACGTAGCCAAGGTCATCAACTTATGGCAGCCAAGCCGAGCCCGGTGATTCTTAGCACCCTCTGTCTTCATGTCTGTCTGATCGCTGTCGTAACCAGGAACATGGAAACTACCGAGAACTGAGGGCCGTGATTTGTTTTGTGAATTCATGGTAAAATAAGGCGGGTTGTGGCCAAGCGGGTTGGAGGAAGCCCATCCGCGTTCGTTCCCCTTGCACTAGACAAGAGTACTAACAGGCTGTACTGATGGATGGTGCGGATTGGACATTAAGTCTCTGCTCCCAGTCGATTCCTTTAAGTCCTCCTAGAAGGCAATTAAAGGGTCTTCTCCTGGTTGATAAGCAGAGGCTATTAAACAGCATATATATATATATATATATAAATGGGACATCATTTATGGATAGCCCCAAAGCAGAACAAAAGTTTTGTGCATATCATTTCAATATGTTTATTACGATTAAGATGATTAACAGAAAAAAAATCGGAATCGACTTGTAGTAAGGCATTTTATATGTTTATTGAATAAATAGATTGATTTTATATATTCTATTCCAAATTTTTTCTTGCGATTTGCTCTACCATACTTTAAATTTGGCTATGAATTCTGAATAAGTGAGGAGTAAACTAATAATTATTCTGAATAGCTCAAAACAATTCTGTTCCACGCATATTATTATTGCATAGAAAAAGTGATGGGATTAAATATGATTATTCTATATAACGCATATTTTAGCATTTTTAGGTTTGTATTATAAAGATCTTCTGCTGTACAATTATCAAAACACAATTTTCATCATCAATGCAAGACATCCGATGCCGGCGAGTTACGTTGTTAAAAACTGTCATCTTCCGTTTTAAGTATCTAAAAAATCCTTATAAATTTTTTAATTTCCACTTGTTGAAATTTTAATCATTTTTTAACCCATAACTACTGTGACAAAAATTGTCGCATAACTACTGTGCGCCTCTCTGAGACCGCTTAAACTAACGACGAATAAAGTGTCAAATTAACTCTCAAAGTACTATTTTTGTATTAAACTTTATATACAGAACTACTATAAATAAAATCTACCTTTCAAAAGTCTCTAAAGATAGTAATTGGGCTCTAAAAGAAACAGAATTGGACTAGTACTTATAGTTAAACTAAAAATTGCGAATTAAACTCTGAAACTTGAAAAACTCAGCGGTGTCTGAGGCCGCTAACAGCAATTAAGGGTTAAATTATTTAAAATTTAAGGAAATAATTTTAAAAAAAACATATCTCGTTGGCATCTGACGTCTTCTTTCTGGTAGTGAAAACTGTATTTTTTATAATAATTAGGTAAGGAGCAATCGCGCTTTTAAATTTTCTCGCAGTTTAACACAGGATTCGCAATGACATAAATACAGGGACTATGCATAAATAGGGAAATACAAAATATTCATAAAATAGTGACATAATAAAATTTAAAATCAAAAATGATTTTAATAGTTTTTTAATTTTTTTTAATTTGCTATAACTTTAAGAAATTAAATAGAAGTATAGGTATAGAAAAAACTGTTCATCAGTAAACACCAGTACCAGAAAACGCACTGATTGTAAAGTTATATTTTGATAGTAATTAAATGCATTTTTAATTTTCTTTCTAGCTTGTGTGTTGTGCTAATTATTATTCCACTTGTACAGATTGGAATTACGAATTGTTGTTTTCGTTGATTGATAGTGTATCCGTTGTACGAAAATTTGCCTTTTTCGTAGGGTAGGATAACCTATAGCTTATACAGGCCATACAAAAATAGCCATACTCATACACACCCTTATATTATAGGTGGGTCGCAAAACACTTTTTTTACTTAAAGGCGGGTCGCGTACAAAGTTTTGGAACCACTGCATTAATAGGTAAAATTTTAGTTTCGGGTAACAAAGTCATTCGATGAAGTTTACGAATTATAAATATACAAAATTTTGATTCCTTAATGTTAAAATAACTTGGAATATTTCCATTCCTATCATCTATAATTATTATTTTGGCACAGATATCATATGCGCAGCATATTTGCACGTGTTCATTTCCCTCGCCAATTTGGCGAAAATTTTGCTTTTTTACTTGATGAAGTAACAATCCTTTAATGTAAAAAATTCAACTTTTTCCTTGAAATCGTTTTCCATTTAATATTAAAAAGCTTTACCACTTTAGTTTGCGGGAAATACGTTCATTAAAAAAAATATTAAAACATTGAAAAAATATCTAAACAGGTGAATAGGCAAATGTTTTGATAGGATGCACATTTCTAAAGCAAATCTTTTCTCTGTGATTATATAAATTTATATCACATCTCAAAAAAAGCCACAGAAAAAAAAGAATGTAATTTCATGTAGTGAAGAGTAGTCATATTTTGACTACTGCTGTATTTTTACCATTAATTACAGAAAGAGGGGTTATCTACCGCTGAAATTCTATTCACGAGTTGTTTTGATTAAAAAGAGAACCCGCCTTCCACATACTGTTTTCAAAATTTAATTAAATCTAAAATTAGCTGTTTTAATATAATTTTTTTTCCTGCTAAATATAAAGAGCAATTTAAAGCTAAGATAAGTTTCGGCTAAGATAAAACTAAGATAAAGCTAAGATAAGAATATGTATGTTTCCTTATACATATCTAAATTTATGTGTGTATTGCGAATATTTTTCACGTGGTTTTGTTTGATTTCCATTTATCTTTTTTATTCTTGGATTATCTGCTTTAAAACATAACACAGTTGCATTAATTGGATCAATTTGAGTTGCTTAAATTGAACCAGATATACGATCATAAATTTAAAAAGTAAGTAACGAATTTCAAGGACTGTACCCTTTGGAAACTATTTTTTTTTAATTTTTAACAGAGAGATTTCGAATTTAGAGTCAATAATGATAAAATCACTAAAATTTAAAAAAAATAAATAAAAATATACATGTAAGTGAAAACGACACAGAAAACTTCTCTGGAAAAAAACTTCAGGGATAACAAAAGTTGTTAAAGATCTAGGGAAATAAAAGAGAAGAGTAAATTGTGAAGAGATTGACAAGCAAGACGATTGGAGCTACCCCCCCCCCCCCCCCCCCACGAAAAGAAATCATGGAATTATTAAAAATGTTATTTCTCTTGCCAACATCAGAAACACGGAAAACACTTTAAAAAATTCAGAAAGTGCCAAAAAAACGGCCGTGTTAAAAACTTCACCTTATAAAATAAACCTTAAAATGGAAAAAAAAAAAAAAAAAAAAAAGAAAGAAAGAAAGAAAGAAAAAAGAAACTTTCAAAGCACAAAAGAAATTAGAACATCAACTTTTAAGATACAGGTGTAATTCAATCGAAAAGAAAATGATAGAAAGGAAGAGCTACAGATGTAAAATAAAGGAAACTTCTATTTTAAAAAAATTTAATGATTTAGGATCTAAAAGAAAAGTCAAAACAGTGAAGATTGATTTTGCATAATTTGTAAGAAAAGTAAAATATCTGAAATGATTCAGTTTTCAGATTGACTAATATGGTTCGATGTTTTGATCACTGGAATAAAAAATAAACAAAAGAAAATTCACATGTAAGCATTCGTGAATCACTTCTTATATGACCCTTCTTACTGACCTTCTTATATATATCCCTTCTTATTAGTTCCATATTTTTTGTTCTTAATTACTTATAGTTTTGATTTATATTTTGAATACATTTTGATTTAAAACAAGTACTCGTATTTTCCGATATTTTATTTATATTTTATAGATTGTTTCTTTAACCACAAACTTTGTTTTTTATAAAAATTAGTTAAATTTTCTAACTCATGAAAACAGCTTACTATTTGGTCCAATTTAGGATACCGAGGGTCCAACTTAAGCGAACAATCGCTGAATTTGGACCATTTTTGACAAAATTTTCAAATTAAAAAAAAAGAAAAAAACTTAAGATTTTAAAAATGAAATTGTTTTAAAGATGCATTTATTTAGTAGTTGAATGATTTCACCGCTTGCAGTAGCATTTTCCACATATTCCAATTATGAACTGAGTTCCTGCGGGCTACTGTGCTCTAAAATCTTAAGGTAGCTGGTCGCTGAACAGACGAATTCCCCTCGGTAATGTTAAGTCTATAGACATTTCATGCGTTCTTATATTCAAAATATCGCCTCAGAGAATTAATCTTTTTAACTTCTTTTTTCGACGTTCGCATCTTAAAAAGTCATACTTTTTTTCTTTCTTAATTTTCAAAATATTTCTAAAATTTATGCTCAATTTAACATTTTATGTTTATAAAACTGACGAGTTGGAAATAAAATTTTAACACTTCATATAAAATTATGCATATATTTTAGAAATAGTTTGAAAACTAAGAAAAACTGATGTATCCTTTGAGAAAAAAAAAAAACACTGAAAAAAGAATCTATAAATATAAATTTCCCAAAGAGATATTTTGAATATAAAAATGCATCAAGCGTCCATAGACTAAACATTACGGAGGGGAATTCGGCCGCTGAAGGACCAGCTGCCTTAATAAATGTAATAGAGATCTTGCGGTGACTTATCTTATAAAATATTTAAATAATTTATTCAATGTTTTTCTGATTCCGATAGTATTCCGATTACAAAATATTAATAAAATACGTTGTAAACCGAGCAGTATGACGCACAATGGTGTATTTTCCCAAAATTGTTTTTTGTGTTTTTGAATTTCCTTTAATAACAAGCTAATAGGTCGAATGGTAAATTGTTTTTCAAAATAACATTTTCAATTATTTTCTGTAACAAATTCTTCATAATACATATAGTAAATATAAGATATATGACGCGCAGTAGCGTATTTTCCAGAAATCTCGGCCAAAACACGATTATTTTTCTTGTTTCTTTCTTTCTTTCTTTCTTTCTTTTCTTTTTCTTTTTTTCTTTTTTTTAAATTTCTCTTATAACAAGCTGATAGTCAGGATAATAAATAAAAGAAAAAAAACTTTGTAAACGGTCTTTATTTTATGACAAGTCCAGTTCACTTGTATCATATCGTGTAATACTTATGTGAATTCAATGCAAAATTGAATAAAATAATTGAAGAAATTTACAACATCCTCTTTTTCACAATGTCAAAAAAGTAGCAATAAAAACTAATAGTAAAAATAAAGATATTTATTTATTAGATTTTAATTAAAAATATTTATTTATTTCATGTATAGAAGTTTTTAAAAGATGGATTTAAAATATGTACCCCTCCGATTCTAAGAAGAAAAAATTTAACTTTTTCAAAAAAATGTATAACCGACTCCAAAAAAAAAAGCGCTAACAAGAATTAAATAATTCTATAAAATTCTCTAATGACAAATCGTTATCCAATAACCACACATTGACTATCATGTACCGGTATAAAACGGTTAAATTTAATATATAGAATTTAATATCCACCAAACATAGGTTTTCCAGAGAATATTTTTTACAAGAGATTAATTTACATATTTTTGATTTAATTTTTGAATATATACATATAAAAAGTAAGGAATTACTTTTTGAAGTTGGTGCCAAACAATCATAATCGATAATGATTTCCCCATTTTATTTATGGTTCTAGACATAATATATCCACAATTCTTACTATACTTAAGATAATTTGGCACCAACTTCAAAAAGTAATTCCTTACTTTTTATATGTATATATTCAAAAATTAAATCAAAAATATGTAAATTAATCTCTTGTAAAAAATAGTCTCTGGAAAACCTATGTTTGGTGGATATTAAATTCTATATATTAAATTTAACCGTTTTATACCGGTACATGATAGTCAATGTGTGGTTATTGGATAACGATTTGTCATTAGAGAATTTTATAGAATTATTTAATTCTTGTTAGCGCTTTTTTTTTTTGGAGTCGGTTATACATTTTTTTGAAAAAGTTAAATTTATTTCCTACTTTTTAGTTATTTATACCGTAATACATAATTATGTGTACTGACATATGATGGCTCTTTGCAACGCATTACTAATGAACGCACTTTACTGAGTTCTGATGTATTCGCTTTACTTGTCACTGTTTGATTGTCAACTTTTCAAAAGACACTTACAATATCGGTTAGTATCGTTGTGAATCTTTAGGTTTTCTGGATGTGGTAACTTCTTCAGATCTGGCACGACGAAAAGCTACCGTATTCATGAAATCTTAAAGTCAACATCTAATCGTACGGACATCGGAAGTGGTTATCGAAAGGTGACAATGCCTCAAGTAAAGTGTCCTTACACATAAGCGCGCGGCAAAGCGCTTCCATATATGAGTAAACAGCAAAATGACTCCATGTATCTATGGACGTGTTCAGCACAACTTACCGGTTACTTACCGACCACTTACCGATTGTAGACAAGTACGAAATGAAAATCAAAGGGAAGTGTGACGTCAGCTACAATTCAACAGCATAGTTTTCATTGGTGCCACAATTCTCTTTCGTACTGCCCTACAATCGGTCGGTAACATTGGTTACTTTGGTAAGTTGCGCTGAACTCGCCCCATGAATAGTAAAATGCTTTTCTAGTGTAGTAAAAAGTACTCCCCCTTCAGTCAGAAAAAGCAAAAAGAAAGATTTTAACAAAAATCGCTCTATGATTCAATAGATAAACAACAACAATCTAATTCCTATAAATGCAGTAAAGGCATCGGAAATGAGCGGTGATGATTCGACGAGGAATCTGAAAATCATAACCTGTACTTGGCTGCATCTATAAGAGAGTGACAGCATTCGATGCCCAAATACTTTTTTCACGGACGCTTTTGTCCCAACTAAACTGCTAAAAATTTGAAACTCATTCCACCGCTTTTATGGAAAACGATTATTTCAGCCTATCATGGAGCATTCTCATGGGTCAAAAGACAAATATTTTATAAAAGCGGGGGAGTGACGATGCAGAAAAAGGGTAAAATTTTTTACAGTGTATGTATGAGATATTCCATAAAAGGGATGGAGTGACGATGCAGCAAAAGATAAATTTTTAACAATGTATCGCAATGCTAGGCATTTTCTATTAAAAAATTTGATGATGATTTCCTGGTAGAATTCGATTGTACGCCGAAAGATCCTTTATTTCTACACAGACATAAATACATAATCCATATTATTTTACAAATTCGTGGACATACAAGGACAAGATAGCACAAGGAAGTATTACGACACACGAAAAGTACAACCGGGAGCTACACATAAAGAGTGTGTGCAACGGAGCCAGTGGGATTCGAACCCACAATCTCCTACGCTCTCAAGAGATTAGCAGCGTGGTGTGTCTTAACCACTCGGTCACAAGGACTCCCTTGATGACTCATTTTTGTCCAGAATCTTTTCAATCAATCGTATACTGTGCTCCATGTGTTGTCATATTCACATCGAGGAATCCTACATGAACAAAATCTGAAATCATTCTGGTGTCTAATCCGGTAACAAAATCTGAATCTAAAGATAATTTTGCTACACATATCTATGCACTTTATTTTGCATTGATATGTAGAGATAATTTTTTCCTCGGGAGCAAAATATATACGAAAGGATTTTCATCTTTTCAACAACTTAAGGATGTCGATTGGTATCGATGTCTATTTCCGCTTTAGTGGATGCGAGAACTTGTCCATTTAAGCTTTAACATTTCGGAAATTTATCGCATTCAGCAAACTTTAAGGCCCCACACTAGGCACAGAAAAAGACCCGGGTGATAATGTGAAGTCTATGGGGGCGTTCTTTTCAAATATCTTGCTCAAATTTTAAAATTTTTACGTGATTTTTTTTTTTTTTTTTTTTTTTTTTTTTTTTTTTTTTTGCATAGGATAGCTGAGGATATTCCACAACCGACCTAGTTTTTACTTTTTCAATTTTGGTTTCAGATTTTTTTTTAAATATTTTAAATTTCAAAACCGGTTTAAACGGTTCAGTAATTGAAACTATCATTATATAAAACATACATAAGCAAAATCGAAGAAGTAAAAACTAGGCCGGTTGAAGAACATCCTCTGCTATCCTATGCAAAAAAAAAAAAAAAAATCATGTAAATATCTTAAAGTTTGAGCTAGATATTTGAGAAGAGCACACCCATAGTCTTTACACTAACATCCGGGTATTTTTCTGAGACTAGTGTAGTGCCTTAAGGTCCACATTGAAATCTACAGACTTCGTAAATGGGCATTGAAAAGCTGGTACACAAAAACAAAGGTAATTTTACACAATAATTTTAACGTATACTGATGGAATACGTTAAAATTATTGTGTAAAATTACCTTTGTTTTTAAAAGCTATCTATTTTCTGACTAATGAGAGCGATCTAAAAAGTCTATGGAGCGTTTTCAATGGTCAGAAAATAGTCTTGAAAAACAGAGGTAATTTTTCAAGATATTTTAAACAGGGTACACTGTTAAAAATTTTACCCTTTTGCTACATCGTTCCTCCACCGCTAATATAGAAAACGATTACTTCAGCCTATTATGAAGCATTCTCATGGATCAAAAGTGAGATATTCTATAAAAGCGGGGTAGTGACGATGCAGCAAAAGGATAAGATTTTTTACAGTTTAAAGTACGCGTACACAATCAGAGCGCGTCAAGTTGCTTCTATGATTCAATGCATAGCAAAGTAATTCTAAATGTCCGTATGTATTAAAATACCCTTTTCAGTCATAAAAACTAAAAAGGAAGATATTATTAAAATCACGCCATGATTCAACATGCGTCTATATGAAAGTAGTAATATTTGAAGTTAAGAATGTTCTTTGATATACGCGGTTTTCCAAGGAACAGAAAATTTAAGAATTTTTATTCCAGAACTTGGCGGTAGTCGCCTGAACGAGTTTGTTTTATGGGTGAAAGAAGTTAACTAGCTTAACTTTAATGGTAAGCTTATCAAAATTTTTCGCCATTTATATTTGTCCAAATGTAAATCTAGCACATAGCAATGTACTTTAATCACTTTGTGAATCCGGCATGACAAACACCCTGATACACAGACACTCTTGCTTTAACGTGTAAGGCTTTTTAAAGATGAATTTCCAGCTTTTCGATATCGAATTCTCATGTCTGGATCGATGTGGATCTTTCACTTTGGTGAATATGAGAATTGTTCCAGCTAAGATTTCGTACTTTGAAAAAAAACTAGTATCTCTGCAACAGTGGTTAGGATCCAGAAGAATTATTCGCTGGTAAGCAAAACAAGATTGACCAATCATAAGCCTTCATTTTTGAGAACTTTTCATTGTTCGAAGGAGAGAGTCTGGAATACATGGAGTAAAAATCTGCTATAGACACTGTAAAAAATTTGATCCTTTTGCTGCATCGTTACTCCATCGCTTTTATAGAATTTCTTTGTTTTGACCAATGAGAATGCTCCATAATAGAGCGAAGTAATCGTTTCCTATAAAAGCGATGGAGTGACGATGCAGCAAAAGGGTTCAATTTTTTACAATGCAAGCAGTGCTAAAAATTTGTATCCTTTAAATGTGCAACGATGCTACTGAATTCCAAAGTGTCGATCACAGCGACATCTGCAGCATTTTCGTGATACATTATCTAGACTAGCAATAATTCTTTCATTTTTAGAAAATGTCCTGCAGATGTCGCTTCTATCTTTAAATTTCATTAGCAATGTTGCACATTTAAAGAATAGAACATTTTAGCGCTTTTTTTAAGTGTTACAGAGGGTGTGTTCAGCACAACTTACCGGTTACTTACCGACCACTTACCGATTGTAGACAAGTACGAAATGAAAATCAAAGCGAAGTGTGACGTCAGCTACAATTCAACAGAATAGTTTTCATTGATGCCACAATTTGCTTTCGTACTGCTCTAAAATCGGTCGGTAACATTGGTTACTTTTGTAAGTTGCTCTGAACACGCCCTGAGATAGCCGATTTCCACACTATATCCCTTAGATGCAATATTTCCGGTTTCTTGCATAGGAGAACTTGTCCGGAATCCAGGTAGAATTTGCACTGTTAGCGAAAACAGATTAACGAATCAGAAGCCTGAATTTTAACAAATTTTTAAATGTTTTAAATAAATTTTGTTGTTAATAAATCTCGTTTCGCAAACAGCGCAAAATTTATGTGAATCCTGGCCCTCGTCCAGTTAGGATTTTCACTTTGAACACTATTAAAAATTTGAAACTTTTACTTTATCGTCTATCCATCGCTTTTATAGAAAATGATTACTTCATTGTACTATGGTGAATTCTCATTGGTCAAAATAGAGATATTCCATAAAAGCGGTGGAGTGACGATGCAGCAAAAACTTCAAACTTTTAACAGTGAAAAGATCGTGTGTCTATGTAAGTGTAACGTAAAAGCATGCAAAAGGAACACTTCTAATTGGTCGATTGCTTCAAAATGAATTTGAAATTTAAAGTTTTTATTTTTAAAAAAGTTCTAATTATCAGATTTTTATGAAATTCGAATGGGACCACATGGGCCTCATACGCTTTCAAACAAAAAAAGAATTATCAAATTCGGTTCATATTTGCAAAAGTTATGCGTGAACAACAAATACATACAGGTCGAAATCATAACCTCCTCTTTGAAGTCGGTTAAAAAGAAAACAAAAGAAAGCGAAGATACAACCCAAAAGAAAGAACAGGCTCCAAATCAATCCGAAACAAAATCCATTCAATCCAAAATAAAGAAAAGAAGGTAAGCATATCGGAAGTGTATATATTTACTAATAAAGACAGAAAACTTAATATTTCTTCAGGGCTGCGGAGTCGCAGTCGGTGGGAAAAATGGCCGACTCCAACTCCGACTCCGACTCCAGAATTTTTAACGCCTCCGACTCCGACTCCAACTCCGATTCCGGAAATTTTAACGACTCCGACTCCGACTCCTGGCTTCCTGGCTAGCAAATATACTAATGTTGATGCTCGTTAAAGTTATAAGGGAACGAAAGAAAAATGAGGCAAAAAGTCATTATTTCGGTATTTAGTTCTTAGAGCTTTGGAAAAAAAAAATATTTTCCGTTTTACAAATTCTTTAATTTTACGTACCACAAACCTGAAAAATTAAATTACCGAAATCTAAAAGAGATAACAAAACGGATATTTTATTATTTCGGATCCGTAGCCTCGAAAAGGGGAAATCTGTACAATTTCTACGTTAACTAGTGCTCTCCAGAGCAGAAAAATTTCAATGGAAAGGAAAAAAAATAGTCAGATGTGTTAATCTTAGAACTTTCTTCTATATCACACATTTTAATACTTCCTGAAAAATGCATCATAGCAGTGCATCTTATGTGATTTACACCAAAATCTAGTCAACAAGTTATATCAACTTCTAACTGAATTTGAAGTCTGGTGAAAATCAGTACATTAATTTCTGAGATAGGGCTATTGCTGAAATTTTAAAATTCTGCATAACAGCGCTACATGTTGAGTGATGTACATCAAAAACGAATCAGGATCAATTTCTATCAGATACTAACTGAATCTAAAGTTTAATGAACATCCATGCATTAGTGATTAAGCCAGAGCTATTTCAAAATCGTAAAAAGTCAGCATATCAGCGCTACCTGTAGGGCGATTTACACCAAACACTAAACTATACTAATCTAGATTACAAACTAATTAAATATAAAGTTTGATGAAAATTCGAGCATTTGTTTTTGAGATAGCGCTGTTGCAATATCATGAACAATGCAGTATAGCAGCGCCACCTATTGAGCGCTTTGCACCAAAAAATTTGCAGCACCTAATTATATCAAGGACTAACTGAATCTAAAGTTTTATAAAAATCCATGCATTAATTTTTAAGATATAGCTACTGTGGAAATTGTGTTTAATGCAACATAGCAAAGCCACCTGTCGAGTGATATACACCAAAAATTAATCAGATCCAGTTTCTATCAAGATCTAACAAAATCTAAAGTTTTGTGAAATTCCATCCATTAGTTCTTGAGATAGAGCGCTCCGAAATTTTTGCCGCATGCAGACTCACGAAGTGACAGACACTGACAGACATTTTCAAAAAACTATCAAATCGTGTTCAGTTCAGGATCTTCTATAACGTATAAATCCATCGAATGCCGGAAATCGAAATTTTTCAAGAATCCAATACTTTATTCTTGTAAAGATAGAAGAAAATAAAATTGAAGATGAAAATTTTAATAGTTCGCAAATAATCTGTGATCTACTAGAACTTTTAATTAAAAACAGCTTTCATCTCCTGTGTACACTGGACAGTTTATTGGGATTCTTTAACTTGGGTAGTCCGATATAATCCAAAAATAAAAATAAGAATTCCTTCTATGGATTTAAAATTACATTTTATCGGTTTAATTTCACTTCAAACTGTCTAAAAAAAAAGCCGGAGTCGGAGTCGGAGTCGGGTGGTTTTTTACGACTCCGACTCCGACTCATTTTTCTCAAAAATGGGCCCGACTCCGACTCCGACTCCACGACTCCGACTCCGACTCCGCAGCCCTGTATTTCTTATCCTGGTATTTATAACTTAAAATGTGTATTTATTTAAGGTATAGATATTTTTTAAACATGGATTAAAAATATGTATATATTTGATTTTGAGCCGAAAAAAGATGTGAAAAAAAAAGAGAGAGAGAAAAGATCTAATCCAGGAGAAAGGACAGGATAGTGAAAGAATTAAAGAGGAGAAAAAAAGCATAGCGATAAAAAGTTTATTAAATCCATTAGATTTTTTTTTTAAATCACAAGATTTTAAGAGCTTCACTTTTTATATAAACATTTAAAAAAAATTATATTGAGAGAGGTGTTACAAAAATTAAAAAGAAATAACATTGACATGTTTCGGATCCGTCTAATAAGATCCATAATCATAATACTACCTTTGATAAAAAGTTCGGTGAATGAATTCAGAACGACCGATCTGGAAACACTGGGGAAACAAATCGCAGCACCTGCATAGAGGCAAATGTTGACCATCTTTTCCCACCGTTGTTCAGTTGAGCGTCGTTTATGTTCTGTGTAAGACGTGCTTTACTAAGTGCTTGTTCAGTGTGTTGGTTCTTAAATGAAAACTGGAAAATAAACGAACAAAATATCAGTTTAAAGTTTGGTTTTAAGCTTTGTAAGACACCGAAAGAAATTCATGTGCAAATTGAGCATCCACCATACTCGCCTGATCTCAATCCTTCAGACTTCTTCCTATTTTCACGACTCAAATTCTCTTTGAAAGAGATTTTACCATACTGCTGACAGCGAATGAAACGTGACGAAGATGTTGAACTCCATCTCAAAGAAGACTTCTTGTGAATTTCTCAGGACATGTATAGTAGATCTCTACGGTGCATAGCTATGAGAGATGACTATTTCGAAGGATGGTAATGGTAACTTTCGTTAATATTTCATCTACATTAATGCTACAGGAGTATTCACCGAACTTTATTGTCAGAGGTTTTAAAACCTCTCTCAAGTAATATTAATTTTTTAATTAAATGTTTTATTAAAAAACATATCGAGGTATGTATATTTTCTATTTAGAAGAAACTTAATTTTTTTACGTAATCTTTTATAATCTGAAATGTTTATTTATTTCAGGTATAGATTTTTTCAAAAGATGTATTCAAAATAAGTATCTTGTCGATGATGAGAAAAGGAAAAATATGAGAAGGAATACAAACGAAAGAAAAGATTTAATGTAAGAGAAAGGGCAATATCCTCGAAATAAATAAATAAATAAAAATAAGAATATCGGGGGTAAGTCAATTTATTATGCATAAGAAACATACTTTTTCTTGTGCTGGCATTAATAATTTAAAGTCTGTATTTATTTCACGTATAGATATTTTTAAAAAGACGGATTAAAAATGTAAATCTCTTCGATTCTGAGAACAAAAAAAAAAAAAAAAAAAAAAAAAAAAAAAAAAATTGTAATAAAATAGAAAGAAAGATTCAATCCAGAAAATAAGACAGGATCGTGAAAAAAAAAAAAAAAAAAAAAGATACGGAGGTATGTATATTTCATACGGAGAAAAAAAATTAATTTTTATTACGCAAGATCTTATAATCTGAAATGTGTATTTCTTCTAGGTGTAGATATTTTTAAAACATGTATTAAATATATGTATATCATTAATTCTGAGAAAAAATACAAAAGAAAGAAATAAAATTCAATATAACAGAAAGAGCAGTATATCGAAAGAAAAAAACAAATGAAAACAAGAATATCGAAGGTATGTTAATTTATTACACATAATTAATTATTTTTTCTTGTGCTGGCATTAATACATTAAAGTGTGTATTTATTTCAAGTATAGATATTTTTAAAAGATGGATTAAAAATATGTATCTCACCGATTCTTAGAAGAAAAAAATATGTGGGAAAAAAAGAAAGAAAAAACGAAAGAAAAGATTCAACCCAGAAGACAGGACAGGATCATGAAAGAAACAAAGAAGAGAGGAAAAGCATATCGGAGATAGGTATATTTCTTATTTAGAAGAAACTTACTTTTTTTTAGGCAATCTTTTATAATCTGGAATGTTTATTTCTTTCAGGTATCGATATTTTTAAGTGATTCATTAAAGATTTGTATCGCTTCTATTCTGAGAAGAAATACAAAAAAAAAAAAAAAAAAAAAAAAAAAAGATTCAATCTAACAGAAAGAACAATATCTCAAACGAAAACAAGAATATTGCAGGTATGTCAATTTACTACACATGATTAACTTATTAGGTAGCTTTCATTACAAAAAGTAAAAAGCTACCTATTGCAGCCGTCCGGAGGAAAGCACTTCCAGAAAATTTTGGTATATTTTCACCGATCATGACCCCCAGACCCCAAAACCACCCTCCGTTCAAATGTTGACATATATATATATATATATATATATTATATTTCATTATATGATTATTTTCATACCTTAACTAATTTCATTATCTATAATAATTTTATCATGCATGATAACAATATATATATTCAAAATGTTGGTATACCACAAGGTGGTAGTACATCTAGTGTATTATCTGACTTATATTACTATGAACGTCATTATTTAAATAATACAATACATTTATATCGATATATAGATGATGTAATTTTAATTGATACTGATAACACCTGTATATCTCAATTCCCCGTTGATTATCCTTCTAATCTAGAACTTTCAAAAAACCTACTTTTTAATAATACAATCAATTTCTTAGATATTAAAATTATATTAAAAGAGAACAAATTTATAACTGATATTTATGACAAAAGGAAAGAATTTAATTTTAAAGTTAATACTTTTACTAATTTTAAATCATGTCTTCATAATTCTGTATATCGTAATATAATACTTAACCATTTATATAGAATAAAATGTCTATGTTCTTCCCATTTAATTAATACTAATATTAAAAAGCTTGTATATGATGCTATAAATAATGGTTATCCTAAAAAATTCATATATTCTTTAATTTATAATTAGATATTACATGATCTTATAATTAATTCTTTGCATAAAAAATGTATAAAAAAATTATAAAACATAAAAATAATAATAAAAAATTAAAAATGTTAAAAAGTAATAAAAAAAACATATATATAGGTTGGTTGGGTGAGTAGATGTTAGAGTACGGAGGAGGGTGGTGTTGTCTGGATAAAAACGCAAAGGTTAATTATTTATTTAAAAAAAAATGAGAGTGGGTTATTTATTTTAACATAATTTTTAAACTGTTTAATTTACACCAATATATGGATATTCGTCTAGTTATATCTATAGTTAAATAGCTATATTTTAAATATCAAATTATTTTTAATGTTATTGATATAATTTTTGGTATTATTATTAATAATATTATTACTATTATTATTTTTTTTTATTTATTTATTTTATTATTATTATTATTATTATTATTATTATTATTATTATTATTATTATTATTATTTTTATTATCCTATATTAAGATAATGAGTTTTTACCATGTAAAGTCACAATAAATGTTACTGATTAAAGTAACAATAATGTGTTTTAAGTTATATGTTAATATGAATGTTATCTCTTAATTCTAATTTTAATCATTCTATTAATTTAATTTTATGTTAATATCGATTATTATTTTTTCCGGTTCAATTATATTTCCATTCACCTTTATCTTTTTTGTTTGTTATGGATAACTATTATTTTTACTTACTTTCAACTCCTTTTTGTAAAATATCTTTGTTCCTTGTTTAATAATTTGGTTTTTGTGTGACGGTAGTCCCAAATTCGTATTGTTTTGCTTTTTCATGGCAAATACGAAGATGAAACCACACACTCCATTTGTAGTTCCAAAGTATTTGGGACCTGAAGATTCTGCTTTGGTTCTACAAATTTCAATTGTATTCATATTATTCTTTTTTTCCTTCCATGTTCAATGTGCTATAAGTTATTAAATTCAATGGTTAATTTCAAATGGTTAATATTGTTCACTATAATTCAATTTAATTCTTCGTTTTGGTTTATTGTTTTATTGATAAAATCCGTTGGTGAATCTTGTCTACTTTTAATGGTATTATAACCATATATATATATATATATATATATATATATATATATATGATTTTTGTCATGCGATAACTGTCGTATTTATGAACCGATTTGAATGAAACTTGGTATGTGCATAGTACATACAAATGTCTCGACCGAGTTCATTAGACAGCATCATCCGCCGTCTTGTTTAAAAATGGCGGGCATTTAAAAAATTTTTAAAAAAATTAAAATTAAAAATTAAATGTGAAGGAATTAAAAGTTGAAAACTATTTTTCTTTTATGTGTTACAACTTAAAACAACGATTTCAGAACACTTTTTATTTTGTTTTTATCTTAAAAAATGATTGAGTTATAGCACTTTGAATTTTTCTTATGGCTGACATTTTGAAACAATCTAATTTTTGTCATGCTGTAACTAACGTATTTATAAACCGATTTGAATGAAACTTGGTATGTACATAGTACATACAAATGTCTCGACCGAGTTCGTTAGCCAGCATCATCCGCCATCTTGTTTCAACATGGCGGCCATTTAAAAAAATTTAAAATTTAAAATTTAAAATTAAATGCGAAGAAATTAAAAGTTGAAAAATATTTTTCTTTTGTGTGTAAGAACTTAAAACAACGATTCCAGAACACTTTTTATTTTGTCTATATCTTATAAAATGATTGAGTTATTGCACTTTGAATTTTTCTTATGGCTGACATTTTAAAACGATCTGATATTTGTCATGCTGTAACTAACGTATTTATGAACCGATTTGAATGAAACTTGGTATGTACATAGTATATACAAATGTCTCGACCCTGTTCGTTAGCCAGTATCATCTGCCATCTTGTTTCAAAATGGCGGCCATTTAAAAAAATTTTAAAATTTTAAAATTAGGTAGAAAAATATGAGAAATTGAAAAAGTGTTCTTTTGTGTATTTGACCTTGATACAAAGATTCCAGAGCATTTTTTGTTTCATCTATATCTTGAAAAATAGCTGAGTTATAGCACTTTCAATTTCCAGTGTGGTTGACATTTTGAAACGCGATAATACCCATATTTATAAATTGATTTGGATATAACTCCGTGTGTACATAGTACATATCAATGTCTCGACTGAGTTCACTAGCCAACTTCATCCGCTATCTTGCTTCAAAATGGCGGCTACTTAATTTTGTCAAAAATCTTTTAAATGCATAATGATGTACAAATAAAAAATTAGAAATTGGAAAAAGATTCTTTTGAATGTATTTATCTTAATAATGAATTCCGGAGTATTTTTTGCTTTGTCTTTATCTTAAAAAACGCCTGAGATATAGCAGTTTGAATTTCTAATGTGGGTGACATTTAAAAAAAAATCAATTTGCCCGCGACAGCACTCGTATATATAAATCGATTTCGATATGAGAGTGCATGTCCATATGAATTAAGATTTCGACCAAGCTCATTGGTTTGTTTTATCCATCATGTTGCTTTAAAATGGCATACGCTTCATGATATCGTGGAATTTGGCGACTCTCTAAATCGCTGAAAATAAAACCAGGTTGAATAAAATATGACTAATTTCTAAAAATTCCTAATTATAATCAGTATTGACAAAAACTAGCATTCAATCTTATAAAATCGGGTTTCACTAATTTGAGCTTCGTTTGTTTGAATAATATAACTTAATTTAAAATAAATAATATAGAAATAAGTATATGAAAGCTACCTCTTCCTCCCGGCATTGCCGGAAGGACTTTTTTTTACCTGTGCCAGCATTAATACTTTAAAGTGTGTATTTATTTTGGGTAAAGATATTTTTAAATGATGGATTAATATTATGTATCTCTTCGATTCTGAGAAGACAAAAAATGTGGGAAAAAAAAAACAGAAGGAAAAGATTCAATCCAGGACGCAGGGCAGGATCATGGACGAAACAAAAGAGACAAAAACGCATACCGAGGTATGACTTTTTCCTATTTTGTTGAAACTTAATTTTTTTAACGCACTCTTTTATAATCTGAAATGGGTATAGATATTTTTTTAATCTATTAATAATTTGTATCTCTTCTATTTTGAGAAGAAAAAAAAAAAAATGGAAAGAAATACAAAAGAAAGAAAAGTTTCAATCTAAGAGAAAGACAGTATCTCGAAAAATAAAAAAATAAATAAATGAAAACAAGAATATCGCAAGTATGTCAATTTATTACACATAATTAACTTGAAATTAAAATTATTTTCAACGCTAGAACACCAGAATAATTATATTCCAAGCATACGGGTTTCGGTAGCATATAGCATACCTTCCTCAGCACTGAGGAAGGTATGCTATATGCTACCGAAACCCGTATGCTTGGAATATAATTATCCTGGTGTTCTGTTCTAACGTTGAAAATAATTTTAACTTGATTATATTGCTCCAAGCAATAACCTAATATTCATTCCAGAAGATATGACACGATCGTGAAAAAAAAAAAAAAAAAAAAAAAAAAAAAAGGAAGAGAAAAAAAGCACGTCGGAGGTAGATATATTTCCTATTTAGAAGATAGTTAAATTTTTTTACGCAATTTTTATATTGTGAAATGTGTATTTTTTTTTTCCAGGTATAGATATTTTTAAAAGATGTATTTAAGGATTTGTATCTCTTCGACTCTAAGAAGAAATACAAAAGAAAGAAAAAATTCAATTTAAGAGAAGGGGCAGAATCTGGAAAATAAATAAATAAATAAATAAATAAATGAAAACAAGAATATCGGATGTCAATTTACTACACATAATTAACTTATTTTTACTTGTGCTGGCATTAATACTTAAAAGTATGTATTTATTTCAGGTATAGATATTTTTAAAAGATAGATTAAAAATATGTATCTCTTCAATTTTGAGAAGTAAAATGAGGGAAAAAAGAAAAAAAAGATTCAATCCAGGAGACAGGACAGGATCGTGAAATAAATAAAGAAGAGGAAAAAGCATATCGAGGTATGCAGATTTCCTATTTAGAAGAAGCTTTATGCAATCTTTTATAATCTGAAATGCATATCTATTTCTGGTATAGATATTTTTAAACGATGGATTAAAAATATATATCTCTTGGATTCTGAGAAGAAAAGAGATGGGAAGAAATACAAAAGAAAGAAAAAATTCAATTTAAGAGAAGGGGCAGAATCTGGAAAATAAATAAATAAATAAATAAATGAAAACAAGAATATCGGATGTCAATTTACTACACATAATTAACTTATTTTTACTTGTGCTGGCATTAATACTTAAAAGTATGTATTTATTTCAGGTATAGATATTTTTAAAAGATAGATTAAAAATATGTATCTCTTCAATTTTGAGAAGTAAAAAATGAGGGAAAAAAGAAAGAAAAGATTCAATCCAGGAGACAGGACAGGATCGTGAAATAAATAAAGAAGAGGAAAAAGCATATCGAGGTATGCAGATTTCCTATTTAGAAAAAGCTTTATGCAATCTTTTATAATCTGAAATGTATATCTATTTCTGGTATAGATATTTTTAAACGATGGATTAAAAATATATATCTCTTGGATTCTGAGAAGAAAAGAGATGGGAAGAAATACAAAAGAAAGAAAAAATTCAACCTAAGAGAAAGGGTAGTATCTCGAAAATTAAAGTATCGAAAATATGTCAATTTACTATACATGATTAACTTATCTTTACTTGTTCTGGCATTAATAATTTAACTCGTATATCTATTTCAGGTATAGATATTTTTAAAAGATGGTATAAAAATATGTATCTCTTTGATTTTGAGGAAAAAAAAAAAAAAAAAAAAAAAGATGCGAAAGTAAAGATTCAATCCAGGCGACAGGACAGGATCATGAAAGAAACAACGAAGAGAAAAAAAAAGCATATCGAGGTATGCAGATTTCTTATTTAGAAGAAACTTAAATTTTTTTACGCACGCTTTTATAATCTAAAATGTGTATTTCTTTGAGGTATAGACATTTTTAAAAGATGGATTAAAATATGTATAGCTTAGATTCTGAGTAGAAAAACGATGAGGAAAAAAAGGGGGGGAAAAGATTCAATCCAGGAGACTGGACAGGATCATGAGAGAAACGAAAAAGGAAAAAAGAAAAAAATAGGCATATCGAGGTACATATATTTCCTATTTAGAAGAAACTTATTTTTTTTTCACGCAATCTTTTGTAATCTAATTTTTTTTTTTTTTTTTTTTTTTTAATATAGATATTTTTAAAAGATGTAGAAATAAGATGTTAAAAAAAGAAAGAAAAAGCTCAATCCAGGAGACAGGACAGGATCATGAAAAAAACAAAGAAGGTGAGAAAAACAAAGCGGAAATATGCATATTTCCTATGGAGAAGAAACTTAATTTTTACTACGCAAGATCTTATAGTCTGAAGTGTGTATTTCTTTCAGGTAAAGATATCTTTAAAAACATATTAAAGATATGGATATCTTCGATTCTGAGAAGGAATACAAAAGAAAGAAAAGATTCAATCTAACAGAAAGAGAAGTTTCTCGAAAGAAATAAACAAATGAAAACGAGAATATCGGAAGTAAGTCAATTTACTACGCTTAATTTATTTTTTCTTGTGCTGGCATTGATACTTAAAGTGTGTGTTTATTTCAGGTATAGATATTTTTAAAAGATGAATTAAAAATATGTATCTCTCCGATTCTGAGTAGAAAAAAGATGTGGGAAAAAAAGAAAGAAAAGATTCAATCCAGGAGACAGGACAGGATCATGAAAGAAATAAAGAAGAGGGGGGAAATAGCAGATCGAGATACGTATATCTCCTATTTAGACGAAACTTTTTTTTTTTTTTTTTTTTTTACGCAATCTTTTATAATCTAAAATGTGTGTGTTTTTTTTTTATTATTGTTATTTTTTTTTTTAGGGGGGGTATAGATATTTTTAAAAGATGGATTAAACATATGTATCTCTTTGATTCTGAGTAGAAAAAAAATGTGAAAAAAAAAAGAATGAAAAGATTCATTCCAGGAGACAGGACAGGATCATGAAAGAAATAAAAAAAGAGGGAAATAGCATTTCGAGGTATGTACATTTTCTTTTGCAAAGAAACTCTTTTTTTTTTTTTTTTCAATCATTTGTAATTTGAAATGTGCATTTACAGATATTTTTAAAAGATGTATTAAAGGTATGTATCTCTTCGATTCTGAGATGAAAAAATATGCGAGGAATACAAAAGAATGAAAAGATGTAATATAAGAGAAAGGGCAGTATTTCGAAAGAAATAAACAAATGAAAACAAGAATATTGGACTGATGTCAATTTACTAAACAAAAGAAACTTATTTTTTCGTATGTAGTATTTATAATTTAAAATGTGTATTTATTTCAGTCATGCATTTTTTAAAAGTTGGATTAAACATATGTATCCCGCCGATTCTGAGAAGAAAAATTATACGAAAGGAAAAGAAAACAAAAGAAAGAAAATATTCAAAACATCGAAACCAGTAGAAAAAATATTTAAAAAATGAAACTAGTCAATAAAAATGCAAAATCCGTCGTAATGGGCTGTGCAAATGTAACGTTATCAACTTTTTGGTAGCTTTGAACCGCCTCACAGACTACCGATATCATATATTATCATCTGTCAACTCCTCCTCTATTTCCAATAATGATATATAGTATCAAAGTATTTTTTTTCCAGAATTTACTTATTTTTTCGAATTGATATATAAAACGGGTTACATTCATTTTTCGCATATACTTTTAAGATTCAAACGAAGAGAAGTTAATAAAGTATGACTTTTTTTATGAAAAACTTTATATTAATAAACACTTAAAATAAATAGTTACTACTAAAAACTGTTTTAAAATAGCTTATGTTACATTATGCATTCAACGTTCATAAATTCCTGTTGCACTTACCCCAAACGGAGGAGGGTGGGAAGCAGATAGAAATTCTTATCATTAAAACAAGTGGACAACATTCTGTCTCCTTCACTTTTATTTATTAATAAACACAAACTTCATTTCAAATGTACTTCACACATGGTTTCTCTAACTATTACTATATATGCATCCACGTATGAAGAAGAATATTAATATCAAACGTTCAAGTATTGGATATTATAGAATTAAATAATTTTATAATTTAGTGATTGTAATCATAGCTTTGAATTTTCATAAAAATAGATAATAACAATTGAAGATAATAATAGATAATAGATAAAATATAACATGCTATTTTGTACCAAAGACCATGTTACAAATAAAAAGAGAAATTTTTGATTAGATAAAAAATGATATCGACATGAAAAGACAACCACCCTCCCCCTAGAGATATCTTACGATATCATATGTCAGACCCCTTCCCCCTAAATTAATAACGTTATTTTTGTACAGCCATCTAAAATTCTTCGTACAGTGCGCAAGAAGATAACCAAATAATAAAATACCAAAGCAAGAAATTTTCTTGCTTTGGTATTTTATTTTTACGGTTTATGTATAGTTAGTTTTAAAAGATGGATTACATGTATCTCTCTGAATCTGACAAGAAAAAATAATTCGAAAACCTATATCTAAAAGAAAAAGAACAAGTAAAAAAAAATATGCATTAAGCATAGATTATGAAACACTTTCCAACACTTCTTGAAATCTTTAACAATGTATCGTTATTTTAGCAAATAAGGTGTTGCTGACCATAGCCAAATATGTATTTCAATACTTTTGAACAGCCCTGTATTTGATCTGTCTGTTGATGTATACTATATAATGGGGAAATTTAGCTTAGCAAGAAAATGCCTAATGGATTAAAACTTCTCCCCCCCCCCTTCTGAAATGTATACTAATAGACAGAAATATACTTGAATAATTTTGTTCAGCCATGTAGTTTACCCAGTACCTTTATTACATGCCTGTATTTAGTTAAGATTTAGTTCAAACTAAAATATTATTAAAAGTATTGAAATCACATTTCTAGAAATTATCATCCATAGGCGACCATGTATCCAATTCTTTGCGGGCCTTATATATCATTTATCTATAGTCTACAAATATTTCTTAGTAAACTGAATGCAGTTCAACGTAAAAATGTATAACCTATTTAAATATACCTTTACGTAAATTACGTTCATATTCAGTAACCTTTACACACTCTTTTGTTAACATTGTATTTCTAAATTTTGTAACTATGGCATTTATGTACCTCAGTAGTAAGCCGCCCCGTATGTGCGGCGGAAGTGACGTCACAGGGGGGCGTGGCCTAAACCGGAAGTGACGTCATCAGGATGACGTCTTGTTAGACGAGGGTCGGTTGAGTTTGGCTGAGAGCGTCTTGTTAGACGAGGGTGGATTGAGTTGTTTTTTGGCTGAGAGCGTCTTGTTAGACGAGGGTGGGTTGAGTTGTTTTTTGTGGGCGTGTCTACCTGTCAATCAAAAAAGGGGGGGGGGCGGAACCGGAAGTGGGGGGTGTCACGTGACTTGATCGTATAGGATAACGAGGGTTAATGTTGAGTTGTTTTTTTGCTGAATGTTGAGTTGTTGTTTGCTGGATTTTTTTATGGGGGAAAGAGGGGGTTGGAAAAATGGAGGTCACGTGATTTTATCGTATAGGATAACGAGGATAAATGTTGAGTTGTTAATTTTAATTTAATTAATTAAGATTATAATTAATTAAGATGTAATTAATATTCATTTGAAAGTGATCGTTTCGTTTTAGTGATCACGTGGTCCATGACGTCATACTTTCATGTTAGAACAGGTTCATTTGTGTTTTTAATCTTTACTTTCCTGTTAGGACTTGAACGCTGAACCACGTGGTCCATGACGTCATACTTTCATGTTAGAACACATTTAATAGTTTTATCTGCAACCGATTGTAGAGTTGAGTTGTTTTTTCGGTTCTAGATGGTGTTTAACTGTAACCAAGTGTAAAGTTGAGTTGTTTGGATTAGGATTAACTGTAACCGGTAATGAAAAAAGTTTCTCATGCAGCATCTGGCAACAGTTGTATGGATCAGTTGCTTGGATTTTCATGCTGTGTGTTGCATCGTGTTTCTGAATATCAACTATTCATAGGCCATTTTTTTTTGGTGAAAATTATTTCGTTTGTAATTTAGTGTTTTTGTACTTTTTTGAGTAGTTTTAAAAATGAAACGCTTTTTAAAGATTAGTTCTGATGAACAAATAAAGCGAAAGAGAGCTTCTAAAGACTTAGATGACAGAAAAGAAAAGAACGATTTTCCAAATTCATCGAGGGATGCTGGCTTCACCCTGAATTCTTTGCCAAAGGATATGGTTCATCTAGGAGGTGAAAATTTTATTTACGTCAACTGCTTTATGGGACAAACACGTGTGCACATCAGAAAACATCTTTGTGACGAAGATGGTTTATTCCACCCTACGAAAGATGGAGTATCCTTGTCGCCTAAAGTGTGGTATTCTTTGTGTGCAGAGGTATATGGTATCCTGAACAACAAATCTTCAGATAAAGTGTTTGTGATTGAAAGAGATTTGTGTGTGTCGAAGCAAGTGAAGGCTGGTTTTCAGCTTTTTGTGTTTCAAAGACTGTTTCAGATGAAAAATCTAAGCATGCAATATGTGCCGGAGCACGTTGTGTTGAGAGCTGTAGAGTTGGCTAAACTCGAAGACACCAAAAACTTTATAACGGAATGTGTGAAAACAGAATTAATTACATACACATTATTCAACAATATAACAAAAGAAATCCACAATTCAAAGTTGGATTTGAAACCTGATATAACTTGTGATGGATTCTTACAACTTATCGAATCTTTGGGTAAGTGTTTGTGTGATTCTATTACCCTAAAAATTACCGAACTTGTGAACTGTTTTGGATGTAGGGATCACTATCAAGCAGATTACATGCATGACTGTATATCTAAAAGTAGGACTCAAAAATTTGCTGAATATTTTGAGCAAGCACTTTTCCAAATTAATATGGATAACGTAGCAAAAGACATTGTACAAAAAAATTTAAATGTAGACTTTGATTATGTTCTAGGACAGCAAGAATTTTTTGACGCTGTGGATACAAACGGACTGCTTAAGAGCATTGAAAAAATGTATGTATCAGAAGAGGAAACTGAGTATAATGAATTAATCAATTCATGTATTTAATCTTATGCATCTAATTTTATGTATTGTATAACTTTATATTGTTCACTTTAATAAATTCTGTATTATTTTATTATATTTTGTATCGTGTGATTTTTATATTTTGTCAATTTTTTTGTTACACATTTTTTAGATTTAAAACTTTAAAATTGTACTAACGCTGTAAATATATATATATATTAAAGTATTTATCACTAGCTTTCATTTTAAGTAAAACTTTCATGCGATAAACATCATACGAATTTCTATCTGAAAATATAAATGAATATTAACTTTCGATTAGATCATAATCATTGTTGCAATGGAAGCTTTGGATCAGATGTATCGGGATCCGGAGATACCAGGCAGTTTCGGTGGTATAAATGTTTTGCAACGTGCTTTGAAAGGTCGCGTCAAAACGCAACAGATAAAGAAATGGTTGCAAACGAAAGATTCTTATACTTTGCACAAGCCTTTACGACACAAATTCCCGAGAAATCGTGTCATAGTAGGAGGCTTAAACGAGCAGTTTCAATCTGATTTAGTAGACATGCAGTCTCTATCTTCTTTGAATGACGGATATAAGTATTTACTGACATGTATTGACATTTTGTCGAAATACGCCTGGGCTATTCCTCTGAAAGATAAAACATCGGCGACTGTTAAGTCTGCTTTCGAAAAAATATTTAAAGAACGCAAACCGGAAGTTTTACAAACAGACGAAGGTAAAGAATTTACGAATAAAATCGTACAAGGTTTCTTAAGAAAGAAGAATGTGCACTTTTTCACCACTCATAATGCCACTAAGGCATCGGTGGTGGAACGTTTTAATCGTACACTTAAAACGAAAATGTGGAAATATTTTACTGAAAAGAATACAAAGAGATATATTGATGTAATCGATAAATTAGTATACAGTTATAACCACACATGGCATCGTAGTATTAAAATGGAGCCAGCATCAGTAAACTTCGATAACCAAAGTCAGGTTTGGGAAACATTGTATTCAAACAACAAAATATCTCCAATGAAATCTGACCTGAAATTAGACGATACCGTTCGTATAAGTAAGGAGAAACTACGTTTTGAGAAAGGATATGAACAAAATTGGACAAGAGAAATTTTTTACGATTTATAAAATCATAAATCGGGTACCTGTTGTCTATAAATTAAAAGATTTAGCAGGAGAAATCATAAAAGGAACTTTTTACAAGCAAGAACTACAAAAAGTTTTGGATTCAGGTTTTTACCCCGTGGAAAAAGTGTTGAAAAAAAGAAAACAAGGGGGGAAAATAAAATATTTCGTGAAATTTCTGGGATATCCTGAAAAATTTAATGCATGGGTTGAAGATGTCCGAATGATATAAATAGAGTAGTCATCATACTTACCGTTCATTCCATCAAAAGATGTCATTCTACATCACACTCATCAGCGATAGCTCTGTGAGCTTTTTCCCAAATAATAAAATATCGCAATTTACAACTCAATTGCCCACTCCCATAAATTTAAACGGTGAATGGGAAATGGCTTTGGTCGATTTCATTTATCCGCATACATGGTATAATGTTAGAAAGGATAATAATTTGTTTGGTTTTGATTTAGGGGATGGAAAATTGGAAGGTAGGAGAGTTCCTCCTGGATGTTATGAAACCATACCTGATCTCATTAAAAGTATGACGATACCCTCACATAAAAATAAAATTGAATTTCATTTTCACCCTATTACGAAAAGAGTTACAATCAAGACAGATAAAAAATCGAAAGTAGTTTTTCATGAAGGTCTAGCAGAACTTTTAGGGTTTGAACCCGGGGAATTTACAGGATTGCAACAAAGTCCTTTTGTGGCGGACCCAAAGTCATCGTTTCCCGTGATGTATGTATATTGTGATCTCGTGGATCCTCAAATAGTAGGGGATGTTCAAGCCCCTCTTTTAAAAATTGTGTCTGTCGAAGGAAGCGATGGCGAAATTATTAATTCTCATTATTCGAGACCATTGTACGTACCAGTTATCCGTCAACATTTCCAAACGATACAAATAGATATTAGACTTCATTCTGGAGATTTAGTGCCTTTTGAAAGAGGTAAAGTTTTTGTAACGTTGCATTTCCGTTTACGACAAATCATATAAAAGAGCCTTACGTTTAAATTAGTCTCATTTTCCTTCTTGATTGCGATAAAGAAAGATCAACAAAATGTTGGTGCCTTATACATGTTGTACACAAAAGTTCGAAGATTATTATGCAGGGCAAACAGGAGATGGGTTGCCTTACTATAGAGGAACAGTTTTGCAGAGAGGATACGGTATAGGCGGATTTTTTGCTAAATTGTTTCGCAGTGCGATGCCATTTTTGATAAGTGGTGCCAAAACTATTGGAAAAGAAGCATTACGAACAGGCACTATGGTTGCGAATGACGTGTTATCAGGTGAAAATTTTAAATCGTCTCTCAAAACACGATCAAAAGAAGTCGGAAAGAAATTAGCTAGAAAAGCAGTTGAAAAAGCGGATCAAATGATTGGCCATGGAAAGCTTAAAAGAAAGCGAAAACCTGCGAAACGCATCATTTCATCGAAAGCACGGAAGGTGCAAGGACGTGATATTTTTGACTGTTAATCTACACATTATACTATGGCTTTTCTTTTAAAGGACTCTCCCGAATGTGCTAAATCGGAATTAGAATTATTTCATCTACCTCCTACTCAAACAGTTATTGAAAGAGGCCAATGGGTTGAATTTCACCCACTTTCCAATGTTTCTGATGGAGGGCCTGTGGAATTTAATGTTTCTGGAAGCGGAGAGGACTACCTTGATTTATCCCAAACTCAGTTATATGTCAAAGTAAAGATTTTAAAAAAGGATGGCAAACCCATTCCGGATAAATGTAAAGTGGGACCCGTCAATCTTTTTTTGCATTCTATGTTTTCCCAAGTTGATATTAGTCTGAACGATAGACTCGTTTCTTCAAGCAATAATACTTACCCATACAGAGCCATGATAGAGAAATTACTCAATCACGGGTACGATGAAAAAACTTCTCAACTTTCCTCAGAATTATTTTTTAAAGATACTGCTGGTCGTATGAATGTTGTGGATCCGGCAGATGCAAACCCCAATGAGGGATTTAATAAACGTGCTGAATTGACGAAACACAGTGCTTCGGTTGATATGATTGGTCGATTGCATCTGGATATGTTTCACCAGCAAAGACTCCTCCTTAATATGGCTGATGTGAAAATTAAACTGATTCGTAGTAAACCAGAGTTTTGTTTGTTAGCAGGTGAAGGAGAGTTTAAAGTTTCCCTGGAACACGCTTCCTTATTTGTTCGTAAAGTACGAGTAAGTCCTGGCGTTGTTTTAGGACATGCTAAAAGCTTAGAAAAAACATCCGCCAAATACCCTATTAACAGAGTGCTTTGCAAATCATATTCCATTCCTACAGGCAATATGAGTTTTGTTCAAGATAATATTTTCACAGGTCAGATGCCCAACCGCATCGTGATCGCCTGTGTGGATAATGACGCATTCAACGGCAACTATAAAAAGTCCCCCTTTGAGTTCAAGCATTACAATATTAATTTCATAGGCGTCTATGTGGACGGTCAGCCCGTTCCTCACAATCCACTACAACCTGACTTTGAAAACAATTTATTTATTCGAGCTTATGAGAATTTATTTTCGAATGCAGAAAACAAAGGTTTGTACCTTTCGAGATCAGAATTTTCACAGGGATATTCATTATTTTGTTTTGATCTGTCACCTGATTTATGTGACGGATCTCATCTTAATCTTATCCGTCATAGTAATTTAAGATTAGAAATCAAGTTCGGGACGATTTTGGCACAAACAGTGTCTCTGCTAGTGTATGCTGAATTTGAAAATTTAATTGAAATCAACAAATCTCGCAATATTCTGTATGATTTTGGAAACTAATGAATTCAACACAAATTCATAGAATTTTATCTCGTGATCCTGTTTCGGCGAGATATTTTGCAGGAGTTTTCCCTTCTGACAAAATACCTGATATTCAAAACTTTCCCTGTGCCTTAGTGATCAATACCGATAGACATGACGAAAAGGGATCCCATTGGCTAGCAATTTATGTTCAAGATAAGAAAACTCTGGACTTTTTTGATTCTTACGGACTTCCTCCCGAAACCTATGGAGGAGACATAACAAAATTTGCGAAGAAGTATCACCGAATTCGTTGGAACAAGACAATGCTCCAAAGTTTAACGTCCAATGTCTGTGGACAATATTGTATTTTCTTTCTTGTAAAACGATGTCAAGGACTTTGTATGAAATCTATTACCAATGTATTATCCAGAAGGAAGAATGATTTTCGAATGTATCAATTTGTCAAAAAAAGATATAGTGTAAACATGATTTTTAAAAAATAAAAATTATTTCTCTTATTTTATGTGTATTCAATGTTTCTTAAAACTCATCCCAGTTAGTGGATTACATAAACAAAATCATATTCATTTGTTTTTTTTAGAAAAAAAAAAAAAAATGTATGCTTAAGATTTTTTTCCCCATTAAAATCATAAAAGTTCTATTATTTATGTTTACTAAACAATAATCAGTCAAAATGGTCAAAAAACTATAAAAATAGAAGCTTTCACTCATTTTTGTCATTAAAAGCATGGAATTACTTAAGTTAGTACATCCTTCGACGGTCCTTATTAGCGGGCCTACAGGCTCCGGTAAAAGCTTTTTTGTTAAAAAATTAATTGATTACAAATATTTTCATCCCATGCCCGCACGAATAATATACTGTTATGGAAGCTATCAATCCCTTTTCAATTCCATGAAACATGTACAATTTGAAGAAGGTTTACCGTCGAATCTTAACTTTCTAAAAGATGCTTTAATTATTATCGATGATTTAATGTCCGAATTAGCAGGTTCTGAGCAACTAAGCAAACTTTTTACGAAAGGTAGTCACCATCGAAATATTTCGGTTATCTTTATAACGCAAAACTTATTTCATCATGGCAAAGAAATGCGAAACATTAATTTAAATTCCCATTACATGGTTCTATACAAAAATCCCCGAGATAAAAGCCAAATAATGCATTTAGCTAGACAGATGTTTCCTGGTAAAACTAAGGCTTTTCAAGAAATTTTTAATGCTACTGCATTACCTTTTAGCTACTTATTCATTGATTTAAGGCCCGATTCTTTTGAAAGCTTGCGCATGAGCACAAGTATATTTCCTGGTGATAAACATTACGTGTATGAGCTTCGATGAGCCATTTGTGTAGAGTGAGTCATCCAGTGAGCATGTCATCCGTCGTTGTTGAATTCGAAGGTTTTCAAATTAACTCGAGTGAATTTATTATCAAAGAACTTGCATTTTTTGAAATTGATAATGAATATCATGCCCGTTGGAGCTTTCTTCCACCGCATCCTTGGGAGCAGTTACCCATCGCAAAAAGAAAAACATTTAACTGGTTGACTCGGTACCGTCATGGTTTGCAATGGAATAGTGGTGATTTGCCTTATTCAGCATTAGAACTTATACTTTCATCATTATTTTTATCTCATAAGAATGTTTACACGAAAGGACTAGAAAAAACAAAGTTTTTAGAACGGTTGTCTGGACGAAAGATTTTGAATCTGAATGACTTTAAGTGCCCCAATATTAATCTATTAAATGTTTCAGAGGTAAACTGCCCAAGTCACAAAGCCTGTTTCAAACACTGTGCTTTAACGAAAGCTTTTACCTACGGTAAACATATAAAAGAGAGATTAAGTTCATCGACCATCATTTGAACTCAGGATGTCGACCGTGGAACATCTGAAATTGTTAAGCAAGACAAAGCAAAAAGCAGCCTTTCTTAAAAAGTGTCCCAATAGTATTATAAAAGGGGTCTGTGAATGCGCTTTAAATCTTTTAAAGGGTAACATACCTGTATCTAAACGTCAAAAAAATAGATTATCCGCTCATAAAAGAGCATTGCGTTGTCTGGGAGATAAGAAAGTACCTTTGTTTAAGAAAAGACGACTTCTCGTTCAAAAAGGAGAAGGATTTTTGTCTATACTTATTCCCGCTGCAGTATCAGTGCTCAGTACGTTGATCAATGGAGCTCGCTCGTAAATTCAGACTTGTTCCAGCTGACAGAGATCAAGAGTTTTCCGATGAGCATCTAAGTGATTTGGACAGACAGATTCAGACTATTTTGAAAAGAAAAATAGAGGATGATGAAAAAGCGAAGCTTTATACACAGATTTTGCAAAAGTTTGTATTATTCCCAGATATGAATGCAGTCAAACCCCCGGAAAAACAACTTCCTCAGAAATCCTTTGAAAAATCTCCTGATATAGAAAGCGAAATTCTAAGTTCTGTCCCTATTAAACAAAAGAAAACTGCTGTTAAAATAATGGAATTTTTAAAACAAAATAAAATTTCCTATTCAGAAAGCAAAGAGTTGAAAATCGATGATACTGTAATTAACGGATCAGATTTTGTTCAACTAATCGGATTTTTACTGAGAAATAGAAGAGAAAAACCTATTGCTTTTGATCAATTTCAAGAACTTTTAAAGCAAATTAGCTTTCCTGAAGAACTTATAAAAAACAAGTATTTGAAGCCTGAACAGAAAACTATTTTTGCAAGACCTGAATCCCATCATAGAAAACGAAAATCATCTCAGCACGCTACTTTACCAATATCACAAATACCTTGGTTAAAAATGTAGAAAACTGTTTGAAACTTCACTGTATTTTATGAACCAAATAAAATTTTTATATTGTAAAATATTTATGCGTGCATCTATTTGTGTATTTTTTTTTTCATTTTGTAAGTCTGAAAACTTTTAGAATAACTTTTCTAAATTTTTCTTGAGAAAAGAAATTTTTTTGAAAAGAATGCCCATAAAAAACAACAACAAAAAAAAATATGTGTTCAGGAGATTATTAAATTATGTTTGGAGATTAAAAAATTATGTTTAGGAAAAAGCGATTTATGTTAAAAAATAATAAGAAATTTTATGCTTAGAAAATATTACGTTTTATAAAAAGAAATAATGTTTTGGAAAAAAATATTTTATGAAAAAATATTTTTGTGTTTTAGAAAAAAGAAAAATGTTTTCGGAAAAAATATTTGTATGTTTTAGAAAAAAATTTATTTAAGAAAATAAATTTTTTTAAGTTTAGGGGAAAAAATGTTTTTTATGTTTAAGAAAAAGTTTTTTTATTATGTAAAAAAAAAAAGTTTTGTACTCTGGAAAAAATATTTTTATGCTTAGGAAAAAGTTATGGTTTTATAAAAAATTATCTTGAGTAAAATTATTTTTTTTTTTTTGTATATTAGAAAAAAAAAATGTTTAGTAAAAAAGATATGAATTGGGAAAAAAAATTTATATTGAATAAATTATTTTTGTGTTTAGGAAAAAGTTTTTTAGTTTGGTTTTTAAAAAAGTTTTATGTTTAGTATAAAAATGTATTCAGTAAAAAAAAAATTATGTTAAGGGAAAAAAAGTTTTATATTGGGTAAATTATTTTTGTGTTTAGGGAAAAGTTTTAAGTTTAGTTTAAAAAAAAAAGTTTTGTGTTTAGAAAGAAGTTTTATGTTTAGCAAAAAAAAAAAAAAAAAAAAATGTATTGAGTAAAAAAAAAAAAAAAGTTATTTTAAAGAAAAAAAGTTTTATATTGAGTAAATTATTTTTGTGTTTAGGGAAAAGTTTTAAGTTTAGTTTTAAAAAAGTTTTAAGTTTAGTTTTAAAAAAAGTTTTGTGTTTAGAAAAAAAAAAAAAGTTTTATGTTTAGCAAAAAAATGTATTGAGTTGAGTAAATTATTTTTGTGTTTAGGGAAAAGTTTTAAGTTTAGTTTTAAAAAAAGTTTTAAGTTTAGTTTTTAAAAAAGTTTTAAGTTTAGTTTTAAAAAAGTTTCATGTTTAGCAAAAAATGTATTGAATAAAAAAAAAAGTTATTTTAAGGAAAAATTATGTTTCATTAAAAAATACCTTCAGTAAAAGAGAGAGAGAAAAAAAAAGTTTTATGTTTAGTAAAAAATGTATTCAGTAAAAAAAGTTATGTTAAGGAAAAAAAAAATTATGTTTCATTAAAAAATACGTTCAGTAAAAGAGAAAAAAAGTTATGTATTGGAAAGAAAAAAGTTTTGTGTTTTATAAAAAACATGTGTTCTGTTAAAAAATGTTTGAGTTTTGTAAAAAAAGAGTTTCAGTTTAGTGAAAAAAGAGAGTGGGTTCAATTCAAGGTGACATCATGCAAGAAAACATCCAGTTGAAAAAATGTTACATGCACTGTTAAAAAATATTTGATGAAGGCTAGAGATTATACTTTTTTACAATGAAACTATTTATTAATCATTCAAAATAATGAAATATACAAATCAAATAAACATGCTATATTGCATTGTATACAATTCTAATTTCAAAATGTTTTGTAATGTCCAACTAAACGCTTGTTCAGTAAAATCTTCAAACGAGTTAAAAATTTTTATAAAAGCTTTCTGAACATGTAGAGGTATGTTTTGATTCGTTAATTCCAGTACAGTTTTTGAACGGAAGAAAGGGGTGGCAGTCTCTAAGTCACTGTCCTGTATCTTACGGCATACATCCACTTGAACGGCTGCATACCATTTTATTGACTTTTTCACTTGCATTTGATAGTTTAATTCATTTATAGTATCCGACAGAACACTATTAAAGAATGAACGAAAGTCTTTGTGATTCACTCCAGTCGAGTCAATAATAGTTTTAGTAAAAATATTTTGTGTATTTTGTCTTTTAAAATGTTTTACTTTTTCAAATAATGATTTTTTTGAAAAGGGTGATTTCACAGCTTTAGGTAGAACCTTGTGGAAAGCATCACAATGTTGCAATAAATCCAACTGACGATCAAACATTTCGCTACACTTTGTACATGAGTGTTGTTTTCGAATTTTATGAATCTTCTTATGTTGCATTAAATCGCACTTTCTTGTAAACATTTCATTGCAATCTATACAATGAGGACGAACCATATCCTTTGGCAAAGAATTCAGGGTGAAGCCAGCATCCCTCGATGAATTTGGAAAATCGTTCTTTTCTTTTCTGTCATCTAAGTCTTTAGAAGCTCTCTTTCGCTTTATTTGTTCATCAGAACTAATCTTTAAAAAGCGTTTCATTTTTAAAACTACTCAAAAAAGTACAAAAACACTAAATTACAAACGAAATAATTTTCACCAAAAAAAAATGGCCTATGAATAGTTGATATTCAGAAACACGATGCAACACACAGCATGAAAATCCAAGCAACTGATCCATACAACTGTTGCCAGATGCTGCATGAGAAACTTTTTTCATTACCGGTTACAGTTAATCCTAATCCAAACAACTCAACTTTACACTTGGTTACAGTTAAACACCATCTAGAACCGAAAAAACAACTCAACTCTACAATCGGTTGCAGATAAAACTATTAAATGTGTTCTAACATGAAAGTATGACGTCATGGACCACGTGGTTCAGCGTTCAAGTCCTAACAGGAAAGTAAAGATTAAAAACACAAATGAACCTGTTCTAACATGAAAGTATGACGTCATGGACCACGTGATCACTAAAACGAAACGATCACTTTCAAATGAATATTAATTACATCTTAATTAATTATAATCTTAATTAATTAAATTAAAATTAACAACTCAACATTTATCCTCGTTATCCTATACGATAAAATCACGTGACCTCCATTTTTCCAACCCCCTCTTTCCCCCATAAAAAAATCCAACAAACAACAACTCAACATTCATCAAAAAAACAACTCAACATTAACCCTCGTTATCCTATACGATCAAGTCACGTGACACCCCCCACTTCCGGTTCCGCCCCCCCCTTTTTGATTGACAGGTAGACACGCCCACAAAAAACAACTCAACCCACCCTCGTCTAACAAGACGCTCTCAGCCAAAAAACAACTCAACCCACCCTCGTCTAACAAGACGCTCTCAGCCAAAAACAACTCAACCGACCCTCGTCTAACAAGACGTCATCCTGATGACGTCACTTCCGGTTTAGGCCACGCCCCCCCCTGTGACGTCACTTCCGCCGCACATACGGGGCGGCTTACTACTTACCTCATATAATATTGATACATTTAGTAAATTTTAAAAGCGCATATCATAACTAAAAATCCATTTTACCCAACGGCCCCACCAGTGGCCGCGAGGTTCTGACCTCCAAACTGGTAGACGGTAGGTGCTGGGTTCGAACCCAATCGCGACCGTCGGCCTAACCGTTCGGAGTTTTCCGTGGTTTCCTTCGAGCCTTGCGTAAATACGGGTTAGGTTCCCTTAGAAAGACCCCCACGGAGGGCATCCCACCCCTTAGGGCCTATATCCCACAGTGTAGATAATTGGCCGACATAAATACAAACAAACAAACAAACCATTTTACCCATCCAATAACCATCATCGATAATTTACAGTATTTTTTGTAATGTTTTTTAAAAAAAATTTCTCTTTAGGCCGTAATGTAACGGAAAACTTTTGATTGTCCCTGTAAATAAACTAATCATGATAAAAACTTCATTTTCAATAGCGTTCGTGGTAAGGTAAATGTCAATATCTTCCAAAAATTTTATGGCAATCCGAGTATATTTACGTGAGTTAAAGCGCGGACAGACGGATAGATAAACCAAAAACACAAATTCTGTTTAACTTTGTTTTAAAGTCTTAAAAATTAGTCAGAAGGGGCAATCTCTAAACTTTCTTCTATCTTATGCACATTAATACTTCCTAAAAAATGCAGCATAGCAGCGCCACCGATTAGGCGGTTTAAACCAAAATCAAGTCAGCAACAACTTATGTCAACTTATAACTGAATCTGAAGTTTGATAAAAATCCATACATTGTGTTTTAGGACAGAAATAGAGCTATTGCAAAATCTTAAAAAAATAAAATAAAAAGGAAAGAAAAAACTACATAACAGCGCTACATGATGGGTAATGTAAACCAAGTACTAATCAGGATCGATCTTTTTTATCAGGTACTACCTGAATCTGAAGTTTAATGAAATCCATACATTAGTTCTTGAGATATCGTGAAAAATGCAGCATAACGGCGCCATCTGTAGGGCGATCTACACCAAAAACTAAATAAGACTAATCTATATCGGGGCTAATTGAATCTGAAGTTTTAGAAAATTTCATGCATTTGTTCTTGAGATAGAGCTATTGTGATAAACACGAATTATGTACCATGGCACAGCGCCACCTGTTGAATTAAGTGCACCAAAACATAATCAACATCATGTTATATCAAGCACTAACTAAGCATAAAGTTTTATGAAAATTCATGTGCTAGTTTTTGAGATATGGCTATTGTGAAAATTGTGAATAATTCAGCTTAGCAGCGCCACCTGTTGAAAGATATACACCATATACGATATACCGAAAACTAATCAGATCTAGTTCATATCTGGATCTAACAGAATCAAAAATTTTTCGAAATTCTGTGCATTAATTCTTTAGAGTGCCCACAAAATTTTTGTCAACAGACAGACGTTTCTTTTGTCAGCAAAAGAAAGAACAGATTCAATTGAGTACAATACAGATGATCTCGATTTCTGTTAATCGCAGTACAAAAGTACATAGACTCATAGACATTTGATAAAAATATGTTTTTCGGGTTCTCTGATTCTAAAACTTGTAAATCCGTCGAAGACCGGGTTTCAAAAATTTTCATGAATTTAATACTTTCTTTTACGATAGAAGAAAGTAAAAAGATTGCATTGAGTGTAATAGATATGATGAAACGAATAAACAGTAGAACAGAAATACAGTTACTCGGGTAAGAAACAAAATTTTTCCTTGCGGTTGTATTTATAATTTAAAATATTGTTCCTTTCATTTTTAATTAAAATCTTAAAAGTAAATTTAAAAGCTTAATTACTCCTATTATTACAGGTAAACATGATGCGGAAATCTGAATGCAAAAGAAAGAACAGATTCAATCGAGTACAATACAGATGATCTTGATTTCTGTTAATCGCAGTACAAAAATGGAAAAGAGTGACTAATTATTATTTTTTTTTTCAGAAAGAAAAAAAAATTGAACTTTTACCGGTTAAATTCTGACACAGTTTTTGAACTTTACATGAATGAGGGAATGACGCAGAAAATGACATAACGCTCTGATGGCAGACAAACTTTTGCAGAAAAAAATGCAAGTTATTTTGGATTCCGAGGCCACGTCTCCAAGTTCGATATTTCTGAGGAAGTGCCAGAAAGGAGTCTTCCCTTGTTTGAATGTTTGTGTTAAACTCCTAGGAGGCTTCTACTTCCCGTTTTTCGCCTCTTAAAAAACAACCTTAAAAACATTAGTCGTTGGGGGACCACCGTAATACTTACCCATCATGGATACGCATAATATAAAATATGAAAATAAAACGCATGTAAACTATTTATAAAATGCTTCGCAATTCCAAAATAAAGTTTAAACGCATATTTAAATAGTTTTAATATACATAGTAATGCTCTATCAATGACTTGCTGATGAGCCGATTTCGACAAATTATATAAAACTCCAAAGTACGCCAGTAGTACCGGATTGCGCTAAAGAAGCATCCTTATAGCTCCAAAAATAATAATCATATTAACTAACAATTTACTGCGTCGGATAAAGCGTCTCATTTCCAATTGAAATATTATCTTTGAATTGAAATTTGAATGAAATACAGGGTCATGAAAAATCGAAGAATGTGGAAAACAGGATTACAAATATCTCGACAGCTAATAATCCGATCGATTTCATTCTTTATGCAAAATTTGTGTTATTTTATTGCCTTTTACGTCCCCTCCTTAAAATAAAACATTTCGAAAATTTTTGTATCCCTTTCATCAGAACGAACTTTTCGAGAGTCCGAAAAAAATAGTTCCAGATAATCGAGGTTAATGATATTAAATAGGCTTCGTCCCATTCTTGTATATTAAGCACATACAAAGTTTCAAGTCTGTATCTCAATTTGTTCGGGAGATAGAGCGGTTACAGACAGACAGACACGCAAACGGAAGGACGGCAATTTTTTTTTTTTTTTCTAAAAATATGTTTTTCGGAATCTCCAGTATCTGAAACGTGTAAATCCGTCATAAAATTTTTTTCGATTTTCAAAACGATTGCAATACTTACCCTATACTACGTATGATGGGTAAGTAGTAAAAAGATAAAATTTAGCGGGGGGGGGGGGGTGGATTTTTAGGACGAACTCTATTCGTCTCTTTCCTTTGCCTGTCTATCACAGAGTCTTTTAAAAAAAACTATATCAGTCAGAGAGTTCAAATTTTGTTCAAAAATTTTCACTTACAGCCGAATACCTCTTGTCACACAACAAATCATAAAATTTTGAAAAAAAAACTATTATTTAAACTAGCATACGCAGCCCGCTTCGCCGGGCTTAATTTGAAAAACAAACTTTCAGCATATACATATGGGTGGTTGTACTTGAATGCACAGACCTGCGCGTTTTTTTCTATCTTGCTTTTATACCTCTGGACCGAGTTGGCGCATTGCCAAGATTTGCTTCCTCTGGACCGAGTTGGCGCATTGCCAAGATTTGCTTTCCCCTGTGCCTCAATTAATTATCCTCGGAATTCCTTTTATTTATAGAGATTAAAATCTTTTTTTTTTTAATAGCATCAGTTTATTTATTTATTTATTTATTTATTTATTTTCTAATTGTTGCACGCAAATTTAAATAGATATAAAAAGCATTATATATGTAACATAAATTAATGGATTAAATGAATCACTTGTAAAACGCGCTTAATACCTATAAATATCTTAATATAAGCCTGCAATAAATAAAAAAGTTAATTAAATTTTAATAGTTTTTCAGTATTTACTTTACAAAGTAAACTAATTTTAGATTTATATCATACTTTAGGCTGCCAGTTACCGACGACTGACGTGGCACTCAACGTGTTAAAAAAATCTACTTTTATTCTTATTTTACTCTTGCTTTCCTGTTCATAACTTCAGTGTTACTAAAAGCACTTTGTTGAAATCAATTATGTCAGGGCTGTCGTTACAATTCCTTCTTATTGCATACTGAAAGCTGTTTAACATAATCTTGTTAAATATTAAACTTTATTGATCGGAAACATTTTGGTCCTTTTCCCATCTTCATATACTAGAGATAACCTTTTTTTTTTTTTTCTTTCTTTCCTTGACGTCAGTTGACGTCAATGGAATCTGATCTGACCACCGTCCAGAAACAGTCATTTGTATTCTAAAGAAAGGTATTTTAACGGCCCCGAGCAAGCCTTTCATTTAATTAAGTCGGATAAATATATAAAATGCGCTTACAGAGATTGATTTTTTTTTTTGTTATATATATATATATATATATATATATATATATATATATACAGTCGGCTCTCGTTAATTCGAACTCGTCGGGCCCACAAGAAATGTTTGAACTATCCGAAGTTCGAATTATGGAAAATATGAAATGAAAACATGCTTAATATGATGCTATTAAAAGGGAATTAATGTTATAGTGTTTTTCAATATATACTTCGCCTGTTATCATTAGAATATGATTTAATATTAAATTAGAATGTATAAATACATAAACTAATAATTAAAAGATTAGAAACAACCACAATGGAAGAAAAATTTAAAGCGTCACTATGGACAGACGGGACCACTAAGAATATGGATATCAAATACATTGGATTCTATGTATACTCGTTCGGAAAATTTTTCACAAAAATTAAAGGAAGAAAGTTATTCAAATGATCTGAAATCCACGAGAAAGAAAAGAAAAAAGAAAAATCGGAATCCTAATTAGTTCGAATTAAACGAAGTCAAGAGAAAATGAGTTCGAATTAATGAAAATGTTTAACGTTATTCTGGCATTGAAAATTTCGGGACTTCATATTTAGTTCGAATTACGCGAGGATTCGAATTATCCGATTTCGAATTAACGAGAGTCGACTGTATGTATATATAAAGACGTCAAATGTAATCCCATGTGTGTAGTCGCAAAAGCAACAAAAGATATACGCTTTAAGCAGAGGGTATAAGCTCAAGGCAAAGAGTATACCCTAGAGCGTATTACTATAGCTTTCTTGAGAAACAGAGGGTATACTTTGTTCCTTTAAAAAAAATCTAGAAAGTCTTCGGCATACACCCCCGTATACCCTCCAATACATCCCTGATAATTTCACATTATATGTCATGTGAGTATATGTCGATTTAGTAACTTGGTCGAACATAATTATGTTGTTAAATAGTATGTTCAACAATGTGAAATTTTCTGACTCATTTTTTAAACATACAGACATCAAATTGGACAAGGGCGGATCTGGAGAGTCCTCAAGGGGAGGTGGAGGGAACGGGGCATTTTAGAATTTTGTAGACTTTAATCTAATGTGAGCGTCGGGACTAATTTTGCAATGCGGGTGGTGTTACTCCTACTTTTTGCTGCGTGTTTATTAAACTTTATTGATCGAAAACATTTTGGTTCTTTTCCCATATCCGTATACAAGAAATATATATATTTTTTTATTTCCTTGACGTCAGTTAACGTCAGTGGAATCTGATCTGACCACCGTCCAGAAACAGTCATTTGTATTCTAAAGAAAGAGGTTGCATGTCAGTCCGGCTCCTGGATACGCTCATTTAGTTATAATGAATAGGACTCATCTTAAAGATTGACAAGTAAAGGTAGATAAGGATTTCTCCTACCTCTTTTGTGTAAAGGATTAAAAAAAGGGGTGAAATGTATAAGTTATCCAAGGAAAAATCCTAACTACATTTTGCTACTTTATCTTACTATTTGGCGACATTTTTTTTTTAAAGAGGTGTGAAGAATTTTCCAATAAAACAAATATCACTCGAAGAAATTAATATATTTTGTAAACATCTAAATATTAAAAGTTTTACATGCAGTTAAACAGAAAAAGTTTTCTTTTTTTTCTTTGTGAAAACTAAAACTTTAAACTTAAATATATTTCATCAATGCATAAAAACGAAATTGTAAAAAGACTATTATGCATGAGAAAACGAATTTATTGCAAACAAACAATTAATAATAAAAATTATTATTATTATGATATTGGAATAGGTGTCACGATGCTAAAAAAATCCACTTTTTTTAAGCAGTTTATCCTTTACAAAATGGAGCGCGATTCGTATCTCTTCAAACAATGAAAATTTTAAAAATAATTGCTATAAACTAGTTCTAACTCAATCTAAGTATAAATTTAGAAATGCACATTTAACATCACTCATTAAGCTTTAAGAGGATTTAAATAATTTTCGTACAATCCAATATCTTATTGTTTAAAACAAAATTGTACTTGTCAAGTACTTTTATTTTAGAAAAATTTTCCCCCATGAAAAAAGAATATATATATTATATTAACTTTAAAAAGTACCAGTTAAAGATGATAAACTACATTTAGTCTGGAATTTCTACATAATTTTTAATGGAATGAAATTACCCTCAATGTTAACGATAAAATTGGCAGGATCAAAAGAAAAAATTAAAAGAAATGGTGTATAAATTAGAGTTTTTTCTTTTATTTTAGAACTTCTGAAAATTTCCATCATATTATACTTTTAAATACAAAATTGCAAATAAAGATAAATTATTTTGTTGTAAATCACAGATATCTGTATAGATTATAATGAAATCTGAAAAATTTAATATCTCGGAGAAAATCTCCGTGTATGTTTCGTGAAATATGTTATTTACAAAAATTTTTTTTTTTTTTTTTTTTTTTTTTTTTTTTTTTTTTTTTTAGAATTTTAACTCTAATATATGTTTGAAGAGTTTTAAAAATAAAAAGGTTTAAATCATAACAAAATACTAAAATCTTTTTAATATTTTAGTGATTTTTTCTTATTTGATCTAAAAACAAAATCGCTAAATTCTCTTACATTTATGAAGTATAACGTTCATTCGTAAATGCATTTAAAACTCGCGATATTCTGAAAAATCAAATGACCTCCCAGGATATACCATGAAATTTAGAGACAAATAAATTAAATATTTCCAGTCAAAATATGTGTAATTATATTTTTCAATTTTTATTGACTGTGTCATTCAGTGGACAAAGAATATTTTTAATTCTGGAAATGCTTTTATAGCTTAAGAAAGTTTTTTTTTCTTTTTTTACATGATTGAAACTGAATTTTTCAATAGAGAACCTATAATTTTGTGATAGCAATATTAATTTCAGGTTTAGTAAATATATTTTCAAAAATATAAAAAAATATCCGATATCTTTGGTACATATTTGATAGTTTAAAAGTAGTAAACTTATTAAACATTATAAATATTTTCAGACCTAATTTAAATTAGAAACTAAAAAATAAATAAATAAATAAATTTAGCATGAAAACTTAACAAAGCAATCTTATAAGCGCCTTTTTTTTTAACTTATGTAAGAAAATTAGTTGAAAACTGTCACAATTTGCTTAAAAAAAAAAAAAAAAAAAAAAAAAAAAAAAAAAATTAGGATTTAGTATGAAATTTTAAGAAAATGTTACGTTTTATGCAACAAAATTTGAAATACAAATTGAAAAACATCAAAACAAAATGTATGCGTGTTTTTTTTTTTCATTTTTTAATTTGTTGTGCAATTTAAATTGAACAAAACTAAAACCAGTAAAGATTATTTCCAATGAATATTTAAATAACTTATCTAATTAGACAGTTCATCTTTCAATACCTTTTCTAAGTAAATATTGCATCCCCACATTATTATTGACATCATTTACATTTAAGAATTCAGCTTCAGAAGTAAAACGTAACTTTTTTTTGTTGGTTGGGGGGGGGGGGGGGTAGAAACCATTTCCGTAGCAAAAGCTTTTTATCTACAGAATGACAAAAATTAATAATGATTAAAAAAATTTTACATTTGTTTTGATTAAAAATATAAAAAGTATTAGACAGAATAGTTTGAATATAAATTAAATTATATCAAAAATATCAAACTTCTTGATAGTTTGAAAATAAAAGTTGGTTATACATCATGGTATATATTATGGTAAATATATATATATGCATATGTATATATATATATACATATGCATATATATATAATATATATGCACATGTATAATATGCATATGTATATAATATACATATGCATATGCTATATATATGTATATATATATAGCATATATATATACACACACACACACACATATATATATATATATATATATATATATAGATAGATAGATAGATAGATAGATATATGTATATATGTACCGAACCCTGTTAGATCGGTGATTGAAAGATAAACTGTCTAATTCAGGACAGTCCAATGCGGCGCCCAAGGAGGCCATTGCGCCCTCTGAAATTTTTTTGGCACCCTTTTGAAAGTTTCCTATTGCTAACACTTTAAGAATAAAATTCCAAATTAAAGGAATCTTTATTAAAAATCTTTGTTATTTGCTTGAGAGAGTCTTCAAATTCTCTGTGAGTTTATTTTATGCATCAAAAATGAAAAATGACTTCAAAAAATTGATCCGATGTAAATCTTTCTTCATTAATTTACAGTTATTCTTTATATATATATAAAAAAATTTTTTAAGGAAATAATGGCGATGGCAAATGGGAAAATTTAGCTACTCTGGCTGATGTTGTTACTCTGGCCCATTTCTATGCTGCAATACGAAAGAAAGGATGCCATTTTCTCTTACAAACTTTTAAAATTTCAGGTATTTTTCTCACCTAAAATTTTTCTCATTCTGTTTAAAAAAAAAAAAAAAGTAAAATCATGCGGAATGATTTTCATCAATGAGAGCTTTTCCAGGTTATCTCTTTGGAATTATGCATTGTTTACTAATATGCTTGTCTTTGTTTCTGTACTTTTTGTAATGACATATTTGCGCCTCCCAAGTAAATCAAATTGTATATTTGCGTCCTTAAAAAAAAAATAAGTAAATAAATAATAACAATGTCTTTGATTTTTTATTTTTGATATAGACTCTTTGATTTAAAAATTCTGCCTCTTGCTAAGAAAAAAAAAAAAAAAAAAAAAAAAGAGCGTTTTTTTCCCCCATTCTGCTTCTCGCTGAAAAATGTGCAATTCGTGATTTACTATGATTTATCGGTGGTTGTTTTAAATTTTCTTTCCTTTTTTACTCGAAGCTTCGGAAACATTAGATCTTATGTCTTCTATTGCGATATGTATTTGGATGTATGTATCGCTACTAAATATTGTGGAATATTTTTGTTGCATGTTTTGAGCCCTGTAAATAATGGTACCCTTCATTATTTTCCAAGAGCTGAAATACGCCCCTGATTTGTGGAAGGTTGGACAACTTTGGTCTAATTTAAACAGCCAGTTATTTATAGATTCATTAGAAATATCTTTTCTGGCTTTAGTTTCGTTTAATTTCACATTTAACTGCACAACAGATTAAAGAGTGAAAAAAGCAGAAAAGCTTATAGTTATGTTAAAAAAAAGTTACTTATTTTATATTTAAAACATTTTTCTATAAAACCTGGTATTTTCTTAATAAACAATGCTAAATCCTACAGTAAAAAAGAAAAAAATACAAATTCTTTAAATTTTTTTTTTTAAATGACCGAATTAGTTTCGTCATAAATCAGTTAGGAAAATATTCATACTTTTCTGGTATATTAGAACTATTCAGCTCTGCATTGTATAGTTCTTACAGTCTTATTATTCTTTTAACAAAGATTTTTTTGTATTAATACAATTAATAATTAATATTTATTTATTGCGTAAAACCCTCTGTGTGCGTGTAATACTTGTATTTCACCGATTAATATTAATATTCAGATACTTTCACTTTCGGGAAGCTGTTTGTTGTCGGTTTTGCAATTTAAAGTATCTTCATATTAAATAAATGCAACCAAAACCGAAAACGTAAAAACGTACAGTGTTACATAACAGCTTCAGGTACCATATGAAAATGGTATCATATAAAAATAGTATTAAAATTCAAGGGAGGATTCTAAAAAAAGTGCTCCTGTACTTTAAACACTGGATTCGGTGATATATGTCGATGAATATATATTTTGATGCATCATGATAAATATCCGATATTTATTTAAAAAATAAAATGAAGTTCGATATTTTTTATATTTTCATATATTTGATATTTATTTTCAATATATTGTGTATGATACTTTTGATATTTTCAAATAAAAAGAAGTTGTAAAATATTCTTCTTTAACTATTGACTATGTTACTCTGTAGACACAGAACTTTTGCTCTAGCAGTAGCCTCTTAACCCCCTCCCCCTCTCGTTAAAAAATGAAATAAATAAATAAAGGTAAAATAATAATAATAATAATAATATACTTCTAGCTTTACATTTGACCTTGGATTTTTAAATGTACAACCAATAATGTTGCGGGACAATATTTAATTAGAATAGTTATTGGGAAAATAACTGTCTAACTTGCATAAGTTATTTATTGTTTTAGTATAATAATTTTTTCTTTCCATTTTTCTCAGTTTAAACTATAAGATAGGTTGAGTAATGAAAAAATGGATAAGCTTGCTTTTGTTTCATAGCTACCCTATATGTATAAAATCCTAATGAAACGACTTCATGAAACGATTTTATGAAAACAACTGATTAAATGACTATTTTGTTTGAAGGCGATTTCTTCAAAAATTTCCTGTGATGTCACAATTGGCAAAATGACTATTATTATAGCCTTGAACCAAACTGAAGAATAGGGTTTATTATTTTATTAGTTATTAGCTGGAAATAAATGTGTAACTACATATATTCTTTTAAGTGTAATAATTTTCTGTATTAAGTGTATAAATTTCTGTAATCATCTGTGTACGATAAGTTCAATTGCGGTTTTTATAGCCTGGAACCGAATGGAATATTACGGTCCATTGCTCAACTGAATGTAAATGACAATAAAATCTTAAACAAATTAATCTTTCAATAATATTACGTTTTTAATATTTTGCATTTAGGAATTATAAAAATTATTAAATTTCCTTTTGGAACTATTTTGGTATCTGAAACGAATATCTGAAATAATAGTAGCATAAATTACTGCAAAGAGAAAAAAAATCGTCTTTTTATTTTATTTTCAATTTTAATAAGAAAATGACTTCAATAATGCAAAAATGACATTATTTACTCTTTTCTTTTGAGCATTCGCAGAAATAATATTACATTTTTATGCTTCTAAAATTTAATGCTATTACTATTAAATTTAAATGCTATAAAATTTAAAATATAACATTTTAATAAATATTCCACATTAATTTTAATGAAGTATTAATATGTAAATCAAATTAATACTTCAATAAGATGATTTAATTATATTTTTAGTACACGTAAATCTAGAAAGAGAAAAAAAAAAAAAAAAAAAAAACTTCAAAAATTAAAATTACAACACCAGTCACGCAAAGAATTTGGAGCGTTAATGTTAAATGTAAGGGGACGTTCTTTTTGAAAGTTCTCTCTTGCATTCTAATAATTTTAAATGTTACTTTTACTTTCAGTTAATTTTGTGGGTAAGCTTTCGAGATGCGAGATTTTTTTTTTCAAGTTTCATGTACATATATATTTTGTATCAAACTACTAACAAAATCTTCATTTGATGCCCTCCTTCACATTTTGTTTTGGCACTCGAGGTACTTCCCCATCTGCCCTTCCCTGGTTTCGGACCACGCTTTGTGTATATTTGTTTCATAACTGATAATAACATAGGCATAATTTTACCTTGTCTGATTATTTTGTTTTGTTGAAAAATATTACAAAAGTCTTATTAAAGTTAGTTGTATTTTTAAAAGACCCCCCCCAGACACACACACACTCTTTTTTTTTCCTTTTGAGAATGTAATTGCTCTATTTATATAAATGTTTATTTATTTGCTTATTTTTTAAATTTAATAATCCCAACTCATAAAGTATTATTAACTATTGGTACACACTTTCTTTTCTTTCTTTTTTTCTTACTGTACATAGAGAAGAACAGTGCATCCTCTCTAACTTTTATTTATTCAAAAAAAAAAAAAAAAAAACAGCTAACACTGGAATTACAATGGAATTAATTACTGGAATTAAAAATGGAATTACACTTTGTTGACAAATCTAGATAAAATTATGATTTTTGGTAGAAAAAGCATACTGCGCACAATAAATATATATATAATGAATATTATTTACAATGTACTGCGAAAAAAAATATATAAAAAAAAATAAAATAAAAAAAAAGCCTTAAAGCTTTAAGTAAAAATTCCCTTTCATGTGACATCGCATTTTCATTAATAAAAAATGCAGAATAAAGATTCAATATTAATGAAATTTTATTAAGAATGTTAATTTTTGCTAAGCTTCTTCTTCTTCTTCTTTTTTTTTTTTTTTTTCTTTTTCATATTTTTTTAAATGTATTTCTTAAAATTATCGTAAGAAACCACACGAAATAATAGACTTTAAAAATATCATTTGCCATATTATTAAACTATCTAAGATTTCTAAAATTTTTCCTACCATATAATCAAAAAACTTTCATATGTAGTGTTATTTTCATACAAAAAAAAAAAAAAAAAAAAAAAAAAAGAATAGCGTTTTTAATTTCCTATAAAAACGATGAAACTTTCAGCTGCGGATGTCGAAGTTAAAATTTCGAATCAATTTTCGCGACAGAACGCGAAAAAAAGTCGACCAAAAAGTCGAGGAAGAGGAGGGGGGGGGGGGTACAGTCTATTATAAGTAAAGCTGTAATCAGTTTATTAAAAAAAATTTAATATGTTAGATTTAAACAAAAGCATTATGATTTGACATTTAATTTTTATTTCTTTTAAAGGACAAATTATAAGTCCACCTTAACGTTATTTTTAATGGTGGTGAAGGGATCTCAAGATTGGGTTGTTATAACAGAGTTCTAAGTTTGTCTAACACAGTAAACAAGCAATTTCGTAAAATTGAGATAATTGTTTAAAATTTCATGTGAAAGAAAATATGTAAAGACCAGTTACATTATAGAATAATTTTTAAAACCTTTATTTTGAAAAAGAATTTTTGCATTTTAAATATGTTTTTACTTTTGTAAGAAATCCATCTATGGCTAGGAAAATGGAAAGCTTAACAAGTTTCTTTTTATTTGTAAGTTATAAAAAAATATCATCACTTATGGTATACTTAATGAATTAAACCTAATATAGGATCAGAATGAATACGCAAAGTATAAAGTTACTTAAGAAACAACGGTAAATAAATGATAAGGTGAGAAAATTTAATTTGTTGCCAATAGGCAACATTATGCACTAAAGGGTTAAGATATATTACGGCAATGAAAACTAGTTTTTTTATAATCTATAACTTAACATATTTTATAACTTTTTCCATATGATTTTACTTAATTTTCTACTTCCCTATTAGCCGGTTTATAAAGCATAAAAAATTACAACGCATTGAAAAAGCATTTTTGTCTATATCTAATTATATGATTAAAAGATTTTCCGGTTTACGAAATTCATGTTTAATGAGACACTTAAAATTTTGATCTTAATCTCAAATCCGATCCAAACTCAAAATCTACCATATTCATAGATTACATAAACATAAGATTTCTTTGCCAAAATTTTTTTTTGAAAATCGCCAATAAGGGTTGCCAAGTTAGTTAGTTACCATAGAAGGGATCTAGGTCTCAAGAGAAGTACAGTTGGCAAAAAAAGTATTTGTACACTTCATTTTTTTAAATTATAATGAAATTAAACAAAATATTTAAGCAAAAAATACTGTAATACATTAATTTAATGCATTATAATATTATAGAAGCAAAAACAAAATTAAACGAATCGATTTTTTACATTATAATAAACAAATATACAAAAATATAATGCAAAAAAAGTATTTGTACACTATATTAATGTAATATAATTAATGAAAATTTAGTAAAATGATACAAATTATTATTTTGTGCGAATTCATTTAGCGTTTATGACTACTTCTAGATGGTGTGACATAGATTCCACCAACTTTTTTGTAGCGATCTGGTTAATGTTATTCCATGACACAATAAGAGCTTCTTTAAAACTGTTTTTTACTGATACATATTTTTTTTCGGATTTTTGCATCCAATAGCATCTGCAAATTTTCTATTGGATTCAAGTCTAGAGATTTTAGAGGTGTTACCAGTCCTCTTTGAGTATTGTCGTAAGCATGTGCTGGTGATCACAGCAGTATGCTTTGGTCGTTATCCTGCAGAAAGTGAAAAGCTTCCTCTATGCATAATTTCTCGTCACGGTTTAATAAATTATAGAGCGACACATCAATGTATGTTAAACCTGTCCTTCCATTGTCAATAAATTTTAAATGTCCTGCTCCATTAGAAGCTATACACTCCAAAACTATAATATTTCCCCCAACATGCTTGATAGTTTGAAGTATACGTTTTGGATCTAGAACAGTTTTATTTTTACGCCAATTTTTTCGAATGCTTGATGGTAGGAAAATTTCGAATTTTCCCTCATCAGAAAAAATTACTGTTTTCCAAAAATCCAATGATTTACTTCTGTATGTGAAAGCGAATACTATGCGTTTTCGCCTATTTGTTTCCCTGATGAATGGATTTTTCCTTGAGGTTATTCCTTTTAAATCTGCATTGAGAAGAATATTTTCTATTGTTTGAGGTATTACTCTGAAGCGAGAAGATGTAGCAAGGTCTCCAGCAAATTTTTGAACCGAACGCATAGGATTTTTTAAAGCTTTTTTAACAACACTCCCTTTTTCCCTCATTGTTAGTTTGCTAAGAAGTCCTGGTTTTCATTGAATTTCGATGCTTTCAATTTATTCATAGTTTCTCACTATACATCCAATAGTTGTAAATGGTAATTTAATAGCTTTTACAAATTCTTGTTGCGAATTTAAATTTTTATTATGCTCAATCATAGGATTTCATACATCTAGAGGTGCCTCTCTAGTTTTAGGTTCTATACTCAATTACTTCAAGAGCAAATTAGATTAAATGTCAGACAAATATAATATGAACTTAAAAATTATTAACAGCTTCTGTAAAAGTAGTCCTTTGAACCATAAACACAATAAAACACAGTACATATCAGGATGGAGAAATGTACAAATACTTTTTTTGCAAGAAATTTTTAAAATTTTCCTATTAGAAAATTATTTTACATCTTTTTCGAAATTTTCTGTTGTGTAATTTAAAACGGACGGTAAGCAGACTGTATTAAAACTATTTTTGACAAAATATCTGTTTTTATTTAGTTAAAAATTAAAAATTTTAGAGTGTACAAATACTTTTTTTGCCAACTGTATTTAGACAAGTTTAAAAAGGGATTAGGGGACATAACAATGCTTGTCAATAAACAATGGGGAGCCGGAGTGACCATCTCCCAAAGAAAGATACTTTAACGGCCCCGAGCAAGCCTTTCATTTAATTAAGTCGGATAAATATATAAAATGCGCTTACAGAGATTGATTTTCTTGCTATAAAAAAGCGCCAAATGTAATATCACGTTATGCATCATGTGAGCACATGTCGATTTAGTAATGTGGTCGTATATAATTATAGCAGTTATTTGAAAATGAAACCAGTGGAGTAAATTGCATTAAGGCTGTTCTTAAATCAAAAAGGGCAACTTTATGACATAGGTTTTAATTTATTTTTGCTCAGAAATGCATAATAATAGCAGGTGTTGTTATTCAGAAATTGTCCAATCGCACTAAGCTTCTTCTTTTTTTTTTGGGGGGGGGGACGCAATAGAAAAGCAAATGCTGTCAAAGTTGGCGTTTTGAATCGAATTTCCCGACGAAAGCAGACAAACCAGTCAAGCTTGGATGGAAAACATGATCGTCACGTGATCAATTTCGCCTATAACTCAATAGATAATTTTTTGATCACAAAATGGAAAATAAAATTCGATTCCAAATCGCTTCCATTGTCAGATCTTACAATTTTATAGCTTTCCGATGAAATATGATTTGTGAATGTATCAAAACGTTTTGTGCTTGTTGAGCGGAGCAGTTCAGAACATCCTTAAGCCTCTAAAATTCACTTTTCAACAATCTGAAATTTCTAACTTATTTTTTTAATGCAAAGATATAAAATTTTAAGGGCTGACCATTGAAGAGATTTCGAATCGAATAGCGTTTCCCATTTTTGATAAATAAATCATCGAGTTATAAACGACTCGTGTCACGTGAATCACATATTTTCCCCTTTCTTGCGCTGCGGCATAGGGAATTCGGTTTAAACTATAAGCAATATGCATGTAAAAAGTTAGTTCAGTTAGGATGTACATACTACAATTGAAAATATCATTTCAGCAATTTCCATTAATAAAGAGAATGGACCTAAATTCTTTTGTGTAGCCCTGTATAGAGGTATACATTTGCACACAACAAGTAACATGAAAAAAAGTAACTAAATTTAAAAGCGCATACCGAAATCGAAAACGTTTTCAGTAATTATTGCTCAAAGACAGCACTGTAGCCGATTTATTTTGTTTGTCCAAGTAAATGAATAATGAATGCTATGAATGCCCTATAACATAATAATCATCTTGTAGTGAAATTGAGTGATTTTCATTAAATTCAATATCTTTGAAATATCCTAATGTTATCAAAATACACAGTAAACGATTTTTTATTAACCGACTTCAAAGAGGAGGTTATGATTTCGACCTGTATGTATTTGTTGTTCACGCATAACTTTTGCAAATATGAACCGAATTTGATAATTCTTTTTTTGTTTGAAAGCGTATGAGGCCCATGTGGTCCCATTCGAATTTCATAAAAATCTGATAATTAGAACTTTTTTAAAAATAAAAACTTTAAATTTCAAATTCATTTTGAAGCAATCGACCAATTAGAAGTGTTCCTTTTGCATGCTTTTACGTTACACTTACATAGACACACGATCTTTTCACTGTTAAAAGTTTGAAGTTTTTGCTGCATCGTCACTCCACCGCTTTTATGGAATATCTCTATTTTGACCAATGAGAATTCACCATAGTACAATGAAGTAATCATTTTCTATAAAAGCGATGGATAGACGATAAAGTAAAAGTTTCAAATTTTTAATAGTGTTCAAAGTGAAAATCCTAACTGGACGAGGGCCAGGATTCACATAAATTTTGCGCTGTTTGCGAAACGAGATTTATTAACAACAAAATTTATTTAAAACATTTAAAAATTTGTTAAAATTCAGGCTTCTGATTCGTTAATCTGTTTTCGCTAACAGTGCAAATTCTACCTGGATTCCGGACAAGTTCTCCTATGCAAGAAACCGGAAATATTGCATCTAAGGGATATAGTGTGGAAATCGGCTATCTCAGGGCGTGTTCAGAGCAACTTACAAAAGTAACCAATGTTACCGACCGATTTTAGAGCAGTACGAAAGCAAATTGTGGCATCAATGAAAACTATTCTGTTGAATTGTAGCTGACGTCACACTTCGCTTTGATTTTCATTTCGTACTTGTCTACAATCGGTAAGTGGTCGGTAAGTAACCGGTAAGTTGTGCTGAACACACCCTCTGTAACACTTAAAAAAAGCGCTAAAATGTTCTATTCTTTAAATGTGCAACATTGCTAATGAAATTTAAAGATAGAAGCGACATCTGCAGGACATTTTCTAAAAATGAAAGAATTATTGCTAGTCTAGATAATGTATCACGAAAATGCTGCAGATGTCGCTGTGATCGACACTTTGGAATTCAGTAGCATCGTTGCACATTTAAAGGATACAAATTTTTAGCACTGCTTGCATTGTAAAAAATTGAACCCTTTTGCTGCATCGTCACTCCATCGCTTTTATAGGAAACGATTACTTCGCTCTATTATGGAGCATTCTCATTGGTCAAAACAAAGAAATTCTATAAAAGCGATGGAGTAACGATGCAGCAAAAGGATCAAATTTTTTACAGTGTCTATAGCAGATTTTTACTCCATGTATTCCAGACTCTCTCCTTCGAACAATGAAAAGTTCTCAAAAATGAAGGCTTATGATTGGTCAATCTTGTTTTGCTTACCAGCGAATAATTCTTCTGGATCCTAACCACTGTTGCAGAGATACTAGTTTTTTTTCAAAGTACGAAATCTTAGCTGGAACAATTCTCATATTCACCAAAGTGAAAGATCCACATCGATCCAGACATGAGAATTCGATATCGAAAAGCTGGAAATTCATCTTTAAAAAGCCTTACACGTTAAAGCAAGAGTGTCTGTGTATCAGGGTGTTTGTCATGCCGGATTCACAAAGTGATTAAAGTACATTGCTATGTGCTAGATTTACATTTGGACAAATATAAATGGCGAAAAATTTTGATAAGCTTACCATTAAAGTTAAGCTAGTTAACTTCTTTCACCCATAAAACAAACTCGTTCAGGCGACTACCGCCAAGTTCTGGAATAAAAATTCTTAAATTTTCTGTTCCTTGGAAAACCGCGTATATCAAAGAACATTCTTAACTTCAAATATTACTACTTTCATATAGACGCATGTTGAATCATGGCGTGATTTTAATAATATCTTCCTTTTTAGTTTTTATGACTGAAAAGGGTATTTTAATACATACGGACATTTAGAATTACTTTGCTATGCATTGAATCATAGAAGCAACTTGACGCGCTCTGATTGTGTACGCGTACTTTAAACTGTAAAAAATCTTATCCTTTTGCTGCATCGTCACTACCCCGCTTTTATAGAATATCTCACTTTTGATCCATGAGAATGCTTCATAATAGGCTGAAGTAATCGTTTTCTATATTAGCGGTGGAGGAACGATGTAGCAAAAGGGTAAAATTTTTAACAGTGTACCCTGTTTAAAATATCTTGAAAAATTACCTCTGTTTTTCAAGACTATTTTCTGACCATTGAAAACGCTCCATAGACTTTTTAGATCGCTCTCATTAGTCAGAAAATAGATAGCTTTTAAAAACAAAGGTAATTTTACACAATAATTTTAACGTATTCCATCAGTATACGTTAAAATTATTGTGTAAAATTACCTTTGTTTTTGTGTACCAGCTTTTCAATGCCCATTTACGAAGTCTGTAGATTTCAATGTGGACCTTAAGGCACTACACTAGTCTCAGAAAAATACCCGGATGTTAGTGTAAAGACTATGGGTGTGCTCTTCTCAAATATCTAGCTCAAACTTTAAGATATTTACATGATTTTTTTTTTTTTTTTGCATAGGATAGCAGAGGATGTTCTTCAACCGGCCTAGTTTTTACTTCTTCGATTTTGCTTATGTATGTTTTATATAATGATAGTTTCAATTACTGAACCGTTTAAACCGGTTTTGAAATTTAAAATATTTAAAAAAAAATCTGAAACCAAAATTGAAAAAGTAAAAACTAGGTCGGTTGTGGAATATCCTCAGCTATCCTATGCAAAAAAAAAAAAAAAAAAAAAAAAAAAAAAAAAAAAAAAATCACGTAAAAATTTTAAAATTTGAGCAAGATATTTGAAAAGAACGCCCCCATAGACTTCACATTATCACCCGGGTCTTTTTCTGTGCCTAGTGTGGGGCCTTAAAGTTTGCTGAATGCGATAAATTTCCGAAATGTTAAAGCTTAAATGGACAAGTTCTCGCATCCACTAAAGCGGAAATAGACATCGATACCAATCGACATCCTTAAGTTGTTGAAAAGATGAAAATCCTTTCGTATATATTTTGCTCCCGAGGAAAAAATTATCTCTACATATCAATGCAAAATAAAGTGCATAGATATGTGTAGCAAAATTATCTTTAGATTCAGATTTTGTTACCGGATTAGACACCAGAATGATTTCAGATTTTGTTCATGTAGGATTCCTCGATGTGAATATGACAACACATGGAGCACAGTATACGATTGATTGAAAAGATTCTGGACAAAAATGAGTCATCAAGGGAGTCCTTGTGACCGAGTGGTTAAGACACACCACGCTGCTAATCTCTTGAGAGCGTAGGAGATTGTGGGTTCGAATCCCACTGGCTCCGTTGCACACACTCTTTATGTGTAGCTCCCGGTTGTACTTTTCGTGTGTCGTAATACTTCCTTGTGCTATCTTGTCCTTGTATGTCCACGAATTTGTAAAATAATATGGATTATGTATTTATGTCTGTGTAGAAATAAAGGATCTTTCGGCGTACAATCGAATTCTACCAGGAAATCATCATCAAATTTTTTAATAGAAAATGCCTAGCATTGCGATACATTGTTAAAAATTTATCTTTTGCTGCATCGTCACTCCATCCCTTTTATGGAATATCTCATACATACACTGTAAAAAATTTTACCCTTTTTCTGCATCGTCACTCCCCCGCTTTTATAAAATATTTGTCTTTTGACCCATGAGAATGCTCCATGATAGGCTGAAATAATCGTTTTCCATAAAAGCGGTGGAATGAGTTTCAAATTTTTAGCAGTTTAGTTGGGACAAAAGCGTCCGTGAAAAAAGTATTTGGGCATCGAATGCTGTCACTCTCTTATAGATGCAGCCAAGTACAGGTTATGATTTTCAGATTCCTCGTCGAATCATCACCGCTCATTTCCGATGCCTTTACTGCATTTATAGGAATTAGATTGTTGTTGTTTATCTATTGAATCATAGAGCGATTTTTGTTAAAATCTTTCTTTTTGCTTTTTCTGACTGAAGGGGGAGTACTTTTTACTACACTAGAAAAGCATTTTACTATTCATGGGGCGAGTTCAGCGCAACTTACCAAAGTAACCAATGTTACCGACCGATTGTAGGGCAGTACGAAAGAGAATTGTGGCACCAATGAAAACTATGCTGTTGAATTGTAGCTGACGTCACACTTCCCTTTGATTTTCATTTCGTACTTGTCTACAATCGGTAAGTGGTCGGTAAGTAACCGGTAAGTTGTGCTGAACACGTCCATAGATACATGGAGTCATTTTGCTGTTTACTCATATATGGAAGCGCTTTGCCGCGCGCTTATGTGTAAGGACACTTTACTTGAGGCATTGTCACCTTTCGATAACCACTTCCGATGTCCGTACGATTAGATGTTGACTTTAAGATTTCATGAATACGGTAGCTTTTCGTCGTGCCAGATCTGAAGAAGTTACCACATCCAGAAAACCTAAAGATTCACAACGATACTAACCGATATTGTAAGTGTCTTTTGAAAAGTTGACAATCAAACAGTGACAAGTAAAGCGAATACATCAGAACTCAGTAAAGTGCGTTCATTAGTAATGCGTTGCAAAGAGCCATCATATGTCAGTACACATAATTATGTATTACGGTATAAATAACTAAAAAGTAGGAAATAAATTTAACTTTTTCAAAAAAATGTATAACCGACTCCAAAAAAAAAAAGCGCTAACAAGAATTAAATAATTCTATAAAATTCTCTAATGACAAATCGTTATCCAATAACCACACATTGACTATCATGTACCGGTATAAAACGGTTAAATTTAATATATAGAATTTAATATCCACCAAACATAGGTTTTCCAGAGACTATTTTTTACAAGAGATTAATTTACATATTTTTGATTTAATTTTTGAATATATACATATAAAAAGTAAGGAATTACTTTTTGAAGTTGGTGCCAAATTATCTTAAGTATAGTAAGAATTGTGGATATATTATGTCTAGAACCATAAATAAAATGGGGAAATCATTATCGATTATGATTGTTTGGCACCAACTTCAAAAAGTAATTCCTTACTTTTTATATGTATATATTCAAAAATTAAATCAAAAATATGTAAATTAATCTCTTGTAAAAAATATTCTCTGGAAAACCTATGTTTGGTGGATATTAAATTCTATATATTAAATTTAACCGTTTTATACCGGTACATGATAGTCAATGTGTGGTTATTGGATAACGATTTGTCATTAGAGAATTTTATAGAATTATTTAATTCTTTTTAGCGCTTTTTTTTTTTTTTTTTTTTTTTTTTTTTGAGTCGGTTATACATTTTTTTGAAAAAGTTAAATTTATTCTTCCAGTGACCATAATGTAACGAAATTCTTTTGAGTGCCCCTGTAAATGAGCTACTAATGCTTCACACTTTATATTCAATACGGAACATGAAAGGGTAAATTTCATTCAGTTTTTTCAGTTGCATGAAAATCCGAGTCTATTTACGAGAGTTAGAGTGTGAACAGACTGACACACAGTCAGTGCCGGACTGACAGAAAAATCGAATTCATTAACACTTTTCAACTATGCTGGAGAATATCAAGAATAATTCAAACTACGCGAGTAAATATGGCATACATTGGTTTTGTTATATTTAACTTTGTTTAAACACAACAATTGTTTATCCGATTTTTCACTTTAACACAAAAAAAAAAAAAAAAAAAAAAAAAAAAAAAAGCTTTTCTACAGAAACTCTTATATCACGTGTACGCTAATTTTAATTTAAGTTTATCCAAAGGAATTATCTAGATTTAAGTTTTTTGGTCCCACTGGCATACAGCCCAAAGTGTAACACAATGAGTGTAGTAAGGCCACCGTGAACATTTTCTTCCTTTTTTCTTTTTCATTTTTTTCTCTAAATGCAACCTTCAAACAGCACATAAAAGTGAACAGTTGATTTAAATGATACAGGATTGCTCACACTGTTACGACTGAAATGTTTAAATACAGTGCGTCTCATAAATATAAATACGCTGATATTTTCGAAATAACATTTTAATAATTCAGTAGTATTTAAAAATATATTTATGCGTATAACAAAACGCATGTGCCAAAAAATCATTTTACTGTAAGTTAAATCAAAATTAAATAATTTCAACTCGAAAACTGATAAATATAAAGTTTTTTATTTATTTAATGAGAATGCCCCAAAAAATCTCCATTGGATTTACATCGGGACTTACGTACGAGCCACATCAAGACATGGATTTGTTGTCAACAAAGCCATTCTTTTGTGAGTTTGATGTGTGAATCAGTGATTATCAGGGATGCATCTACCCAGCCTGCAAAGTGTGTGGCGTTCACAGAGGCCGAAATACATCGGGCGCCAAAAAATTCAATTGCGGAAAAATACTATAAAAAGAAAGAAATTTTATTTAATTATGCTAAAATTATTATATTTCTTTGATATCTTAATTGTCTGAGCGAAGCGAAGTCTTATACTCAGAGTACCTAATGATATTAAAAGTCAAAAAAATTCTTTCGTCAAGCAAATCTCAAAAAGTACTTGTCGGATTTTGATTCTGTTTGTACCATTAGATACCCATGGAGGTAATCTGGTGAATGCACCACCTACGAAAAATTAGTTCGAAATAGTTTAAAAGTTATACTAAAAAACTGATAAAAAAGCACAATTTATTTGCATACGTCACAGAAATTTGGTGTGCGTCATTTTTCACCGGCTGGATATTTTTGTATAAGAACCGAATCAGAGTGTATGGAGTAAATAGTAATTGTTTGAGCGAAGCGAAGGCTAATACACATAGTACGTAATGATATTAAAAGTTAAGCATAATTCTTTCGTTTTCGGCAAGCAAATCTGAAAAAATACATGACGGATTTTGAATTTGATTGTACTAGAAGGTACCTATGAGTGTAACCTACTGAATGCACCTACTCTCAAAAATTTGTTCCACATAGTTTAAAAATTATATTAAAACAAGTTGGAAATTGCACGTGAAGCGTAGCAAATGATGTTCGTACGATAACGAACAGGGGCGTGCCAGCAGTATTCGGCGACTGTGTGCAGAACTGCATTTGGCGCCCTACCCCCCCCCCAAAAAAAAAAAAACTATGAATATTTAAAAATGTATAGTTGCCATTCTTTTGGAGTTTTTTTTTTTATCCAGAAAATTTATGTAATAAAATATGTCTTGTTTCTTTACAATTCGTACTTTATTTCATTAAATAAAATAATTTATGTTTCCAAACATGATTAAATTACTTGAAAAATAAAGAAGGATGGCAGTTATGTAAATAAAATTTGTAACAGAATAAAACTTGTGTAAATGAAAGCACTCTCTATCAGAATCCTGCGTTACAGTAAAATTTCATTATCCTGGAGAAGATAATTTAATGCAATAACAATAGATTGCATCTAAAACAAAGAAGTATTGGCGATGGCTACGAAAATCTACTTCCCATAGAGATCTGAAAATTTGGATAAGGATAGATGATGGTAGATGCACCGTGCACCTGACACTCAGTTTTTTTATTTTTTGTTAATTACCCGAAATATTAATTAAAAACCCTTAATGATAATCGCAAAATGGCGAACTTTTATTCCTCAACGAGATTATGCTTGTGTGCTTCCTCAAGCAATCCTTCCTACTGACGAAAAGCGTAACGTTTGATTTCTTCTGCATTTTCAAATCGGGATATAGTGAGATCTCGGTAGAATTACAAATAAATAAGTAAATAATAATAAAGAAAGAAAGAAATAGTATTTTTCAATGGTATTTTTAATTACTATTTCAAAAAATCTTTTTATTTGGCAGCGATTCGTATCAGTTTTCAAGTTTTCCATTTCTCTGAAGTTTCAAACGTAAAAAAACAAACAAACAAACAACAACAACAACAACAATAAAAACTGTTGATACATTCACGGTATTTTTCAGGTTCTAATAATATATCTGGTGTGAAAATATTAATATTTACTGTTAAAATTTTTTTTTGAAGTCATTACATGGATTCGCCAAACATATTTTTTCTCTCAGTGCAAATTATCTCAAGATATCGTTTCCCAATTAAGAAATATGTGATTTGAATATTATTTCGCGTTTATAAATAAAAAAATATGTATGAGGGGTTGTGCACATTTCCCTTATTTATTTTATCAAGATTTTTTTTTTTTTTTTGGTCAAAATTGAAAGTTTTATATCTAAATGTCAGAAAATAAATACAAATTAACGGTTAGCTTGAAAAATCAGATCGGAACATGAATAGCACCGCCAGTATACTCTACTGAAGACAGTGGGAAATCAACTCGAGCTTCGATTGGATGGATTTTTATTTAAAAAGGAAAAATCATACAAATTCAAGATCATACACTGCTAACAATATAACGTTCGTTCGAAAATATTTTTATTCAGAATTATAAAGTCAAATCAACATTCTGCTGAAGACATTGCCCTCCCCACACCCCATCTCTACATTCCGTTTGGAAAAAAAATAACATTCAATATTTGACTTTAGAATATTTAAGGTTATTGCAATTGGCCTAGGTGATCCAAGGTAGTTGGTTAGTAGGACATAAAGTGCACGAGATTTTAAAACACCTTTTACATAAATCTATATTTTTCCACTCATATTAACAGTCATCATTGTACTTTCTAATTTATTTATGTCTAAATTGAATTTTGTTTTATTTTGTTTTGTTTGTTTTGTTTTGCCATTTTAGTATATGTAACGTCTGCGGTTATGTGTAATGCTAATAAGTGCTCTTATTTCAAAAATTCAATTTTATGTTCGGAAATGAAATGTACAAATCTTACAATCATTACAATAATTTATGCAGTATTTGAATAGACATGAGTGTACGCAGGGAGTGCAGGGAACGGCTCCCCCTTCAACCTTCGAAAAAATTAGAAAATTTGGATATCTATGGCTAAATTTAGTCTGTCTTCATCAACTCTACCCCTTTTTCGGCCGCTTAAAGTAAGCTTTACTCTTTAAGTACGAAATCCAGTGTTAAACCTCGGTACGGAATGCCAACAACTTCACAAACGGCTGATGCTTCATTTTTACCAGTTAAAATTTGTTACATAGCTGACGCCAGTATCTCCAATCAAAAATCTGTACACTGAACAGAACAAAGAACACTAACATACAAAAAACTATACAAATGTAATGAACGTTATCAACTCTTTGGCAATTTCTGGACCTCCGCTACCCCTTACGATATCATACGTTATCATTCCTCAATATTGGTAAACACAAGTATTATTTCAAACATACTTTACGCATGTTTTCTTAAACGCAGATTATATATATATGCATACACATAAGACGGAAGAATAGAAATACCAAACATTGAGATATTCAATATTTTGAAAATAAATAATTTTATAGTGATTTAATTGTTTTAATTTTCATAAAAATAGTTAACAAACTAATATATATGTATATATATATAAATACTTTTATAAATACATCCAAAGTTATTCAGACAATACCAATAAAAGAACCAATGAAACCAGTATTTTTACAATCATATTATTAAAAACAGTTGAAGTTTGAAGAGAAATAGAAGGCAGATTACCAAATTACTAAGAAATATATGGATAAATGGACATTATATAACCAGAGTGATTCATATATTACCATACAATAAATCAATGAAACCAGTATTTTTACAATCATCTTATTGAAAACAGTTGAAATTTGAAGTGAAATAGAAGGCAGATTACCAAAATAATGAAAGATAAATGGATAAAAAGGCAGCAGAAGGCTTTTCTATTAAACTACTTCTTCAGGGGTGTATAGTTTAACAAAAAAGCAAAAACATCCAACCAGTTTCTGTTATGAGTCGTGCTGAAAGCTAAGAATTCGACTCACAATACACCCGACTGGCTGGAAGCTATTCAGATGACAAATTAGTAGAAAGATACACATAGAAGAATATAAAATCAATATGACAAAATAACAATAATACAATATTCCATTTAAAAAAAAGGATATATATACTAAATTATTTACCATTACTCTTATCCTAGCAAGATTTGTAGTGCAATCAGATACAAACTACATGTGACTTACTAACAGTCAAGGTTATGGTCATAGTATAAATCACATAGATAATAAAATAAAGTTGTAACAATAATTATAAAAATTAGTAAAACATGTATTATACTATATAATTCATAATATATTTAGAAAAAAATAGATGCTACTATTAGAAATATTATATTTTTATTTTTAATCAATTATTAATATTACTATATTAATTAATTAACTAGAATATATTACTACAACTTCTAGCAGAAAATTATTTTAGTGCTGCCATCTAAAGGATTAATATATTAATTAAATTATATGCTTATGGTGCTGCCCTCTATTATAGGAAAAAATAAATTATTTATTAGCTAAGAATTTCCAAGAATAATTTCTATTCTAATATTTTACAAATAATTTCTTTAAGACAAATACAATAGACAACCATATCCTATCTCAATAACCTGATCATTTTTAAGTTATGCATATTAGTTTTTAGGTAAACATAAACTTTAATACTATGTGTAAAGTTAATTTTTTTTTAAATTATTAAATATATAATAATTAACCATTGCGTATTATCCAGACAACACCGCCCTCCTCCGTAATCTAACATCTAACCCACCCAACCATCCTATTATTCATATTTTTTATTTTTTTGTATTTTTTATTTTTTTGTATTATTTTTATTTTTTATAATTTTTTTAAACATTTTTTACGCAATGTGTTAATTATTTTTAAGATCATGTAATAACCTATAATATATTAAAGACTATAGGAGTTCTTATCAATAACATCATATGATGCTGCATAAATTAGCTTGTTAATTTTTGCAATATTGGTTGAAGAGAAATAGACAGTTAATACTAAATAAATGTTTATACAGATAATATTTTTTTAACCAAATGTAAAGGATAACCATATCTTATAGCAGTTTCTTGTACAGTTTTTAAATTATGCATTTTAAAATTATGTGAACAAATATTTTTAATTCTATGGGCAAAATTAAGTAATATATTGACATAGACAGATTTATGTAGGCAAGAATTATAATGAGTAAAGAGGTTTACTTTAAAAGGAAAGTCATTACGTTTGTCATAAATATCAAATAGAATTTTATTATCTGAAAGCGTAATATTAAGATCAAGAAAGTTAATTGTATTATTATGCATATCATTATAACTGTATTTTAAATTTTTGTGGTATTTGATTGGTAGCGAATAGTTAGATGACTTTTTCGAATATAAAATTATTATATCATCAAGATACCTGTATAGAAAACAATTAACAATAGAAGTATTACGTTCATAATAATGTAAGTAGAGATCAGCACAGATGGATGATACAATCCCACCTTGTGGAAGACCGACTATTTGTTTAAATATTGTATTATTAAATAATATATAATTATGATAAAGAATAAATTTGGTTAAAGATTTGAAGTAAGATAAAGATACATGTATGTTAAGAGAATTCCTACACTGTCAGAAAAATTCGTCAATATACACTAAGTTATCGTTATTTTTTCACAAATAATTTCTGTTCTCCCAGAAAACGTATTTGTTCTGTGAGTTCATTCCGAGCGTCGAAAAATGAGGAAAAGTTTCCGTTTCTATCCAGCACGCATGCGCATTGGGTCTGTTAGTAATAAGTTCGAATTTATTTTTAAAATGAAAAACAAAAATATTCTATTGATTAAAATGTCTAATTTAGTTTTAAAAGACAAAAATGTTTTCGAATTTAAAAATAAATAACAATTACTTTCTTTATTCGTTCAAAAATTCTCACAAATAGAACATCCATGTTTTTTCTCTAACATTCTACGTAATATATTTAAAATTCACATTTTTATACTATATTAATACTAAACGTAAAAAAAACCCAGCCACAGTTTCATTAAAGATGAAATCTTTCCGAGATTAACTGCATAATTAAAAGCTTTTTAACGAAATACACCAACCCACACCATATGAAATGAAGAGTTCTATTTTAACGCACAATCATCATGAGCAGCCGTAGCGCCGTGGATTAGCGTTGGTCTGGTAATCCTGGGGTCCTTGGTTCGATCCCCGCCTCTTCCGCATTGATTTTTTCCAAACTTTTTTCAAGTGACGGATATTTTTCCTCTTTTGACAGAGAAAAAAATAAACAGAAAATCGTCAATATACAGACAATTTCTGGCAGCAGTGCTGCCAGTGCATTTTCTGTGAAAAGACGGAAGTTTTTTTGAGAGTGTATATCCCTTGAATAATAAATTTATGATCCTGAACATATCAGCAATATCAATTGTATTAAATAAATCATTAAAGTCATATGTTTTGATGTACTTAATGTTTTGTAAATTTTTGATATTATTTACAAGATGTAAACTATTTTTTATACTATAGAATTTATTATTAGTTTTTGCAATATCTAGCATTTTTGTAAGTATTGTTAATAATTCTTTACCTGCATTATTGTTATAAGTATTACACCCAATAGTTATAGTACGAAACTTTATAGGAATTTTATGGAATTTTAGAATAACCACAATGTAAGGATAGTTATAATTATGATTTTTTAATTTTAGTAATTTATAATATTGAGCTATATGTCCATTTTTAATAATAGTATCAATATCTGTTTTAATGAAATTTGAATTAGAATTTATTGCTTGATTTAATAATGTAGAGTAATAATGTTTACATATGAAAGCCTATATATATATATATTGCAGACTATTTTGATATAACGAACAAGTTATAAATAAAATAAAAATTATATTAAAAAAAAAGAAGAAAAAAAAGGAAACAGAAGGAGAAAATTTTGGTTGAATCATTCAAACATGATAAATATATCAAAACACCCCATCCCTCACTAGAGATATCTTCCGATGTTTTATGCTAGATTCCCCCCCCCCCTTCCCCCTAAAGTAATAACGTTATCTATGCATAGCCAGTGCCGTAGCTAGAAGTGAATAATGGGAAAGGGGGGGGGGGTCATATTTTCTCTCTTTCTCTCTGTGACGCTGAAAGATAAATTAGTATGTGTTCACTCTGTAGTTACTATGTTTCTCATTAAACTGTTGTAATAGTTTCATTTTACGCTAAGAAAAGAATAGGATGATGAAAAATTCGAGTGTAAAACGAGTGAAATCTTAAACAACTTGTTAGCTTCATATGTGTAAATAGGATGAGAAAGTGTTGAAACACTTATTTTAGTTACAATTTAGTATTTTTGCAAAAGCTGCGAAAGGTCCTCAAAACTTAATTAGATTTTTAAATAGAATTTCACTTGAATTTTTGGAATAGAAATCATTTTAATGTCTTTGGAATCTTTTCCAGGGAGGCTCAAAATGTTTGAGGGGAAGCTGAGCCGCCCATAGCACCCTCTTAGTTACGGCCCTGTGCATAGCCCCAAGTTCTGGTTTTACATTATTTCTCTATTCAGGATTCTCCAAAGTGTCCCCCGCGATTGCGCCCTTAGGTTTTCTTGGCACCCATTCGAATGTATCCTCTTATACTAGCTATTTTTAAGATTAAAAATCCATTTTAAGGGATGCATTTTTAAAAGTAAAAAATATTTAAATAGTTTTCTTGTAATACTTATCGATGACCTTAAATAAGTTTTAATTATTTAATGCTATTAAGTTGTTATTCAGTGATTAAGGTTTCAATAGCTTCTTCATCTACAAAACTTTTGAAGATAGACTGTCCTCTGAAAACCTAATTTTAAATTTATTCTGAATTAAATTATTGTTGCAAATTATTTTTAAATAGTTTCTGAATTATAGGGGACTTATAGCTATCAGCGTGAGATGTACGCGCATCATATAAGACGTTTCTAACATATAAGTCTACCTCTATTCATGGACTGATATTGTAGGAGAAACTTTTACCAGTATTTCCGAATAGTAATTTTCTTCTTATTTATGAAAAATTCTGAAGTAAAGTGACAATTGTTTCTTATAAATAAAAATAATAAAACAAGTGAAATTTAGCTCCTCGGTAATAAAACTGTATATTATACTTTTCCACCGCAGTGAGATTATAGTGTTGCATATTTTCAGCTATGTGGCGCCTTTTATTATTTATAGCTATATGAGGTGCGCCTCTGCTTATAAAGGCTGGGCAGGTCTTGTCTAAATGATTCATTAGAGGACTCATAAGTAGAATAAAATAAAATTTTAAAGAACAAAATGAATATTTTATAAATAATTTCTATAAGGTAAATCTACAAAAGATAATTCAGATGCTAAGAAAATATAATACATTTTAATTAGTGCTCTCGATTATACGTTTATACGAGTATACGTATAATACGTATTATACGAAATTCGGATTTGCTATACGTATAATACGGCATCGGCGATTATACGTATAGCACAAAACAGCATATACGGTACATCGTATATACGGATCTTATGCAAGCGGTTGAACGTATAAACGTTTAAAGTTTTTCGTTCAAGGTATGAAATTTGATTTTTTAAAGTTTTTCTGCGGATTAACGACATTGAGAAATATCCGGTAGAGTATCCCCATCGCGTTTCTTTGTTCAAAGAACTACGATGTGATTACTTAACTACTACTTGTTTTGCAGGCAGTTAAAAAAATCTGAATACGTTCCTCAGTTTAGATTTTGGTTTTTTTCCCCAAAAAACTAAGTTATTTATTATGAAATGTCTTACATTAGTTGTGGTTGAATCAAACTATTCTTTAGAAGATCTGTGGCGCAGTACTTAGTTTTTTTTATATTTTCTTGCATCTTTACAAGAAGAAAGTATTTAATTAATAAGGGACAGCTTTCGACGGGCTTACACGTTTTAAGGGTAAGAGAGTCTAAAAAACATGTTTTTACAAAAATCTGCCAGTGAGTTTGTGACTTTGTCTGTCTGTGTGTGACATAAGATTTGTGGGCGCTCTATCTCAAAACCTAATACACAGAAATAAGAAACATGTATGGGGGAGACTGGGGCATGTGTAAAAATGGGGCATATGAGAACATTGCTATTTTTCACAAGTTATTGTATATTTTATTATTTCAAAAAATTACCAAAGATAGTAGCACCTATAGATATTTGGAAAAAAATTGTTGAAGCTCTTCGACATTTTCTTTGTCCCCAGGAGCCAAAATACTGATTAACTGAACTCAAAAGTAAAATCTCCAACTTGCTAAGATAATAATTTTATTTATTTATTCATTTTTTTATAAAATTGATGTTTTAACATATATTGTGGATACTAATAAATATTTATGATAATTGTTTTTGCTAAAATTGAAAAATATTAAAGATTTGTCATTTTAACTCTTGTGGGAGTGCAGGGCACTTATGAAGAGTCTTGTTGGAGCAGATCTGAAAACAACATTAAATTCTCCAATAATCATTCAGTTATTCTGTTCCTTTTAGTTAACTTCATGAAAATAATGCCAGCTCCATTATCTATAATTTTATTGAAGTAGAAGACATTTCAGTCTTATAAACTTGATTTTGTATAGAAACTTTTACAAACATATCTGTCAACAAATACATAAAAAGCAACAAGCTTGTTTATGTTCAATTGTAATTTAAATAAATTTAATGTTTTCTAAAATGCAATAAATGTTATATATTATTTTATTTAACGGTTTTCAATACTATTTTTTATGCATCGTTAATGCAAAAAATATTACGTTTAACAACTTTGAAAATTTTTCTATTTCATTTGTTGTAAACTTGTAGTATTAGTTTACTTTCATTTTTTAAACAGATATGTTATTTGATGCTTTGAAAATAAGATTATATTTTAAGAAAATAAAGTTTTTAAACTACTGTGAAATCTTCATTATTGACTTCCACCCCCCCCCCTTTCTTTTAAAAGCAAAAGAAATTAAATTTGGTGGAAGCTTATAAACGGAAAACAGTTTTTTATCCTTAATTTATAGGCAAATAAGGCAAATATAGGAATGAAAATTTTTCGCCTTTCAGTAGATTTCCGACAAATATTATCCAAATGCTCCCTCCCTAAAGTCTCTCTCAAACAAAAAGCCCTAAGCAAAATTTAAATTCTATTATTTTCTCAAGTTTGCTTCTTTAAGCTTTTATTTTATTGCAACAATATTTTATCAATTACCTACCCCCCCCCTCTCCCCCCCAAAAAAACAATCTATTTATTTTTATTTTATAATATTTTGCTTAAACATATCACTCAGAAACTAAATAAATATACATATATTTTTCTTTATGGTGAATTTAACAGATAGTACAACTAATGATTATGGTAACATATGGAAAAGATAATAAAAAACGTGTCAAATAATTATTTTTCCTCGTGTTCACATGTTGCCCTTGTGTTTTACAGCTGCCCCTTCGTTGGGACACATATCAAAATTTTTTTGAATTCATAAAACTATTAAGAAAAGTAAGAAGAGCTATAAAAATAATTAAAAAAATTACCATGCGTAAAAAAGTACTGTTTACTATATTGAGTAGTTTTGCTTATAGAAATTAACCCAGTTATGAGACAAAAGCTATGTTCACATGTGCCCCAGTCTCCCCTATATTTTCAGGTAGTGCCTGATAGAAATTGGTGCTGATTAGTTTTGTGTGTAAATCGTTCAACAGGTGGTGCTACTATGCTGTCTTTTTTACGATTTATACAATCTTGGTCGGAATCCAGATAGATATTTCACTGTTAGTGAAACGAGATTGGCCAATCAGGAGTCTGATTTTTCGTGAACTTTTTGCAAAATGTTTTATAAAGTATACGCTTTTTATTGCTCGATCTCTTATATATAGGACATACTATGCGGATTCCTGTCGTAACACCACCGATTTCCAAATTATTCTTAATTCAGTGACTTACGACTGATGAAGTCTACTATTTAAATTAGATACGATACGTGGAATATACGTATACTTTAAATATACGTATTCTTAAATATACGTTTAGTTGATACGCGTTATACGTATCCGGATACGTTTAAACGTATATTCGAAAGTATCCGTATAGCAGAAAAGCGTATTATACGGATATACGTATATCGTTTAAACGTATAGCTGCTATACGTATCCCATCGCGAGCACTAATTTTAATAGAAATAAATTAAAGATTTTTTTTTAAATATTATCTTTTCAACTGAAATCTTTTGGCGCCTTTACTGCTTCGGCGCCTGTGTGCGCCGCACACTCTGCATACTGGGTCGGAACGCCCCTGATAACGAAGTTTTAAAATATTCTGATCTTGCTGATATAGTAGAGCGTACTTTGGATACAATATAGTGGTCGAAATCTTTGTGTTCCTCTAAATATGCAGGGAGTAATTTTTATTATACTTCAACGTATATCTTGTTCATAAAATGTGAAGTAGTTTAATATAATTAAAACACGCCCCAAACAATGTTTCCCCGTATAACATTATTTAGTGGAATACATTTGTGTGGCCCTGTAATTTAATAATAAATATTCTTTGCATCACAGATTGTACAAAATATATTTCTTACTACATATTTCATAGATTCATGTCAATTCTATTATGTTCAAATGAGTGTAACACCATTAAAATGCATTTGAAACTTTTTTTCCCCCTTGACCGTAATGTAACGGAATCCTTTTGATTGTCCCTGTAATTGATCTATCCATCCGATTCTCATAAAATTTGAAATGACTCGACAAAATTATGTAAAAATTATACGTTTTAAATTTCAAACGATTAAAATGCATTTGAAACTTTTTCCCCATTGACCGTAATGTGACGGAATACTTTTGATTGTCCCTGTAATTGATCTATGCATCCAATTTTCATAACATTTGAAATGACTCGACAAAATTATGTAATAATTATGTATTTTAAATTTCAAACCATTCGGTTGGGTAGTTTTGCGTTTTTATATGCGGACAGACGGACAGACAGACGGACGGACTGAGCGAGAGCAATAGGTGCTACATATTTACATAATTACGAACGCACCTAAAAACTGATAAAAAGGTACGATTTATTTGCATACGTCTCAGATATTTGATGTACAGCACTTTTCACTGGCTAAATGTTTTTGTTACATTCCAGAATTTGAGCACATGGAGCAAAGAAAATGCGCAAGCAATTTTTATTTAAATACAATAAAACATATTTAAATTTAAGAAACAAATTGGAAAAGAAATCTGTTTTATTATTATTATTATATTATTTATTTAAAAGAAAAAAGCCATAGTACTTAGTGACTTAGTATTGGGGTTTTGCGATAATTTTTATAATAACATTTTGTAATCGCATCTTTTGCTTGGCATCTTATATATTTCACTCGTGCAAATTAGGAAAAAATTCTTTCGTGTTTAAATAAAATACGAGTTTGACATGAGTGCTTTAGATATTACTTTTAATCGTAGATTATATTTTGTTATTTTGTTTACATAGATTACTTAATATTATTTCTCATTAAGCAACCTGTGTTCCCCGGCGATAATTGCTCTCTTGCACGCATTTTATTATGGCTACATTTTATGAACACATACATGACGCAGATGTCACACATGCACCAAGTTGATGCGATTGCAACAAAATGGCGATTTCATGTCTCACATGGTAACCCGTTTATTTTGTTCCATCACTTTATTTTAAAAATAAACAATGGTGGAAGCAATAAATATACAGTTATAAATAATAAACATAATAAAAAATAGAATAAAAAGTATAAATATGACAAAAAACGTATTAGAGAAATATTCAAAAACTTTCACCGAAACAAAGTTTCTATCAATTTACGGGAGAAGAAATCGCGCCACGTAGTGCATATATGACATTCGTATTATATTTATACGTAAAAATAAGTATAAACGTTCATCAGGTTTATTTATGTAACTGTTCATATCTATTTGCAACAAATATCCCTTTCTGAAGGACGAAGGTTTATAAAAACGCCAAGGTAATATCGGAAAAATCCCATGAAATTAGAGTAGGTATATCATATACGGATCGGTTTTGGGGCAAATTTGGCGAAAATCATTTTTAAATATGAGTTACAAATATATTTTTCAATTATTTTGTATTATTTTGAAAATAAAATAATAATAATTAAAAACACAATTAATTAATAAATAAAGAAAAAATTATTTATATAATTTGATTAAAAAAAATTAAACAGTTTATTAATAAATAAACAATAATAGCCGGGTTAGCAGGCCATGCAAAATAACGATATTTTGGCGCCAATCATGCGAAAGCAGCGCCGTGCAAAAGGGGGGGGGGGGCGAAGGAGGCAATCGACCTGGTCGCGGAAATTTATGGGGAGCCAAATTTGTACTACCAACGTCATTTTCGGCCTGTTACAAGAAAATGTTATGTGGGAGGGTGCCAAATTGAAACAGTTTCTTGGCGCAGTTTTTTCTTCGCACGCCCATGTGCGGAAAAGTTCCACATTCTTTTCTAGCATTTTGGCGAGCATTTTAAATTATTTATTTGGCATTAAATTGATCGAGGTGATTTCAATATTCAGCTTTGGGTTTGAATTTTTAATACTTTCCAACAAAGTTGAAAATTGTTTGTGCATTTGGTTTGTCTGCCCGCGCTCAAATGCCCATAAATATATGCTTATTTTAATGCAATTGGTAAACCTTATTAACGTCCCCTAAGCATGTTTTATATTGTATACTAGCAGGCTATGCCCGCTTCGCTGGTCCGTATTTCCAGACGAACTTTGACTCAAACAAAATGGTGATTTAAAATTTTTATTTTAAAGCAGTATAGAATACTCTGGACTGTCCTTCCATATTGCTGAAAGTGAAGCCAACGCCATTGCAATATTGTACTATTGTAAGTCTTGGCGAAAATTTGGGCAATTAAGCACCATTTCTTTATTTTATCATTTATAGTAGAGTTTCGTATGAACATGAGACTGTTATGACAACAGGAATCAAAATGTTCTCGAGTCATCACACTATTCCATTAGGATATTGCAATAATTAGAGATTGATTATCAAACCTATTAACTTTCGGACTGTACATTATCATTTCTTAGTACTTAAAATCCCGACATCTGAACTTGCACTATGTGTAGTTCTGGTAGCCTACATACAATGTCATTTCATGTTACATTTTTTAATAAACGTCCTCTTCTAGCAAGTCTACTGTAGTTTCCCATCTACCTTGATCTGTTCCAGCAAAAATACACAGAGTAAACAATGTAAAGAATTATTGTCAGATAAAGAAGAGTTTTTATTTTTTTGTATTTATGACGGCCATTTATCTACACGTGGGATATAGGCCCTAAGGAAAGGGGTGCCCTCCGTGGGGGTGGCAGACGAAGAAGGGTGTTTCACTTGTATATTTATTAGAACAATGAAGCATAAAAAGTGTGTTTCAAAGCTGTATTATTTGAATAACATTAAAATCACATCAGTTTCACTGCCTCTTCCCTTTATAAAACAGTTGCAAATATGTAGCCGTTAAATCGGGAATAATCTTGATGACTAAATTTTGTAGAAAAATAAATCTTTAGTTTGCATCTAATAAAATCTTTCTACTTTCTGTAATCGATTCCATTATGATTTTTTCTGTCAAACATTAGAAGTGCTAGAAAGGAAATTGTTACAAATGTACCAGACTTATTTCATGTTTGTCCTGAAATAAATGTGAAATTTACGATAATCAATTATTGGCATTTAATCTTATAACTTGACGATAGTTTTTTGTTCGACGGAGTAATGAAGTAGTGTCTAATAGTTTAATATTTCACAACGTTCTGTTGATAGGGCTTATCGTTAATTAAAACTGCTACGTAATTATGAAAAACAAAATTTTCAGCTGTCGAGATTTCATGTATATTTTTTTCTTAAACAATTTTAAAGTATATTTATTTTCCTTACAATTTTTAGGTGCGTTCGTAATTATGTAAATACGTAGCACCTATTGTTGTCGCTCAGTCCGTCCGTCTGTCTGTCCGTCTGTCTGTCCGTCTGTCTGTCCGTCTGTCTGTCCGTCTGTCCGTCTGTCTGTCCGTCCGTCTGTCCGCATATAACAACACAAAAACTACCCAACCGAATCGTTTGAAATTTAAAATACATAATTATAACATAATTTTGTCGAGTCATTTCAAATTTTATGAAAATCGGATGGATAGATCAATTACAGGGACATTCAAAAGGATTCCGTTACATTACGGTCAATAGGGAAAAAAGTTTTAAATGCATTTTAATCGTTTGAAATTTAAAACATATAATTATTGCGTAATTTTGTCGACTCATTTCAAATGTTATGAAAATCGGATGCATAGATCAATTACAGGGGCAATCAAAAGGATTCCGTTACATTTCGGTCAAAGGGGGAAAAGTTTCAAATGCATTTTAATGATGTTACACTTATTCGAACATAATAGAATTGGCATGAATCTATGAAATATATACTAAAATATGCAGTCTGTACAATCTGTGATGCAAAGAATTTTTATTATTAAATTACAGGGCCGCACAAAAGTATTCCACTATATAATGCTATACGGGGAAACATGGTTTGGTACGTGTTTTAATTATATTCAACTATTTCACATTTTATGAATAAGATATACGTTGCTGAGGTGTAATAAAAATTACTTCCTGCATATTTACAGAAACGTAAAGATTTCGACTACTATACTGTATCCGGAGTACGCTCTACTATATCAGCAAAATCTGAACATTTTTAAAACTTCGTTATCGTACGAACGCACCTCATTCGCTACGTTCACGTGCAATTTCCAACTTGTTTTAATTGTAATGAATGATAAATTAATTGCAAATATTTTTTCATTATAATAATTTTTCCGACACATTGAAAATAGGGACCGTTCAAGTATTACGTAAGCATATTTTTAGTCATTTTGTACCCCCTCCCCCCCTTTGTAAGAAAATATAAGCAAATGCTAGACCCCCCCCCCCTTTGCTTACGTAAGATTTTATGACAGTTTATACATCAATATTTCTTGATTTATAAAAAAGTTACCAATCATTTACATTATTAATCCTACACGTAATGCTTACGTAAGAATTGTCGTGACCCCCACCTCCCCCTTGTCAGAAAAAATAAGCAGACTCTGGACCCTCCCCTCCCCCTTTAGTGCTTACGTAATACTTGAACTGTCCCATATTGCTTTTTTGGTGATAGTGAAATAACTACAGATGAAAAAGATATAATAGTGAGACTAAAACAGATTTAAAGACTGCTTTGCGTATGACTTGGCGGGGGCCCGATAAGTACGCTAATTCTAACAATTTAAATATCCAGATAGAATGTAAACAAATAATGGGTACCACTTGATTATTCCGTCGATCAATTTCGCCAAATTATACAAATGGACATAATTTTTATTTTGAATAACCAAAGAATCAATAAATTACCAAAATGTTAATAGAAATACAAATAAACATCGAATTAAAATTGATTGATTACGTAACAATTATGCATAACAAATTTAATGTCAAATGAATGTGACATTTACGATCATGCATTGACATTTAACCTTATACTTTGGCGATAGTTTTTTGGTCGATGGGATAATCAAGTATTACCAAATAATATAAACAAATTGTATAAACAATAATATTGCCAATAATATTTAGGTGCAGGTGTCATCTACAGATCCCGTTGGCGCGATTGCAATAAATTGCGATTTTATGCCTCACGTGTTAATCCGGTAATAGTTAATTATTTTTGAGTAAACTATTTCCCAACAAACACATAACTTGTGGGCCATTAAAGGTGTCGTTAACGTTAGCCCAAAGTGTTTGCTGACGGCCCGCCATCCTTTGCCGTAACGGCTCCGTCAAAAAACTGTCACGCCGGCTAGAACGCGACCACAAGATGAGGCCCACAAATGTGCCATAAACTTTTTATCAAAATATCAGACAGCCTCAAACTTGCCACAGTTATTCTTTTAAAGGCCATTAACAATCAGAGCTAGCCATAAGTGTGCCCTAGCCATGCCATTTGTGTTTTGTAAGAATTAAGTTTAGCCAAAAGCTGCCCACAAAAGAGCCCTTTATGATTTATTCTATCCAAAAGCTTGCCACTACCATGCCATAAAAATTATTTAAGCATAAATTAAAAATCTGTTTAATAAAAAATATCTATTAAAGAACTGCTTGAATGATTAAATGTTTTTGCATGAAAAATAAATATATTAAGAATAATTTAGGTACAATAAAATGTATGTATATATAAATTTACTTTTCTTGAATTTTTCGAAAATTTTCCAAAATATATATATTTTGATATATAAATGTATATATAAAATGTATGTATATATAAATTTACTTTTCTTGAATTTTTCGAAAATTTTCCAATATATATATATATATATATTTCAATATTTCGCATATTGAATTTAATAATTTGTTTATTTATTCTATAATGCATTAAATATATATATATAAATAATGCAATTTATAAACAGTTGCATTTCATATACAATTTGAAAAATAAAATTAGTATGCCAAACATTGTATTTTCAATAAGCTCAAGATAAATAAATTTATATATTTTTGAAAAATGAACCGAAATCATTATTACTATATTTATTTTTCATGAAAAAACATTTGTTATTCAAGCAATTATTCAACAATTATTTTTTATTCAACACATTTTGAACTTACGCCTAAATAACATACATTCTTAATATGATTTATTATGTACTTTATCTATACATATAATAAAACAGTAGGACCCGGTGTGTCTGTACATTGAAGATAATTGACAAAAATGGAGTCAGGGCGATAAAAGAAAACCAATGAAACACAAAAAAAATTTTTTTGAATTTTTTGTCTGTCTGTCTGTCTGTCTGTCTGTTTGTTCGATGTTATCTTCGTAACTACTGAATGGATTTTTATGCGGTTTTCACTAATGAAGAATGCACACTCCCGGGCAGTGTATAGGCTTTGTTTCATCAAAATCGGACAACAGACAAAAAAGTAACAAAAAGAAACAAAAGAAACTATTAGGTGCGCTGCTCACGTTTTTTAGTACATAACGTTTTTTAGTACATATAAAATCCAATAGATGTCACTGTGCGATTTTAAAACGCGCTATCGTTATGTTTTCGCCAGTCTACTTAAGTATGAGAAAGTTTCAAGCTGGCTGTCGTTCCATGTGGTTTAGTCGGTAGAACGTCAGTGCGCCATTCTGATGGCCCGGGTTCGATTCCCAGCATGGAATTTTTTTTCACTATGTTGGCATTAACGCCTATAAGCAATTAAAAGAATTTGAAATATTGTATTCAAGGCGAATTTTCTCTCTGGGAAAATTTCCTTGCATTAATATGTCAGTGTAATTTTTTTTTCGATTTAATTTTTTTTTTCGAAACTTTGTTTTTCTTAAAAAATTACAGTAAATATTTGATATTTCCCAACGTTTTTTGAATGATCGACTTGCTTTTTTTTTTTTAATGTATGTCTGAACCTTATCTAACTACTTCTTCAAGATTTCTTTAGATAAACCGACCAGCGTAGCGGGCGAAGGCCGCTAGTATTAAATAGATCTATTTTATGTATGTATGTGGTGTTTTGTTTAGCTTATTGTTAAGTCTGATAATATTTGATGTCAATTTATTAAAGTACATGAAATCACGATAATTTTTGCATCATTTTCAAAACAAAAAAAAAAAGAAAAAGAAAAGAAAAGAAAAAGAAAGAAAAAAATAACACAGCTATTTAAAAATAAATAAAATATACAGTTTGATGTTTACATAAGTCACGAAATTTTTTTTGTATACATATATATATAGATAAAATCATGTTTCGTACTTCGAAAGTATTTCGAGCAATTAATATTGACTTTTTCATTTACTCAATTTCTTTTTTGCATTAAAATTATTTAGTTGTTGCTTTTAATGGCATTTTCACCACGGATAAATTATTATCCGGACTTAGAGGGGGGGAAAACCCTTTTCTTTGAAAGTTGAATAAAAAAGAAAGAAAAATCATATGGAAACAATTAATTTTAATTAAACTAAAATATTAAGAAAGTAGTATCAAAAATTCACAATGTTTAAAATCGATTTATATAATCCCCACTACAAAACATTTATTGAAACAAAAAAATCAATTTACTGCTACAAACTAAATAAAATTTTGCATTATTTTGGAGAAAACTACAATTAATAAATATTAAATAAATGTTATTCTACCTTTTCGTAAACCAAAATATGTTTAAAAATCAAAAAGTAGCAGACAAAAGCTACTTTGCGTCCTCTAAAATCATAAAAGCTAATAATGCTAACATTTACCTTTTTTTATGCCGTTCTAATACAAAAACAAATACAATAAAATGATGCAAAAAATATTTCAGAGTTAAAAATCTTTAATGAATAGACAAAAAATTAAGACTTACAATATTTTCCGTGTAAATACCTCTTACTTTCAGAGATAAAGATAAATTGCACCTGCGAACTAGCGATAGCGACCGGCAGGAATGAAGTCCAAATATACAAATGATAGATACTTGACAACATCTGGGTGGGCAGAGGGGTAGGGGGATGAGTCAGCGAAAAATAAGAGGTCACTGGCGTGCCCTTAAAAACCGTGAGAGAGGAAGGAAGATGGGAAATCTTTTTACAACCCTTTTTTAACGAGACGTTTCTCAAATTTACAAACAACGCTTCAGAATTTCAAATACAGTAACTCTGTCTAAGGCGAAATAGATTGGAATCGAGAAAAGTTCCCGTTGTAGACAATATTCCGGCTTAAATAAATTTTACTCTATGATTCGCAGAGACTTGAAAATTTTTGTGAGATAGATAGATTTCCGTCTTACACAGTGTCTGCCTCACAGAGGTATTACTGCAGTTGAATCACCTTTTTATAAATAAAAGATTATATGATGTTTTGAAACAAAACAAAAAAAATCATATTATAGAAGTAAAAGTTAAAAAATATGCATATCTATAAAATATTTTTATCACAGTTTTAGGCATACATTTATTTCTCTAAGAAAACAATTTCAAAAAATGATAATACGACCTTTAGTGAATTTAAAGAAATCATTGAAAAATCCTTCCTTAAACTGAGATTCTAGTGGGCTAAGGTTTTAAATTTAAAAAAAAAAAAAAAAAAAAAAAAAAATTAATGTTTTTTTTTTTTTTTTTTTTTTTTTTTTTTGCTGTATTCAATGGCCCGAAACTTTATGACACATTTTGTATTTTTAAGTTGAGTGTTCATTAAAGCGATTTTTCATCGAGCAGTTTTCCTTTAATTTTTTTTTTAATATATGCCTGAATTACATATTGTTGAATTTTTATGATTTCCATTTTTTACCATTTCCTGCGCTGTCGCGTCCGGATATTTGGTACAAAACCTCAAACTTGACAGCATATTGTAAAAGATCTGCTACCTTTTCTGAAATTTACTTTTATAGAAGGACTTTTTCTATTTTAATATTTATTTTAAATTATTTTAATCTATTTTAAATATTTTTCCCTTTTCTTTCTATTATTTTTTAATGATGAGTGTAAAAAGGCGCCGGTGAACAAAAATGTATGGAAGTGTGGATACCATTTCAGATATACACATTTATAAAGAAATGAAAACAGTTGTTTGATTGCAAAAACAATTTTCATTCATTTCTGTACAAAAATATTTAAATGCATAAGAAAGTAATTTATGTAACAAAATGTATCCAAAGCATGTTTTTACGCAGGAAAAAAGTAAAACACTTTTGATACAAAATGAACAAAAGAATAAAAAAAATGTATTGTTCTACTGAAACATTATTCATTTTAAGGGAAAATTATCAGCCCCATAACCTCTGCCTTCCAACCCGCTTGCAGAGGCAAAAAAAAATCAAGATTCCTTTTTTTTTTTTTTTTTTTTTAAACAATTTTTCCATTTTTGAGTTTAAAAAAATAAAATAAAATAAAGCTTTCCTTTTGCTTTACAGATAGGTGTGGGGGGGGGGGGAGAGACAGAGACGATTTAGGCACAATCTAAAGGCTTTTCCTATTTTAATATTTATTTTAAATTATTTTAATGTATTTTAAATATTTATTTATATTCTTTTAGTTATTTTTTTATAAATAATGAATGCAAAAGGGCACCTGAAGAAATTATTTGGAATATGTACACATTTTGGGAACAATGTTTATTATTTATAAAAAATATTTTTAAATTAAATAAAATTATGTCATGTGTTTAACTGTCTTAAATATAAACCTTACAACATATTTATATGTTTAGCAAAACTCAGATTTGAAGTAGTTTTTGAAAGAAATGAAGACCAAAAATACCCTTTCTCTTTTAAATAAAAATGCTGGTTAGATGATAATGGCCCTCTGCTTTCTGAAGTATGAAACGCCATTACACTATTGCCAGAAATTGGCCCTTAGGAGTTGGCCGGCAAAGTAAATGTAACTGTTCTCTCATCGCCGATCCGTTACTGGCTCGGCGGTAGCTGCCGCAACTAGCGGCGGGTCATTTGCGGTACCGCATTGTTTTGTTACAAATGGCCTTAACTCCTTCTGGCCGCAATGAAATCGCCTGTCGGCCGTAAGTCATGTGTTTGTGGGGTTCATTATTTTACTTTTCTCTTTTAAAATTATATGGTACTTCTAGGTTATCCCGTCGACCAATTTCGCTAAATTATACAAATCGCCAAATTATTAGCCAAATTATACATATCGACATACTTTTTTCTTTAAAATAATAAAAAAACAAATAATTAGTAGATTATTAATAAAAATATTAATAAAAAGTAGAAATAAAAATCATTTAATGACATTTTAAACACGTGAATAGTATTTAGTGACATTCACGATCCTCCATTATTGGCATTTAATCTTATTTTTTGGCGATCGTTTTTTGGTCGACGGGATAATCTAGAAGTACCAATTATATAAATTGTTTTGTTCCATAATTATTTATTGACTTAATTTATTATTATTATTTCCTTTTTAAAATTATAGAAAATAAATAAAAGTAATATAAATGTCATTGGTTTTTGAAAACGCAGTGTTCTCCAGATTGGCATCATAAAATAAATCACGTCAAGGTGATGTGTGTATAAAAATGGAAAAATGTTTGCAATAATATAAAGAAAAAAACGTAAACAAAGAATTAAAAATTCGCCATTTCGATAGTTTTTTAAAATAACATCAAGCATAAAATCAAATAACATCAAGGTTAATTCTCCAGTCGAACAGCAATAGTAAATTTTCTTTTCTTCGTCTGTTTCATAATAAAAAATATAAATTTAATAACTTCTAATTAAATAACCTGACTAATTTTCTGTAATCGGATTTATGATTTAAAAGTGTCCTTAATACATAAACAAAACAGCGCAGTTGTCATGTACGCGCAGAGGTCGGCGCGATAATTTTTTACACTAATTTGGCGGAAACATCGTTTTCTAATACCAGTTTCATACATATTTAAATTATTTTCTATTATTTAAAAAAATAATAACAATTAGTAAAAAAAGTTTAAATAATAAGTATAGAACAAAATAGTTTACATAATTTTAAAGAGAAAGGAAATAAAAATACATTTTATTAAAACAACAATAGTCGGGTTACCATGCCAGGCAAAATAACATCAATTTAGTGTTTATTAGTTATCTCGGTGTGTATATGATATCTGTGCAAACAAAATTTCCGATAATATAATAAATGACGTCATATTTATTTTCCTTTGAATTTTTTTTCACGTCGATACTGTTCAACTGAAAATTAATTGCCGAGGAGAAATTATTGTTCCACATTTTGATTTTCTTGGCAACGGGAAAGAAAATGGTTAATTTTTATCGGAAAAATTTTAATTGATTCTGTATGAAAAATAATGAAATTTTGAATTATTAAGGAAAATATTTGAATAAATCAATTAAAAATTAGCCTATGTTCACCGGAAGTAGTGTAACTTTCCAACGGTGAAAGAATTTTTCAAAACCGTCAAGTAGTTTCGGAGCCTATTCAATTCAAACAAACAATCAAATCTTTCCTCTTTATAATATTAGTATAGATGATGCATGTTAGATTAAAATTCCTTTAGAGGAGCACACTAAAGAATTTGATTACATTATGGTCTATGGGAAGAAATGTTTACAGAGTATTTTAATAACATTACCCTATTGAGATGGATTGAATCTGATATAAATCACCGAGTTTCACAACGATTACGTTAGAACAGGATATTCATAGTATTTTTAATCTAGACACACGGCAGTGTGTCAGCCAAGTTCACAAAGTAAAAGGCGACACACCGGCCGTGGGTTATATAACCCGAACCATTTCGATCCACTTTTGATCCCTCAATAACTTAAATTCTATTTGACCTACACACTTGCAATTTTTTGTGTCGTGTAAGACCATCTTCTAATTTCCGAACCCTAAAATTTTTTTAAAAAATCTTTTACCGTTCACGAGAAATTGACGTCTGAAAACCGCTGTTTTTACCACTGACTCACTGACTCACTCATAGAAATGTTTGACTACTTCCAGGTGACTTAGGAACTTGAAATTTGGTGTGGATGTAGGTTATTGGATCTATAAATAGGAAAAAATCAGAAATCACCATTAATTAACCATTAATGGTTGGTTAGAGGATAAATCATTGGATTACAATGGAAGTTTATGAGAATTTCACAAAATACCAGAAATAGTGCCAAGTTGGCGTCACTTTTGGCGAGTATCAGGGCTAATCTCTGAAACTACCAAACCGATTTCAAAAGTAATGGTACCAAAATGATGGTATTCGCCCTGGTTCAAACCTAGACTATATTTTATGTCTGTTCCACTAACCAAAAGAGGCTTCAGAAGTAAAAAACATTATAAAGATGTTATTTTTGTTTTACTGAAGGGCCTAGAAGCACAAAATTTAGCATGCTAATTACTTATAAGATATAAATGTTCACTAATGACATTTGCTAAAATATACCAAATTTAAAAGAGGTGGAAATCCGCGAAGAGCATTCTGAAAAGGTTCTAAATAGCGATTTTAAGCAATCTCAGCAAACAACAAACCTATCTTAAAAGTAATGATATCAAAATGATGATGACAGTCCTTGCTCTAACATAAGCTATATCTTATGTCGGTGCCAGTAACCCAAAGTGGGTAAAAGAGCAAAAAACGTTCTAAAAATGCTTTGTCTGTATGTTAAGGGACTGGAATTATAAAGTTTGGCATTTTAGAGTTTATGGGAATTTCGCGAAATATCAGAAATAGTGCCAAGTTGGCGTCATTTTTTGCGAGAATCAAAGCTAATTTGCGAAACTATGGACCGATTTCAAAATCAATGAACCAAAATGATGGTATTCGCTCCGGTTCAAACATAGGCTATATTTTATGAGTATACCATTAATCATGAGAGGGGTGAAGAAGCAAAAAAACATTCTAAAAATACAACTTTTGTAATACTGAAGGACCTAGAAACAAAGTTTGGCATTTTAATTATTTATAAAATATAAATGAACTCTAAGGGCATTTGCTACGGTATTCAAAAAGGTTGAAAATGCGCGAAAAACGTTCTAAAAATGTTTTAAATTAGGATTTTTAAGCAATCTCAGCAAACAACAAACCGATCTTAAAAGTAATGATATCAAAATGATGGTCACAGTCCTTGCTCCAATATAGGCTATATCTTATGTCGATGCCACTAATCCAAAAGAGTTAAAAGAGTAAAAAAATTTCTAAAAATGCGATGTCTGTATGTTAAGGGCCTAGAAATATCAAATTTGCCATGTTCATTACTTATAAGATATAAATGATCACTAAGAACATTTGTTAACAAATACAAAATTTAGAAGGTTAAAAATGCACGAAAAGCGTTCTAAAAACTTTCTAAATAGCAATATTTAAGCAATATTGGGAAGTTAGCGAACCGATTTAAAAAAAAAAAGATGTCAAAATGATGCGACAGTCCTTACTCTAACAAAAGTATTGGATAAATTGCCAGATTACAATGGGAGTCTATGGGAATTTGGCGAAATACCAGAAATAGCGCCAAATTAGCATCACTTTTGACGTCAATTTCGCGATATATCGTTTAGTTTGCGACAATCTTTTTTGGTCGACGAGATAATCAAGTAGTACCCAATCACATAAAAGAATCATCCTTATTAGTGGGATTTAAAGGAACATAAGCAGTCCTAATGTTAAAATTTTTAAATTTGATTGAAAAAAAAAAACAGTGAATAAACGCAATGAAAAGCTGTAAGATTAATTAATATTAAATAAACCTAATTTAATATTAAGCCTATTTATTTCAAAAATGAAACAAATACCTATTTATTTGAAAAGAAAAAAATGATATCCTGTCAAAAACATGAATGTGAAAAAATGCTAAGTTTGTTAAAGGTTTCGCTAATAAAAGAAGTGATTTGACAAAAAATAATGATATCCTATCAAAAACATGAATGTGAAAAAATGCCAAGTTCGTTAAAGGTTTCGCTACTAAAAGAAGTGATTTGACAAAAAAAATAACGATATCCTATCAAAAACATGAATGTGAAAGAATACCAAATTCGTTAAAGGTTTTGCTAATAAAAGAAGGGAGATCTAACTGCAAACCAAGTTCTTTCGAAGGTTCTTAAATTTTAGCTCCTGTCATGCATAATATTCTTCAATTGCTTAAAATGATTTGGTATGTTACTTGTTATTCAATAGAGTGACTTGGCAAGTTTTCAACCACCAACTTTAATGTTTCAGTCAGAGTACAATTTAATCTAGAATCTGATTGGCAAAGAGCTAGTCAATCGAGTGTTCGAATAAGTACATTGAAGTTAAGGTATTGATAAATTAATTAAGTGATCAACTTTAAGTTCTGATCAATTAAATAGAGAAATTTGAATAAGAGAAAACTTGCCAAGTCGCTCTATTGAATAACAAGTAACATACCAAATCATTTTAAGCAATTGAAGAATATTATGCATGACAGGAGCTAAAATTTAAGAACCTTCGAAAGAACTTGGTTTGCAGTTAGATCTCACTTCTTTTATTAGCAAAACCTTTAACGAATTTGGCATTCTTTCACATTCATGTTTTTGATAGAATATCATTATTTTTTTTTGTCAAATCACTTCTTTTAGTAGCGAAACCTTTAACGAACTTGGCATTTTTTCACATTCATGTTTTTGATAGGATTAATTTCTTTTGAATCAGCATGTATTCTCTTCTGCATGTAACTGATATTTATACACTCATTGCCATAAAAATTTGCGTACCAAGAAATAATTGTGGGATCGTAACGAAACCTTGCATGAAGGTACATATCAGGCAGATATGCAAATGATTAGAAATGCAGTGTGATTGCGCATTGCGTAATCTCACTAGAGGGCGTTGAACTTCGTCCTCCTTGGTGTATAAAACTGGTAAGCTGAACTTGTTTGAGTGTACCTTTTCTTTTGCAAAATAAATGCTGAGGTAGACATGTCGTTACGCAGCCACCGAAGACAATATCAGCAGCTGTCAGAGCTGGAGAGGGGAAGAATCGGGATCATGGAAGCTGGGCAGTCAGCTCGGCGAGTAGCTCGTCAAGTAGGCCGTTCTGATTTTACTGAGAGGAGGTGTTGGGAACAGTGGACTGAAGCGATGTCATTTACACTGCGACCAGGCTCGGGACGTCCTGGACAGACCTTTCGCCAAGAAGACCGTCACATCATACGAAGCGCACGCGTACAACCAACTGCCTCATTGGCCGCTATCAGTACACAGGCAGCACCTTCACTTCAGACCCCTGTGTCTTCCCGAATCATTGCATGGCGCCTGGCTGAAGGACATCTGGTATCGCGGCGACCATTACGTGTGTTGCCAATGACACCGACCCACCGACGCCTCCGTTTGGAGTGGTGTCGCGCACGACGTGATTGGACTGCAACGGAATGGAACCAGGTCGTCTTCAGCGACGAGTATAGATTCAATTTGAGTAGCGATGACAATCGTGTTCGTGTGTGGAGGCCCCGTGGTGAACGCCTCAATCCTGCCTTCGCTTTACAGTGACACACCGCTCCTATACCTGGAGTATAGGAGTGGTATGGGGTGCTATTGCTTATGATACACGATGATCCCTAATACTGATACGTGTCACTATGACAGCTCAGCGGTACGTCCAAAACATCCTTTAGCTACATGTATTGCCACTAATGGCAGGGCTCCCAGGAGCCATTTTTCTGCAAGACGATGCTCGGGCACACACAGCAAGGATGTTACAAGCCTGCCTGCGCCACATTACCACCCTTTTCTGGCCTGCTTGATCACCAGATTTGTCACCAATCGAGCATATCTGGGATCATTTGGAGCAGCAAGTTGGACACCCTACGAGTTTAGTTGAACTTGAGGAGCGTTTACAGCAACTGTGGAACGAGATTTCTCAGAACATCATACGGAACTTGTAGGCCTCAATGGCCGCTCGTATCGCATCGTGCATTCGCGCTAGAGGGGGTCCAACAGAGTACTAAAATTTCTGTTCATTTGTACTTTTTCTGGAATAAATGATCCTTTTTCTTTGGTTTTCTAATCATTTACTTATATCACAGTAGTATTTACGCATGCAAAATTTCGTTTCATTTTGACGTCTTTTTCTTGGTGCGCAAATTTTTATGGCAATGAGTGTACTTAACAACAAATATTGGTACATTGCGTAGAAGTATAGTTCTAGAATTTCACCTTTAGACAATATAATATTCCTCCAACAATACCTCAAAACATAGTATCAATAAAATGTTTTTTTTTTTTTTTTTTTTTTTTTGTGCTTACGTCATATTTATTTATTTTCTGTCTTTCTTCATTTAGAAGTTTCTTGATAAATTAATTAATGGCTGAATCGAAATTCTGCCCAAAATTGAAATTTAACTTCGACAGAACTTCCAAGCGCTATCGGAGCTCTGGGCAAGGTTCAGCGTAGAAATGTTGGGGATAGATGTCATATATACAACACATTGGCGCGATTGGAACAAAATGGAGATTATATGCCTTACATGCTAACCTGGCTGTCGTTGTTTATTTTCTGATAATTTTTTTATTTTCTATTACTTTTTTTTAAAAATGATGTAGATCGTTTTGTTCTATAGTTGTTAATAAACTTTCTTTTTATTTATCACTATTTCCTTTTTTAAATATTAGAAAATAATTTAAAAATATACTAGGGGGGCCCCGCCCCCCTGCTCGCTATGCTCGCCAACCCCCCGCGTAATCGCTTCGCGATTCCAAATTATTGTCTACCCCTGCCTGCTGCGCTCGCCTATAACCCATGGTATGAATAAGCAGTTGCAGACCTTTCAAATGATGTGTCACACAATTGGTGTTGTAAAGAAATTACAAAATGCGCCCCCTCTGAGGGCAGAGGGGGGGGGGGGTTACACACAAGGTATCCATAATATGAATAAGCAGTTGCAGACCTCTCAAATGATGTGTCACACAATTGGTGTTGTAAAGAAATTAAAAATGTGCCCCCCTGGAGGGCAGAGTGGGGGATGACACACAAGACATCCATAATATGAATAAGCAGTTGCAGACCTTTCAAATGATGTGTCACTCAACTGGTGTTGTAAATAAATTAAAAATGTGACCGCCCCCCCCCCTGGGGAGAGCAGAGTATGGGGGTGACACACAAGACATCCATAATATGAATAAGCAGTTGCAGACCTTTCAAATCTTGTGTAACACGACTGGTGTTGTAAAGAAAATAAAAATGTGTCCCCCCTGGGGAGCACAATGGGCGATAACACACAAGACATCCATTATATGAATAAGCAGTTGCAAACCTCTCAAATGATGTATCAAACGACTGGTGTTGTAAAGAAATTAAAAATTTGGCGAAATATTACAGTTATCGCCAAGTTGGCGTCACTTTTGACAACTAATTTTGGTCGCCAAATTTGGCGATATATCGCCAAGTTGGCGACAAACTTGGCGATTGTTGGCGATGGTAACCTTTCCTCTCTTTATGGTAACCCATATGGCGATGCATAGACGGAGCCCTTTCGTGATTGGTCTATTCGACTCATGGAAGGAGTGGACAACCCGGATTCGTTAGTTCCGGAAATCTTCCACATCAGCATCATTCCAAGAGTCATTCCTTTTAAGGCTAGTTTTTTTTTACTATAGAAGGATATGTAATTGGTATTTAAAAACTAAATTTTCACCAAATTCTCGTGGGAAAAAAATTGCGCCATTATGGTAAGCATTAGACATCTATGCCAAAAGGCGACGCATTATGAATATTCCAAATGTGCTTATTTTATTAATTTATAGAGATAGTGAATAAAAAGAGTTTTATAAAAATATTAACTTAAAGTATAAAAAAAACAGCTATTTTTCAACAGAAACTCTTTGCGATATTTTAACAAGTAAGAAAAATCATGCATTAAGCATAGATTATGAAGCACTTTAAAACAATTCTTGACATCTTTAACAAAACTTCGTTATCCAGGAAAATAACGTATTATTGTTCATATCCAAATATGTATTCCAATACTTTTGAAAAGCCCTGTATTTGATCTGTCGGTAAATATATAGACTATATAATGGTAAAATTTAGTTTAGAAAGAAAACGCTTAACTATGGCTGAAATTTTCCTTTCAGCAATTTATATTAATAGATGGAAACATACTTGAATACTTTTGTTCAGCCCTGTAAAATACAAAGTACCTTTAATACACGAAAGTATTTTGCTAAAGTCTAGTTTAAAAATAAATTCTCTTTAAACTACTTAAATCAAATTTCTTGAAACTATCATCCAAAGGCGACAGTGTATCCAGTTTTTTGCGTGACCCTGTGTATCACTTTATCTATATTCTACAAATATTTCTTAGTAAACTAAATACAGTTCATCGTAAAAAGGCACAACGTATTTTAAAACCACCTTTAAGTAAATTACGCTCATACTCAGTAACCTTTCCGAAATCTTTTGTGTAACCCTGTATATCTAAATGGTGTAAAAATTAGCAATTATATAAATCTTATAATATGCACACATCTAGTGAAACTTAAAAGCGTAATATCATAATGAAAAATGCATTTCATCCATCTAACAACTATCTTTCATAATATACTTGACTTCGGATAGAATATACTATTTATAATCTTTTGTGTGTCCCTGTAAATGCTATGCACTAGTATTATGCATGAAATAACTCATATTAATCCTCAGCTTTGATTATATATGAAATCGTTTACCATAATTAAAATATGTCGCAAACAACCCCTCTCCTTTATTATTTTGTATTGGAATTCTCTTGTATGACCCTGTAAAGAATAATATTCTTTTCGCTTCATACTTTACAAAATGCATATTTTAGTGCACTTTATTGATGCATATAAATTTGAAGATGTTTGACAGGGTGTAACATCTTTAAAATTCATTTGAAACGATCTTTCCCCGTAGGCCGTAATGTAATGGAAAACTTTTGACAGTCCCTGTAAATAAACTTATCATGGTAGAGCCTTCATTTTCAATAGGGTTCGTGCTCGGGTAAATGTCATTAACGTCCAAAAATTTCATGACAATCCGAATATATTTACGAGAGTTAGAGCGCGGACAGACGGACCGAATGCATAAGCACTTTTCAACTTTGTTGGAAAGTGCTATTAAATCGTGTAGTGTTTTATATTAAAATCATCGGAATAATGAATTTAATACAACTACGGTACTACTTGGTTATCCCGTCAACCAATTTGGCCAAATTATATAAGTCGCCAAACTAATAGCCAAATTATACATATTGGCATTTTTTAATAACAAAAGAACAAATAAATGAGTAAAATATTAATAAAAATACTAATAAAAAGTGGAAATAAAATCATTCGATTACATCTTTAAATACGTTTACGTGTTTAATGTCATTGAATGTGACATTCACGATCATCCATTATTGGCATTTAATCTTATAGTTTGGCGATAGTATTTGGTCGACGGGATAACCAAGTAGTACCATTGATTCAAAATTGATTTTATCCAATGATTAATTATTTGTAAAATTACAAATTTAGGCACGATTTAAAAAAATCTCCAAGTTGGGAAATAAGAACAAATATATATTTGTAAACATTATTGTTTATATTTATTTCCATTGGATTTGAATATTTAGGTTGATAGAATTGGCGAATTAATTACAATGCCGAAAAGTCTTACGCCAAGTAGTTGAAAATTCTGCTGTTTAGCCTTAAAAAATTGCTATGTTTGAAGTCCTAATTCTGCAGATTTACCAGTTTCATTACATACAAAAGATGAAATACTATTATTCTCAAGTACTATTATTTTTGAAAACTTTTTTTCACCTAAATTTATTTTGATTTTCTTCGAACATATCTGGTGAAGAAATTGTTTAAAAATGTGGTATAAGTACAAAATCCCGGCGCAAATGTCATATACCCACTGGGTTTGGTGCGATTTTTCTCTGATGCCAATGTGTCAAAAAATTCGCTTTCGAATACCAGTTACATATATATTTTTAAGTTATTTTCTATTATTTTGTAGAGACAATAGGAAGAAAAAAGTTTAATTTACTTATTTTCTATATTTCTTCAGTTAGAAGCTTCTTGATCAATATTTGAAAATGTCCTCTTATTATAAAAATCATGCTTCATATTGCTTTCTGTTGACGATTCTTGTCTTTGTACCATATGTTTCAAATCTTCGTTTCATTTCTAATATGACGTCGTAAATATATCATTTTTAATTCTTACAAAAAGAAAAAAAAAAAAAAAAAGAGAGCGAGAGAGAGAAAAAAAAATTAATTTTATTTCTTACTTATCACGTAAAAATGATTAATTGTTACTGGAAATGTGCCCATTGACCTCTGTATGTATATTTTTTTGATTGGGGGAAATTATTTTTTAAACAAATAGATCCTTTGAAGAAAATTTGTGGCAACGCGTACAAAATGTGGGAAAATGTCTAGTAAATAACTCATTCAATGTTAAATTCCGTATTAAAATAACATTACGGAGTCACACTGGAAATAAATAAAGCATAGCACTGCCGTGCTATGCTTTAATTAATTGATCAACTTTATGTTCTGATCAATAAAATAGAGAAAGTTGAATAAGAGAAAACTTGCTAAGTCACTCTAGTGAATAACAAGTAACATACCAAATCATTTTAAGCAATTGAGGAATATTATGCATGACAGGAGATATGATTTAAGGAGCTAAAGAACTTGGTTTGCAGTTAGATCTCACTTCTTTTATTAGCGAAACCTTTAGCGAACTTGACATTTTTTCACATTCATGTTTTTGATAGGATTGGTTCCTTTTTAGTTCACAGGCTATCATAGCCTGAAAGCTTATGTGCCCACCCTTTCTGAATGTACGCTCGTTCGTTCGTTCGTGCTTAAGTACGTAACGCGATAACTCATGATAAAAATATCCGATCCACTTGAAATTTTGTATATAGGTATATCCTGATATGGCGCTTCCCTGATTAGTTTTTGGAGTTCATTCGATATATATAAAGGGGGGAACGGGGGGCTCTTGCCTCTACCCTTTTTTGATATAAATGGGTTTTTCACGCAGAATTACAGGTTTTCGTTCAAAATTTAGATATAAGATCATTCTGATGAGCCTCCGTGATTGGTATTAGGTGTTCAGTGGATAAGTATAAACAGGGGGAACGGTGGTTCTAATGCCCCTCCCCTTAGTTTATATAAATGGGTTTTTCATGCAGAATTATCAGATTTCGTTCAAATCTCTGAATAGTTTAGGAAGTTTAATGGCTAAGTATAAAAGAGGGGGATAACGCCTCTTAAATTATATAAATGGCTTTTTATTAAGAATTTCCCAATTTGCTCTGAATTTTGGATATAGATTTTTTATATGATAATGCATGTTCCTGATTAGTTTAGGGGGTTCAAAGATTAAGTATAAAAAGGGGGAAAGGGGGAGCTGTTTCCCCTCCTTTAATTTTTTTTCGAACGGAATTAACCCTTGAAAATATAAGGCAGTAATGTACAATTAGTATGCGTAGACTGTGAGCTCAATGCCATCAGTTTAACTGGTTAGTATCCTTTTTATTTATTTATTTTTATTTTTTAAAGAATTGACAGACTAGAAGTCTCAGGCCCCACGAGCTACATTTGTCAATAGACACAAAAACTCTAAAACAGACAAACAAACAAAAAACACTAATTTGACTTTTAAAATGAATTTTGTAGCATTTGATTTTTAAAATGATTTTTGTAGCATTTTGCATCGCACTTTTAGCGAGTTTTTGCGTTTCAAGGCAATTTTTTTGACTTTCGTAAAAGTCATTAGATTTCAAACTTTGTCGTAATATGTAAAATTTTGTCTTTCGAGATTTTTAAAGTTTTGGGGATTTTTAACGTTATTTTTACATTTCTTCACAATGCACGGCGATTTTTTTAATTAATGCAGTAAATTTGTTCACTTTTTATTAAAATTTATTCGGATTTCTTACAATATTTTTTGAATTTTTCGTGATTTGTTTTTTGTTATTTTTACAGATTTCCGACATCTGTAGATAAATCCTTTTTTAATCTTTTATCAAAATATAGCATTTTTGTCTCTGTGGTTGTTAATATTTTAGCGATTTTTTAAAATTAAGTTTATCCGGAATTTGTGCAGGGGTTTTCCAAACTTTCGTGATTTTTAGTTAATTTTGCATTTTGTGCTATTTTTTGATGGGTCCGAACAGCGTCGGGCAGGTCAACTAATTATTAATATAACAAAGAAAAAAAACTCTGTTAAAATTTTTATCTTTAATTAATCAAAATTTTTAATTGGCATACAAACATTCCAAAAATTTTTTTATATACTTCTTCTTTTTGGTCAACGAATCACATCAAACAAAGTCTGATTTTGAATAATTTTGCATTTGATGAAAAAATTTAAAACACTTAATTTCGAAATCGTCTCATTCACAAATTAAAAAAGTTTTCTTTGGTGTAAATTTTGCTGACAATACATTCTTAAATTATGTTCATTAAAGGTTTTTAGTTTATTTTGAAGCAGCTGCATTTGTATTTTGTCCTTATGTTTCTGAATTTCGAATCAACGCTAGAATCATATTATACATAGTTTGGAGGACGCTGCCTCCGATTTGACACACAATCAACCAGTTCGAATTTACGAAATCTACAATTCCCTGTACGAATCCACTTGTTTCAGTATTATTTCTTCTTATAATCTTCCTTCTCCGTTGAATGTGGCGCCGTCTTATCCACCAAGGAACATTTCGATGCTTGAAGTTTCCGAATTTCCGCCTTTTGTGCGAGGTATTGGCACGATGGGATGTGCTTGTATTTTGTTTTTCTCTTGAAGTACTTGGTTGAGATGTAGCGTAGCTTGTAATATAATTTTCCCTTAAATTCTGATTGACAGTTTCATTAATATTTTTGCCTCTGTTGTTATTATTCTTTTTGGTTCTGACATATTTTCTTTTTAATGTTGTCATTGTTTCTTCATAGTCATCAATATGAGAAAAAAGCATGTTTTCACCTATTTCATTATTTACTTCCTGAACTTGAGGTAAAAGAGTTTTGTTACCTACTTCAGTATTATCTGACATATTATTGCGAACTGCTTGACCGTTTCGTATTTCTGAATTTTGATTACAGTCGAACCTCGTTAATACGCGAATCAGGGGTCTGATCAAAATTCGCGTATTAAACGGGTTCGCGTATTAACCGTAGGTCGCGAATTTTCGTTGAGTGATCTATTTAATATCAATGTATGCGGAAAAAACACATTTAAGGTCAATTTTTAGCGTTTTTAAGACATAAAATGATATTTTATTTATTTCAATCATTATGTGCTTATTATGCAGAAACGTTTGAAAGCTGAAAATTCAAATAATCGTTATTTTCTCAAGTAAAAATCCTATGTCTTTTCAAATTTACATTTGTTATGTATATAACACATAAAATTGAATAAGACGAAGATAAAAATTTCTGTGAATCATGTTAATTAAAACTAATGTTAACAAAATTGAAATCTTTGATAGCTATACAGAATAGATAGATGCGATGATAAATAGTGCTGATAATAATAATAAAAACTTTCTGAAGACAATTATGTCATAAAAATTACTTTTTGGAAAAGAAGTTGTTAATTTTGGCCTGCTCGACATGCGGTCGCGTCATCACCATGATGTTTTCCGCCTTATTTTAGGTAGTGGTAAAGTTCGCTTGTGGAGGGTCCTTCGTCCAGTGACGACGCATATTATCTTAGGAAATTGTATCTGTAAGTTTGGTAAATGGAGATGGGGCCGGAAGCGTAGATTCATCATCTTCTTCCTCCTCATCCGATTTGTCATCCGAGTCGCAGTTACATTGACGATGCTTTTATCCATACCACTAAGTTCGGTGGTAACTTGATCTTTGTCGATATTAATGAACGTGTCTACATCGACAAAAGTTTCCCCTACAGTTTTTTGTGCGGCCAGCCAATTTTCTTCGACATTAGGGTGTGAGGTTGGCTCTGTGTAAATGATGTCCTAGCTACTTCCAAAACCCGCTTTGTGAAAGCAATTTGGAATCGTTGTTGGCGTGACACTCTTTCTGTGCTTCGACACGAGTCTTGCAATTTACTTTGGCGCTGTTAATTATTCCTTGGTCCATTGGCTGGGTGACACTAATCGAATTTGGAGGTAGAAATTCTACTTCGGCATTATTCAGGTCTTCGTTATCTTTTGGATGCGCTGGGCAGTTTTCCACAAGCAATAACACATGGCGTGATTCTTTTCTCATACGCCGATCAAAATTACGGAGTCGTGTTGGAAAGATGTTGCCCGTCAGCCATCCTCTACGTTGGCTTTCGTACAGGTAAGGAAAACTCTTGACGGGGAGAGGAGGAGAGGGCCACATATATTCTTAAATATGGGGAAATGTTCTTGTCATTTTTGCTTTTTTTAAAAACTAGCTGACTCGCGCAGCCCGCGCCCGCGATGAATGAACCTTATATGAACTTCAAATTTGTATGATTTTATAAATTTAATTGTCTACATTTATATTTTTAAATGATAAAAATCGCAAGAAAAGTATTGAACTGAAGGTACATTCTGATTTGAGTTATTTGATTTTTTGAGCCTATGCATACAGAAAGCAAACGAAACCACGACAAAACACTCAAGTTTTTACTGATTTCAAGAAGTTTTGTATTATTTTTTTTTTAATTTATGCATATTCTTCAGTTGCGTCTCGTGATAGGCCGAAATGCATAAGTTAAAAATCTCTAAATGCTGTATTTTTTAAAAATTTGAATTTCCATTAAAATTTTACTCTGTGGTTTTATATATTCATAAAATGAAAACAGTTGTTTTTCAAAGCAGACATAATGTTTTTAACTTTTGCGCAACGCTAGCCTCGTCTCGCTTATGAGATTTTCTTGGGAGAGTTTTGATTGGGCTAGTCTTGTGTTAGTCTCGGATCGGAGTTCAAATCTGTCAGTGTGTGGTTTTGAAAGAATAAATGATCAATTAAATTGGGTTTAAATAATTGTTGTTGAAAAAATAAGTTAAATAATTGTTGTATAAAATGCTTAGGAAAATACTTTAACTAAAAATTCTTATGTTTAGAACTAAGCTCACTCGCGTATTAAACGTAGGTTTTTCTTTCTCGGGACTGATAAAATTTCGTGTATTAAACGGGTTCGCGTATTAACCATTCGCGTATTAAAGGGGGTATTTTTATATGCGTAAGATAGGAGTATTTCAAGGGACCAAAAAAAAAATTCGCTTCATATGTTTGACTGTCTGTTCGCGATGACCAGAAAAATCTACAGTACGTAAGAGACTCGAAATTTTTGTAAGGATAGTTGAAGATCTTTCCTGGCACACTTGAATTTCAGAAATTCAAATTTCTAATAATTAAATGAGAAATTAATCAAAAATCCCAAATCAAAAGAATGGAAAAGCGTTCATTATTCAACAAAAGTTTAGATTTTTTATCAAACAGCAGAAAATTTCTTCGAAAATTCAAAGAGGGAAAGGGTTTAATAGAATTACAACATTGCTAAGTAATAAATGTGCTGGGCCATTTTTAAAAGGGCTGTATATTAAATCCTACCGGGTCTAAAAATTCGAAAATTGTACAGCCAAACGAAAAAAAAATCCTTTTCAAAAATTTCTAAAAATTATTCCTTTACTCTTATATAAAGCTGATAAAACCATTATCATTTATAAAATCTTTTTTTATTTCCGTTCAAAGAAGCAAAGGTTTTTGTGAAATCTTTCATAGTAAGAGCAGATGTTTCAAAGGCAAACCTGTCGACGGTGGATAATGACGTTTATGGACGACTTGTAAAAAAAAATTAAATATTGAGTTTATAGATTTTATATTTTATGCATGATGAAGAATAATTCGCTGATTTCAGATATGAAAATTTCTTCACGATCACTCAATTACATTTTTAGATATTAATTATTACTTCATGAATTGGATGATACCTTTCAAAATCTCATTTTCAAAGTCAGTCTCCCGAAACAACACTTTTTATACTAGTATTATTTGAAACGCCGTCAAATTTTAAAAAATACACTATTTAGAGATTTTAAATTTATGCATCTAGCCCTTTCTTTAAGCGCTGTATAATATCTACATTTTATAAAAATCGATTCGCAAGTTTTTTGTCTTGTAAAAAATTTCAATTTTTAAAAGGGGAAATGAAATGCTGTGTTGAAACGCGAATTTATTAAAATTAACAAAACTGATGAGCCGATCATTTCGGAACTTTCAGATAATTTAACACACAATGAAAGATTTCATAAGTAGGGGACATCAAATTTGGGGGGGGGGAGTCGGCCGCGATCAAATATTTAAAACCTTACACTTTTCTACCATCCAGATCAGTGTTGCCAGTGGGCTACTTTTTCTTAATTAAAATTTCTTGCTTGGCACCACTTTTTTGAAACGGTAAAATTCACTTTGTTTTTCCACTTTATTAATCCGTCACTAAATAAGGCGCATTTTACCATTATAAAAAAGTGGTGCCAATCAAGAATCTGGATTTTAAAAAAAATAGCCCATCTGGCAACACTGATCTAGATGCGGTTTTTGATGGAAAGTTGAGATAATTATTGCTTATTTAATATAAAAATTTTAAAAGCATATACTTACTACTATTTTTGAAGAGTAATTTCAACAAATATCTTAAATTCTTGATAAAAATGTCCTTTTTTTTGTCTTTTATATCTATGGGTAGGTTGTTTAACGGAATTTCATTCAGACATAGTTTTGTTAAGAATAGAGTTTGCTCCCTGATGGTGGCAACTGGAACTAAAGGATTCGAAATCGAATTTTTATGCAAAATTTTGCTGTGCATGCTTAACACGTCTGCTAAACAGTTCAATAGACAGCGGGGGTCCGGTTCCAGGTTCGTTCGAGATTGGGTCTTTTTATGAGATTTTGCACTTAGTACGGGCGGAATCAAAATTGGTTGAAAATTATGTCATTAGAAAACTGTTTAGATTTATGAATTAAAGTGCACATTTTTCTAAAAAGCATGGGACTTTCTCACCAGCGGAAATATTTCACCTTTGTGCAAAATTAGTTGTATAAAAAAGTTTTATTTATTGTACTTTTTATACAGACATTATTTCGTAATTGTTCGGAAAGTAGAGAGGAGTGAAATCCAGGTTTTTTTTTTCCTTGTTATAATTCGAAAATTTATTGACTACTAATAATGTGCCAAGCCATAGCTAGAAGTGAATTAATTTTCTGCTTCCTTTTATCTCCCTCTCAATTTTATCCTCATGGATTATGTGGAATATATCTCTTGTATTATCTTTTTGTAATTTGTATATGTGCACAAGTGGTGGACACCACAGGATGATTATTGCTTAAAAGTAGTGGTAACCAATAAAGTTATCGATGAGTTTTGGTTACTTTAAGATTTGAAAATATTTAACTCTCGTCTGCATAAAAGTTGCAGGAAAAAATAGACATATTGAAAAGGTTTTAGAGAAGTTACTTGAAGTTTTAATATGATATGAATAAAAATTAAAGAAAGACATGAGTGAAATTTTTTGAAAAAAAAAATATTTTTGTTTTAGTGTTTTAAAATGTTTTTTGAATGTTCCTGAATCCGTTGGTATGCCCGTTTTCTTCTGACCATAAGAAATAACTGAAGCATTTCAAGAGAATATATCGACTCGGACGCCACGCCCATTCACATAAATTTTACGCTAATATATCATACTTTAACTAAACCCTGTCTAAGGCGAAATTGATGGGACCGAGAAAATTTTTCCGTTGCAGACAATATTTTGTTTAGACAAATTTTAGTCTATGTCTATGTATTTACAGGTGTTTGAAAATCCTTCCGATTCAGGCAAAATTCAATCTTACACAAAGTCTGTCTTAGAGAGACTTTACTGTATTTCTGTTTTTAAATTCTGCGAGTAGAATTTAAATATATACTACTATATTCTAAAAATAAATTTTGCAGTATGCACGTGTTGTCAAAGAACAAGTAAAAGTCCTTATAAACTTATTCAATCCCCCTTCTTGGTGGTAACCGAATAAATTTCGTGTAAAAGATGCTGATTCGGAAGTCATGTGGGAAATGAATAGTACCAATAAGGAATAAAACATTACCTCATTTATTGTCTGAGCGAAGCGAAGTCTTTATACTCAGAGATACGTAACGATATTAAAATTCAAAAAAATTCTTTCGTCAAGCAAATCTCAAAAAGTACTTGTCGGATTTCGATTCTGTTTGTACCAATAGGTACCTATGAAGGTAATCTGGTGAATGCACCTACTTTTAAAAATTAATTCCAAATAGTTTAAAAGTTATACTAAAAAAACTGATAAAAAAGCACAATTTATATGCATACGTCACAGAAATTTGGTGTGCGTGATTTTCAGAGGCTGGATATTTTCGTAGATAACCGAATCAATACATGGAGTAAATAGTAATCATTTTCGCACTCAGAAATATTGAATGCAATAAAACATTTTAAAATTTAATCATGCAGGAAAATAAAACTGTTATTTTTTTATATTAAAAAATGTCATAAAAACTTTGATTTTGACATTTTGTGATAATCTCTTAACAGCACTTTTTGATCGCTAAAAGAATATTTTACATATTTCGCGTGTGAAAATTAGAAACAATTGCGTTTTTAAATAAAAAGTTTCTTTTATGACATCATTTTCCCTTTATATTTATTTTCATTGCATGTTTTCTTTTAACTTATATTTTGTTTGTGTATGGAAGTCAATTCTGGTCACTAATTTTTTGGCACGGATACCACAAGCGCATCAGATTTGGCGCAATTTTTTTCAAAGCCCATTTGGCGAAAACTCCCTTTTCAAATAACGCTTACATACACATTTTTAAATTATTTTCTATTTTCAAAAAGAACTTACAGTAAATAAAATAATAATAATAATTAATAACTATAAAAAGAAATATTTTATATAATTAAAAGAAGGAATGAAAGTAAATAAACATTTTATGAGTAAATAAACAAATAATAAATAAATAAAGCCGGGTTACCATCTCAGGTAAAAAAATGCCATTTTGACGCCAATTATGTACCCTGGTGCATATGTGACATTTTTTCCCATTTTTCATCCGTTTCCTGTTGGCATACAACTTTGAAATATGGAGTATGTATGCATACCTGGGAGCAATACTGGAATTAGACATTGATTGTTTTTAATTCGATCCAAAAAGGGGCAACGGGGCTATTTTTTAAAGTTTTATACAATTTATACTACAATTTATTACTATATTTATATATTCTTCACAATACTTCGCTGTTATATGGACTTAGGCGCTTTTATAAGAAGTTTGACGTAATTCGGGCTTAAGAAAGCGAATTTTTTACTGAATAATACAAATAAATGAAAAATGAATACTAAGAAATACTAATAAAAGAAAAATGAAGCATTATATTGATCTATGTATATTTAAAAATTCATCTGCTAGCACTAATTAGATAATTTATGTGCAGGGGTGGGGAAATTTTCCAAATTCTTACCAGCCAAGGATTTATTTCGCCAGCCCGCAAGATGCAACACACGCAGTTCAAAATAGTTATGACAAAATCGCACGCGATTACAGACAAAATTACTATTACTACAATGCATTTTCATAATTCTTTTTTGTATAATATTAAGAAATATATGTAAAAAAGGTAAGATTAATATTAGATAGAACTTAGTACCATACTTACACTGTAATAATTTGGAAAGTTAAAATATCTAGATTAAAAAAGTGTTTCTGATAATGTGCCTATTGCCTACAGTTTTTCAAAAACTAAAAATGCACTCGCCTTTTGAGAAAATCCACTCGCCACTGGCGAGCAAAATGATGTATTTCCCCACCCCTGTTTATGTGTATATAATAGGAGATAAATAGCTTTTGATTCTGTATTTCTATGCTATAAAGCATTAACGTTTGTGTGTTTTTCGTTATCATTGGGAGTACCTAGCCGATTTAAAAAATAATGAGGGCAAAAAATGTTGGTAACCATCTTTGCTGCAAAATATACTATATTTTGCGTAGGAACAATAATTACCATCAATGCACGAGCAAAAAAAGTTCTAAAATTGAGAATTCTTTGATGTTGATATGACTAAAAATTTAAAATCTTTTTTTTTTTTTTTTGTGGCAACTTTTAAGCTATAATATTCTCGTTATGAACGATTTCTAAAACATTCGACAATTTAATTTCACATATTAAACATTTTTTTTCTAGAAAAAGTTTTAAACCCAATTTATTGAGAATATTGCAATTTCTAGGATACTGTTGGGGTCAGAAACTGTAACTTTGGCATCACAGTAACTTATCAGATGTAAGTGCTCGTTTAGGACAAATTTTTAAAAAAGGATTCCTTAACTTTTATCGACAACCTCATTGCATCCGTGGAAAACAGATATTCAACATTATAAACTATTCGGACGGATTTCACACCATATAAAATACACTCCATTTCTCTTCAAACATAATAGTTTATGTTATTTATAGTTTCTCAAATCGGTGCGAAGCTTCTGTTTATGCTCAAGACATCATTTCAAAGAGCTGTATTTCCAATATAGGAAAATTTAATGTTTTATTTTCTGTACTACTTTTAACATTTTGCATATTTCCAATTTTATATCCATGCATGGTTTGCTTTTCTTTTATAAAAATAGTATATGCAACAAGATTTTGTAGTTCTACGATTCGATATGCTTATTTTCATCATTATATTTTATCACAATGAATGACCAATTAAAGGTAACATCTCATTTTCTTTACTTATCGCAAGTTATTAAATGTGTATTCTCAGCAATATCGCTCAGACTAATCCCTCTGAGGGAAGACCTAGTTATAAACTTTAATTAATGTGTTCGTTAAAATTGTGCAAGAAATTTACCCCAGTTAGAAGTGTCAGTTTTTCTCTCCTGAAAAATCGTACCTTTCAAGTAAATCTCATTATCTCATAAAATACTCGAGTTAGTTTTATTTATTTATTTATGTATTTATTTATTTATTCTGTGTGTGTGATAGAGTATGAATATAAGATCATATCTGGAAGATTGTTTTAGAAAGCTTTGATTATTTTAAAATATTTGTTTGTGAAAAAAATTGAAAAATTTCTGAAAAATTGACAAAAATTTTAAAATAAAATGAATACGCTAAAATAAAAAGTTTAAATAGCTGTAACAAACTGTCTACCATAAATCTTTAGCATAATCCAGTGAATTGGATTTTAAATTTCACCAAAATCGGTCGGATAGTTTTCGAGAAAACGGGTCTTAAAGTTGACGTATTTTCCAACCAGTCTTGTCTTCTTTTAAAATATCTTGAATAGAAGCAATTATTTAAACTGTGTACTATAACATGTTTTAAATTAAAAAAAAAAAAAAAATGAGTTTAAACACAGAGTAAAATGTCTTAGAACATTCTGATTGTAACAAGAATTCATCTATAATATTTCATTAATAAGGAAAAAAAATTATGTGAATAGTTAAAAAGTATATTTCGCTCTTTCAAATTTTGCGCCCTTAGGATTCGTGCGCCTGGAGCACTTTGCTCCAATTGCTCCACGGTAGCTACGCCCTTGAATTTTCTACCAAATATATAGTCGTAGAATTTTCTACAAGCCCAATAAACAGCAGTAGCTTCTCTATCTAACTGGCTATAATTCCTTTCTGCAGCTGTGAGGGATCTAGACGCAAATGCTACCGGCCTTTCACTTCCATCAGGCATTCTGTGAGAAAGTATTCCAGATAACCCATATGGACTGGCATCCATTGCTAACATAACTGGCAATTCGGGTGTGTAAGGAATTAAAACATTATCACTAGCAATTTCACTTTTAGCTTTCATCCAAGCAGCTTCACACCTAGCAGTCCATCTAAATGGAATATCTTTTCGTAAAAGTTCATTTAAGGGGCTAAGAATTGTTGAGGCATTTCTAATAAATTTAGAATAATACATTAAAAAACCTAAAAATTTCTTTAATTCATCTACATTTTTAGGTTTAGCAGCGTTTTGAATAGCTTTTACTTTTTCAGGAGACTTACTAAGTCCTTCAGAACTGATTATATGACCTAAATATTGCACCTTTTTCTCAAAAAATTTGCATTTATTAACATTGAGATGAAGATTATATTTCCTAGCTTTTTCTAAAACTTTAGTTAAACGATCTGTGCATTCCTCAAGTGTTTTACCTTGAATAATTAAATCATCAAAATATGCACTTACTCCATCTAAATCGTGAATAAATTGATCTATGAATGCATGAAATTCATTAGGGGCTGTTTTGATTCCAAAAAATAAGCGCTTGGCTAAATAAGTTCCACGATGTGTAGATATTGCTTGAACTTTCGCGCTTTCTTCATCCACTTCTAAATGTAAGTACGCCTTATGAATATCTAATGTGCAAAAATACGATCCACCATGAAGTTTGTTGAAAATATCCTCTATTTTTGGTATAGAATCATGCAATTGTTTATTTACTGTAACTTTGTAATCGGCACATAAGCGTACTGAACCGTCAGACTTAGGAATAACTACAAGTGGTGTTCCCCATTCAGAATGATCAACCTTTTCAATTATTCCATCAGCCAGACGTTTATTTAATTCAAGATCTACACCTTCTTTCAGTGCATATGATACAGGTCGTGGTTTTAAATAGACTGGCTTAGCATCACTGCGTAATTTTAAAGAGCATATGTAATCTGGAACCTTACCAACTTTCTGTTCAAAGACATCCGAATAATGCTTTAGAATGTTATCAATGGAGTTTTTAATGTTATTGACTGGAATTTGATTTACATTAACTGTATCAGAATCGTGTAAGTTAATTTTTAGGCTTCGAATCCAGTTTCTACCTAAGATAGCGTCTTTTCTTAAGTTAACTAAGTATAATTCTTCCATACAGGAATATCCTTTATATTTTGCATTAATTTTGACAACTCCAACTGGTTTGAAAGTATACCCCGTATAACTTCTAAATAGTATGCTTGTCTTTAGTATAGGGGTGTTTATTTTAAGTTGTTTAAAATCTTCAATGTTCATAATGCTAACTCGACTTCCTGAATCGCATTCAAAACGAGCAGATTTTCCGTTTAATTGAATACTAGATGGAACCCGTCAAAACTTGACGGCACCGAAGAAAGAAAAAAGGTATTTTCCAGCTATTAAAGGATTTTTTAACGACTAATCTTCAGCAAAAATTTCAATAAATAAAAGAAAAACCTGCATTTTACATCTAGGCAAATGACCCGCAATTGGCCGAGTTACATTCAAACATGCTGTCATAGAATTAGAATCTCTCTCATTTGATAATTTTCCATTTACAAATACAACACCAATAAATTGTACATGACATGAATAAATCATAAATTACTGTCATCTCTCATTTCATACAAAATATACATACTTCACTTACTTCGCAGCAAAATAAGACGGAATTTATAGTTTGCCATTTAGCAACAACTATAACAATGATCCTCTCAGTGGTTAATTTGTTGTTACATTACCCACCCCATTCAACAAATAAACATTTGCATTTTCAACTACTTTTCTATTACCTTTTCATAAATCAAAAATACATGTAAATTTCACATATTAAAAAAATTAATGATAATATTTATTCTGGCTAGGTGAAAACCGTCAAAACTTGACGGCAACAATATGAAAGAATCAAAGAAAAAAAAGTATTTTGCCACTATAAAAAAAATTTTAAAGAAATTTTTTTTTTAAGATTAATATTTATTAAAAATTTCAATATGCTTTTCCATTTACCAACTTAACACCAACATGACATGATCCCTGGCGCAGAATTGGTGCAATGCTGCGACACACGTTACAGACTCTTGAAAATGTTTGAAGATTTTTCAACTGTTAAAGTCTAAAAAAAAAAAAAAAAGCTAGAAATCTTTTGCTATGTACCAAAGTTTGTCTAGGTGCCATAAAAAATGCAAATTTTGGCAAATAGTCACAAAAAATAGCATATTTCGTCAAAATCCCCCCCCCCCAAAAAACACTTAAGAAAATGCTAGAAATCATTTGCTATGATGTACCAAAGTTTGTCTAGGTACCTTAAAAAACCCAAATTTTGGCAAATAATCACAAAAAATAGCATATTTCGTCAAAATACCCCCCCCCCCCAAAAAAAAAACACTTAAAAAAATGCTAGAAATCATTTGCTATGAACCAAAGTTTGTCTAGGTACCATAAAAAATGCAAATTTTGGCAAATAATTACAAAAAATAGCAAATTTCATCAAAATACCTCCCCCCCCCCCCCAAAAAAAAAAAAAAAAAAAATCGTCCGGAAATTTTATAAATAGGTGTGGAAAAATAAAACAGCAAATTTCGTCAACAGATTGCAAAAAACAACAAATTTCTTCAAAAGATTGCTAAAAAATTTGTCAAAAAACTGAAAAAAAAATTGTCTATCCCAAATAAAACAAATTTCGCAAAAGTATTGCACAAAAATCAAAATTTTGCCAAAACGTCTAAAAAATGGCAAATTTGCAAACATATTATGAAAAAAAACTGAGAAAAAAACAAATTTCGACAAATAATTGTGAGTAAACAACAATTTTCGTCAAAAGATTGAAAAAAAGCAAATTTTATCAAATAATCACAAAAAAGATAAATTTTGCAAAAAGATCTTCAATAAACGGCAAATTACATCGAAAAATCATGACAACACGACAACTTTCATCGAAAGAGCTCGAGAAAAACGATAAACTTTACCGAAAGACCTCAAGATGACGAATTTCGTCCAGTTATCATAAAAGATGTAAATTTCACCCAAAGATCTCAAAAAGCACATAAAATTTATCCAGGTAATCACAAAAAAAGGTAAATTTAGCTAAAAATAGTGGAAAAAACGACAAATTTCTTAAAAAAAATAACAAAGAACAACAATTTTGCAAACAAAAATCACAAAAAAAGGATAAATTCGATAAAAAAGCAAATTACATCGAAAGATCGCGAGAAAGAATGAAAAATTTCATCGAAAATCCCCAAGAAAACAAAAAATTTTGTCCTGGTACCATAAAACATGTGAATTTCATCAAAAGATCTTGAAAATACTTTAAATTTGTCTAGGTACTTCAAAAAAACACAAATATTGGTAAACAGATTGTGAGAAAACAACACATTTTGTCAAAAGATGAAAAAAAGAGGCACATTTTATCAGAAGATCGCAAAACAGGTAATTTTTGGAAAGAAAAAAAGCGAAAATATGACATTTCTGAAAATAACGAAAAAAACGACAAATCTCACAAAAAAAAATCACGAAAAAAGCATAAATTTGATAAAACGGCAAATTACATCGATAGATAGCGAGAAAAAAGCAACAAATTTCACCAAAAATCCCTGAGAAAACAAATAATTTTGTCCTAGTACCATAAAACATGTGAATTTCATCAAAAGATCTTGAAAATACTTTAAATTTGTCTAGGTACTTCAAAAAAATGCAAATATTGGTAAACAGATTGTGAGAAAACAGCACATTTTGTCAAAAGATGAAAAAAGAGGCACATTTTATCAAAAGATCGCAAAACAGGTAATTTTTGCGAAGAAAAAAAGCGAAAATATGACAAATTTCTGAAAATAACGAAAAAAATGACAAATTTAACTAAAAAGCATAAATTCGATAAACCGCAAATTACATCAAAAGATAGCGAGAAAAAAAATGACAAATTTCACCAAAAATCCCTGAGAAAACAAATAATTTTGTCCTGGTACCATAAAACATGTGAATTTCATCAAAAGATCTTGAAAATACTTTAAATTTGTCTAGGTACTTCAAAAAAAAAAAAAAAAAAAAAAAAAACGCAAATATTGGTAAACAGATTGTGAGAAAACAACACATTTTGTCAAAAGATGAAAAAAAGAGGCACATTTCATCAAAAGATCACAAAAAAGGTAAATTTTGCAAAAAAAAAAAAAAACTGAAAAAAATGACAAATTTCTGAAAATAACAAAAAAAAACGAAATATTTCACAAAAAAGAATAAATTCAATAAAACGGCAAATTACATCGAAAGACAGCGAGAAAAAACGACAAATTTCACAGAAAATCCCTGAGAAAACAATTATTTTTTTCCTGGTATCATAAAAGACATGAATTTCATCAAAAGATCGTGAAAATACATAAAATTTGTCTAGGTACTTCAAAAAACGCAAATACTGGTAAACAGATTGTGAGAAAAAAACACATTTTGTCAAAAGATGAAAAAAAGAGGCACATTTCATAAAAAGATCACAAAAAAGGTAAATTTTGCAAAAGAGAAGTGAAAAAAATGACAAATTTCTGAAAATAACAACAAAAAAAAAAAAAACGAAAAATTTCACAAAAAAAGTCACGAAAAAGGATAAATTCAATAAAACGGCAAATTACATCGAAAGACAGCGAGAAAAAACGCCAAATTTCACCAAAAATCCCTGAGAAAACAAATATTTTTTTCCTGGTATCATAAAAGACATGAATTTCATCAAAAGATCGTGAAAATACATAAAATTTGTCTAGGTACTTCAAAAAACGCAAATACTGGTAAACAGATTGTGAGAAAAAAACACATTTTGTCAAAAGATGAAAAAAAGAGGCACATTTCATCAAAAGATCACAAAAAAGGTAAATTTTGCAAAAGAGAAGTGAAAAAAAATGACAAATTTCTGAAAATAACAAAAAAAAAAACGAAATATTTCACAAAAAAGAATAAATTCAATAAAACGGCAAATTACATCGAAAGACAGCGAGAAAAAACGACAAATTTCACAGAAAATCCCTGAGAAAACAATTATTTTTTTCCTGGTATCATAAAAGACATGAATTTCATCAAAAGATCGTGAAAATATATAAAATTTGTCTAGGTACTTCAAAAAACGCAAATACTGGTAAACAGATTATGAGAAAAAAACACATTTTGTCAAAAGATGAAAAAAAGAGGCACATTTCATCAAAAGATCACAAAAAAGGTAAATTTTGCAAAAGAGAAATGAAAAAAATGACAAATTTCTGAAAATAACAAAAAAAAAAAACGAAAAATTAAACAAAAAAAAAGTTACGAAGAAGGATAAATTCAATAAAACAGCAAGTTACATCGAAACACAGCGAGAAAAAACGTCAAATTTCACCAAAAATCCCTGAGAAAACAAATATTGTTTTCCTAGTTTCATAAAAGACATGAATTTTGTCAAAAGATCATGAAAATACATAAAATTTGTCTAGGTACTACAAAAAATGCAAATTTTGCCAAATAATAATAATAATAAAAAAGAGCTAGCAGTAAATATGGTACATAAGGTCTGCATTATCACGAATGAATGCTATGCAAAAAGAGGGATCTCTTGGGATAATTTTATTTTTCTTCGTTGATTATAATGATCTTCATATTTTTGGAAAAACATTGTTGAGATATCAAGAGATTGAAAATATATATATATATATATATATATATATATATACACATAGCAAATTTCATCAAAATATTCTCCTCTCTGTCCCCCCCCCCCCAAAAAAAACCTCAGCAAATTTCATCACAGGAACACTATTAAAAAAAAGGATATATTTTTTTTTTTTTTTTAAGGGAAATTCGAGTCAACTCAAGACAAAAAAAGTTAAACATTAAATAAATATTAATGATTTACAAAAGCTGTTTAAAACTGGGCTTTTTTTCATTTCATATGCAATTCACTATTCTTCGGCGAAAATAATGTAATGTAAATACTTCCTAAACATTATGAGTTAGCTCAAAAATGAAATTTTAAGGGGGAAAAAAAATCACAGATGTTATACAGATATCGCATTAGACATGAGTATTATAAGAAAATGAAGCACAAAATAAATAATGATTTGCGAATATGTTTATATCCATAAAGTCAATAACATCGGTCAAAAATCCCTGCTTTTTTCTCCCTACAAAAAACAAAACAAACAAACAAAAAAAAAAACAAAAAAAAAAAAACGTGATATCTAACCTGGTTTTTTTACACATACTTAATACAAATTTGAAAATTACAATTTGGAAAATGCTTAATCGGCAAGAAAATAAATAAAAACTGTAATCATTAACTATTGAATGTTTCAATTTCATCGAAAACTGTCGAAAAAAAAATCGTTTAAGCTACATTAAGCCTAAACTATGTTTGCTGGCTAAAAAATGGAATAGAAATGGAAATAAAATAACTTACATAAAGTGAGAAACGGAAAAAAAATGTTTTTCCAAAAAATGAAGATCATTATATTAACCAAGAACAATAAAATTATGAATAGAAAAAGAAATACTTCCCCATATTTACCGCTTGCTGGCTGGAAGCTGGAAGTATCAAGTATGTGTTTTCAGAGAGTAAGTACTCTTCTCTGATTGGTTCACGTTCTCAGACACCGGCGCAAATGTCGATGCGTAGAGACGAAAAAAAAACTGTGCTGACTTTTTCTGGCTTTCCTTTTAATATATAGATTTACAAAAAATCTGTCATCATTTTCTAACGTATTTAAATTAATGTCATATATTTGACTTATTTGAAATGGAACTTGCTCGGTGTTATCTAAATATTGAACTGAATTTCCCATGTCCGATTTTCGCTTCATATGTTTTGAAATACAGACCTTCTCAATATGGCTGCTTTTTGAACAAAATCTACACTTTAACTTATTTTTTATTCGACACTGTGAAGTTAAATGATTTTTCCCGCAATGCAAGCAAATGTTGTCTAAGCCTAACTCTTTCAAGTTTAAACTTCCTTTATTTCGACTCGCTGAACGATCATTTCTTCGATGGTCTTTAGATCTTGATCTCCTTCGAAACGTTTTGCTATATTCTTTAGAATAAGCATTTGTAACTTTAAATACATTAGTTGATGGTAAGCTCTTATATATTTCTTTGTTTTCAAATTTCGAAGCTTCGATTGCTAAAGCAATTTCTAAGGTTTGTTCAAATGAAATATCTGATTGCTGCAAAAAATTTTCGCGAATGTCCGTATCATATAAACCACGAATAAACTGAGCCCTTAGTAACAAATTAATAATAGATTTTGAACATTCGTTACTTTCGCAATTAGATTTAAATTCGGCGTTTTTAGAAAGTTCTTTTAAAGCCGTTACATAAGAATTTATTGACTCACCTGGATGTTGTTTTCTACAAAAGAACTTATGCTGCTCAGTCAAGATATTTATCCTTTTACAAAGATGATCTTTCAATAGCTTCAGAATTTCATCATACGATTTTGAAGCTGGCAAATCAGGTGCCGTGACCTGATTAGCTTAGGATTGTTGTGTTTACCTAAGCAATTGATAAGGCTCATCTTCTTGGCTTCCGCTGTTTCTGGAAAATCATCTATAAGTCCCTTTAATTGATAGTAATTTTCTAGGCGTTGAACATATTCATCAAAAGTTTCACAGGTCTCATCATAACATTCAAAATGAAGATTTTGACTTTGAAGTATTCCTTTGATGCTTGAATGATTTTCATTTCTTTCCGGCGGCGGTGGCGGTGTTGTGTTTACTTTAAGTAGAAATGCATTCAAAGTTCTTATTAATTCACCGATTTCAGTCATTTTTTTTATCTCGTCGCCAAAAATTTGTTGTGTTGTAAGAATACAAAGTAGAATTGACGAAGAACTGCAGACGTCGACACAAGGGAAAACTCATTTTTGTCTTTTTAAAATTTATTTCACACGTAAACACACACGTAGACGAGCACGACACAAATTAACAAAAAATAGAATAACATTTTTAGATCACATATTCCACAAAATACCAGAAACAATGCTACGCCATCTTACTACACCAACATCTGACTGACAGACACTAGACTGCAAAATTGTTCTTTTTTGGAATGTTCTTTTTTTCCTCTTAGGACGAGTAGCGCCATCTGTCGTAGGCTTAAGAATTACGTTCTTTGAAACTAACAAAGTTCTTTACAGACTCCTCCCCACCGGGGGAAAACTTTTCCGGGCCTTGTCGAGGAAAAGTTTCTTTTTAAAACATAGTTCGTGTAGCACTAGTTCCAAAAACATTTTTAGTACCTTGAACCGGACTTATTCCCACCGTAAAAAGAATAAAAAAAATCTATACAAAATAAATTTACAAATACAAGTGATAACTTTTAAAAAAAATAGTTTACTCACATATAATATAATACATTTAAAATTAACTGTTATACAAATAAACATATATACATATTAGCATTCTAATCAATTAGACTTTATAGCTCGACTTAAACTATCAGCATCCCGTTGTTGTTTTCCCTTTTTATGAACAATTTCATAGTTGAAAGATTGTAAAATCAAAGCCCATCTTAAAAGTCTTGGATTAGTTCCGCTGTTCTTTTCTAACCATACTAAAGGGTTATGGTCTGTCTGGATTTGAAATTTTTGATGGCCATCTAAGTAGCATCGTAGTTTTCGCACTGCAAACACAATAGCAGCGCATTCTTTTTCGGTGGTACTAAACTTTCGTTCTCTGTCTGAAAACTTTTTGCTCAAGTACATTATAGGATGCTCTTCATTATTTTCATTCAACTGGGATAAGACTACACCAATTCCCAAATTTGAAGCATCACATTGAAGGATGAAAGGTTTTGTAAAGTCTGGACTATATAAGACAGGATTTTCAGAGAGTTTAACTTTCAGTTCATCAAATGCCTTTTGACAGTCCTCATTCCAGTCTATAGTTGACTTGCGAATCTTTCCTTTTAATAAATTAGTGAGAGGCGTTGCAATTACAGAAAGGACCGGGATATAATTTCGATAATATCCAGCTAAACCCAAGAAAGATCGGACTTGAGTTTTAGTAGTAGGAACTGGAAACTCTTTTATGGCTTGAACTTTCAGTTCTCCTGGAGTTCTAAGACCTTGACCCACCAAGTGTCCAAGATATTTGACATAAGCTTGGGCAAATTGACATTTGGATTGTTTAATATGCAGTTTTGCTTCACTCAATCTTTTAAATTTTCTTTTAGGTGTTTTAAATGATCTTCCCAAGTTTGCGAGAAAACCGCCACGTCATCCAGATAAGGCACCGCATATTCTTCACAGCTTTTCAGCAATCCGGCCATAAGTCGGCTAAATTCATATGGAGCATTTTTTAAACCAAAAGGGAGGCGCAACGGTATGTACGTCCCAAAATTCGTCTCAAAAGCTGCATATCTTTGAGCACGCTTGGTTAACGGTATTTGGCAGTAACCTCTGGTCAGATCTAAAACTGAAATGCACTTGGCTGAAGACACTTTTTCTACTAACTGTTCAGTGTCGGGCAAAGGATAAAATTTTGTTCGAGTCACTTTATTTAAACGGCGATAATCTATGCAGGGTCTTGCTTCTCTACCGGGAACTTTAACTAAAATTAATGGAGAGGCAAAGTCAGATTCACCTGGCTCAATAACTTTCAGTTTCAACATTTTCTCGACTTCAGCCTTTAGAATTTCCGTCTGTCCAGGCGACATTTTATAAGGCCGGGCACAGACTGGGTTTTCTGACTCCAGTTCAATATCATGTTCAACTAAATTTGTGCATCCTGGTTCAGTCGAAAAAGAGTCAGCATATTTTCCAATAAGTTGTCCTAATTCTTCTCGTTGACTTTCATTTAATCTTTTATTTTTTTGGATTTCTTGCCATACTTCTAACAATGCATTGTCTTTATTTTCTCCATCCAATTTAGGAATTTCATCTTCTTCTTCATCATTAGAGGTGGTTTTTGTAGTAAGTAAATTTACGTTTTGCACACTTCTTTGATGGTAAGGTTTTAGCATATTTACATGATACACTTGGGACTTCTTCCCTTCTGGATTGTATATAACATAGTTAGTTTCTGATAATCTCTTTAGTACTCTTCCAGGTCCTATCCTACTAACTGACAGTTTATTTGGTTTGGATGGGGCCACAATTAAAACTTGATCACCTTCCTTAAACTCTCCTTTTTCTGGCTTTGATATCATACCAATATTTTTGTGTTTGTTTCTCCTTTTTCATATTTTCTGCAGCAAGTTCTTGGCATTTCTTCATTCTGTTCATTAAGTCAAATACATAGGATATCACACTATCTTCTTCTATCTCTTGCTCAGTCAAATTTTCATAGAGTAACATCATTGGAGTTCTTAAGTTCTATCCATGGACTAATTCTGCTGGACTGAATCCAGTACTAGTATGAGTTACAGTTCTTAATGCAAAAAGGGCAGGTGGAAGTACCTTCTCCCAATCAGATCCCGATTCTAAACAAAGTACTCTGAGTATCCGTTTCAAAGTCCTGTGCATTCTTTCAACTGGGTTACTTTGTGGATGATAAACTGAGCTTCGCACAACTCTGACGCCAAATTTCTTTAAGAATTCTGTTGTAAGTGCACTCATGAATGACTTTCCTTGATCAGTTTGTAGTATACGAGGAAATCCAAGTCTACTGAAAATTTGTAACAAAGCATCAATAACCGTCGTAGAATACAAATTAGGTGTAGGAACTGCATCAGGATATTTCGAAGCTAAGCAAATTACAGTTATTATGTATTTGTTCCCTAATGTACTGATAGGTAAAGGTCCACAAGCATCAACATTTAATTTTGTAAATATTTCTGAAATAACTGGAACAATCTGTAAAGGTGCTTTCTTTTTGTCCTGAGGCTTCCCGACCCGTTGACAGTAATCGCAAGTTCGGACATATTCTTCGATATCTTTGAAGCAATTTGGCCAATAAAAGGTCTTAAACAATGCATCTTTAGTTTTAGCCAAGCTCAAATGAGATGCAACAGTTTCATGACAAATTTTTTTTAATTGTTCACGAAATCTTTCAGGAACAACTAATAATTTCCTTTCAGTACCATTTTTATCTTTTCTTCTATAGAAAAGCATATCTTTCTCCAAAATAAATTTTCTATCTTTAGTATTTTCCGTTTTGGCATCTTCCATAAGAGGCTTGAGCTCTTTGCTTTTCCTTTGCTCTTCAGAAAATTCCTTCGGAGAAATTTTGATAAGTTCTTGCAATGAGACAGTTTCGCAAACTGGTAAAATTGAGCCGTCTTCGTTTTCTATCTTCTTGTCTTCAGATTTATAATTTTTTTCTCATCCATTTTCTTATCTTCACTCGCTATGTTATTGCTGTGATCTTTCTCTAAAGTTACATCAGAAAATTCGTGCATTTCAGGTTCCTCCAGAGGAACCTCCGCCTCCAGAATTTTTTTCTGAGCTCTGGTTTGCACAGCATTTATCATGTGCTCTCTCAATGCCTTTTCTTTTTTACAATCTTCGAATAATTTGGCTGTTTTATTTCCCAGCAAATATCTTCCCAAATCGACAGAGTCTCTAGAGACAGCAGCTTTAGTTATCACATGTCCCATTTCACAGTCCAATTCAACTTCTGAGAGAGGTAAGCAAAATAAATCATCGTGTAAGGGCACCCGAACCCACACTTTTTCATTCAAATACATATGTGGCTTCACATATTTTTTTGCAATTAAATCTATTGTCGCACCTGTATCTCTCAAAATTTCCATTTGTACACCATTTACTTTCTCCACACTAAGGTAAGGCGTTATTAAAGAATCTTGTTCATTTTCAACATCAACATGTGAAATCACTTCTGTGGATTTCTTAATTTTATCACATTGAGGACGAAGATGATTGCTCGATACGCACTCGTAACAACGTAACGTTTTCCTCTTCTCAAATTCTCTCTCTCTATGATTTCCTGAAAACGATTCTGATTTAATGTGCATTTTCGGCTTATTATCTTTACCTTCTTTTTGGGAGTCAAAGTTATTTGAATTTTTAAACTGGGGTCGAAAATTAGACAAATTCTTTTTAGGAAGTTCTTTCTTTAACTGTCTTTGATACTTTCATAGTCATCTAATTTTTTTGCCAAATCTAAAGGGGTCATAAAATTTAACCAATTATCTAGAAAATGTTCTTTTGTTTCCGCAGGCACTCGAAACTTTAATTGTTCTGTAATAATTGGATCTTTAAGTTGATCAAAATTCTCAACACCTAATTCCTTAATCCAAGTGGTAAAATAACTAGTGAGTTCTTGCGCGTAGTTCCTCCAAGATTTGTCGGGTGTTTTATGATGACGATAAAAACATTGTTTCAGTTTCTCACTATTCAACTTGTATCTTTCTAATATAAGACTTTTAACGAAATCATAGTTAATCGCGTCTTCGGGTGATTCCCTGTCTAACATATTTGTGACTTCTGTGGGTAAAACAGCTAACAAATATGCAACCCAATCAGTTTTCGACACTTTAGCCATCTCTGCTCTTCGCTCAAAATTAATCAAAAACAGACCCATCTCATCAGATTTTTCGTCGAATTTCGGAACAATTTGCGCCAACTGTATCTTTGGTCCGAGATCCATCTTTTTCTCTGACAAATTGTTCTGTTCAAGAGTTCTTTGCTCTAATTTCTTTAATTCTAGTTCATGTTCACGAGCTTCTTTAGCCAAACGCTCTTGCCTTTCTTCTTCACGTATTTTTTCTTCCCTTTCTTCTTGATGTCTTTTTTTCTTCTTTTTCTTCCTGTCGTATTTCTTCTTCTCTTGCTTCTCTCTTTTTCCTATCCTCAATTACGGTATTTAATATTCCTTTAACAAAATCTTCATCATAATCGTCTATTTCTAGAATAGCTTTCTTCAGATCCGCAATTTTCAAATTCCCTACATCCTTAATGCCAAGCTTACTAGCTACCAATTGTAAATCCTCTCTCTTCGAGCCCTTTCTTAAATAAGACATCTTCGTTGTAGCGAAATCGAAACAAAATCAGAATGCTGATTCTTTTAAATTTATATAACTCCCAATTTTCCCTTACTTAACTTACTAACAACAATATTTCAAGCAAGTAACAAATTTAATTAATAATTCAATTCTAAAACATATTTCAATTAAATCCCCTACTTAGATCTATTACAGTAAAACCTCTAAATAACGGACACCTCGGGAGAGTAGAAAATGTCCGCTATTCGGAGGTGTCCGCTATTGGGAAATCCTCAGCGATTCAAAAATCACTAAGAAATGCTTAATGTTTAATTAATTTACTTTTATATGTCCTAAAACCTCTATTATATAATTAATCAGAAATTAAAATTATTTATAAGCAATAAAATTGAAATGAAATTGTGCACACTTTTATCCACTGTTTATTATATTCTTGTGAAAAAAAAATCTGTTACAAAAGTTTACTTTTGCTTGCGATTATATGTAATTTGTATTTCTATTTGACGTTATTGGGCATTGCAGTGTTACGGGCGGAGAGGGAGGAATTGTACTTTTTAATTTTTAAATGCATAAAATCTCAATCATCTTGGATGACATTTCAATGCTCTGGGAGGTATTTCTCCCGGACAACCCCCTGAATTTAGCACTGAACGTGTATGGGGGGGGGGCGTAATTTTCCCCAGCTCTTTATCTACATTTATCAATGATCACAAAATTTGTAACAATTTGTCCTGATAAATTCAGAGGTATTTTTGCTTTTTTTTAAATTTTTTTTTTCTCTTTAAAAATATTTTTTCATCCTTTATCGCCGAATAAAGTGTCCGCTATTCGGAATGTCCGTTATTCAGAGGTTAAACATACAAAAATTTAGATTTTGGGAGTGGGGATCGGAAAACTGTCCGTTAAATAGAGGTGTCCGCTATTCGGGAGTGTCCGTTATGGAGGTTTTACTGTATTTCAATCAAATTGAAATCCCAATCACATACGAAAAATTGACCCATATACAATAACACAATAAACCAATTTACTAAAATTCTTAGCAAATTAAACGCAATGCAAAATTTTTAAAACAAATTAAATAAGCATATGTAATACCATAAAAATACAATTAAGATAGATATATTTTTTTCGAAATTCACAGCTGTATTTCATGTGTAGCAGATAATTTTATTTCTAATCAATATTTATATTATGCAATGAAAATTAAACCAAACAGCATTACGTAAACACCAGAATTTTTCTTAATTCTCAACGTTTTATGCAAATGTAACAAATTATTTGCGAAAAAAAGAAATATATATTAAATAATTCTTATTCGCGTTTGTAATGACCGAAAGGTGGCGTTGTATAGACCTGATAATCGTTTGTTTACGTTATGCTGTTTGTTCCATGCAGCTGGAGCAAGCGAATCATGCAAGCATTGTGTTGCTGTCATGTTATTTTGCCATGAGTAAGTCAAATGTACTTTTTTATATTATAGATCTAAACTTTGTGTATAAAATTTTGATTTTAGATAATTTTAATACAAAGAACTCAACGTTGCATGCGTTATAGAACTGTTTTTATTATTTTATATTTTATTTATTATAGAACTGTTTATTTATTTATCGGCCTTTTAAACACTGATTTCATCGGAAGATGCACACGGTATCAGTTCTATTTCGTTTCAGACATTGTCCGCGAGAGGGGTCTATTTCATTTCAAACGCGAATAACAATTATATTCTTTACATGAAAAGAATAAACTTTAAAATATTCAACTCAATTTTCTTTTTCAACGATAATAAATCTAGATATTTTAAAAAGTTTTTATTGTTTTATAAAAACCTAACAAAGAAATCAGAATTATTCTTTTTCTCGATCAAAACTTTTATTTTGCCATACTTTTTCATTCAAAAAAATAACAAAACAAAAATATCACTGCATTTATTTCCGAATTAGGAAACAAAAAACAAAAAATAATTTATTCTACTTTTAGAATAAACTAAATAACCAAACACAGAAAGAACCTTTCTTCTGTAAATTGGCATTCATCCAATAATCGAAATGGTGTAATGACAACCTTTATTTTTCGAAATCTTTCGTTCTTAAAATAGAATATATATACCATTTTCACAAATTAAATCACTTTGATTCAAAAGAATTTTACCTTCATAATTCTTACTAAAAATTAAATATAACAGTATTACTTTCTTTTTTTTATTTCTTTATTTAAGAAATACTTTTTCTTTACTTAAGAACAATTATCAATATTCTAAAACAGGCCTGCCCAACCTTTTGCTAAGCACGGGCGCATCTCAACTTTTGGCAAGAAATGAAGGGCGCCATTATTGAAATGGCTCAAAGCATGCAAGAAAATAATCTTTTAATGTTAGTATCAATGCGTATAAACAAATGCACAACGCTGTAGAGACATAATGCTCCTATATGTCTAAAGCGCCATGTTAAAAGAGAAAAAATAAAAATATCTGTAAATTGTAATAAATTTCGTATAATCCATTTTTCTGTGAGTGGTTATCTCAAACATGTTTGAATTGGAAGGAGCCAGAAAATGAAATATCATCTATTGTTAAAATAAAACGGTAATCAGATATATTTTCAGGTTTTGAGGAGGGGGGGGGGGCGCAAATAGTCTGCAATAACTGCAAATTTTTTTGAGGTGTTAATTTTCCATTATAAAAAGTACAGAAACAAAGTCAGGGATGTTACCAAAGAGAGAGAGCCTTCGAGAGATTTTATTGATGGAAATCCTTTATCACGATTTTACAGGTTTTTTAAAAACCAAATCATCAAAATTTTCTAAAATTTTGAAAGTCTGGGGAAGAAAAAGACAGCCTTTATCCGGTCTTATAAAATGGAAAATGGCCAGTAAAACAACGTCAATAACGCTAGCAAATATGCTGACATTTCATGCATGAAGGAGTGAGAGGATCACTTAGTTTTTTCTACATTTTACTTTTTAACATATTAAAGACGTTATTACCGAATTTTTTTAATTTCGATTGATATAATTTCCATAAAAAGATTCCTAAAGAAATTAGTGACAAACACAACTTATGATTAGTTTTTTTATAATCATGTGCTGTTGTCTTTCTTTTAATACGTTATGTGCGTTATAATTATTGATGCGTGAAATACACTTGTAGAGATTTTTGAAACATCTCTCAAGCAAATATCAAGAATTTTAAATAAAGTACCTTTTAAAAAGAAATTTTACTAAAGAATAGTAACAGGAAACTTGAAGAAGGGCGCCAGGAAAACCTCCAAAGGGCGCCGCGTTGGACAGCCCTGTTCTAAAATATCATAGCATACGAATTCGAAAGTAACACTTTGTAGCAAGAAATAAAATAATAACAAAAGTAATTTTATACTCTCTTTTTACTATTTGATGGGAATAAGCCAATATAATACTCTCAGTGCTTGAATTTTTACTCCAATTAATTCGCACTTTTACTAAAGATTGTAATTAATTTACGAAAGCAAAACAAAAATTTATTAATCCAGATAAAAAAAATTTAATCGATAATAAATATTTCAAGGCACCAAGAATAAAAGAATTTGGAACTAGTTTTAGCTTACTTGCTAGCTGAGTTTTCATCTTTCCTAGACTTGCTTTTTTTTGCACCAGGATTCATATCCCACAAGCTGCCAACCAAACTTCATAGTATGTAACACAAAGTAGAATTGACGAAGAACTGCAGACGTCGACACAAGGGAGAACTCTTTTTTGTCTTTTTAAAATTTATTTCACACGTAAACACACACGTAGACGAGCACGACACAAATTAACAATAAATAGAATAACATTTTTAGATCACATATTCCACAAAATACCAGAAACAATGCTACGCCATCTTACTACACCAACATCTGACTGACAGACACTAGACTGCAAAATTGTTCTTTTTTGGAATGTTCTTTTTTTCCTCTTAGGACGAGTAGCGCCATCTATCGTAGGCTTAAGAATTAAGTTCTTTGAAATTAAGTTCTTTACAGTGTATTTAATAAAATATGAAAAGCCACAGCTAAAACGAAACAACATACATTTTATTTTTAATTTATAGAATTGATCAGATTGTTGCCAAAAACCGGAATGCAAAAGATAATGTTATAATGATGCCAAAAATAAATAAGATATAACATACTATTATTAATTTCCTTATAACAATATTCCGTACTTACTTCATCTTATTAAATTAAAATCTTGTTTCTAGATCTAATCTATTAATCTTTATGGAAACGATATAAATTCTTAATTCGCCTTAAAAAACATTTAGTCCAGTGTGCGTAAATTTAAAAGATGGCTCTAAATTAAAAATATTCTTAATTAAACTTTATTTCTTTATATTCCAAATAAAACTCATTTTTTCTATGTTTTTATCACCCCTTTTTAAGAAAGTCATATTAAAATTATTCCAAAACCATACCTTTCAAAAAATATCATTATTTTTATGTATCTATTTATTTATTTCCCCCTCCCCCCTTCAACATTCGATATGTGTGCATAACAATAAATTCATTTTTTTTCTTTTTCTCTTAAAATTAATCGTCTGCAAAAAAAGATCGTTTGCGCAGGATATTTGAAATTCTGAGTCGATTGTAAATTAGTTAAATAATATATATTTTTTAAATAAATTATCGTCTGTGGAATATAGTCTCGATTCTGGGCATGAGTTATGTTTACATAAAAGAATGATGGTTCGAGAGTAAAGAATGTTCTAGAATTTTCTTTTTAAATTTAAGAGGGAGGCCTCGAGATGAGAAGGAAGCTTCTTGAGTTTTTTCTTCGATGAGTACGGCTCGCTGAAATAATGATGGAATATCTATATTATAAAGGCCAAACGTATCTGTGCGTAACGCATACGTCATTTTTCGAATGGCAACTTTCTGGTGAAATTTCACTTTTGCAATTTTCATTACTGCAAATTTTTAACTTCTAGACATCGCACATTTTCAATCTTTACACCGTTGTGTAGGGAAAAATATTTACTTTTAAATGCAATTTGTTTGAAAATCGTATCTTAATTTGTTTTTGAGATATTAATTTGTTTGTAGTTTTTAATTTAATTTTTCTGGAGGTGGAAACTTGAGTAATCCATTTCTCTGCAAAGCATTACCAACTAGATATAACGGCCTGCGCATTTCGCTAAAAACTGCCGAAAAAGTGAAGCTGGATTCAGTTTCAAACCCTGAACCATTTTATTGGATCACGTGGCACAAACCCTGCCCAAATTAGCATTGTATGAGCTGATTTTCTGTTCTGAGCACATGGTCATTGTTTTGGTTCAGAGTTGGTACGATTGGTCAGAGTAACTTGGACAAAATATCAGAGTCCTCTGGCAGGAGAGTTCATACATTAATCTCAAATAAATGGGCCTTATAGATATAGTTGGCCATGGTGCAAAGTAGAGGAAAAATAGCCATAAAGTAAATAGAAGAAATAGACAGAACTTATGTGTGGCGGCTGGGAGTGGTGTAAAAAATGTAACCCTGACATATTTACTCCATAAGCCCAAACACAACCGCGTGTTTAAGAAAAAAAAAACTTTCAATGATAAGTCTGTGGAAACTTTTAGTACTATAGTCTTTGTTTATAATAAAATAAAATGCTACTTTAGACTGCGAACATTTAAGCAGATCATCTTTATTTAGAGAAAAAATGCACGGTTGATGTCAAAGGATTTAGTACCTGTTCAATGTGATTCTTTTTTTTCCCCCTCCGGGTTGAATTTTTTTCGCCGAGTTAGACAAGCAAACAAAGATGGTCTTGGCAATAATTCCAGGTTTAAAGTAATGTCCGGTTCCCCAAATTTTTGCCCAATTGTTTAAGAGATTCAATTATAATTATATTGAAATAACATTATTCGCTTAATGTAATTTTTTATAAATTTCAGTTAAACTTGCTAGAGCAGACGATTTTTTTTTTTTTGTTCTTTTTTGTTACCTGTCATTTTACCAAAATTATTTAATTTTTCTTTCTTTTTGGAATAATTATGTTTTTTATGTTATTTATTTTTTACTTTATTTTTAGAACCATTTTTATTTTCCAAATATATTTTCAGAAAAGTAAAAAGTACATTTTTCAGATAGAAAGTTGATCTGAAATAGAAAAAGAAAGATGTAAATGACGAAATGAGATTTCATAATTCGCTAATATTCAATGTTTAAAATGTAATTGAAAATTTGGTTTGTCATGATTTGTAAAAATCAAGATTTACGTATTTCACGGAAAATACGGCATCTTCTTTGCACGTTGAAGTGACGGAGTGCAATGTTTGTGTGGTTTATTCTTTTAATTTGTGTCGTGTATTTTAATTTGTAAAACGAATTTTAAATTTGTCATAGAGTTAACTTTGATGCAAACTTTTTTCGAAAAAAATGTACGTGCAGTCATTTCTTTACTTTTAATATTTTAGTATGCGCGTAAGATTTTTCGGTACTACTTGGTTATCCCGTCGACCAAAAAACTATCGCCAAATTATAAGATTAAATTCCAATAAAGGATAATTGTGAATGCCATATTCAATGATATTTAACACGATACACATGTTTAAAATGTCATCAAGTGGTTTTTAATACCACTTTTTAGTTGTATTTTTATTCATGTTTTACTAATTTATATGTTTTTCCGTTATTTAAAATAAAAAGTATGTCAACATATATAACTTGGCTATTAGTTTGGCAATTTTTTTAATTTGGTGAAAATGGTCGACGGTATAATCAAGTAGTACCGATTTTTCACATGAGCAAAATATATATTGTAACGAACAAATGTGTCCGTATGTAGCACTGATGTTATTTTGCAAATAACAACATTTCAGGATAAAATGACTTTTTGCAATTTTTGTTACTGCAATTTTTTAATCTTCTAAAAGTCCCATATTTTTAATTTTTATTTTGTCATAAAGGAAAAGAAATCTACTTTCAAATGCAATTTGATTGAAGACTGTATCTCATTTGACTCATTTATTACAAGCTTATATTTTTCAAGCTTTTACGTACTTTCTCTATTACGTATATCCATTAAGAAATAATGATCACAACTTATTCATAAATCTATAAAATTGTTCCTGTTAATTTCCCATTATAAAATTAAAATTGCATGAGTAATAAAATAAAAGAATGGTTTAAAAAGCAGATTAAATTACTAAAAATTACAAGTTCAACATGTAATCAAACAACTCAAAATTTTACACTGCCAAATAAGAAAAAAAAATACTTTGAAAATGCTTTGAATTTTTTTGAAAACTGTATTTCAATTTATTGATTAACAGTTGTTAAAAAAAAATCAGGTGCGAGTTATTTTTAAATATATCTCTACCGAGTGAAACTCGATTACGATAAATTAATCTATTTGTCCTTTAAAAAATATAAAGAGTTCGGGATTTGTTTCCGGCTATAGCAAAATTAAAATTTACTTTATAAATAATAAAATAAAATAAAATAAATACAAATTTAATAGACATGTAATTAAATTACGTGCTCGAAGCACTGAAATGACTAGAAACAAAATTGCTGCCGTAACGAAATCTTTGGCTAATAACTTCTGGCATGCGTCTAATACGGAAATATGACTTTTGAAAAACTTCATAGCTTTATTTGATTCATTAATTAACATTTTTCATTTAACCCTTTAACCTAACCACGCTAGCCTAATCATGTTTTTTTCCGCTATGTAATATTTTAATTGAAAGATTGATTTAATATAATATTGAGATTAATGTTATTTTTTTAAATTTCATAAGATAAAAAAATATGTAAAGTACAATACAATACAAAAATATGTAAAGTATCAAATACAAATCTTCATATCAATACTTTTCGCAGTATCATTGTGCGCGCGGCAGCGCGCTACAATAATATGATTGAGCGATGGTGCACACGGATTTTTCAATTTTTCTTTTTGCAATAACTAACTAAATATTTATCCAATTTTGATAATTTTTTTTTTAATTGTTCGTCTGACCAAGACGCACAACATAGCACAAAAATTATTTTTTTTTATGGCATACTGTAGGTGTACTGTAGAGTATTCTGAAAATATGACAAAAATTTTGTGTCCCAGCACTTTTCTCGAAAACTACTAAAGATAAAAACTTAATTTTTTTTTTAAACAAAAGACAAACTTTTTATCCCGAGGTAGTCATCAAGAAAACGTTATTTCGCTGGGCGGTTTTTCTGAAATTGCGTATTTTCCAAACTTGGTCATAAATGGGTATATCTAACGTTCTATTGCAGATAGAATGTTGCGGTAAAGTTTATTTTAAAGATTTTGCGATGCTAATTAATCCTGCAAAAATTCATAGCTTTACGTTAAACAGTTTTTTTACAAGATGAAATAAAAGAATGGCAGTCATCAATCTAAGGTACTTGTGATCATCGGAGAGAAAAACCAGTTACACCATTCGATTAAGCATAAAAAAATACAGGATGCTTTTTTTCTCTTATTTTTAACTTAATTTTTTAACGAATTATGAATTTTTTTGAAATTTTTGACATGCTGATTTTTGTCATTTTTTAACACTAGAACGCCCGGATGGAGTCGATTCGACTCCAATCAGTTAACTAAATTTCAATTCGAACCAGAAAAATTTTCTTGAAATAATTTAAATCTAATCCACGCAAATTTACGTTAAATAAATCAATTAAATAATTTTGAATAAAAATTCTGGTGAGAAATATTATTTTCAAACTTGAGTAGAATTTCCGGACGTTCTAGTGTTAATGAATCATTTACTGAATAATTATGCACGGTGTCTAGCCCTGGTGGATGTCAAATTTGATTTTTAATTTTAAATTAGGCAATTTTTTGCACCATGCCAAATTTATATTTTATCCATTTTTTTCATTTATTTATATTTTGTTTTTAGCACAATGGCATCAATGGCAAAAATGCCTGGCATACCTGTCAAATATTGGGGCCCTGTACTTTAAAAAAGTGTATTTATTATAAGTATATACCGTATTCATTCTAATAGAATGCGCCCTCTAATAGAGCGAGTCTTCTAATAAAGTGCGCACCTTGGTGCTGATTGAAAAAATAAATATACGGAAACGATATAGTAGATAAGTAGAAAACGATTACTTAAATGCATTATCGAGGATTCTCATCGATCAAAATAGAGATATTCTATCAAAGCGATGGAGTGGCGATGCAGCAAAAGTTTCAAATTTTGAACAATGTACCACTCCTGTAAACTATAGCGCCAAGGATATGCACACTGTTAAAAATCTGCTGCATTTTGCTGCAACGCACTCCCCTGCTTGTATAGAAAACGGCTACTTGGCCGTGAAATGGCGCTTTTTCATTGGTTGGAATAGAGATATTATATACAAGTGGTGGAGGGCGTTGCAGCAAAATGCAGCAGATTTTTAACAGTGCACTGTTAAAAATTTGACCCATTTGTTGCAGAGTCACTCCACAGCTTTTATAGAATGTCTCTTTATGGCCAATGAGAATGCTCCATAACACAGTAAAGCAATAGTTTCCTATAAAAGCGGTGGAGTACGTTTTTAATAAGTCCGTAATAAATACGGATTAAGAAAAAAAAGAAGCATGGTTTTTGTATCAAACTTTACTCTTGCATAAAAAAAGTTCCTGTTTTCGGCAAAAATAATGGATATTTGAATGAAAAATCTATTCTTTGAAATGATTTATTATTTTATTCACTTTAGTAAAAAACTGATTTTTTTTTTTTTTTTTTTTTGAAAACCACCGTAGAATTTTGGTATAGAAAAACCTGTTTAAAATTTTTTTTTTAATTTGTAATACCAGAGTATTAGAGTATGTAGCATTTTTTAATTTCAATACAAATAAGATTTTGTTTTGCATATATAAAATACAAAACAAGTTGTGCAGTATCCCTATGGAATATGGAAAAATAGAAGGACTAGTGAAAAATGCTCCAAGGAGCAGTGCAAAAGCAGAATATGATTTTAATTGAGCATTAAAAAGTAATGGACAAGTGCTTCTGTTAATTACTGAGCATGAGGAAGGATAAGGGATCCCTTCTTGGCTACAACTCACTTCAATGCCAACTTTGAAAAAATCATATTTGCGCTTTTTCCGTGAAAACAAATCAGTCGCAGTTACTATAAAAATGTATAGTGTAAAGACGTAACCAGTAAAGATGCAGCTTAATTAGACAAAAATGTAAAGGAAGGCGACATAATGCCAGATACCTAGTTCCTGCAGGTATCACATTCATGCACTGCCACCAAGCATACCCTAAGTGTATAATTGCACAGAAAATTGATTTGTAGTATAGTGCAGAGTGAACAGTGCAGTTAACATCAGAGATGTAGTACAGGCTATACGCCGTACACCTTCTGGACTTTTTAATAGAACACCATATACCCTCTGTTTTTCAAGAAAGCTTATAGTATACACATTCTAGAATATATCTCTGCTTAGAGCATATATCTTATGTTATTTTTATGACTACACCCCTGGTTAACATCTAAAGCACGGTGGAAAATTCTACTAAAGAACCGCAAATTTCTTTTGTATGGAAAAAGCGCAAATATGATTTTTTCAAAGTTGGCATTGAAGTGAGTTGTAGCCAAGAAGGGATCCCTTATCCTTCCTCATGCTCAGTAATTAACAGAAGCACTTGTCCATTACTTTTTAATGCTCAATTAAAATCATATTCTGCTTTTGCACTGCTCCTTGGAGCATTTTTCACTAGTTATTTTATGAACGAAACATGAATGAAAAAATCCGTAAGACACTTAACCCTTTGAGGAAAAAATCATTTCAATTCTTAAAATGCTGAAAAGATTGATTGACACCAGAATTTAAAAACAAATTTGTTACAAAATATTTAAAAGCGTTTCTTTACGTATTTGAGAAAAATAAAATTGCTATTTCAAATTATTGGCGTCAATGTGGCGTTTTTAAATTAAAATTAAGTGGGATAAATTTTATCCCACCCCCTTCAAGGGGTTTAAGGGTTAAAATGCTTTTTTGGAGTTAGTTAGCTATCTAAAACGCATATTACATGTAGAAAACTCATTAAAGTTTTCAATTAAAAAAATGGTTTTTACCTTTGCTATGTAACCCGGGAAGCCCGGGTTCGATCTACTAGTTTCGGTAAAAGACAGTTTAAAAAGGAGCTTTTACCTTTCTCATGACTACAGATTAATAAATTAACTTACAGCAGTCAATTAGTAATTTATTGGATCTTCTACGTCTATTTTTTTTCCCTCGCTTGCCATGACTTCTGTGCGGTAGAACGGGAACCCTGGCTATGATGTCTCTGGCTCCTAACTTTAAAATGTCACATACATAACTTTTATTTATAACACAGATTAAAAAATATGTATATCAGATTCATTCATCTCATTTAAAATACAATACTAAATATATTTTTCCAGCATAGGTAATTGGCAAAAGAAAGTGAGTGCTTGGCGAGAAAAGAAATTTGGCAAAATCTTTTCTCGCAATCTTTTTATTTTTTTCATATGCACAATCACATACATAAATAATTAATAGTATTAATAATAACCTAAACCAAAATAATTTATTGCAACATAAAAGCATTGTTTCTAATTTACACTTTTAAAAAAAGTATGTATATTTTGAGATAACACCCTCTGAATTTAAATTGACATTTATAGTTTAATATAGCATTCCTAAAAATAAATAAGCCGTAAAAGATTCATTCAATCACGAACGGGGAAAAAATAATCATGGAGGTTCGTAAAGCAAGTTTTTCAACAATAAATGGACAATATTCATATGACATCATTGTAGATAATGACGTGAAAGTTTTGTTATGTCTTAAGACATCCTACTAGGTAAAATTGCGGCGTTGTTTACAGTTTGAATTCACGTTTCTTTGTTGTCATATTTATGAACTCAGAAACGAATGAAAAAAACGCATGCTTTTTCATTATTAAATTGTGAAATAATGAATTATGAAATGCTACCATGATTGCAAACAGTTCTTAATTTCTCTGGTCGGAATATTCCGATTTGGATAATGAATGAAGAAGTAAATTAAATTAAGAGTAAAAATAACATGATGGAATGCGTAGAATCTATCTATATTATAAAGGCCAAACGTATCTGTGCGTAACGCATACGTCATTTTGCGAATGGCAATGTAAGAGAGAGCCCGGTATTACGCTTATTTCTATTTACGCGTATCAAATAATTAATTGATTAAAATCATTATATTTTACTTAATATCACAAAAACTAATTAAAATAATTTTACTATATTAAATTACTTGTAAAATAATAATAAATAGAACGCCTTCAGCATATCAACAACAAACAACATTTTTATTCTTTTTTTTTTTTAATAACAACAATATCGTCTGCCTTTTTGTTGCCAACAACTGAACGGAATTTTTACAAGTTCATGGAGGCTACATTACTCCCTCCCCAGTAACATAGTTACGATACAAATATAATATATACAGAAATATAAAATAGATATATAAATAGAAATACAATATAGAAATATAATATATTAAATAAAATATAAAATAGTACATAATTAGTCTCTATAACGTTTCGGAAACCTTACTTGTCTACCAGAGCGTGTAGTTTTCTCACGAACATTTTTATCAGGCAAATCTGAATGTTCATTTTTGATTATTGATGGCACAGGCAGAGGTGGTTGGTTATCCGGTAACTCATGATAAGGAGTATTCTCATCATTTGTTAATAAATAAGCAGGTTTCAATCTATCTATGGATATGTTGATATCTCTTTCCTTAATTTTTACTGTATAATACTTTTCGTGTCTTTTGACAACTGGAAAGGGTCCATCATAAGCAGGTTCGAGTGGTTTTTTAACCCGATCAATGCGTATGAATACATGGCTAGAATTGTGTAAGTCCTTATGAACAAAAATTTTTTGAGAAGGCTGTCGGCGAGTTTTAAAAGGTTTTAATTCTTCCATTTGTTTCTGCAATTCTTTAGCAAAGGTTTCTGTGTCGATAATAGTTTTCGGTTGTTCAAAAAATTCTGGTAGCCTGAGAGGTTTTCCGTAGACCATTTGTGCAATGGTAAAATTTGTATCACCACGTAAAGCTGATCTCAATCCCAATAGTACTGTAGGTAATGATTGAGTCCACTTAATTGTGTTTTGAGCTCTAATTGCAGCTTTTAAAGTACGATGGATTCGTTCTATCTTCCCATTACACTGTGGATGATAGGCTGTTGTTGGGCTCAATTTAAAACCACAAATAATACTTAAATTGTGGAATAATTCTGATCTAAATTGTTTTCCTCGATCCGTGATTACACGATGTGGAATGCCAAAGCGAGAAATCCATTGATCATAAAATGCTCGAGCAACTGTTGGAGCCGTCACATTTTCTAGAGGAACTACTTCTATCCAACATGTGAAGCGGTCAATACAGGTTAGGCAGTATAATTTTCCTTCAGACGGTGTTAGTGGACCTATGATGTCAATATGAACGACACTAAATCGTTCATCTGTTTCTTCGAAAGTGGCAAATGGAGAATGCGTATGTCTGCCAATTTTGTTTTTCTGACAATCAATGCAGGATTTTGCCCACTGATTAACATCTTTCTTAATGTTTGTCCAAATAAACCTAGAAGCTACTTGTTTTACTGTATTTTTCACTCCAGGATGAGCTAAATTGTGGATTTTCCTAAAAATTTGTTCTGTAAAAGCTTCAGGAATAAATGGTCGGATTTTGGAAGTTGAAATATCACACCAAAGAAGTTTACCTGAATCCAAAGGATATTGTTTGAAATTTAAAGATGGATTTAAACGTAATTTTGTAAGTTCTTCATTATTAATCTGCCCATCAGAAATTTTGTCATAATCTATTGTAGAAATCGATTGTATTCTGGATAATGTGTCTGCAACTGTATTTTCTACTCCACTAATATGTCGAATATCTGTTGAAAATTGTGATATATATTGTAAATGACGCAACTGTCTAGGCGAAGCTTTTTCATTTTTTTGCTGAAAGGCGAATGTTAAGGGTTTATGGTCTGTATAAATTATAAATTGTCTTCCTTCTAACATATGTTTAAATTGCTTTACAGAAAGATATATTCCCAGTAATTCTCGATCATAGGTACTATAACTTTTCTGAGCATTACTTAATTTTTTTGAAAAAAAGGCTAATGGTTTCCAGCAGCCTGCTTCAAATTGTTGTAAAACTGCACCAATGGCAAAATCAGAAGCATCACAAAAGAGAGATAATGGAAGATCAGGATTAGGATAGGTCAATAAAGCAGCATTTGCTAGGTCTTCTTTACATTTTTCAAATTTTTCTTTTGTTTCATCTGTCCACGGAATTTTTCTTTTGTCTTTCTTTTTCGCCCCTTTTAAATACTCATGAAGTGGTGCTTGATTTTCATCAGCATTTTTTATGTATCTTCTATAAAAATTCACCAGACTAAGGAAAGTTCGTAATTCGTGGATTGTTTCCGGTAACTTATAATTTTTAATTACTTCTACTTTTTCTGGAAGGGGTTTTGAACCTTCAGGAGTAATCATTTATCCTAAAAATTGTAGCTGGTTTACACCAAAAACTGATTTTGCAATATTTAAACGAAGGCCATATTGATCCAATCTTGAAAAAACTAATTTTAGATGTTCTGTGTGTTCATCTTCCGTTGAAGAAGCTATTAAAATATCATCTAAATATGGGAAAACGAAGTCCAATCCGAAAAATACTTCATTAATGAAACGCTGAAACGTAGATGGAGCATTCCGTAATCCAAAATTCATCACATTATATTCAAATAATCCAAACGGCGTTATTATCGCTGTTTTTTGCTTATCTTCTTCTGCAATTGGTATCTGAAAATAGGCCTTAAATAAGTCAATTTTTGAAAATATTTTCTTTCCTTTTAATATATGCTGAAAATCTTCTATTCTGGGAATAGGGTAACGGTCGGGAATGGTTCAAGCATTAAGGCGTCTGTAATCCCCGCACGGTCTTAAACTTCCATCTTTTTTGTTAACTAAATGAAGTGGACTAGCCCATGGTGATTTGGATGGTCTAATTATATCATTATCCAACATAAACTTGAATTCTTGTTTTGCTAAATTTAATTTTTTTGAGTCTAATGGGCGAGGTTTTGAATAGACAGGAGAACCTTTAGTATCAATATAATGCTTTACATTGTGTTTGGAATTGCATATTAAAAGATTTGGCTTCGTTAAATTAGGATATTGTAATAACAGATGTGCATATTGAGAATTTTTGTCAGTTGTACTTATGCTATCAGCACTTGATACACACATGACATCGCTTTTAACAAAAAGATTAGTAACACCATCTATTAATTTTTTATTATGTATATCAATAAGCAATTTAAATTTATTAAGGAAATCTGCACCTAAAATTGCTTTGTCTACTTTTGCTATTACAAAAGGAAATTGATATTGTCTACGTAAGCCCAAATCTAGTGTTAAAATTTTGAAACCAAATGTAGGAATTATTGAAACATTTGCTGCATACAATTTGAAAGAGTTACATATTTTATGTTTGGATGAAGCAGGAATAATTGATAAATCAGCTCCACTATCAACAAGAAAGCGTAAACCGGTTGTTTTATCTTTAACAAATAAACGGTAATTACGGCAATCTTTAAATTCTTCAGCAGCAGAATTTGCCGCTAAAACTACTGCTGATCGGAGTTTTCCGATTTTTTCCAGCTGCATGGACTTTTACATTTATTAGGATAACACTGATTACCAAATTTAAAATGGTAGTAACAATATTTCCCATTTGGATTAAATCGTTTTCTCGATTGACTTCTACTTTTATTTCGTTTAGTACCAGATTTCCGAATTTTACTTCTGGATTGCCTCTCAATTTTTAATGCCGAAATCTGGTTTTCCAACACAGAAATTTTCTCAAGTATTTTACTCATAACAGAAGAATCTGAACTCGCAGAATAAATTTCTGTTGAAGAGCTCATTTCAAAAATTTTATCTGCCATTAGAGATAAATTATCTAAATTTTCACTGCTTACAATTAGAATATTTTTTATCGACTCTGGTAATTTATCAAGAAATAAAGTTTTCAAAACCTTTTCTGGTATGTTATTTCCACTGAGCGATTTCATTTTAAGCAGTAGTTGGCTTGGCTTCATATCACCCAATGAAATTCCCGTAAGCAATTTTTTAAGTGATTTTTCCTCACTCTCTTTAAATGTATTTAAAAATCTTTCTTTAGCGGCGGTATATTTATCATCCCGATTACTTTGGATAATATCCCATATATTTTCAATGTATTTAGGGTCTAATTGAGCCACTAGATGATTGAATTTTGTTTCTTCATTTATAATATTTACAAGGGAAAACTGAGTATCAATTTGAAAAAACCATATTTCAGGATTATCTTCCCAGAATGGAGGAAATTTGACGCTTACCTTGTTTGCTTCAGGAACTTTGTTTGCTTCAAGAATCGCATTTGTAGACGTTTTCGTTGATTCTTGCGTCATTTTTCAATGCGTTAATGTCCAAAGTAGGGTCACCAGATTTTGTAAGAGAGAGCCCGGTATTACGCTTATTTCTATTTACGCGTATCAAATAATTAATTGATTAAAATCATTATATTTTACTTAATATCACAAAAACTAATTAAAATAATTTTACTATATTAAATTACTTGTAAAATAATAATAAATAGAACGCCTTCAGCATATCAACAACAGCAACACTTTCAAATTTTAAATGAAATTTCAGTATTGCAATTTTGCTACTACAATTTTTTTAACTTCTATATATCCCACATTTTCAATTCTTACACCATCGTGTAGGGAAAAAATATACTTTTAAATGAAATTTGTTTGAAAGCTGTATCTTGATTGTTTTTTAAAATATTAATTTTTTTGTAGTTTTTAATAAAGATTTCTAATTGTGGCAACAGGAGTACTTCATTTCTATTAAAAGCAAAGGAAAAAAGGAAAGAAATTGATTACTGTATCTTTATGTTGCCATTTACTCATTAAAGGGGAAAAAATTGAAATTTAAATATCTTCTGTTAAAAACCCGGTGAATTTTGATTTCATCTACAAAATTTGATTTACGCGTAAAAGAATATCAACATTTTAATATCTGTTTAAGCTAATAGCATTGAAACTTCAAGTTTTGAATCAGAATGATCAAATTAAAATTCCAATTTTTTCTGAAAAGGTTCCTTTGTAGTAATCAAGTCATGAGTAGTGGTACATTTACACGCCACCGTCACAAATGTCTTATTGAAGAAAGTAAAAACAAAATGTAAATAATGGATCAATCGTGGCGTTTGAGGATGAATAGGTTCCCATTTTTACTATTTTTGGATTCAGTCGTTTTTATTTAAAAAATTATATAAAGCCGGCTATAATTCCTAAGTCTCCACTCCTCCCATCGTAACCTTCAATACATCTATGTGATATTTAAGATAAAAATTTTGCACCTTTATTTGAAATGTCATACAGTTCAAATAGAGAGAGCTGTGTTGTTCCCGTCTACTTGAAAAAAAGGTCTACAGTCTACCTTAAAAAATCTTTTTTTCCCCCCTAAGTTCGAGGAACTCCGAGATGTATGTCGCAATAGAAGAGGGTGAAGATGAAGAAGCCTGGACAAAAATAGAATAAGCTTCCGAAACATCATTCTCTCATTGCCTCATTTCGTGGAGCACACCTGTCTGCAAGAACCTGGAAAGAGGGGGGGGGGGAGCAAAAGATTCGGGATAGCCCTGTACGGGCGATATGTCTTTCAGATACTTCTCTTGAGAACAGTGCAGAAAGGCTGAATTTATCGCGCCCTCGAAAAAAAAAATTGATTAGCATTACAATTACAATTCATGAACTACATTATGTGGGCATCACCAAAAAAGCCGCTTGAGAGTCATTGTCCTAATTAAATTACTACATTTAATTAACTAAAAGTTTCTCTTTATTTAATGACTTTTTTAAAAATGACGTTTATTGTTTTCAAGTGACATGGATTAATTAAACATTGAGATAGAAAATAAATTAAGGACTTTTTGTCAAGGGAAACTTTACGATTTTGCAGTGGGGCTACACAATAGTGTGCCCGCGAAAATAATATAGATTCTATTACAAGAGCTCCGGAAAATTATTTTGGGTATACGAATTTCCATATGACACCATTCTGTATCGTAGAAGATTTTGAGCATCCGGAGCATCAGAATATAGCACTTATTCTTTGTATCTATTAGCTTTTTATGCAACATATTTTTGTGACCACAAAAATTTGGGTGCCAGGCAGGGTTCTCGCTGGCATTTGACCGACATTAGGGATTTGACAAATGAGAAATAAAAAAACTATCCAAATGAAAAAAAAATTTAGCAAAATAAATTTGGCGTGAAACACTGAAAAATATACCTTTAATCTCTTACTATATGTTTTTTTTTTTTTTTTTTTTTTTTTTAATGCGTTCTGAAATAAAATAATTTTTTGTCATTGCTTAGAAAATAGAAATTCTACTATGCACTGCAAAAACTATTAAAAATAAATACATTCTAAAGTGTCTCCTAAATGTGCAAATGTTACAAACATTCTTTTAGCGATAAACTGCGATGAGATTTCGACTGTAACCGATAGAAAATATTATGATTGGCCATTGATACCTTGTACACTATATTGCCATTGATTATTGGACACTTGCGATTTTAGACATTTTACTAAAAATCTAGAAAAATACATGAGGAATCATCTCGAAACTCTTAGTGTATAAATAAAATAGTATACGCCATACATCGCCGTGAATATTTTTTACCGAAACTCCATGGAGGACCGTCAACAAATTAAAAAAGAATGAATATCTTTTGAATAACCCTGTCAAAACTAATGTAGCAAAAGCGCTCAAACTCTAGATTATGATTGAATGCCTTATTGTAATACGCCTTGTTCATTTTTATGCAAATAGAATGCATACTCGCAGAGTAATTAAGGTTTTTATAAAAATGGTCCCAAATTTTTCCAAGTTTTTTCCTTATAATTTTCAGAGTTCTTAATATAAAATAATATTTTTTGGCGTTTGAGGATGAATAGGTTCCCATTTTTACTATTTTTGGATTCAGTCGTTTTTATTTAAAAAATTATATAAAGCCGGCTATAATTCCTAAGTCTCCACTCCTCCCATCGTAACCTTCAATACATCTATGTGATATTTAAGATAAAAATTTTGCACCTTTATTTGAAATGTCATACAGTTCAAATAGAGAGAGCTGTGTTGTTCCCGTCTACTTGAAAAAAAGGTCTACAGTCTACCTTAAAAAATCTTTTTTTCCCCCCTAAGTTCGAGGAACTCCGAGATGTATGTCGCAATAGAAGAGGGTGAAGATGAAGAAGCCTGGACAAAAATAGAATAAGCTTCCGAAACATCATTCTCTCATTGCCTCATTTCGTGGAGCACACCTGTCTGCAAGAACCTGGAAAGAGGGGGGGGGGGGGGAGCAAAAGATTCGGGATAGCCCTGTACGGGCGATATGTCTTTCAGATACTTCTCTTGAGAACAGTGCAGAAAGGCTGAATTTATCGCGCCCTCGAAAAAAAAAATATTGATTAGCATTACAATTACAATTCATGAACTACATTATGTGGGCATCACCAAAAAAGCCGCTTGAGAGTCATTGTCCTAATTAAATTACTACATTTAATTAACTAAAAGTTTCTCTTTATTTAATGACTTTTTTTAAAATGACGTTTATTGTTTTCAAGTGACATGGATTAATTAAACATTGAGATAGAAAATAAATTAAGGACTTTTTGTCAAGGGAAACTTTACGATTTTGCAGTGGGGCTACACAATAGAGTGCCCGCGAAAATAATATAGATTCTATTACAAGAGCTCCGGAAAATTATTTTGGGTATACGAATTTCCATATGACACCATTCTGTATCGTAGAAGATTTTGAGCATCCGGAGCACTTATATATAGAAAGAATATAGCACTTATTCTTTGTATCTATTAGCTTTTTATGCAACATATTTTTCTGACCACAAAAATTTGGATGCCAGGCAGGGTTCTCGCTGGCATTTGACCGACATTAGGGATTTGACAAATGAGAAATAAAAAAACTATCCAAATGAAAAAAAAATTTAGCAAAATAAATTTGGCGTGAAACACTGAAAAATATACCTTTAATCTCTTACTATATGTTTTTTTTTTAATGCGTTCTGAAATAAAATAATTTTTTGTCATTGCTTAGAAAATAGAAATTCTACTATGCACTACAAAAACTATTAAAAATAAATACATTCTAAAGTGTCTCCTAAATGTGCAAATGTTACAAACATTCTTTTAGCGATAAACTGCGATGAGATTTCGACTATAACCGATAGAAAATATTATGATTGGCCATTGATACCTTGTACACTATATTGCCATTGATTATTGGACACTTGCAATTTTAGACATTTTACTAAAAATCTAGAAAAATACATGAGGAATCATCTCGAAACTCTTAGTGTATAAATAAAATAGTATACGCCATACATCGCCGTGAATATTTCTTACCGAAACTCCATGGGGGACCGCCAACAAATTAAAAAAGAATGAATATCTTTTGAATAACCCTGTCAAAACTAATGTAGCAAAAGCGCTCAAACTCTAGATTATGATTGAATGCCTTATTGTAATACGCCTTGTTCATTTTTTATGCAAATAGCATGCATACTCGCAGAGTAATTAAGGTTTTTATAAAAATGGTCCCAAATTTTTCCAAGTTTTTTCCTTATAATTTTCAGAGTTCTTAATATAAAATAATATTTTTTTCAGAAAATACGACAAACAACATTGCACACAGTACCTTGTAATCAGAATTAAAAAATAATGAAAATTTTGTACAAAATGAGTAGGTTTACTGAATATTTTTTTACTGCGCATGCGTCAACGATATCAAAATTTCATTTGCATATTATGTAGTTAAATGTATAGAGCAACTTTTGTGAAAGTCACAAAATCATAACTTGAAAATTCTGAAAATAATCGTCAATTGAATTAGTTGAAAATTCGTTATTCTCAAAATGAAGTAAAAACAAGAGGGGTTGTATCCATATATTCATTAATTAGTATCAATATAGAATACACAATACGGGATGTACTACTACATTTGGATAAAATCCCTCATTTTTTTGCTTCATTTTGGAAACAACGGATTTTGTCTTTTTTCTATAGACGATTACTTTCAGAATTTTCAAGCTATGATTTTGAGACTTCTACAAAAGTTGCTCTATACATTTAGCTAACATAATATGCAAATGAAATTTTGATATCTTTGGCGCATGCGCAGTAAAAATTTATTTAGTAAACCTACTCATTTTTCATACAATTTTTATTATTTTTTAATTCTGATTACAGGGTACTGTCTGCAATGTTGTTTGTCCTATTTTCTGAAAAAAAATATTATTTTATATTAAGAACTCTGAAAATTATAAGGAAAAAACTTGGAAAAATTTGGGACCATCTTTATAAAAACCTTAATTACTCTGCGAATATCCATGCTATTTGCATAAAAATGAACACAGTATATTACAATAAGGCATTTAATCATAATCTACAGTTTGAGCACTTTTGTTACATTAGTTTTGACAGGGTTAGTCAAAAGATATTCATTCTTTTTTAATTTGTTGACGGTCCCCTATGGAGTTTCGGTAAAAAATCTTCACGGCGATGTATGGCGTATACAATTATATTTATACACTAAGAGTTTCGAGATGATTCCTCATGTAATTTTTTAGATATTTAGTAAAATGTCTAAAATCGCAAGTGTCCAATAATCAATGGCAATATAGTGTATACAACTAATAAACAGTACGGTAAATGACAAATTAAAAGCCGCATTTCAGCAAAACTTTTCTCAATTTCGTGATATTGATGCGAGTAATTTTGTTTGTGATTTTACTGATGCATAGACAGTGATAAACCGACAACAGAGAAATACTTATCGTAAAATCCTTTCTGTGCTTTTTGACTGTTGCTAAACTGAATTGGTATTGAGCTGGTATCGCTATAAATAATAATGTAAATAACATCGTGCGATTGAAAATGAAAAGCAACATTAATCGTACAGTAACGTGGATAAGACTGTAACAACACACAAAAAATAACAGAAATTGAGCACTTGCAATTTGGTGAATATGATTGTTAATTGACTCGCCAAATGAAGCATTTTGTCGCGATTTGGCGAAATGGCGAGCGCTTGTGAGAACCCAGGTGCCAGGTCCCCTCTGCCCCAATCGATCCCTATTCCACTGGCCCAATTATAAGCATTACCATCACCTCGTAATTTGATCTCTTCGTCTACACAACGCTCGATGTCCTTCTAACAAGCTTATCCCAGTCTGTCGTATCAATTAATGTGAGGAATAGAGTTTGACTGAAACAAGTTTCTAAGACAGAATCCGAAATGAAATCAAATTTTCTTTACCTTCCTTGTTCGGCCGAAAACGAAACTGCATTAAAAATAAATTTTAAGTACACACACATATCAGGGCTCCCACTTGCGCCAATTTTTATGTTTTATTGGCATCACTTTTGCAAAACAAAACTAATGTACACACAGCTTAACAATATGTGCAAGAGAAAATACTACAAAATTACTATAAATTTTTTTTTTAAATTATTGGTGGTAATAAGATATAAAAATTGGCGAAAGTGGAAGGCTTGATATATATATGATTATCGTTTAATTATACGTATAGAGCAACACATTTCTAAACTGTGCTCATCTGTGTATATATTTATACCAGGTGTCCCAAAAACGACTGATAGATTTTAAAATACAATAACTTGCAAACGGTGACAGCTATTTAAAAAAAATTGCAGGAGGTTTATATATAATGTCAGGAGTTTTTTTACCGTAATTTTTTTATTTTAGTTTGAATTTCAAACAATAGATGGCGCTGACGGCGATTGAAGGTCTGGTGATCAGTGCTGAGTGAGGTCAGTTTCGGCGTCGATCTGGGCTTCAATTGCCGTCAGCGCCATCTATAGCTTGAAATTCGAACTAAAAAAATTACGGTAAAAAAAACTCCTGACATTATACATAAACCTCCTGCAAAAAATTTTTAAATAGCTGTCACCGTTTGCAAGTTATTGAATTTTAAAATCCATCAGTCATTTTTGGGACACCCGGTAGATGTATTGTGTGTATATATACGTGAGTATATGTGTGCGTGTGTAAGTTTCAAATAACAACAAAAAATAAATAATAACACAAGTTTTATGTAGCATTAATTTAATAACAATTAACAATCATAGTCATTTATCAGCAATTAATTAACAATCTAGTAGTTAAAAAAAATGAAGACGAAATTGAACAACTGATATTTAATTTTTAACTATACATAGATTTTCAACTTTTTACTATTTTTCATCTAAATTAATTGCCATACAAGTTTTTCCCCTCTCTTGCTTCCCAAGAAAATATTCTATGTAAAAACAATGTAAATAGAAGCAAACCTTCGTCTAAAATGGTGTGGAAAATTGTATATCTATTTTGTTTCTATAATTAACTTACAGTTATACAAGTGTTCCCGAATTCGACCAACAAATTCAGGGAAGTGATAGTAGGCATCAATAAGATGTTACTCGTCTTAGAACATAGTGTTTATTTACATCTATTTGCTTATTATTTAGTGCTTTGTACTTATTTACATACAAATCAGAGATTTGTTTTGGAAGAAATTGAATCCTTTAAACAACCCTTCACTTTTTTTTTTTTCATTTCAAAACAGGACCCTACGCAAAATTTTTCATCCCAAAACAGGAAGCTTCACAAAATTGAGCTTTTGAGCAAAGCTTCTAATTTTCATGTGAAATAATATATAGTTCATTGATAACACAAAATGCTTTCTTAATTAGAAGAATTTCACCTAATTAAAAAATGCTTACATAACTCGTTTTACCTTTTAGTACAATGACTTTTGCATATTATCCTCAGATGTTTTATTTTGTATTTTTATTCTACAGTTTTCTTATAGAGCGCGTTCAAAACATTTCTGCGGAATCCAAACTAAAATTTTCTTATCCAGCTAAATCTGCAGTTAATGAGTACGTGGATACCATTTTCAAAATTTAGTCATATATATGTACTAAAACAGCGAAGTTCAAAGCAATAAATAAACAGACTTTGAACCGAGCAAATTCAGCTTACATCCATGAATGATTTTAAAAATTCCTGTAGGAAGAAATGAGATTTTAACTATACAGATAGCTTCGGTCGAATTTCGATCAGGCTCGGACTGGCCCGCCGGCCCACCGGCCAGTGCGCCCTCGGTCAAGTAAATATGCGCTCTCATCTACGTGAAGACGAAAAATAAAAAATAAATAAATAAAATAAAACAAAAAAATAAAAATAAAAATATGACAAATACTAGAATAACTACATCATGGTTAAAAATATTCTTCATATATCTTTTTAAAAAACAATAATTTTGTAAGCATTAAGAAACCAATAAAAGGAATTTATTCCCTTTGCAAAGGAAAATAATTGTATTGTTTATTCTTGACAGTTTCTTTGTTCAGGGCAACATCCAATCAAAATCTTTTAAAATCTAAAGTATATGTTATGTTACCAATAGCGGCAACGAACATGCAGACTGTCTGGCACCAAAGATCATCACTTTCGCTTCGATTTCATTTATTATTATTATTATTTACTTTGCAGTAAAATCATTCATTTCAAAAACGGGAGCTTTGTGTTTCCGTAAAGTTTAATGTTTTGATTTTAATTTATAAAACATAAGTGTTCTTATTAAAAGTATTTTTGTAATTAAATATATATCTAAACAATTTTAGAAAGAATATTCTCTTCAAAAAAAGATAATTCAAACTTTTTTTTTGGCTAATAATTTTATTTTAATATGAAAACAAAACTGTTTTAATATTGTATATTAAATGTAACAATCAAAACGTTGCTTCTGTCACGGATTTTCATGGTCATGGATATGGCATGGGCGTGCGAAGAGAAAACTGCGCCCGGGTCAATTTGGCGCCCCCCCCCTGCCAACTTTTTCTTGTAGCAGGCCAAAAAATGAAGTCGTTAGTATAAATTTGGCGCCCTATTGCGCCCGGGGCGATCGCCCCTTTCGCTCAGTGCTGTATATGGTAAAGTAGGGCTGATCAACACCGCACCGCACCCAGGGTGCTACGGCGACCTTTGAATGTTCTCTTTATATCCCTTCCATGTTCTATTCTATCCCGTTTATAATTTTTTTTTTCTAAATCGCTTTTTTTTTTCTACTCTGCATAAGACGGATATAAATCTAACATAAAAATGATTTTCAAGTTCCCCGTTATGATTTTTATTATACAATAAACTCTGTATACAGCGGAATATTGTCTACAGCGGTATATTTGATTCTGTCCGAATAGTTTTTACGTATAAAAATCTATTCCAAAGGTTTTAAAAGTTCTTTTGTTCGTTACATCGGAATTCAATATATAATTTACTTTGCTATTCCGACGATTGTTTTTATATAATTTACATGCTTTCCCCTTCTAATCAGAAATTTATTCTTTCATTTGATCGAACTAAATTAATAGATTTTCGAATCGGTTCTAATTTATAAAATGATTAAGCTATTTAATTGATTAAGCTATTAAATGATTAAGCTATTTATAATAAGATAAAGAAAATAAACGTACTGACATACCGATAAAAGACATTTCGGATTACAGTAGAACTCGCTAATCCGAAATTCCGGTTAATCTGGACGGATTTTATATTTGAACAAATTAATTGATATGATTAACTTATGAAAATTTTCAGATTACAAGATGAATGTCGAGAAAGTCGTGTAGAAGTAAGAATTAAACAAAAAAATTGCAGTAAAGCAACTTTTTTATTTTTTAAATAGCTTGAAAAGAGTAAAAATATAATTATGGAAAAGTACAACATATGTACACGAATATAAATTAAAAACATGCACTGTTGGCCTGCTCCTAGAAGCCATATTTAAATAAAAAAAAAAATCTCATATCATTTTGTCTGTCAGTCGCTAAAAAACTCTTTTCTCAAACGCAAAAAATATTTAATTCAGATGATAAAAATTTAAATTTCCTTTCAGCAGTTTGATTTCACAAATTATAAATGGTTTCTCGTTCCCCCTTCCCTCCCCTCCTTGTAGACGCGGTGAATGAGTTATTTATAGATTCCCGATTTTTTAATTGGTAATCGGTTGTTACATAATTTCTCATTCTCAATTCCATTACATTATTATAAACATCAATTAATTAAACAAAACTGTAAAAAAAAAAAAAAAAGAAAAAAACAGAAGACCGAAATTGGGTTGCAAGATTTGGTACAGCAAAGTGTTCCAAATTGGAAAGTTCACTTTGTAGCCTGAAATGGTTTTATAAAAAAATGGCAGATCCTTAATAACCTTAACAATCAAAACATCTTAGATAATGTATACATTATATCAAAACGATTGTTTTAATGTTATTAAGGATCTGCACTGTTTTGAACCATTTTTGATTGACTACTTTGGGAATACTACTGTATTATTTTGAAAACAGTACTCTACGCAGAGATCTTACAACCCAGTTTGGGTCTTTTTTTTTTTTTTTTTTTTCTTTTCAGTGAAGGAATACTATTTTTTTTATTTATTTATTTTTTTCCCGAGAGTTGTGCCGGTTTATCCAGCAAGCCGAACCATCGGATTACGGACTAAAAGATCTTTACTGTGCTACTGAGTACTTATAACTAACATTTTTTTAAATCGAAATTTCAGATTTTCCCAACTTTTGTAATCAAAATAGGCACCGGTCCCAATTCAGATTAGCGAAGCTCTATTACATATTCTTACAGTCTGTTTGTTATTAATGAATATTATTGGCTTCCTATAAGAGGATAAAATAATGAGTTTCGTTAGAAAAGTTGCGCCCTTCAAAAATTCAAGGTCTGCGCCCTTTACAAAGACCCAGTCCGACCCTGATTTCGATCCCAGTCTATTATGCGACAATATTTTCGCCAAAAACGAATGTTCGTCAAAACTAAGATTTTGTACCGAAAACGGAAACAAAATCGAATATTAGGTCGAACTCAAATTAGAACTAGCTGGATGTGCCAATCCGAAAACTTTCTTCTATTTTATGAATACATTTTAATATTTCAAAAATTAGTTGCGCATGTTAATGCTTTAATATTATTAATTCAATACCATACCAACTTTGATTTTCATCTTAAATTTCTGCTTCAATCAATTTATCAGAGTAAAAACGAATTAATGTAGACCGGGATTTTTACTAAAATCAATAGTTTTCCGTTATTGTGTTATCATCAGCTGTTTAGAATTAAGCAGGAGGCGAGTTCTCGTCACTGCACGAGCAGATGGACAATAGAATGATAGGCAGATTTTTTTCAAATTCAGGGAGGACCTGTTGAACACTTACAGAAAAAAATTAGTTCATTTCTGTAACTTCATGTACTTTCCGGTGGTACAATATTGAAAAAAGCACAAAAATTGCTATCAAAGCGCTCCCTTCTGGCAGATTTTTTTTTTTAATCCAGGGAGGTCCTACTAGCCATAGCCAAACACTTACACAAAAAAATTAGTTCCATTCTATGCATAACTTCATACACTTTTCGATAGTACAGTATTGAAAATGTCACAAAAATTGCTATTACAGCGTCCCCTTTCGGCGGAATATTTCAAAATTGACAGAGGACCTGCTTGCCAAGTCAAAAACATGCACAAAAAATTGGTTCAATTCTATGCATAGCTTCATATACTTTTCGATGGTACAACGGTGACATACGGACGCACAGACACACACACGGACAGACAGACATTTTGTTAAAACATGTTTTTTCTAACATCTGACCCCTACAACGTGTAAAACCGTCGAAAGCTGGAAATCGAAAAAAAATTCGATTACAATACTTTTTCGATTGAAGATATAAGAAAGTAATAATATGGCAGAAAGGTTTCTAAACGACATTTTTCCGAGTTTTCCTTATCCATGTTTCGAGTGTATGAATGAAACCATTTATTGGAATCTTTCGAAGGAAATCTTTGTCAGTATTCGGAGAATTGTTAGTGCATGGCAATTTCACAGCATTTAGAAAGAAAACATTAATGCCGTGAAATGCTGCAACTAATTATAAAGGTCGATGTTCTTGTTATCGATTTGTGAATTAGTCACTGGCTTCTCCGTGAACACCAGCATACCTCACTTAAGATAATTTGAGTTCTTTACGCCAGAGTTAGCGCTTTACTTACCTTGATGGATGTATCAGTCACAAAATGTTTCAATAATCACAGTCAATTGATGGGAGAGCATTTTATGATTAAATAGTTTATTAAATATAATATAACTTGAATTATTAAAATAGATCCATGGTTACACTATTCTCTGATACACAGAGCCAACAAATATATTTCTTGGAGAACAGCCATGAAATCACGATAGAAAACAGTCAAAATTTCACATGTTCTCTGCCTAATTGCAGAGTCAAGAAATGTACATGTTATCTGCTTGGTTACAGATTCAAGACTAAAAAACCCCCTTTCGGGAAATATAACAAGAAAGCATAGAGATAAAATTAAAATGATCATAAATTTAAAAATATATCATTAACTTGACATAAAACAATTAAGAACTAAATAAATCTCTAATAATGATTTAAAAAGTACTCAAGTTGACAACTTATCAATAAATAAAACATTAATTTTGACATAAAATAATTATAAGACCAATAAATCTCTTTAAATGAATTTAAATTAAATTAAGCTGTCAACTTGTCAAGAAATAAACAAATAAATCAATATTAAGCATTTTTAAATCATTATTTTAGTCATAAATATTAATCAAGATTTTTATTTTGACAGTGATTGAATTTCTCAAGGCCAAATCCATTAATATCAAGAATTATTATTTGACAGTAATTAACCTGTCAAGGTCAAATACATTACTATTATTAAATTTATTTCTTTATTTAAGGCTTACGCCTAAACATCCTCCGCCTCCATGAACGGAGTTCATCAAATTAAAAATAATTAATCTTACCAGTTTTCTTAATCAAATATTAAAACAATAAAATGAAAACATTTTACCTGTAAAGTTTTTTTTTTTTTTAGTATTTAAATAAAATAAAACAACTTCAATATGAATTCTAAAAATTCTAACTGTCCTCAGGAGTTCAAATTTGTATAACTAAAATAGAGAAAGAAAAATTAATATACATTATAATCACAAAAATTAAACATACAAAAGAAAATAATAAATCAAACACAATCATTTTCTATTGGTAAAGGAGAGAGTTTTTGTATGGGGCGTTTCAGTTCCCCGTGCAAAGTTTTCAGTTTAACAACCCGAACATGACTATCTTCACCTGGAAAAAGTTCAATTATTCGGCCCAATTTCCACCTTAATGGGGGCTGGTTTTCTTCCTTTATTAGTACTAAGTCATTGATTTTTAAGTTCGGGTTACTCTTCAACCACTTTGTTCGTTGTTGCAATTGTGAGAGGTAGTCTGAAGACCATCTTTTCCAAAAGCTCTGGAAAATCTTTTGCAGCAATTTCCAACGTTCCAAGGGAGTAACATATGTAGAGGAGATGTCAGGTTCAGGCAAGGATGTCATTGCTGCTCCTATAATGAAGTGTCCTGGTGTCAAAGCAGTGAAGTCATTGGGGTCAGAAGATTCAGCCACGAGCGGTCTCGAATTTAAACAAGATTCAATTTGTGCAATCAATGTTAAGAACTCTTCATAAGTCAAAATTTGTTCACCAATTGTTCTTTTTAAATGATTTTTCATTTGTTTTATTCCCGCTTCCCAAAGGCCTCCAAAGTGGGGGGCAGAAGGTGGATTAAATTTCCATATTATCATTTCGTCAGTCAAATATTTGTGAAAATTTTCATCAGAAACAATTCGAGCCATCATTTTCTTCATTTCTCGGTCAGCTCCTACAAAATTTGTACCTCTGTCTGAATATATTTCTTGAGGCTTTCCACGTCGAGCTACAAACCCTTTCAGCGAGGCTAAAAATGTTTCAGTGGTAAGATCTGTGACTATTTCTAGATGGATAGCCTTTGTTGCAAAACAAATGTAAAGGCAAATATAATGCTTAAAGGGTTTCACACCACGCCCCTTACGAGGTTTGATCAAAAAAGGACCAGCTAAATCCACTCCTACTTTCGAAAAAACTCGAGCTTGTGTTACGCGTGATGATGGAAGATTTCCCATTATTTGAGATGAAAGGTGTGGCATATTTCGGAAGCATTTAATACATTTTCTTATTTCTCTTTTTACAGCTTCTTTAGCATTAACTATCCAAAAATTTTGTCGAATGGCCGAAATTGTTAACTGAGTACCACTATGAAGATGTTTTTCATGAAAGTATTTTATGATCAAATCTGTAACATGATGTCTTTTAGGTATGATTATTTGGTGTTTTTGGTATTCAGAGAGGTTTGCATTTTTTAACCTACCTCCTACACGAAGAATACCATTTTCATCAAGAAAAGGGTGTAAAGGAAGTAATTTACTTTTAGAATTTAGGCTCTTTTTTGAATTTAGCATTTTCAGTTCTTCTCTGAATTCATGGCGTTGAATCAATTTCACAATAGTGTTTGTTGCCCCTTCAAGTTCTTGAACAGTTAAGAAACCACTGATTTTTTCAGATGGGCATCTACTGTTATTAATAAATCTGAGACACCAAGCCATAATTCGTCTCAGTTTGGTCCAGGATGAAAATTTATACAAAAGTTCGAATTCAGGAATATTTTGGGATACGGAGCAAACAAGCATTTTACGTTTTTCCTGCAGGGCCTCTTCGTCAGACAGATTTATTGGAAATTCATGCGTAAATATTGGTAAAGAATTTTCCTTCAACCAGCAGGGACCATTTAACCACACAGAGTTATTAATCAATTCAGATGCAGAACAACCACGAGAGAGAACATCTGCAGGATTTTCTTTTCCCTTACAAAATTTCCATTGCACAGGAGCAACAAGTTCTTGAATTTCACGTACGCGATTTGCGACAAAGGGTTTCCATTTACTGGCACTGCCTTTTATCCAGTGCAAAACAATTTGTGAGTCGCTAAGACAAAATATATTTTCATTATCAATTTCAAGTATCCCCCTTAAATAATTTGCTAATCTAGCAGCTGTAAGGGCTCCAAGAAGTTCAAGACGAGGTAACGTAACCTTTTTTAGAGGTGCCACTCTAGATTTTGCAATAACAAATGAAGTTTCACAAGAAAGGGGATCACGAATATAGGCTACTGACCCATATCCCTTTATACTAGCATCAGAAAAAATAAAAAGCTGAGCAGTTTCAGGATTTAGCCTTACATTATTTACAAAATATTTTCTATGCATTTCAAAATTTACTAACTCCTTAATCTCATAAACCCATTTTCTGAAATTTTCACTTAAAGGATCTGGCAACATAGAATCCCAGTCCATTCCATGTTCCCAGATTTCTTGCATCAAAAACTTCATTCTTATTACAAAGGGAGAAATGAGTCCAAGAGGGTCATAAATTTTAGCCATGGTTTGTAAAACAAGACGCTTAGTGATAATTTGACTATCAAATTCTACCAAAAGTGGTTGTAAATCTAATTTTAATGTGTCACTTTCTGTCATCCATTTGATTCCTAATATCTTTGAAAGATTTTGTTCAAGGGTGTCTTCCTCAAAATTTATCCCATGTTCTTTCCATAAATTTTTTAATTCCATTGAATTGGTTTTGAATTTTCTTAATTTCATATTGGCCTCACTCAATATCTTCTCTGCACCTTTCGATAAAACAAAAGCTTCATTTACTGAATCTGCGCCATGGAACAAGTCATCAACATACAATGAAGTATTTAACATATTAACTATTTTCTCAAAAAGATCTTTATATCCCTCAATGTGATGTTTGATGGTTGCAGAAAGGAGAAATGATGAGGTTGTTACACCAAAAGTTACACGAGTCATGCGGAAGACCTTCAAGATGGGATTATTACTAGTGATATTATCAAACCACAAGAACCTCAAAAAATTTCTATCTTCATCTTCTATCTGAATTTGTAAAAATGCCTTCTCTATGTCTGCTGAGAAGGCAATCTTGTGAAGACGGAATCTTAAAATAATATCCAAAATATTGGGATTTAAATTAGGACCAGAAAATAAGCAATCATTTAAGGATTTTGCTCCTTTATCTTTAGATGACGCGTCATATACTATTCTTACTTTCGTTGTTAGTTTGTCTTCCCTTATTACTGGTCTGTGAGGCATATAATATGTGTTTACTTCGTTTTTATCAAATTTACATTCTTCAATTATCCCCAAATCAGACTGCTCATTTAATATTTTCTTATATTCATTTAATAACCATTCATTTTTGCATAATTTCGATTTTAATCCCCAAAGTCTCTGTTTAGCTACATCAAAATTGGATTCCAATTCATTTTTGTTTACCTTCCACAAAAGTTTCGTTTCATATCTTCCATTAACAAAATTTAAATTATCTTTAAATAAATCCATTGCATCTAAATCCTTTTGTGAAAATAGTTCACTTTTACTATCAGAAATACCCAATGATTCTAGATCCCAAAATCTTTGCAAATCAAAATTTTCCCTTTCATTCACCGATACATGATGAGCGTTAATTGTTTTGTTGCTTTCAGAGTTAATTTTTCCCACTATTGTGTAACCAAAAAGTGTATTAGCTACATATAAATGCTCATTAATTTCTTCTACGATGCCTTTCTGCACATTCCAAAAATAATCAGCTCCAAGAAGGACTTGCACTGCTGATTCCTGGGGGGTAGGATCTGCTAATTTCCATCCCTTCCTCTCAACATATTTCGTAAGTAAAGGATCAGAATTTGGAACCTTCAAAGTTGTTGCGCTTATTAAATCCGTAGCTAATACCTCAACATTTATGAAACGGCGATAATTCAGTTTACTTCTTAATTTAATTTTGAAAACATCATATTCTTCTTCCCGACCTTGATCAATACCAAAGGCAAATACAGTTAAATGTTCCTTTCGTAAAACAGGCAAATTTTATTCACGAGCTAATGTTTTTGTTATGAAGCTTTTCTCGCTTGCAGAATCAAGCAATAAACGAACTAATTTTGATTTCGAGTTACCTTGAGCAGTTACACAACATGTTTGCAATAAAACAGCATGATTAGAATTTTTCAAATTACAATGAGAATTAGATACAATTGTTTGATTTTCGGATATTTCTGGTTTTAAGTTTTTCTTAAAACAAAATAATTTGTTATGTTCAGTGCTTTTACAATTTATACATGGCTGCAATTTTACGCGGCACTGCGAAGATAAATGGGATTTGAAGAAACACCGATAGCATCTACCTTCCTTTTTTAACATTAATCTTTTCTTTTCATCAGCTAAATTTTTACACTCAGACGATAAATGTTCATTATTTTTACAGAAAACACAAAAAACTTTAATATTAGCATTTAGAGTATTAGCATGTTGATATTTATTTGATTGTTTTCTTTCACGATATTCAGTTTTATTTTTATATACAAACGAAGAAGTTGTATCAGTTTTAGAACTAGTCATAAGCAAAGCTTTTTCTCTGCATTCAATTTCTGATTTAAGAAAGGCAATTAGATCTGTTACATCAAGGTCTTTACTAGTATCACGTCTTCTGTGATATTCAATTACAAGTTCATGGGGTAATAACTTAATCAAAACAGGATTTAATAAATGCCCATAGGAACTAGATGTTACTCCTAAATTTCTTAAACTTCTTATGTTTATTTCACAAACGTCATGCAATCTTCTTAACGCATTTAAATTTGAGCAATTTTTCACGGGTTCCATGTTTAACAAATTAGACATATGTTTATTTATAATTACATCAACTTTACCAAATCGGTCCTTTAATAAATCAATACAGGTATCATAATTTTGTTCTGTCAATGGAAATCCTTCTACCACATTGTATGCACGATTACATAACAAAGATTTTAAATATGCAAATTTCTCTATCTTTGACAGTGATTTATTCTGGTGTATCGATGTTTCAAAACAATTAAAAAACTCTACCCATTCTTCGATTTCACCAGAAAATTTTGGAACATTTAATTTGGGTAATTTCATGGCCGAATAAGAACTTGCTTCTGTTCCACTGACAGAACTATTCAATGCATTCACAGAACTACCTGATATCATAGTAGAAATATTGCCTTTACTTAATCTATTTTTAATTTTAAATTTAGCACTTATCAACTGATCATTATACTTTTCACTGCTAGCAATATCCTTTTCATATTCCTTTAAGTCTGATATTTGAGCTTCAATTTCATGATTTAATTTTTGAAATGCAGATTCTTTTAAAGACAATGTTTCATGAAGCTCTAATAATTCATCAGTTTTTGTACTATCGATGTCATCTGCTAATAACGTGTCTAATTTTGTTAATAATTTTGTAAAACTTGTTCGTTCAACAGAACGCTTTGCTTTAAGTTTTTCTAAATTTTCCATAACAATAATAAAATCTTAATTTCTAATTGAATAATAAAGCTTCTTACCTGTTTATTTCAGGTAATCCTTAGGTAATCCAAGTGCACAAAAATCACAATAGTCACACAATTTAGTCTCTATTTAATAATCCCGGGTTTCGGCACCAAAAGAATGATGGATGTATCAGTCACAAAATGTTTCAATAATCACAGTCAATTGATGGGAGAGCATTTTATGATTAAATAGTTTATTAAATATAATATAACTTGAATTATTAAAATAGATCCATGGTTACACTATTCTCTGATACACAGAGCCAACAAATATATTTCTTGGAGAACAGCCATGAAATCACGATAGAAAACAGTCAAAATTTCACATGTTCTCTGCCTAATTGCAGAGTCAAGAAATGTACATGTTATCTGCTTGGTTACAGATTCAAGACTAAAAAACCCCCTTTCGGGAAATATAACAAGAAAGCATAGAGATAAAATTAAAATGATCATAAATTTAAAAATATATCATTAACTTGACATAAAACAATTAAGAACTCAATAAATCTCTAATAATGATTTAAAAAGTACTCAAGTTGACAACTTATCAATAAATAAAACATTAATTTTGACATAAAATAATTATAAGACCAATAAATCTCTTTAAATGAATTTAAATTAAATTAAGCTGTCAACTTGTCAAGAAATAAACAAATAAATCAATATTAAGCATTTTTAAATCATTATTTTAGTCATAAATATTAATCAAGATTTTTATTTTGACAGTGATTGAATTTCTCAAGGCCAAATCCATTAATATCAAGAATTATTATTTGACAGTAATTAACCTGTCAAGGTCAAATACATTACTATTATTAAATTTATTTCTTTATTTAAGGCTTACGCCTAAACATACCTTATAATAATAATTTCCTCGGTATTTAAATATGGAGTGTTTAAGAAAAAAAAAATAATGGATTGTGAAAGATAAAAGAATTTTCCCTTTCGGCAACACTGTTACTTTTGAAAGAAACAGATCATTAATATATTCGGAACACTCTAAACAAGTGAAAATAAACGGACTATAGGGAAAACTGGGGCACATGTGAACAGTTCACATAAATACAACTTTTTCTAGAAACTGGGTTAATTTCTAAAAACAAAAACTACTAAATATAGTAAATCTGTATAGTTCGTCTTACATTTTTAAATAGTTTTATAAATTCAAAAATTCGTTCATATGTTTCCCACAAGCGGGGCAGTTGTGAACACACGTGGGGACATGTGAATATATATATATATATACAGTAGAACCCCGCAAATTCGGACCCCGTAAATGCGGATTGGTTTGGTAGATTTTTTTTATTTTTTATTTTATTTTTTTTTTATTTTTTTTAACCATTTGAAAAATGGTTGTTGTTTTTGGGAGAATGGACCCGATGATGTTACCACTTTTGAATGATGTTACCACTTTTGAATGATGTGGTCACTTTTGAATTTAAATTAATTTCTTTACTTTTAGAAGAGTTTTTATTTGAATTTAAATTAAATTCTTTACTTTTAGAAGAATTTTTATTTGAATAGTAAATTAAAATGGTTAAAATCATTGTAATAAAGGAGAAAACTAACAAATTTAAAAATGGGTAGACGGAAATTAACAGATACGGAAAAAGCCGAAGCCAAAGAAATGAATGAACGTGAATATCGCATTCAATGATATTAAACACAATACGCGTACTTAAACAATCATAAAGTGATTTTTATTTCTTCTTTTGCTATTTAAAATAAAAATTTAGTCAACATGTATAAGTTGCTTATTAGTTTGGCGATTCGTATCATTTGGCGAAATTGGTCGACGGGATAACTGAGTAATACTGTATTTGGTTTGGCGCAAAAACGTCTTTCAATGCAGAAAATGATAAAATCAAAAGATTATTGAGCCGCTGAAAACCAATTACGTGTTGAAAGGCGATCACGAAAAAGGAAGCAATTTAATGCCGAACCGATTAATTGTAAAACATCATGTCGCCAGGGCGACCAATCCACTAGCCATGGCGTTTTACTATCGGTCGGTTCTAACCAGGAAAATTTGAGTGCCAATAGTGATTCTAACAAGCCGGAAAATGTTATAGCTATTACTCTTGATTTTCCACCACCTAAAAAGAAAACTAAAAAGCAATCGGCTTGGGAAAAACTGGGAAAAAACTTTTTTGATTCGATGTCTGATGGACCCATTCACAGATGCATGTGCTGCGATCGATTTTGGTTTAAAACCTCCATCACCAAAATTCTGCTCTGTAAAATCAAACAATATATGCCAAAGTCTTACAAGTATAACAGTATATGCCAAAGCTGTATTTTAATAATGATTACTTTTGCACCAACAATGTTAAATAGTTTGAAATGTTTCTTTCGTCGCCAACTTTTATGCTTGGCGACAATAGAGTGATATAACTTAAACGAACCGTACCTTCAAATTGCAGCATGTATAAAGTCATTTATAGCAGTGGCACGGATAATACACAATAAAACAACTGGTATTTAGCTTAAAATGATAGATGAATGTATCGAGTGAAACATTTTTCAAATGGTTGGGGTAATTTCTTAAATTACAATTTTATTTTTTTTTATTTTTTTTATTTTTTTTTTCAAGTTTAAGAAGTGATCAGCGAATTTCCATAACATAAATTTATTTCAGCCTCATATTCTGAATAAATAACTATTTTCTGAAATCTTTTCGGAAGAATACCTCAAGCTTTCTTATTTAAACTCTTTAATGTTATCTATGAAAGGAACAACGATACATCATTTAAGTTTTGCCAATTTCAGTTTTCATAGTTATCTATTTAAACCATTTGGAAATGTAATCAAAAGCTTGCTGCTGAATTAAGTTTTACTCAGAGCATTTCAAGACAGCAGAGTTAAAAAGTCTTTATAGACACACTGACTAATAAGGATCGCGACCCTATCTTTGTCGGCCAGTCCATATAAGTCCTCTTGGGACTGTTTCCTTGCCTTCGTGCCAAAATCCTTCTACAAATAACCTACGGAAAATTTGAAATAGGAGGAATTAAAGAGAATGCTCAAGAGAATGCGTGACCATGCGGTTTGCAAAACTGGCAGAATATGACAAATTTTATAAAGTAAACATTTTTACTGTCTGTAAATATTGAATATGTTCAGTATAAAGGTGTTTTTCTACGAGTGTGTTTTATTTTATTTCATTTGTTCACATTCTCCGGGTAATCCGGATTTTCGACAATCCGGATTGGGCCTGGTCCCAATTAATCCGAATTATCGGGGTTCTACTGTATATATATATGTATATACATATATATATATATATATTATATACAGTTGGCAAAAAAAGTATTTGTACACTCTAAAATTTTTATTTTTTAACTAAATAAAAACAGATATTTTGTCAAAAATAGTTTTAATACAGTCTGTTTAACGTGCGTTTTAAATTACACAACAAAAAATTTCGATAAAGATGTAAAATAATTTTCTTTTAGGAAAAGTTTAAAAATTTCTTGCAAAAAAAGTATTTGTACATTTCTCCATCCTGATATGTACTGTGTTTTACTGTGTTTATGGTTCAAAGGACTACTTTTACAGAAGCTGTTAATAATTTTTAAGTTCATATTATATTTGTCTGGCATTTTATCTAACTTACTCTTGAAGTAATTGAGTATAGAACCTAAAACTAGAGAGGTACCTCTAGATATATTCAATCCTATGATTGAGCATAATAAAAATTTAAATTCGCAACAAGAATTTGTAAAAGCTATTAAATTACCATTTACAGCTATTGGATGTATAGTGAGAAACTATGAATAAATTAAAAGCATCGAAATTCAATGAAAACCAGGACTTCTTAGCAAACTAACAATGAGGGAAAAAGGAAGTGTTGTTAAAAAAGCTTTAAAAAGTCCTATGCGTTCGATTCAAAAATTTGCTGGAGACCTTGCAACATCTTCTCGCATCAGAATAATACCTCAAACAATAAAAAATATTCTTCTCAATGCAGATTTAAAAGGAAGAACCTCAAGGAAAAATCCATTCATCAGCGAAACAAATAGGCGAAAACGCATAGTATTCGCTTTCGCATATAGAAGTAAATCATTGGATTTTTGGAAAACAGTAACTTTTTCTGATGAGGGAAAATTCGGAATTTTCTTACCATCAAGCATTCGAAAAAATTGGTGTAAAAATAAAACTGTTCTAGATCCAAAACGTATACTTCAAACTATCAAGCATGTTGGGGGGGAATATTATACTTTTGGGGTGCATAGCTTCTAATGAAGCAGGACATTTAAAATTTATTGACAATGGAAGGACAGGTTTAACATACATTGATGTGTCGCGCCATAATTTATTAAACTGTGACAAGAAATTATGCATAGAGGAAGCTTTTCACTTTCTGCAGGTTAACGACCAAAGCATACTGCTGTGATCACCAGCACATGCTTACGACAATACTCGAAGACGACTGGTAACTCCTCTAAAATCACTAGACTTGAATCCAATAGAAAATTTGCAGATGCTATTGGATGCAAAAATCCGAAAAAAAATATGTATTAGTAAAAAACAGTTTTAAAGAATTACTTATTGTGTCATGGAATAACATTAACCAGACCGCTACAAAAAAGTTGGTGGAATCTATGTCACACCATCTAGAAGTAGTCATAAACGATAAATGAATTCACACAAAATATTAATTTGTATCATTTTACTAAATTTTCCTTAATTATATTACATTAATATAGTGTACAAATACTTTTTTTGCATTATATTTTTGTATATTTTTTTATTATAATGAAAAAATCGATTCGTTTAATTTTGTTTTTGCTTCTATAATATTATAATGCATTAAATTAATGTATTACAGTACTTTTTGCTTAAATCTTTTATTTAATTTCATTATAATTTAAAAAAAATTAAGTGTACAAATACTTTTTTTGCCAACTGTATATACATATTTCTAGTTTTTCTAAACGACATATTTCTGAGTTTTCCTTTTCCATGTATTCGAATTTATGAAAGCAAAGGTGGCGCCAGAGGGGGGACCACGGGGGCATATATCCCCCCCCCGTAGGGCGTACCTGGCACCCCCATCGGGGTCAAAATTCAATATCGTCGGGGAAAATATTTTGACTTTTCAATTTCGACTCGGTTAGATTAAATCAATTTAAAGACTTTTTTTTTTTTTTTTTTTCAAGTTGGATTAACTAAACTAATTTTTTCGGGTTCGAATCGGTTTCTGATTGAATTTTAATTCTTGCAAGTTTGAACGTGAACCCGATTTTTCGAATAAAACTGTCCAAATTCCTTCGGTTAAAAATAGAATAGTCGGGCAAATAGAACCTGACCCGATTCGCTGTCTGAGCTGGATCTAGTCTTTTATGAGTTGGGGTTTTGTTTTTGTCATTGCGGGTGGGATTCGAGTTGAGTTAACTTTAATTGTTTCGTTCGAGTTGGAAGTTGACATTTATGGTTCTTGATTCGATATAAATCGATCTCTGAAAACAATTTATAAAATTTGTTTTATAATGAAAAACTATATATTTGAATATTAATGAGTAACTGTATATTAATTTTTTAAAATTAAAATTGATACTGGAGGTTTAATTCTAGACTACTTTTATATAGCTGCACAGTATGGATATATCTTTATATCAGTTGGGGTTGAAAATAGGTTGAGTAGTACAGGTCGAAATGTGGAAGATATTTTTTTTTTGGGGGGGGGGGGGGGGAGGGGGCTCAGATCACGCTTCGGGCAGAGTCCTGCATCACGTAGTGCGAACTAAACACAATCCGATTGGCAGTTTGTGTCGGATCAGACTAAAGTTAATATTTTTAGGAAAGGTTCATATAGACTTTAATTTTTTTATTCGGGTTAACTTTAATTGCTTTTATCGGATGGTTTCGATTTTTCTCGATTCCACAAAAGACTCTCTGAAATATATTTAAAATGAAAAACTATATTATTTAAATATTACCTAGTACATATACAGATATATTGATTTTTGTACACCAAAAGTATAATTGATACTAGAGGAAAAATTGTAGACTTACTTTTCCATTATTGCATTACAAAATTAATTTCTTTTTTCGATTTCGGAGTGGGATTGGGTTCGCATTCAATCCTGTCGGTTTTAGGTGGACGTTTGTCGACTTCGAGTCATCTAATATTTTTTAAAACTGGCTAGGGTAAAATAAATACAGAGTGCAAAAAAGTTATTTGTACACTCTAAAATGTTTAATTTTTAACTAAATAAAAACAGATATTTTGTCAAAAATAGTTTTAATACAGTCTGTTTATCGCGCTTTTTAAATTACACAACAGAAAATTTCGATAAAGATGTAAAATAATTTTCTAATAGGAAAAGTTAAAAAATTTCTTGCAAAAAAAGTATTTGTACATTTCTCCATCCTGATATGTACTGTGTTTTATAGTGTTTATGGTTCAAAGGACTACTTATATAGAAGCTGTTAATAATTTTTAACTTCATATTATATTTGTCTGACATTTAATTTAATTTGCTCTTGAAGTAATTGAGAATAGAACCTAAAACTAGAGAGGTACCTCTAGATATATGAAATCCTATTATCGAGCATAATAAAAATTAAAACTCGCAACAAGAATTTGTAAAAGCTATTAAATTACCATCTACAACTATTGGATGCATAGTGAGAAACTATGAATACATTAAAAGCATCGAAATTCAATGAAAACCAGGACTTCTCAGCAAACTAACAATGAGGGAAAAAGGAAATGTTGTTAAAAAAGCTAAAAAATCCTATGCGTTCGGTTCAAAAATTTGCTGGAGACCTTGCAACATCTTCTCGCATCAGAGCAAAACCTCAAACAATAAGAAATATTCTTCTCACTGCAGACTTAAAAGAAAGAACCTCAAAGAAAAATCCATTCATCAGCGAAACAAATAGGCGAAAACGCATAGTATTCGCTTTCGTATACAGAAGTAAATAATTGGATTTTTGGAAAACAGTAATTTTTTCTGATGAGGGAAAATTCGGAATTTTCTTACCATTAAGCATTCGAAAAAATTGGCGTAAAAATAAAACTGTTCTAGATCCAAAACGTATACTTCAAACTATCAAGCATGGTGGGGGGAATATTATGGTTTTGGGGTGTATGGCTTCTAATGGAGCAGGACATTTAAAATTTATTCACAATGGAAGGACAGGTTTAACATACATTTATGTGTCGCGGCATAATTTATTAAACCGTTCTAAGAAACTAGACGTAGAGGAAGCTTTTCATTTTCTGCAGGATAACGACCAAAGCATACTGCTGTGATCACCAGCACATGGTTACTACAATACTCGAAGACGACTGGTGTGGTAACGCCTCTAAAATCTCAAGACTTGAATCCTATAGAAAATTTGTGGACGCTATTGGATGCAAAAATCCGAAAAAAAAATATGTATCAGTAAAAAACAGTTTTAAAGAAGCTCTTATTCTGTCATGGAATAACATTAACCAAACCGCTACAAAAAAGTTGGTGGAATCTATGTCACACCATCTAGAAGTAGTCATAAACGCTAAATGAATTCACACAAAATATTAATTTGTATCACTTTACTAAATTTTCATTAATTATATTGCATTAATATAGTGTACAAATACTTTTTTTGCATTATATTTTTGTATATTTGTATATTATAATGTAAAAAATCGATTCGTTTAATTTTGTTTTTGCTTCTATAATATTTTAATGCATTAAATTAATGTATTACTGTATTTTTTGGTTAAATCTTTTGTTTAATTTCATTATAATTTTAAAAAATGAATTGTATAAATACTTTTTTTGCCAACTGTATAGAATTTCCGGGTTTGGATCTGGCATAACCAAATCTGCGCAGGACTAAATGCTCTCAAGTTAATCCATGAATTGAACTAATTTTTTTTGTTTATATTTCGTTAAAATAGGGAAATTTGAACTTTGTTTTGGCCCATTGTTACCTTTCCCCTCCTTAAAAAAATTTACCTGAAATGCTCTCAACTAAAGAAACATTTTTGTCAGATTAAATGGATGCTCAAACAACTTAGCCACTTAGCTTTGTAGTGTTTGACACATAATTTATAAATCCCTTTTACCAAAAAATAAGAAATTATGAACCTAGGCCCAAATTTACGCAAAATTCTCCAATCAGAAAACTGAAATTTCTTAAAATAATAGAAAAATCTCTTCAAATCAGAGGCATATCCTGACATTTTCGGGCCATGCTCGGGCTGAAAATTTTAGCCCGTGCACACTTTTTCGGGAACCTCGTATAAACCGCGGTTAGAGGTCTGATGAATATCTAAGCCTGGCCCATACAGAAATCTGTGAAAACATGACCAGCCGTATAGAAATCAGTGAAAACATGCCCGGCCCGTTCTGGCTTGGCACAATTTCTATTTCTTAAAAAATCAGATTTTTATCATGTAATTAAGATTCCTTTAAAGGATATTGCATACATAACATATCTACCGAATGATTTTAATGTATATTTTACAGGAAATACGCATTAACAACATTGATGATTAGATTCTTAGATTTTCAACATTGAAATAAAGATTCATTAAAAAATTAATATGGTTTAGAACAAAAGAACAAAAAGAAAGTAAAACAACATAACTTTTGAAGCTGCATAATAAAAGTAGATTTATGAAAATGTTATTTCTATATCATTTTATTGAAGATTCTAAATCCAAATTGATTCTCAAATACAAAGGAGCTACTTTCTGAATTTTTTTTTTCCCGAAAAGGCATAAGATTCGAAGGTGTTCTTATTCGGAAATGTAATCAAATGCGTTATCTATTTTTTGATGCAAGCAGTTTAAAAAAATACTGTCAAAGTTAGCGTTTTGTACAGAATTTACGAAAACATCAGTATGGGAAGGGAGAAAAATCTGCAACCATTTAACAAGAATCTTTTATATCTCAACAAGATTATACAATTATCTTATTTACCAAAAATAAATAAATCAATCAATAAAAGCGCTATTCGATTCCAAATCTCTTCAATAGCCAGGCTCTTCGATTTTATACTTCTACGGTTAAAAATTAATCGGAAAATGTGTCAAACTTTCGCGTTGTTGAGAAGTGAATTTAAGAACCACTAAAAGGTATATATCCAACGATTATATTAACATAAGTTTTTTGTCGCTATTAATAATTTTACAAATCATGTTGACTGCTCTACACATCTTAAGAAGAATTAAGTCTAGTTCCAGCCCGGCTCCTCTATACATGGGACAACAATGCAAGTCTGATCTCGGCCAGGTTATACACAATGATCAGGTTAGATACAATACAAAAAAACTAATGTAACTATCTGATGCCGATCTCTACTCTGTACAAATTACATTTCTGTATGGGTGATTCTACGATAAGAGGTAACTTGTGCGGCAATCCGTTTAAAACAGATTTTTTATTCTATATGTTGCAATTTTTTGCAATGAGTCGCATCATCTTAATATACTTTATTAAATAACCTCACGTTTGAATGCCTAATTAAAACACATTTTTCTGGAATTTCTTACAAAGTCTAAAAAAGTCTCTACCCTGGCATGTCCCCTTGCCGGTTTAAATTTAACTTTCAAACAATACATATATTTTTTGCATCAGTTGTTTAACTAAAGTATGTTTAATCGGAATTTAAGTAACTATATTTAAGTATTATGAAATAAAAAATGAAATAATTTTCTTAATTTCAAATAATTTTTAAAATTAACTTTTGTCCTGCTTTTTTCCTGTATCTACCCTGCCAAATTTCGTTCCGCTAATACAAACATAAACTCAAGGACGGCTGTATTGGAAGTAACGTTTAAGGACATCTATAGCCGTGAAGTTAGCATTACTAAACGCGCAACCGTTTAAGTGCCGTTGTTTTTTAGTTGTTCCCACGCGACTGTGCAGTATAGTGGTTTCGTAAGGTGATCGTGTATCTCCCCTGGTAAGTCATAAAACTTATAATATTCATTTAATTTATTTGTACTTACTGCCCTAATTAAACAATACAGTAATAATTAAAGTGAGATATACAATAACCCAAAAAATAATTCAGTCGGTTAAAACATTTGAATAAGTCATGAAAACGTCTCTCCCCTGCCGTATTTCCCCTGTCAAGATAACTGCCAGGGGAGAGACTCACAGACCGTATTCTCTATTCTGTCGCCTAAAGCCATTTTGGATAGTACAATCATTTTGTGAGAAACGTGGCACTTGTTTGTGTGTTACACATGTTAATATGGATCCGATTCTTACGGCTCTATTCCAGGCCAAAATTATACCTACATCAAAGCACCAAGATCTGCTTCATATAATTTGTTGCAATAGATATAACGAGCAGTGCCTTTCCCGAGAATGTGCGACTTGTAAAAATAAAGGACTCGAATACAAGGAATTCAATAATAGTATTCAAATTGTCTAGAGAAAGTGGGAATCCGTCTCTACCAACATAACTGATCCAAAAATGTTTAAGGCAAAGAAAAGTGACTAAATATTTGAAAAGTCGATTCAAATTTATCCCCGTGATTTGATTAAGCAATTAGATTGTAATTTGGAAAATTTTCTTCACCATGAACTGAACATAGTCCACCAGCATTCTGCTTTTAAAATTAAGAAGACAAATTTAACAGAAAATGAAGCTGTTATTTATATGGATTTCAGTGAAAATTACTGAACTAAATATGCAGAAGAGATTCAGGCATTTCATTTTGGAGGTTCGCGTCAACAGATAAGTCTGCACACAGTTGTAACTTACACGAAAGAAGAAGCATCTGGCGAAGTAAAGACTACATGCTATTGTTCGTTGTCAGAAAATTTGTCACATTCGCCTCCAGCTATATGGGCACACTTACAGCCAATTTTAAACCGCTTACCACCCGAAGCAGACATTCTGCATTTTTGGAGTGATGGACCCATAACACAATGTCACAACAAATACATGTTTTACTTTCTTGTCAATCATTTAACAGAATTCTACCCAAACCTTAAACACTTTACTTGGAATTACCATGAGGCAGGACACGATAAGGGGGCTCCTGATGATGTCGGTGCTGTTTGCAAGAGAACAGCTGACCGATTGGTGGCTAGTGGCAAGGATATAGCATCTCTGAGCGATTTGTCAGATGCTATTCAGAAAAACTGTCCCAGCATCAATGTTTTCGTTATTGACAACAAAAATATCCTAGAAAAAGAAGATTTGATTACTAGTGCTAAAGAATACATAAAGACTTTTCCTGTTACTTTGCGTGTCCATCAGGTGTCATGGAACACTGAAGATAAAAAACAAATGAAAATGAAGAGTTTAAGCTGCTTTTGCAATGAAAGTATAAATTGTGATCATTCCCAAATTGGTGTCATGGCATACTCGTCTAACAAAAAATCCCGTTTTCAGGTCGAGGATGTTTACGGACCGGATTCAGAATCCGATAACGAGAATTCATCTGATAATGAACAAATACTCATACCAAAAGGTGGCAAACACCAGACAGAGGATGAAGAACAACCGTCGACATCGAAAAAAACATTCAAGAACGGCGAATTTATTCTTGTCAAACTATCATAAAAAAACAACAGAGTACCGTTACGTGGCTATGTGTACGGGTTTGGAAGAGGATGGCGAGATACAGGTAGTTTTCTGTAAAATAAGGGACGAAACCGGAAAATTATTTAAAGTTGATGAACAAGATATATCATTCATTTCAGAAGATCAGGTTGTCCAGACACTCCCTATGCCAAATATTATTTTGAAAAAGCAGAGGATGTTTTACTCTTTTAAGAAGTCAGTGAATGTGTTTGAGAAAGCTTAAGCATTTTAATTTTAATTTTTGTTCATGTAGGTAAGAAAATGCCTTTCATTTTTAATTTAATTTTAATTTTTGTTCATGTAGGCAAAAGAGTGCCTTTAATTTTTAATTTTAATTTAATTTTTTGTTTATGTAAGCAAGAGAGTGTCTTTAATTATTTGTTACATTTCTTTTTCTAATGATTAACGCATGTTCATTTATTGAACTGCATACAAAATATGACCGAAGCGCATATGTATAGGCAATATGAAAGTTATCCTGACTATCCAAGTGTGATTAACACTTAAGAAGAGCTAGTCTACTTAATATGTATTAATAAAAGATTATTTTATTATTTGTTGAAGATACAATGACAAGATAATTTACATATGTGTATTTTTGCAAATGAAACGCTCTTGTTAATTTAAAAAAGGCTGTAATATGATCGTTTCATTAATGATTTATATGATAGTCTGATTATATGTAACAATTTTTAATAAAAGTTGATTTTATACATTTCATTGATTTTATTAAGTATATTATTGTGTCAAACTCTCTCCCCTGGTAAAATAAGTATCTACCCTGGTTCTGATGTCTCTCCCCTGCCCAATGTATTTACCCTGGTCTTCGAAAAAGTAATAAAATATGTATAAAGTGACTTGCCCTTACATGAAAAGGTATATAAACGGGACTAAAACCATAATATGAAGTTTCATGAAAAAACTCCAATTTTTCTCCTCGGTCGTATTTTCTTGTATTTGAAACCTGTTTTCGTATGAATCGCCCGTATAGATGTCAAACTGGTATCAGCTCATGACGCACATTTACACTTAATCTCGTTAAAGCCATATTCATTAAAAATAGCTCAAACTTTATCATTTCTACCTAAATTTTTATACGGGCTGGTAGGCCCGCTAAGTTTTTTTAACGGCCGGCCCGTTAGAAAATTAGGAACCATTTCATCGGCCTGCCCCTTGCAGACTGCGTTTCGGTTCGGCGGTATTACTTTTAAATGGGAATTAGGATTTAGAACTTTAAAATAGGGTTGACATTCATTCTTCGGGTTCGGATTGGGTTTTAACTCTTGCGATTCGAATTAGAATATACCCGATAATTCAAAAGAATGCCCAAATTATTATTCAGATTAAAAATCTATATGCAATAAAACCTTTATAATGAACACTCTTTTTACCGGTCCAGCAAAAATCCACAGAAAAAAATGTAAAAGGCCTTTTAATATCCGCCCAGCGAAGAAGAAATTTCAGGTCCGACAGAATTTTCAAAAAATAAAATTTAGTCGGAATCTTCGGATTAATTCAAATCTGTCACGAGTTTAATGAAGGAAAATTTCACCGAACTCATGCTTCTGGTAGACTACGCTAAAGGTCTGCGGGCCTGTTTTCTTTCACTCGGGCCGGACAAGCCTAGTTTTTACTGTTTTTAGACCAGGTCTAACTTATTATTTTCCATACCGAGCCGAGACTGGCTTCATTCTTCCTAAGACTGCAATTTTTACTTTGCGACCGAAATTTTACTTTCCGGTTTCGACACAGCTTGCATGAAAATCATTCTCTCGGAATTGTCTAGTCCGTACAAAACTCAGTAAAATTTGGCCCGGTCCAAAAATTTTTGCAATAAACAATTCTTACATGTTTAGACCAGACCCCAGTTTATTCTACAATTAAACTTTAAACTATTATTTTTAAAGACTAGTAGATTTCTAGGCAATACGATTTAAATGCAGTAAAGCCTGTAAAAAAGAAGCTGTCTATGACGTAATCCTATTTTAATCAGAAAAATGTATTGATCTATGCAAAATGAATATAATAATATGTAAAAAAAGAATATTTACATCTGCAAAGAGGGTGTCATATCTCCACATTTCCTGCTGCAGGTGTCTCTTTGTCCCCAAGGCTCTGAATGTAGTCGAAATTATTGAACTTTTATGTGGACAGTGAGAAAATAAGCAAGTTGTCTCCAGCTGAGTAATGTACGAGGATTTAGTGTCATGCCTGAACAATACTGCCTCCCGCGCTTTATGTGGAGGTCACCTTACACAGGTGTTTTTGCTTGCATCAGTCAAGGGGAGGCACTATTTGATACCGAATGGGAGAAGGACGCCTTGACCCCTGGATCGAGATTGGGAGAAGTCTGAGGAAGGTGTCTCTCCTCCTCCCCCCCCCTTGTGAATGTTGACCAGGGAAGGACTTTTTCGCTGCTGGTCGGACAGTTGAGATATAGATCTCGCAAGATTACGTTGGAGAGAGCTCTGCTCTCTCAGACCACTGCTATACCCAATATCGGGGCTTGAAGTCCGAGTGTCCGGCAAACCAACCGCTCTGCAAAGTCAGAGCACTTGTAACCTTCATTTCTCATTAAATTTTTACAATTGTTGAGTTCATAAAATTTAGTCTTGAATTTTTAATTCAACATCTCCAATTTATTGCAAGCCCATCTGCCACTACGCCACAGCTAAAATACTTAAATTATATTGGTGGCAGCGCGTTTGGATCTGAGAGTTAAGTTAAAAACTCTGGACCCGTTTCTTCAGTTGATTTTTGGACTTTCATCGCTTGTGGAATTGGACTTTCGCCAGAGTCGTGTGCCTGTTCGACGATTTTTTGGATTTTCATCGCTTGTGGAATTGGACTTTCGCCAGAGTGGTATGCCTGTTCGACGTTTCCTAGTGTGAATTTGTCTGGTGGAGCACCCGTCCGGAGTTTCGTCTGATTGATTGCTGGATTTGTCTGGTGGAGCACCCGTTCCGGAGTTTCGTCTGATTGATTGCCTGGATTTGTCTGGTGGAGCACCCGTTCCGTCGCCTAAAAGAGGGGTGAGTTCCTTTTAAATGCTTTTTGTGTTGCAAGGTACTGACCAATGAGAAAGTTAGAAAAATTAATTTTTTAAAATTTAATTTGAACTGGGAATGTTCGATTATGTGGGTGTGGTAGAGATAGGTTAGTGTATTGTGTGTAGAAATTTGTTTAAGGGTTTCATTTTGTTGTATATGCATTTCTCTAGGGTGTTATTTATATGTGTTATTATATTTATTTTTGTCTCATTTGGAAACATTTGATCATTCATATATATATATATATATATATATATATATATATATATATATATATATATATATATATATTTAAGTTAAGGTAGAGAGTAATGATATTTGTTTTGTATGTTATGTTGGGGCAAAGTGAAAAGAGTAGCATATGTAAGAGTTATGGAATGTAATAATTTTGAAATTATAATTAATTTTGAAACTACATTTAATTTGAAATCTCATTGAAATTTTGGAAATCTTATTTAATGTTGAAATAACTCAAAGATTAGGTTCTTTGTTTTTGAAAGGTTAAAATTGTGTTAGTTAATTGTTATCATGGCTTTTCTAAATAAGTTAAAAAGGATGAAGAAACAAACTTTAATTTTGTTAGCCAGAGAATTTGAGGTTGATGTGTCGGATTCAGACCTGATTAAAGATATTATAAAAGGCATAACGGAATCGACGGAATATGATGAGGAAACTGGGGAAGCTTTCTTAGATCGTATTTTAGAGGAATTAAAGGAAGCGGAAAAGGAAAGATTAGCTAGGGAAGCTAAAGAGGAGAGGGAAAAAGAAAGGTTAGAAAATCAAAGGTTAGCTAAAGAAGAGCGCGAATATGAATTGGAAAGGTTAAGGCTTTCTAATGCTGTAGAAACAGCGAGTGTAGGATCGACGGTTTCCATAAATACTGAAGGGACCAGAAAAGTTAAGTTAAAGGACTTAGTCCCAAAATTTGATCCGAAAATCTTAGATATTACTTTATTTTTTATGATTTTTGAACGTCAGGCTACAAAAGAGAAAGTTAAGGAGGAAGAATGGGTGTCGCAATTAATTCCGTTGTTACCTGCAGAGATAGCTGAGTTAGTTGTCAAGGAACCTGCAGATAAGGGAGATGATTATTGCCACATGAAGAGTATGTTATTGACTAGGTTTAGACTAAGCACGGTTGCTTTAAGGTTAAGATTTGAGGAGCATAAAAAAACCCGGGAGCGTTTTGGTCTGATCTGGTTTATGAGTTGCGTGGCTATCTAGATAATTGGTTAGAGTCCGCAAAGGTGACTGATTTTCAATCTTTAAAGGAATTAATGCTTACGGAGCAATTGAAAAAACGGGTTCCCCCTGAAATTAAGGAAAGGTATTTAGAGAGTTGGGAGGAATTTCGCGAAGCTTCTGAATTAGCGACCAAACTAGATTATTATGAGAGCGTCAAGAAAACGTTAAAAAAAACGGATAGTAAACCTTGGGAAAGGAGGTCTTTTGGAAAGGGTAAAATAGGGAATAATTTTAAGGAAAGGACGGAAGATCGAAGGAAACCGGAGCCTCAGAATAATAGGGAACTACCTAAGGTAGAAAAAAATAAACGCTTTGAGAAAACTAGGGAAGTCGTTTGTTTCCAATGCAATGTTAAAGGGCATATACGCCCGGACTGCCCCAGTTTAAGAAAAAGAGAGGAAAAAATAGTGTGCCGATTAGTCGGAAATGTAGAAGTAAATGAGAGTTTTGATCCATATATCAGTAAAGTGAGAATTAATGGCGTTGAAAGGGATTGTTTAAGAGACAGTGGTAGTGGAATTGATTTGCTAGCAAAAAGTTGGGTAAATCCGGAAGATTTATTAGGTGAAGTAACTTGGGTACGCCAACCTTTAGATAAAACCTGTTTTTGTTTACCTTTGGCTAAAGTCACAATTCAAGGTGAATTTGGAACTATTGTCACTAAGGCAGCTGTTAAACCGGATGATTTAGATCAGGGATTCTATTTAATGGGTAATGAAACCGCAGAATTAATTGAGAAGCATAAGGAATCTCCTATATCTGTTTGTGCTGTAATTACGCGTAGTCAAAGTCGAAAGAGTAAACAAATGGAAGTCGAAATTCCGGGTGAATCCGAAACCGAAACTGAACCTCTCACTTTAAATGAAGAGAATGGGGAATTTCTACCGAAGGCTGATGGGAAAGTATATTAGCTAAGATTTCGGGGGATGAATTCAAAAGGGAACAGCTGAAATGTCCTTCGTTAATTCCTTTGTGGGAAAGACAAAAACTGCCGAGGAAAAAGAATTTAAAATTGTAAAGGACCGTCTTGTGCGCATAGTTGTGAGTAAGTCGGGGGAAGAGAGGATGCAATTGTGCGTTCCGGAGAAGTTCAGGGAGGATTTAAAGGCCCTTTGTCATAATGAAGTGTCAGGACACCTGGGAACCACAAAGACTAAAGACAGAATTTTGAGGCATTATTTTTGGCCGAACTGTTATCAAAAGATTGAACAATATGTTAAAACCTGTCACGAATGTCAGATTGTTGGTCATAATAGGGATAAAGTGAAAGCACCTTTGAAAATTGTGCCTGTAATTTCGGAAGTGTTTTCAAAAATAAATATAGACGCTGTAGGTCCATTACCCAGGAGTCATAAGGATAATAGATATTTACTTACTGCTATTTGTGTAGCGTCGAGGTATCCGGATGCTATACCGGTGGAAGATATCAGGTCGGTCAGTGTGATTGATGCCTTGTTGTTGGTATTTTCTAGGACGGGTTTCCCTAAAGAAATCCAGAGTGATTTGGGAAAATCCTTCACCAGTGAGTTAACTTCTGAGTTTTTTTAACGCTTTGGAATCAAAGTGACTCATAGTTCGGTTTGTCACCTGCAGAGTCATGTGGTGGAGAGATGGCATTCTTCATTAAAAAGAGTCCTTAAAGTGCTTTGTTTAGAATCAGGAGAAGATTGGGAGAAGAATCTCTCAGCGGCACTGTTTGCGTTACGCACAGTGACCCACGAAAGTTTAGGGTTTAGCCCTTCTGAATTGGTTTTAGGGAAGAATCTGAGGACCCCTCAGACTATTGTTTTTGAGAATTGGATGGATTCTGGTGATACCGATTCAACGGTTGTTGAATACATCTTGGATTTAGTCAATAGACTTAAAAAATGTCAGGATTTGGCTTCCGAGAAACTGCGCGAATGCCAGGAGAAAAGGAAGGTCTGGTATGACAGAAATGCAGTGTCTAGAAATTTTAATGTGGGAGATAAAGTGTTGATTTTAGCTACTTCTAAGCCCAATAGGATGGCTGTAAATTGGCTGGGGCCGGGAACTGTAACAGGAAAATTTTCTGATACAAATTATTTGATTGATTTACCTGAAAAGAGGGACAAGGGTACCATTTATCATGTAAATCTGATGAAACCATATTACAGCAGGCCGGAACGTGTTAATTTGATTATTCCGGAGGAACATCAGGAGTCTGAAAGGGACGCAGAGATACCTTATCCGGCATCGGATTCGACTCAGTTCGATTTGCGGGAAAGTGGGTTAGCGGAGCGCGCTACGGAAAGTCAAATTGATAGCTTCTGTAGAATGTTAAGACAGAATGGGAAGGTATTTTCTGCAGATCCGGGTAATACTAAATTAGTGGAGATAGACATAGAGCTCACGAGCGATGCCCAGGTGCGGGCAAGGCCTTACAGGATGTCCCCTAGACAAATTACAATTTTGCAAGATGAAATTCAGAGATTATTAGATTTGGGGGTGATAGAAATCGGTCAGTCAGACTATACAAGTCCGATGATACTAGTTGAGAGTCCTGGCAAGGATCCAAGGCCTTGTGTGGACTACAGAAAATTGAACGCGATTACGCGCCATATGTATTTCCCCTTGCCGAATATCGAGGAAGTTTTACAAAAGGTGAGCGCCGCTCCCTTTATAACTGTTATGGATCTGACGAAGGGGTATTTTCAAATTTCTCTCTCGAAGCAAGCCCAAAGGTATGCGGCATTTGTGACCCCCTTTGGCACGTACTTACCTAAGAAAATGATGTTTGGATTAGCCAATGCGCCGTTCTATTTTTGTAAGTTAATGGCAGAGGTCTTACAGGGGATGGAGATTTTTGCGTCGCCATACATCGACGACATTGTGGTGTATTCTCCTAGTTTTGAAAGTCACGTGAAAGACGTGGGGAGAGTATTAGAGAAATTACGGGAAGAAAACCTTTCCATCAAACCTTCTAAGTGTCAATTTGCCCAAGACCACGTTAAATTCTTAGGTCACGAGATTGGGTCGGGTAAAAGGTCCCCGGGGGAGGCTAAAATACAAACCAAGGCTTCACTCGATCTTACAGGCTATAACAGTTGCGCGGAATACAATAGGAGGGAAGGAATCAAAATATAGTTCCGGCTGCGGCCGCTGCTAGAATTTGGCACTGCATGCCCACCTCAGTCAACACCGGCGTCAAGTTCGAATGAAGCCTTGTTTGAAGTTGTTTACGTTTGCTATTAGCTTTTACAAATGATTTAGTGTTAAGATTAGTATTATTTATTTTATTTTTATAATAAAGATGGTATATTATTGTGTACCATATTGCCGCTCATCATCTAGGAATAAAGGTGTTTCGTTTCACCAGTTTCCTGCAAATTCGGATCTATTTAAAGAGTGGCTGAAAGTTATTTCCCGGGGTAATTTTACGGTAAATGATAAATCCCCATCATCTGTAGTATGTGGTAAACATTTCAAGCAAGAGGATTTTATTCCTGGATTGAAAATTAAAAAACTAGTCTCGAATGCAGTGCCTTCCATTTTTGAAAACTATCAATCATATAAAATTCCTACATTGAAAAGCAGACGGCAGTTGATTCGTAATGACACTACTGCGGAAATAAATAATCCTAAAAGAGCCTACAGTGTGGAAGCTGAACTCAATAATAAGCGTCTAAAATTAGTGAAGGATTCAAATTCTTATACAGAAACTCAAGAAACCTCCACTAATGATATAATAGATCATGAAGCAGAAAAATCATCTCAAAATAAATCAGGAAAGACCAGTTTTTCAACAAGCATCAAAGCAAATTTTTATAAAGACATAATCAGTATTTGAATGGGAAAGCATTTTTTTTCCCTTGTAATTGATATGTAGTAAAGAGTTATTTTCTGTATTTCAATTAAAAAAAAATTCCTTCTATAATTGGTTAATTGTAAAGATTTTTTTTTTACCATAAAGTTATTTTATTAAAAGGAAATGCAGTTTAAAAAAAAAGGTTTAAGTTTTTTTTTTCCTTCATAACAAATATTAAATTAATTGAATAGAAGAAAAAAAAAACAAGTATTTTTACTGGAAAACACTTATTCAACTATTAAATTTGTTGATTAGATTAAAATTGATAAAGGTTATGATACAAATGATGTTAAATACAGTGAATTTCAAAGAGCATCTGTAGCTTCTTGTTTCCTGAGTTTTTTTAAAAAGCAAGAAATTTGAAGATTGAAAGAAAGAAAGAAAAAAAAACGAAATGTAAATTGTTTAAACTAAATATCATTTATTTATTTTTCTATGAGAAGGCAATAACAAATTGTTAATAGTCCTTATATATAAGATAACTAAAAAAATTTGGATTGAAAATACTAAATAAATATTTCTAATGCATAATTGTTCTGTGTAAATAAATGGAGCAAAACTCTTCAAACATATAAAATTTTGTGCTTAGATTGTTTTTAATTGTCATTTAATAAGATAATAAGATGTCATTTAATACGCAGAGTATGTTCTATTTTAGCCCTTTAAATCGTACGGATGAGGTGAGCAATCAGCGCCATCTATCGATTTATTTGACACTTTAATGATTCCAGCGAAAACGGGTGTTTGTTAAGGCCGTATAGCGCGTGACAGATCGAGTTCGGCCGTGATACAAACAATTAAAGATTTTCCTACCCCTTGCACAAAGACTCAAATTAGAGCATTTTTAGGAATTGTGGGGTACTATGGTAGGTACATCCCGAATTATTCTGTTATCGCGGCTCCTCTCACCGACGCGTTAAAGGGGAGGGTTAAAAAAGAGAAAATAGAATGGACGCAAAATTGTCAAACCGCGTTTGAAAATTTAAAGGGAAAGTTAGTAAGTAGACCTGTACTCTATGCTCCAAATTATTCCAAGGAGTTTATTGTCCAATCAGATGCGAGCGAAATTGGGGCAGGTATTGTGTTATCCCAAATGAGTAACGGGGAAGAACATCCCATAGTTTATTTGTCCAAGAAATTTTGTCAGGCTGAGAAAAATTACTGTACGGTAGAGAAAGAGTTAGCGGCTATCATTTTTGGAGTAAAAAAGTTAACTTATTATCTGGATGGCCAGGAATTCCTGATTCAGACAGACCACGATCCTCTCACGTATCTAAAAAAAATGATGGGAACTAATGCGAGGCTAATGCGCTGGGCCTTATGCCTACAACAATTCAAATTTAGAATAGAGCATAAGCCAGGAAAAGAAAATGGGAACGCCGATGGTCTGAGCCGACTCATCCCTTAGCCTTTTTAAATAAACTACGAAGTTGTAAATATTAATTATCTAGCATATTTTTAATTCCAGTGTTTAGCATTTGTGTTTATGTATATGTATTGTTATTTATTATTGTGTTTCCAAGTGAGACAAGGTGGGTGTTATGTGAAAATTGTTCTCGGAAAAAGGTAGTTAAAATTAAGTGATAGGATCTTTAAATGTGCCTTGCCTTACCTTGCCTCACAAAGGGTGTTTGAAGGGAACGAGCTATCCTTGTGGAGCTTTCCTAGTCAAGCCCAGGAAAACTCTTTAGGGGGAAGGAGTTGTCATATCTCCACTTTTCCTGCTGCAGGTGTCCCTTTGTCCCCAAGGCTCGGAATGTAGTCGAAATTATTGAACTTTTATGTGGACAGTGAGAAAATAAGCAAGTTGTCTCCAGCTGAGTAATGTACGAGGATTTAGTGTCATGCCTGAACAATACTGCCTCCCGCGCTTTATGTGGAGGTCACCTTACACAGGTGTTTTTGCTTGCATTTCTCTTGCTAAGTACAGATTTCTTTTGGCTGTGAAATCAGTCAAGGGGAGGCACTATTTGATACCGAATGGGAGAAGGACGCCTTGACCCCCTGGATCGAGATTGGGAGAAGTCTGAGGAAGGTGTCTCTCCTCCTCCCCCCCCCCTTGTGAATGTTGACCAGGGAAGGACTTTTTCGCTGCTGGTCGGACAGTTGAGATATAGATCTCGCAAGATTACTTTGGAGAGAGCTCTGCTCTCTCAGACCACTGCTATACCCAATATCAGGGTTTGAAGTCCGGGTGTCCGGCAAACCAACCGCTCTGCAAAGTCAGAGCACTTGTAACCTTCATTTCTCATTAAATTTTTACAATTGTTGAGTTTATAAAATTTAGTCTTGAATTTTTAATTCAACATCTTCAATTTATTGCAAGCCCATCTGCCACTACGCCACAAGGGAAACTCAACAATAAAAATTTTTTTTAGTTCCTGTGCGATTCCATATAAAAATATTTTAATGTGTAAATTTTTTTTTCATTTTTAAATCTTCAGTATATGGAATATGGATTAACGATATTAATGATAACTCAAACATTTACAAGCAAATTGCGATTTATTAAAAATATATGTATAAATATTACAGCCTAGAGTACTTCTGTAAAAGTGAAAATTATTTTCGATCAGAAATCCACATGCAAAACAATTTCGTATAATTTAATAAACGTAAAAATCCATATTTTGTAGAAATTCAGTCGGGTCGAGATTTTAACTTCTTTTCCTAGACGAGACATTTTTTTTTTTTTTTTTTTTTTTTTTTTTTTTTTTTTTTTTTTACAGGTTAAGCCGGGTTTAAGCCAAATTTTTAACTTTTATACCGGACGGGCTATTAATTTATTTTGTACGATTTATGCCCGTGCAGTCTTTCCAGCATCGGCCTAGCACATGCAGATTTCTAATTAGAGATGCACCGAAAATTCGACTTCGCTTTCGTTTTCGGTTCAAAATCTGAGTTTCGTCAAAGATTCATATTCGGCAAAAATGCTGCTGAAAATTTGGCTGTACCGAAACTCGGCTGAAACTATATGAATTCCAGAAATCTTGTCTCTTGCTTTGCAAATATTTTCAGTATAACTTGTTGATCTGATCTGTTTCCGCTCGAATGAGACACTCTTTATTTATTGCTATTATTGTTATGATTATCGGTCATGGCTGACTCATGACGTGGGATTAAATTAAAAGTAAATATACTCACACATGTGGCGCTTTTCACGTGCTCATTAAAAGCTGCACGGTAATAGAATTTTTTATTTTGAAACCGCAGAAAAATTTAGAATGCTCTATAAGAAAGATCTATCATTTTATGTCGTTGATGAATTGATTACATTTTATTTTATATGAAAATAAAAAGGTTTGGTCACAGGCACAGAGAGTTAGCCAGCCAACTTGGGATAAGAAGGTAGATGTTTTAAACAAGGGCGCTAGTTCAAAGCATTTATAGACAGCCAAGAAGGTGGCAAAGTCTTTTGGGAGGAAGTAAGCCAATATTTATTCAAGTATACATCTTAACTATATTTAAATTTCTACTAATTAATAAAAATTATAAATTATAAAATAAGGTACCCTGGGGTAATAACGCCACGTTAAGGTTCTACCAATTTTCACTGTTTAGTTTTAGATTGTGTTTTCAAACAAATACAGGATCTGATACAGCAACTCATTGAATATCTATATAAAATAAAATAATTTAACAGATACGTATTCATAAAATGTAATGGCGTTTTTTCTTGACCAATGCTATTTGGCGTTAATACCACCTATATGGGTAATAACGCCATGCAAACAAAACTATAAAATAAGATGGAATAATGGCATGTAGATTGTCCAATTCTAAAAATACAAACTCTACAGCTCTAGAAATTGACAAATTGCAATCTAAGCTATTGAAAATGTACAATTTTTTTGTGACTCTGAAAGAAAAAGAAAGCTGTGGTGGTGGCGGGGGGAGGAGGCAAAAGAATATCAGATTCTAAGCTACGTTTTGCTTAAAAATGACCATTTAAATAGAATTATTAGAAACATTGCACGGATTATTTGAATCAGTTTTTATATTCCCATGTATGCATTCTATGCGATAGAAAATATTGATTTTTTTGTGAAAGTGAAAGAAAAAGGAGTGAGGGGGAGCTTCAACAGAATATAACACGCTGTGTCTCTCTTTGGTTAAAAAGTCCCGCTTAAATATGATTATAAGAAACATTGCATGGTTTTAACCATTCATAATGTAATATTTTAATCATGTGAAGTTTTATAATAACTAGGGTTATATGTAATAAATATTTTTGATAAACCTTAACTGCTGTTAGCGTCTCACATACCGCTGAGTTTTTCAAGTTTCAGAGTTTAACTTGTAATTTTTAGTTTAACTATAGATACCCGGAAAATTTTGTTTCATTTGGAGTCCTATTACTATCTCTAGAAACTTTTGAATAGCTGAATTTTATTTATAATAGTCCTGTATATAAGGTTCAATACAAAAATAATATTCTAAAATTTAATTTAACATTTTATTCATCGTTAGATTAAGCGGTCTGACAGGCCGCTCACAGTAAGTTATGCGACAATTTTTGTCACAGCAGTTAAGGATTAATAATATTATAGTAATCTAGTAAATAGTTTTTAACCCATAACTCCACACTAATGCAGATTCTCCAAACCTACAGTTAAATTGTCGACGTTTTAAAGAGCATGCTTTAATAAATTTTTAATAAATTGAATAAAATTTTTGATTAAAAAATATTATCCCAAAGAGATCTCTTATTCAATTTTATACATAATTCATATGGTTATATATCATTATATCTATATTAGCAACAAAATTAACCTTTAACTGCTGTTAGCAATCTGACTGAACACTGTACCCCCTCCCCCCCCCCCAAAAAAAAATAGCGTTTAACTTGTATTTTCCAGTTTAACTATAGTTACAACCGAAATTCTCTTTCGTTTGGAGTTCTCGTAATATTGTTAGAAATATTTGAATAGATTAAATTTAATTAGAATTAATTCTGTACAAAAAGTTTAGCGCAGGAACAGTATTCTATGATTTTTAATCATGGATCGCATTTTAACCTTTAACTAATGTTACCGGTCTCATAGACCACTATTTTTCTTTTAATTTTTTAGTTTAACTTGTAATTTTCAGTTTAACTGCAAACACTACCGAAATTTCGTTTCATTTGGAGTTTTAGTACTATCACCAGAGACTACAGCTCATATTCAAAATATTAGAATAATTGAGAAAAAGTAATAAGAAAAAATTATTTGTCATTTATTTATTTTTTATACTAAGTAAATGCAATTAAATTCCTTATAAATTAAATCTGGAATGTTTAGATAAGATTTTAACATTTATAAAATATAAAGTACAGCACAATAAATTAGGTATACAGCTTCCTTAAACACACCAGAATATTAGAATAAAATTTAGATTGGTTCAAAATATTAGAATATTTTATTTTACGCAACAATATTACCTTATGAATATGAAGTAAATGGTAGTTAATATTTTGTAGCATCCCCTTTAGCTTTCATAACAGCGTACAATCGATCTTGCATACTATATGCAAGGTGTTTACAAACATTTCTATCAATATTAGCCCAAATAGACTTTATACGTGCCACTAACTCAGTTTTACTTGAAGGAGGATTTTCTTGAAGTTTTTTCTTCATTATACACCATAAGATTTCGATGGGATTAAGATCTGGTGAATTTCGTGGCCAAGGAAGTACCTTAATGTTGTGTTGGCGGAACCAATTCTTAGTTGACACCGAGGTATGCGGGGACGCTAAATCTTGTTGAAAGATGAAATCATCTTCAAATAAATCTTCTGATGATGGAATCATGTAATATTCTAAAATTTCTTGATATATCAGAGAGTTAACCTTTTCGTAGACGATGCATAACTTTCCAGGTCCTTCTGCACTCATACAACCCCAAACCATGACACTAGCAGCAAATTTTACGGAACGTTTAAGGCATTCTTTATCAAATGCTTCTTGCTTCATTCTTCAAACTCGAATAGCTTGATTACCATATGAAACACAAAACATACTTTCATCACTAAATAATATATTTTTTCCAATCTTCATTGCTCCATAAACGTCTTGATTTACACCAATTCAATCTCATACGCTTTTGTCTTGCAGTCATGAGAGGTTTTGTTTTCGGTACACGAGATTCAAATTTAAACTTATGGAGACGTCTTAATGTTGTCGATGTAGAAACTTCAACTCCTTCTTCTTTCCATATTCGGTGCAAGAATCGCACACTTTTAAAACGGTTTTTCTTAACTATACGCTTCAGTTTCCTGTCATCTCTAGCAGATGTTTTTGGTTTTCGGCCACCATTTCGGCGATTATTTTGAAATTTTCCAATTTTTGAATATTGTGTTAGTAGTTTACTAACGCTCGATTGCGAACAATGTAAATAATTCGCTATAAAACATTGATTTTTACCGTGCCGATACAAATCAACCATACGAAGTTTAGTAGATTCAGGAATATCACTCACACGGCCCATTTTAAGACGAAAAAGAAACAAACTGCAAAAAAGAATACTGATTTTAAATAAAACATTCTGAATTTAATCAATGATGCCACCAGTTAATAATTGGTAATAATTAAAGGAGAATTAATGCGAAATATTCTAATATTTTGAACCACTTGAATAAATATTCTAATATTTTGACTTTTCAAAATAATTTTTTTTGCAATTAATCTTTTCAAAAATGATATTAAATTTAAGATAACAAGTAAGTTTAATCAACAGTAAGTTCTTAATAAAAATATCGTTTGCATATTTTCATTAAAAGACATTAAATTACCAAACGATATTTTCAATTTCTAAAAAAAAGGTAATTATTCTAATATTTTGAATATGAGCTGTAAATAGGTGAATATTAAGTATAATACTCTTGTATAAAAAGTTTAGTACAAAAACACAATCCTACGAGTTATTCCCGCCTTTTATTCATCTTTCAACTTTGTGGTCTCACAAACCGCATCACATTCATATGTTACAATTTCTGTCACATCAGTTAAAGGTTAAATTTATAAAGTTTTGAAAAACCGAACGCTGAGAAAGCGGACAGTTAAAATTTCGAATTCAATTGAACAATCCAGTGGAAATTTAATAAAAACCTGATTTTGAAGATGTTCGAATTTGAATCTCGAAAACATTTTGATATAGTTTTATTTACAAAGAGTTAAAAATTATTTTTTACATTAGTAAAAAAATAATAATAATATAATAAAAAATAAAATAGAAAGATTATTTTTAAGTATTGGGCCACCCCCCCCCCTTAATCTTACCATTTCAACAATGATGATAATGCTGTCCCATATTAATATATAAACCCCCTTCGGATATAGTTCGGCCACTGTTGGTGGCGTTATTACCCCGGGATACTTATTGCGCAGTAAATCTTAAACTACAAATTATCTCTAGAAGATATCCAAAATTTTCTACAACAATTTGAAAGTACATGAAATACACTACAAATTTATGTAATAAACAAAGTATTTCTGGATAAAAAATATAGTCTTCAGATCAAAAACCTTATCTCGCAAATTTTAGATCAAGCGTTAGTTTTAGTTGCTTGTAAAAACAATAAGACCTAAAAATGAAACAAATTAACTTAAAGCTGTTTTTTGTGATTTATATGACTCAAAACCCTTCTGCGCAGAGCACATGGGTGTCATTTATCTGATTATTTAATAATTATGAAAAATATAAGCACTTGGCGTTATTACCCCGCCTGGCGTTATTACCCCAGAATACCTTAGTTTCTTTTTTTATTACAACTTATTTAAAGTTAATTTCCTAAAAACAAACAAACTTTTAAGTAATTTATTTCAATTAATTTCAACGAGAAATATTAAATAACTGAAAGATGTGTATATTCAAAAATTAAATACAGTAGACTCCCTCAAATCCGCACAGCTTCGGACCAGAGATTTTGCGGATTTTAGAAGTTTGCGGATTTCTGGTCATTGCTTTGTTTACATTTAAAAAAAAATAATTTGAATGTAATTAATAATGAAATCAAAAGTATAATAAATGCATACAATATACGTAAACATTAAAAAAAGTAATAAACTAAAATAATAAAAATTTAGATATTTTTTTAAATGATTAAAATACTAAAAGGAAAGGTAAAGTTAATAATCAATAATGTACAATTAAATATTCATTATAAAAGAAAAAATGTATTTTTCCTAAATTATTCAATGAAACTTGCCTCATAAAGGTTCATTACTAATTCACATCAGGATCATAAAGTAATGAAATTTTATTTCAGGTTTAGCCAGACTTAATAACTAAAAAAGCTTGATTAATACATAAATATATTTGGTAAGATTGTGATTACCAATGATATTAGCAATATCTTTTTCATTCAGAAATAAATTATTCTTTCTTCGTGAAAAAACATGAATTGAATAACCTTAACAAAAAATACAAATAAAAAATGTATGGAATTGATATAAAACTGAAAAAATCAATATTTGCACCTACATCTGAACTGAATGTTTCATTGTTTACATCCGTAAAATATGTGCGGATTTTAGAGAGTTGCGGATTTTAGGAGTGTGTATTTGAGGGAGTCTACTGTATTCATTATTGAATCTGTTCTCCATTATGAATTACATTCTTAATTGATTACTAATTGTCATAAAGTAATAAAAGATAAAAGTAATATTATTTTTTATATTTTCTTTTTGTTTGAAGCTTATGCACTGCACACTCATACATATTTACGTATATTTGTAAGAAATGTGGCTTTATACACGCATAATTTATTAATAATAATGTATATTTATATATGTATTCATAACTTAAAATATTTTTGAGGATTTTCGTTTTCGTTTGCGGCCGAAAATAGAAGGGTCACCGAAGTTCGGTTTCGTTTTCGGTCATAAAAACCTATTTCAATCGATTCCTATTCTAATATAATTTAGGAATTCCCCCCCTCCCCCGTCGGGCAACTTCTGGCGCCGCCCTTGTATGAAAGTAACCATTTATTGACATCTTTCGAAAGAAATCTTTGTCAGTATTCGAAGAACTGTCAGTGCATGACAATTTCACAGCATTTAGAAAGAAAATGAACGCATTAATGCCGCGAAATGCTGCAACTAGTTAGAAAGGTCGACGTTCTTGTTATCGATTAGAGTATTAGTCACTGGCTTCTCCGTGAACACCAGCATACCTCACAAGATAACTTGAATTCTTTACGCCAAAGTTAGCGTCTTACTTGCCTTATGATAGTAATTTCCTTGGTATTTAAATATGGAGTGTTTCAGAAAAAAAAATTAAAAGGCTCTGATAATATAAATGAAATTTCCCTTTCGGCAACACTGTTACTTTTCAAAGCAGCAGATCATTAATATATTCGGAACACTCACACTCTATTGAACCCTCTGAGCGTTTTGCAAATGGTTAAAATTGTAACGCCGTTTTCTCTTCATTTTGTTTTAAATGCTCAAAAAATATGATTCTTTCAATATTATAAAAAAAAAAAAAAAAAAAAACTCAATTACAAATATGAATGTAATCCTCGAGAGTATTAATCATTCTAAAATGCATAGAAAATTCATTAAATCTATAGAATTATACTATCTTAAATAAGGTATCCTGGGATAATAACGCCACGTTAAGGTTCTACCAATTTTCACGGCTTAGTTTTAGATTGTATTTTTCAGACAAATATAGGATTTGATACAGCAACTCATTGACTATCTATATAAAAAAAATAATTTAACAGATATGTTTTCATAAAATGTAATGGGGTGATTTCTTGACCAATGCTATTTGTCATTATTACCCACCTATATGGGTAATAACGCCATGCAAATAAAATTATAAAATAAAATGGAATAATCCCATGTAGATTGCCCAATTCTAAAAATACAAACTCTAGAGTTCTAAAAATTGACAAATTGCATACTAAGCGATAGAAAATATTCAATTTTTTGTGAAAGTGCAAGAAAAAGGAAGGTGCGTTTAAGGAAAGGGAAGAGGCAAAAGAATATCAGATTCTAAGCTACTTTTTACTTTAAAAAGACCGTTTAAATAGAATTATTAAAAACATTGCACGGTTTACAATTGTATTTATTTGAATCAGTATTTATATTTCCATGTATGCATTCTATGCGATAGAAAATATTCAATTTTTTGTGAAAGAAAAAGGAGTGAGGGAGAGCTTCGACAGAATATAACACCCTGTGTCTTTCTTTGCTTAAAAAGTCCCGCTTAAATATGAATATAAGAAACATTGCATGGTTTTAACCATTTATAATGTAATAATTTAATCATGTGAAGTTTTATAATAACTAGAGTTATATGTAATAAATATTTTTGTTAACTCTTAACTGCTGTTAGCAGTCTCACAGACACAGACCGCTGAGTTTTCCAAGTTTCAGAGTTTAACTTGGAATTTTTAGTTTAACTATAGATATCGGGCAAATATTTTTCGTTTGGAGCCTTATTACTATCTCTAGAGACTTTTGAATAGCTGAATTTTATTTATAATAGTCGTGTATATAAAGTTCAATACAAAAATAATATTCTAAGAGTTAAACATTTTATTCATCTTTAGATTAAGCAGTCTGACAAGCCACTCACAGTAGTTACGCGACAGTTTTCGTCACAGCAATTAAGGGTTAATACTATTGTAGTAGTCTTGTTTTTAACCCATAACTCCACGGATTCTCCAAACCTAAAGATAAATTGTCGGCATTATAAAGAACATGCTTTAATGAGTTTTTAATGAATTAAATAAGATTTTTGATAAAAAAAATATTATCCCAATGAGATATTTTATTCAATTTTATACATGATTCATATGGTTATATATCATTATCTCTATATTAGCAACAAAATTAACCTTTAACTGCTGTTAGCAATCTGACTGAACACTGGTCCCCTCCCCCCCCCCCCCCCCAAATAAAAATAGCATTTAACTTGTATTTTCCAGTTTAACTATAGCTACAACTGAAATTCTCTTTCGTTTGGAGTTCTCGTACTATTGTCAGAAATATTTGAATAGATTAAATTTAATTAGAATTAATTCTGTACAAAAAGTTTAGCGGAGGAACAGTATTTAGAATTTTTAAACATAGATCACCTTTTAACCTTTAACTAATGTTACCGGTCTCATAGACACTATTTTTCTTTTAATTTTTATAGTTTAACTTGTAATTTTCAATTTAACTACAAACACTACCGAAATTTTGTTTCATTTGGAATTTTAGTACTATCACCAGAGACTTTTCAATACAGTTGTCAAAAAAAGTATTTTTACATTTCATTTTTTTAAATTATAATGAAATTAAACAAAAGATTTAAGGGTGATTCTACGATAAGAGGTAATTTGTACGGCAATCCGTTTAAAACAGATTTTTTATTCTATATGTTGCTATTTTTTGCAATGAATCGCATCATCTTAATATACTTTATTAAGTAACATCACGATTGAATGCCTAATTTAAACACGTTTTTCTGAAATTTCTTACAAAGTCTAAAAAGTCCCCTCCCCTGGCATGTCCCCTTGCCGGTTTCAATTTAACTTTCAAACAATACATATATTTTTTCCGCCAGATGCTTAGCTAAAGTATGTTTAATTGGAATTTAAGTAATTATACTTACGTATTATAAAATAAAAAATAAAATAATTTTGTTAATTTCAAATAATTTTTGAAATTAACTTTTGTCCCGCTTTTTTTGTGTCTCTCCCCTGTCACATTTCGTTCCGCTGAAACAAATATAAATTCAAGGATGGCTATATTGGAAGTAGTGCTTAAGGACATCTATTGGCTTGAAGTTAGCAATACTAAACGCACAAGTCATTTAAGCGTCACCATTTTTAGTTGTTGCGACGCGACCGTGTTTTGTAGTGGTTTCGCACAGTGATTGTGTATCTCCCCTGGTAAGTCATAAAACTTATAATATTCATTTAATTCAATTGCATTTACTGCCCTAATTAAACAATACGGTAATACTTAAGGTGAAATACACAATTAACCGAAAAAATAATTCAGTCAGTTAAAAAGTTTGAATTTACACGAAAATGTCTCTCCCCTGCCGTATTTCCCCTGGCACGATAACTGCCAGGGGAGCGAGTCACTGACCAGAAAAAAGTTATAAAATATGTATAAAGTGACTTGCCCTTATATGAAAAGGTAAATAAACGGAACAAAAATCATAATTTAAAGGTTTTTGATCAAACTCAAACTTTTCTTTTTGGCCGAATTCTCCATGTTTTTGAACCTCTTATCGTAGAATCGCCCTTAAGCAAAAAATACACTAATACATTAATTTAATGCATTATAATATTATAGAAGCAAAAACAAAATTAAACGAATCGATTTTTACATTATAATAAACAAATATACCAAAATATAATGCAAAAAAAGTATTTGTACACTATATTAATGTAACATAATTAATGAAAATTTAATAAAATGATACAAATTAATATTTTGTGTGAATTCATTTAGCGTTTATGACTACTTCTAGATGGTGTGACATAGATTCAACAAACTTTTTTTGTAGCGGTCTGGTTAATGTTATTTCATGACACAATAAGAGCTTCTTTAAAACTGTTTTTTACTGATACATATTTTTTTTTCGGATTTTTGCATCCAATAGCATCTACAAAATTTCTATTGGATTAAAGTCTGGAGATTTTAGAGGAGTTACCAATCGTCTTCGAGTATTGTAGTAACCATGTGCTGGTGATCACAGCATTATGCTTTGGTCGTTATCCTGCAGAAAGTGAAAAGCTTCCTCTACGCATAATTTCTTAGCACGGTTTGATAAATTATGCCGCGACACATCAATGTATGTTAAACCTGTCCTTCCATTATCAATAAATTTTAAATGTCCTGCTCCATTAGAAGCTATACACCCCAAAACCATAATATTCCCCCCCCCCCCCCCCACCACCACCATGCTTCATAGTTTGAAGTATACATTTTGGATCTAGAACAGTTTTATTTTTACGCCAATTTTTTCGAATGCTTGGTGGTAAGAAAATTCCGAATTTTCCCTCATCAGAAAAAATTATTGTTTTCCAAAAATCCAATGATTTACTTCTGTATGCGAAAGCGAATACTATGCGTTTTCGCCTATTTGTTTCGCTGATGAATGGATGTTTCCTTGAAGTTCTTCCTTTTAAATCTGCATTGAGAAGAATATTTCTTATTGTTTGAGGTATTACTCTGATGCGAGAAGCAGGGCCGTAAAACCCGGGGGGGGGTATGGGGGGTGCGGCACCCACCCCCCCCCCTCGAGTAAAACAGTCGGAAATTTCCGTGTTTATCGGTAAAACAATAAACTTACAAGGAAGATCTCCATTGGGAGCATACTCAGAATTTTTTGAAAAAAATACGAATTAAACTACTCATGTAGGTAATAAAGGATCAGTGAAAATTAGCGGCGGAATTACATTATTAGATATGTAAAAAAATAAAATAGTTTGGAATAATTGGCGTGAAAAGCTGAAAGCGACGCGGGATTTGGCGAGCAGTGCATTTCCTCGCCAAAAGCAGACGATTTTAACGAATCTGAAAATTGATTTTAATTGACTTCACTGTTAAAAATTTGCAGCATTTACTGCAACGTCATTCCTCTACTTTTATAGAATATCTCTCTTCTGACCAATGAGAATGCTCCATGGCACGGTGAATTGACCGGGTCATACACTGTTAAAAATCTGCTGATTTGTTGCAACACACTCCACCGCTTGTATATTCCAACCAATGTATATTCCAACCATTGTATATTCCAACTCTATTCCAACCAATGAGAAAGCTCCATTTCACGGCCAAGTAACCGTTTACTATACGAGCAAGGGAGTACGTTGCAACAAAATGCAGCAGATTTTTAACAGCATATTTTTCAATTTGGAACAATTTTAATCAATTTAAATTGTGTTTTAACCGTTTGACTGCTACGCGGCGCAAAAGCGCTGCGATAGTTTATCTCGAAAACCGCGGCGCAGCGCTTTTGCGCTGCGAGTTCTTTATAATACAAAAAGAATTATTAAAATTGATTGATATTTGTCTAAATAACAGTGTTTTATATGACAACATTATTTTTTCCTTTAAAGAAATCAAAATATGTACCGCAATTTTCGTGCATTCTTGCAAAAATTGCTTAGCACTAAAACGGTTAAATGATAAAATATATTAATTTCATTTTGTTATAAGTACATATAAACGTATATGACAAAATTACACTTAAAGTAAAGTAAAAATGCAAAACTAAAATTACTTAAACTAAACTTATTTAAATAAATTGAACATAGAAAGTTTTTTCTTTAAAAAGTATTCGAAGCGTAAAAGCGTATTTTTCAAAATTTCGTTTTTTCGCCAACCGGAGATAAATCGCCAAATAAACGAAATTTTTATTATTTTTTTACGGGCATTATAAGGAGGTTCCGCCGAAATTTTTTTTATAAACATATATAACTATATGAGAAGAACATTCTGTAATTTTTTCAGATTTTTCTGAGTATGCCCGCATGGAGACCTTCCTTGTTAGCATTTAAGGTTAATGTAAAAAATTTCTTTTCTATAAAGTTTACATCAGGCCTGTCCAACCTTTCCGTATACAGAGGCGCATGTCATCTCTTGGTAAACAATCAAGGGAGCCATTATTAACAGGGCTCAAAACATGCAATAAAATCATCGCACATTAGTAGCGATGCGCAAATGCATAAGTAAATGCATCTCGCAGTATAGAAGACACAAAGCAGGAGCTCCGTGTAAAAAAAAGAAAAAAATAATAATATAAAAAGTAATACATTTCAAATTATACATTTTAATTAAGGGAATATAAGCGTTTATATAATTTATATAATAATAAGCTGTTATATAATAACAGCGTTTAATAAAAAATTATGGCATGATTTTTTAAAAAGTATTTCGCTATTTCTGTTGTGATTTCACTTTTTATGCTATATTTTGATGAGATCCAGAAACGCAGCGACTATCAGGTCAGCTGGCAAATAAATTATTTTAGAAAATGAAAATGTGATTGTTTTCTATATTGATCAGAGTGATAAAAAAATTAAAAAATATATAAATAAATAAATAAAGGGGAATTTATTATCGAATTAAATATTTCATTGTTGATAATTATGTTTTTTAAAGTAATATTGTTTCTGGGGCAATTCCACGGTAACGGACGTATCAGTCGGTATATGAAACATCCTATAAAGATACCAAACATGTTAAATCCGTTTTTCATTGCACAAACTTTATGAAGAACAAGGACTGTATAATGCTATTAAATTTTCAAGATATCCAGAAACAATAATTTATTTTTTTTTACGCTCAGTAACAGGCGTATCTCAGAAATGAATGGGTTTTTTTTATGCCTTTATATTAATTTAAAATTTTGTGAAAATATCTATGAAAGAAAATTAACTGTAATTTATTCCAAGCAACAAAAGTATGATACTTATATATGACTTCATAAGATTCTTATGAATAAAAAATATTGGAGTAAATTGTCCCATTTATACAAACATTTCTTGTAACGGATTTATCACTAAGAAGTAACATAGACTTATCAGTTCTGAAATTGTCAAACTTTTTAAAAGCAGTTTTTACTTTTTGCTACAGATTTTTTTTTTCTAATATTCATAACGTGCGTGATTTTTCGAAAGGAAATACAAAGCAAAAGTAATTTTAAAGAGTTAATGGTATTCTTTATAGGAGACTTTCTGGCTTTTTTTAAAGAAATACTAATAGAATATGATTTATTAATTTAATTCCAAGTTAGCTGTTGTTATTTTTAAAAAGATGCAAAACAAAATAAAACAAAATAAATAAATATATAAATAAATGAAAATGAAGTTTGATTATTTTAAATTCCTTAGATGTAAATACATTTTATATTATATTTATGCGAATAAAGTGTAGTTATTACATTAATTATTTTTTTAAAAAGTTTGAGTAGTGGTAAAAAAAAAAAAAAAAAAAGATGATGTCATAGGGGCGGCAAAATAAGGCTCGCCTCAGGCGGCAAAATGTCTAGCGCCGGCCCTGTAAGAGATCACTAGCTTCAGGATTTTTTTTTTTTTTTTTTTTTTTTCGATAGATTTACATGTTTTGGGATATCATTAACTCGATATGATTTTTTGGATGTCGCACAGTGGGGCAAAAAGCCTTCAAAACTGGCAAAAAATCGAAAAAATGAAATTTTATTTTGAACTACCGACATACGTCACTTTAATAGAGCAGATGTCAGTACACATCTTCCTAGTATTAAAATTTGCGCAAAGTTATTTTGATCGTCACTAGAGAAAGAAGTTAAACTGCATATTGTGCTTTGATAATAAGTGAAAAAAAAATCAATAATTTTGTTTCAACATTCGTTTGTTAATTTCGTTATAATAATTAAAAAATAATTTTTTTTGACTATGGAACCCTTAACTACAAATATGTAACAATAATTCATTAACTTTCAATTTGTTTTAATACGATTTTTACAGATATACAGACGCTTAGAATATACAGTGGTGAAATTTATAAAAAAAAATAACACTGTCTACAAACATTGTAGGTTTTAGTTATGAGTTAAGGCGAGTTAAGTGTTAATTATAATTTTTTCTACTAAGTATGAGTTTTAAAAGGACAAATATGCCAGAAAATCTTGCTCCTTTTTGCCACTTTTTTAATTGTATGGTCATTTTTATAGCTAATCATCCTTAAATTTTTGTTAGTGTACGGGTGTGCCAAACATGATTATAAATATTTTCTTTGTTAAATACAAATTTTAATGCATTGTTTATCACAAAACAATGTATTTAAATGAAACTGACTATCATGGAACGTTTTAACAAAAAACTTTTAAAAAGTAATGTGATTTTATGGTATAAGAGCTCCATAATCGGAGAAACTACGAACAAGTAGTTTAAATGAAAAGAAGATTAAATGTTTTAAAGTTTAATATAAATTCCGATGAGCAAAAGCCTGGCGAAACAAGGGAAATGCTTTAGAATTAACAAAGAGTGGCTTGGCAAATCGCTTTCATTTCCTCGATTTGAAAAACAAACAGAAGCGTCAATGAAAAGCAAACGTGCCCATCTTCATATTCCGTCTGAATTTGTTCTGGACGATCAAAAATATCAAGAGTAAAACGGTTATACCATGCGCGTAGCCAGGGGGGGTGCCCTGGGTGCCCGGGCACCCCCCCGCTCACGCAGATTCAAGATTGATTTTTTTTTTTAATCAAAATTTATGAAAGAAAAAAGAAGAAAAATGTAAGCAAAGTTAATTCAATTAGTTAATCAAAACTAACAGTCTATGTTTTGAAATGTGATAAAAGGAGAGACCTTGATTCTTTCTTTTGTTCTTTTTAAGAAAATTATTTTGTTCATCTTTTTTAAAATTAGAATATTTACTAGAATCTGTATTAATCACAGTAAATCAAAAAAGTTGGTTTTATAATCCCAATTTGATGTCGTTTCTTTATGGAATTTTTTAAACACCTTTCTATTGCATGCATATTTCCATAAAAAATTAGAGTAAATTCTCAACAAGGATAGAAACTACTATTTATATCTTTGCTTTTGTTGTCTAAAATCTAGATAGGAGCAAAAAAAAAATGAAAGGAAATATAGATGTGGAACGTTAATTCCACCATGTGATTAGCCTGGAGAACGGAGGGGGTGGAAGGTTGTACAAATTAGAGATGAGACAGGCTCAGCCCCAGCACGAAGCCTGAGCCCAAACCGGGTCCGAAGCGGGCACGGGCTCTATTTTCATTTTAGTGTTCGGGCCCGGGGGGGAGGCTCGGGCTCATTCTTTCTGAGAATTAAAAAATATTTATGTGTAGAAGAGATTGAAAGAACTACTATTTTCCTTTTAAAATTATTTATTCTTTTTCAAGTCATTTCAATATTATTTTGATCAAAACAAAATAAAAATAAAAATATATATTTTTTTTATGTTTCAATAGTTGTTGATTGTTGCTTCAAACGAAAGTTTGTGATGTATGGAGATTTATGTCTACTGCATTTCCGTCGACGATTAATTGATAAGGCGCCTATCAAAATAATCATAAATAATAAATTAGCTTCTGGTTGGATTTTCGTTTAAGGCAGAGGATATTTTTTAATTCGATCGTTTATTTATTTATTTTGTTAGAGAATTATTTCTTCGTTTTTGATGCAGACTAGATGCTTGAGGTTTGCAAATTATTTGATTGTGTGTGAATCATAATCGTTCTTCATATGACAACAGCATTGTGATTTTTTTTTCTGTTTGTCATCATGAATTTTGCTTATGCTAAGGATTTCCCTTCGTAAGTAAACATATTTTACATGTTATTCCGATAGAAAACATTCTATTAATGTTTCTTCTTTTCCCATAAAAATAACGGAACTTTAAGATAACTGTATCAATGTTTTAATTTGCGTTGATTTTAAGGTTCACGTCAGTCATTGGGAATTGTTAAGAGAAATGAATTGATTATAGATAAATGTACAGGGGATGTAGTGAAGAGTATACTTGGGTATACGCCGTCTACCTTCTGGATTTTTTTAAGGAACACCGTATAACCCTCTGTTTCTCATGAAACATGAAACCCATAGGATGTACTCTCTAGAATATACTCTGTGCCTTGAGCATATACCCTCTGCGTCGATCGTGTAACGTGTGGTTTTTTTTACGACTACACCCCTGAAGATGTACACTTTTTATAGGAAATTGAAAACGTTTTTTGATTCTTCAGCATACAAATAGTAATTTCTATAAACTCTATCCATTTATTCATTACACTTCTTTAATATGTCCATCAAATTTTCTTCTTAAAGGACAAGAAATATGGGAATCATTTTAGGTATGAAGGATATTTTTATTTGATAGCAAATTGCTCTTTTCATAAGCTTGAATTTAAATTTTTATTTAACAGTAAATTTTATAAGAAATTTTTTAAAATGGGATATCACATTTGAAAATTTTTTAAAATATCATTAAATTATTTATTTATTTATTTTTGTATACTTTCTGTATCGGGCTCGGATGGGCTCGGGCTCCAATGTACTAAAAATCTTTCGGGCGCGGGTTTCAAAAATCGAGCCCGAACTCATCTCTAGTACAAATCTGTGCTTCCTCTGAAAATAAGAAATGATGCTAACAAAATTCAAATTAATATGGAGGTTGGTTCGTTGGTTTGTTAAATTTCGTTTTTTGGGATCATATTTTGACATTCTTACGGGCTCATTTTTTTTAACGGGAAAATTTTATTTATTCATGGGTAGAAAATATAAGAACTATTTTTCTCTTTAAATTGCGTACTACAAGTTATTGCAATGCTACTTTGATCAAAATGACGGGGGGAACTAAAGTCGTGCTTATTTATTTTAGTATTTTATTGCTGTTTGAAAAGAAAACTTGTGATAATTACAGATTTATGTTTACGGATATCTTTATTTTATATCTATCATGTTTTATTTATATTTATATATCTTTTTCTTATCCATTAGCAGCGTCGTGCGAAAGGGGGAGCGTAGGGGGCAGCTGCCCCGGCGTGGAATTTTAGGGGGCGCCAAATTTATACTACCAACGTCATTTCTGGCTGTTACAAGAAAAAGTTGGGTGGAGGGGGCGCCAAATTGTAACTTTGCCCTGGGAGCAGTTTTCTCTTCGCACGCCCCTGTCCATTAGATTTAGTTTTAAGCTATTTCTCATCCTTCTTCACGCAATGAAAAATTGCGTTTGGGTCCTTTTTAAAAGAAGTTCTACACAATTATACCTTTCGCAAAAAACCTGTCTAAAACGGAAATTTGATAGGTTTTATGAAATTCCGTTTTATTAGGTTTTATTACATAAGATATTGTTTGTACCCAACATGTTCAGGTTAAAAAATTTGGGCACCCCCCCCCCCCCCGTTCAAGAGGCTGGCTACGCCTATGTATACAATTCTAGTTCTACATATTCGTTAGTGTACGTGACATGTATGAGTTTAAGATCTGAAAAACAGGAAAACAAAAAGTGTGTGTTAGCACTAAAACAACAGAAACAGTTTTTCTTGTGTTGTCTTTATAGTAATACGTACATTTTGCCTGAGAAAGGTTGATCCAATCCTTCAAAACGAGTCGCTAATATTCATTATAAGGTTTGCTTGAGAATAATTAAAATTACTAATTATGTTTACATTTTTTAATGCGATATTATTGATGATTTATAAATATCTAAATTAGTATAAAACTATCTTAAATTCTTGTTTTTAACTCATTTTTCTACAAAAAATATTGAAAAAGGTTTGTAAATTAATTGATAAATTACTATTTAGCTTATGGAAAAAATTAAAATTTTACTACTTTTCTTCTACAAAAGAATCCGTGGTGTGCTTTTTTTGTTCAAAGTAAATTTTATTTTTTGCCAACTTTGGAGGCTTCCTGCCCCACTGTGGTCGGTTTGTTTGCGTGTAAGTTATGCCACTAATATGGACTCTATAATTCAATAAATATAGCGTGAAATTCCAAGAATTTTCACGTTTAGTGTAAACTTTACCTGATTTAGTACCGGTTAAATTTAGTATTATATCACCCAACAAAAGGCACTAATATACGGTACTTTTCATGATTTGCGTGATGATATTCTAGTGATGATCATATCCAACCATGAGTCAGGAGATAACCTTATCATGAGTTAACCAACATACAGTTGGCAAAAAAAGTATTTGTACACTCTAAAATTTTTAATTTTTAACTAAATAAAAACAGATATTTTGTCAAAAATAGTTTTAATACAGTCTGTTTACCGTGCGTTTTAAATTACAAAACAGAAAATTTCGATAAAGATGTAAAATAATTTTCTAATAGGAAAAGTTTAAAAATTTCTTGCAAAAAAAGTATTTGTACATTTCTCCATCCTGATATGTACTGTGTTTTATAGTGTTTATGGTTCAAAGGACTACTTTTACAGAAGCTGTTAATAATTTTTGAGTTCATATTATATTTGTCTGACATTTAATCTAATTTGCTCTTGAAATAATTGAGTATAGAACCTAATACTAGAGAGGCACCTCTAGATATATGAAATCCTATGATTGAGCATAATAAAAATTTAAATTCGCAACAAGAATTTGTAAAAGCTATTAAATTACCATTTACAACTATTGGATGTATAGTGAGAAACTATGAATAAATTAAAAGCATCGAAATTCAATGAAAACCAGGACTTCTTAGCAAACTAACAATGAGGGAAAAAAGGAGTGTTGTTAAAAAAGCTTTAAAAAATCCTATGCGTCCGGTTCAAAAATTTGCTGGAGACCTTGCGACATCTTCTCGCATCAGAGTAATACCTCAAACAATAAAAAATATTCTTCTCAATGCAGATTTAAAAGGAAGAACCTCAAGGAAAAATCCATTCATCAGCGAAACAAAGAGGCGAAAACGCATAGTATTCGCTTTCGCATACAGAAGTAAATCATTGGATTTTTGGAAAACAGTAATTTTTTCTGATGAAGGAAAATTCGGAATTTTCTTACCATCAAGCATTCGAAAAAATTGGCGTAAAAATAAAGCTGTTCTAGATCCAAAACGTATACTTCAAACTATCAAGATGTTGGGAGGAATATTATACTTTTGGGGTGCATAGCTTCTAATGGAGCAGGACATTTAAAATTTATTGACAATGGAAAGACAGGTTTAACATACATTGATGTGTCGCGCCATAATTTATTAAACTGTGCCAAGAAATTATGCGTAGAGGAAGCTTTTCACTTTCTGCAGGATAACGACCAAAGCATACTGCTGTGATCACCAGCACATGCTTACGACAATACTCCAAGACGACTGGTAACTCTTCTAAAATCTCTAGACTTGAATCCAATAGAAAATTTGCAGATGCTATTGGATGCAAAAAATCCGAAAAAAAATATGTATTGGTAAAAAACAGTTTTAAAGAAGCTCTTATTGTGTCATGGAATAACATTAACCAGACCGATACAAAAAAGTTGGTGGAATCAATGTCACACCATCTAGAAGTAGTCATAAACGCTAAATGAATTCGCACAAAATATTAATTTGTATCATTTTACTAAATTTTCATTAATTATATTACATTAATATAGTGTACAAATACTTTTTTTGCATTATATTTTTGTATATTTGTTTATTATAATGTAAAAAATCGATTCGTTTAATTTTGTTTTTGCTTCTATAATATTATAATGCATTAAATTAATGTATTACAGTATTTTTTGCTCAAATCTTTTGTTTAATTTCATTATAATTTAAAAAAATGAAGTGTACAAATACTTTTTTTGCCAACTGTATTTTTAATTGTTAGTGTGTGAATATATAAACAACAGTCTAACCTCGTTAATGTGAACACTCGAGGGGAACTTTTCTTTTGTCCGTGTTAAAAGGAATTCGTTTTATCCGAACTTAAGTACATTACATATCTGAACGGGACAATCGAAAACAATTCGTTACTAAAAGTAAATTCACATTAAGGCCCTTGTCTTGCAGACGAAGACATTCGCGAGCTAATGCTAATCCTATGGGGATGTTCTTTTCTAATATCTCGTTTGCATTTTGACATTTTTATTTTAATTTAATTAATTTATTTATTTATTTATTTATTTTGCATTGGATAGCTATCCAATGCAAAATCGCTCCTTTTTTACTTTTTCGATATTGGTTGTACGTGTTTTTTGGAATGGCATTTTTATTTTCGTAACCGGTTTCGAAAATGAAAGTAACTTTATTAAAAGAAAGCGATGTGGAGATGGTCCACAGCTATCTAATGAAAAAACTATTAAAATATTGAAATGCAAACGAAATGTCAGAAAATAACCTCCCCATAGGTTTAGCATTAACTTCCGAGTGTCTTCACCTTCAGGGACAGGAATCTTAAGAGGCTATTTTAGCCAAGCGAAAAGACCGCTCCGTAAAGCTAATTCTATTTAAGAAATTTATAAAGGTATCTCGGTTGCATTTTAATAATTTTAAATTATTATTATTATTATTATTATTATTTTAAATTGGACAGTTGCAATCGATCTGCGCAAAAGCCGATCCTCATTAACAAAATCGAAAAAGTGAAATATCACCTTTGTTTAGATCGATGTTAATTATCCAATTTTTTAAAAAAAATCATTTAAAAATATTGTAATGCAACCGAGATTGCTTTAAAAACATCTTCTGTAGGATTAGGAGCGGGTCTTTTCGCTTGATTTAAGTGGCTTTTTAAGCGTGTTCGTGTTAACGAGATTTGATTTCATTAGAATGATATTTGAAAGAGTTTTGTAATAGTCAAATCATATTTATGTACATATTTTTTTAACTTTTTTCTTCTTTTTTTTTAATTTTTAATGTTTTCTTTTTTTCTCAAAATCTTCATTTTTATTTTTATTTATTTATGTTCGCATGCATGTTTATTGTCATCTTTCTGTGGTAAACTTTTCAGTGTTCGCAGAATTTTTAGTGCATTGTAATTTCATAATATTAAGAAAAAAAGCTGAACACAGAACTACAGTGAAACCTGCAACTAGTTATAAAGGTCAATGTTCTTTATATCGATTAGTGTATTAGTCATGTGGTCTTCTCCGTCAATGCGGAACATTCAAAGAAGAAAACTTCGGTTATTTACGCCAGAATCAGCATTTTAATCCCCGTATTATAGTAATTTTCCTTGGGATTGAAAGGTTTAGCAAAAAAGATAGAATGTAAAAAATCAGAAAGATTAAATAAAAAAAAAAAAAAAAAAAAAAGCACTTGTTGCAACACTATTACTTTTGAAAGAGGAAAATAATTGAAAGGACTATATTACTATATTAAAATAGAAAGAAGAGCAAATAGATTATATACACTACATGGCCTATCATGACTTGTAACTTGGGATTTTAGATGTTTTGTTAAATATCTAGAAAATAGGGGAATAGTCCTGAAATTCCAGGGGTGAAAACGCCAGGATCGTGCAAAGAGGAAGGTCACCCCGGGCTTTATTGAAACTGAGGGGGCGCCAAATTAATACTAGTAACCTCTTTTTTTTTCGGGGGGGGGGGGGAGGTAAAAAATAAAATATGTATATACATATTAGGATTTTTTTTTTTTTTTTTTTTTTTTTTTTTTGACAGAAGCATATATTGTCAAAATAGTACGTGGCTTCAATCTTAGAATACAGAGGAGGGTGCAAACTGATATACTGTGATGTAGCGGCGATTCGTATTAACGTAATTAATAAACTCAGATGCTTTAGTGGACTGTAACATACTTTACTTTTTAAGAGATTGCGAACCACTGCTTGCTCTTCTAGAAAAACCGAAACAACAACTAGGAAAACACAATTTGCGTTTCTATAGTTACATACATTAGCGAACTAGTATGATGCCAGATTCCAAACATAAATTACAAATAAGTCTAACATACCCCCCGACATTGAAGGGTTAACTTCAATAAATTATACAATACAAAATATTAACATTACAAATGCTTAGTAATATGATACAATACAACAATTTTCTTTTGACATGAAAAATACATTTAGGAACATACAACAATAGGAAAACTAAAAAAAAAAAAAAAAAAAAAAAAAAATACATAACAAAATTTCCTTTTTTTACATTTCGTAAATAATTTTAAGAATTGTTGTGGAAATAGCGCAATTTTTTAAATACTTCTTTTAAGTATTCCCCTAGCGGTTTTAACTTCTACAACCCTAATCTTACCATCTGCAACTGGGAAAATATCTATAATGCGTCCTAGTAAGTATTTATTTGTAGGAAGGTCATCTTCCTTTATCAACGCTAGGGTTCCTATGTTTATATTATTTTTTCAAATGGACACTTGGAGCGTTGTTGGAACGTACAGGGGCGTACCAGCAGTATTCGGCGCCTGTGTGCAGAACTGCATTTGGCGCCGTACACCCCCCCCCTCCCATCCAATCGCCTGTAAAAATAAAACTTTATCCCCCCTCCCCCAAAAAATGAATATTTATAAATGTGTAGTTGCCATTCTTTTGAAGTTTTTTGAACCAGAAAATTTATTTAATAAAATATGTCTTGTTTGTTTACAGTTCGTACTTTATTTCATTAAATAATTAAATTTCTGTTTCCTAACATGCTTAAATTACTTGAAAAATAAAGGAGGGTGGTAGCTATGTAAATAAAATTCGCAACACAGTAAAACCTGTGTAAATGAAAGCACTCTCTATCAGAATCCTGCGTTACGGTAAAATTTCATTATCCCGGAGAAAATAATTTAATGCAATAACAATAGATTGCATCTAAAAGAAAGAAGTTTGTTTTTACTTTGCATGTATTGGTGATGGCTAAGAAAATCTACCACACATAGAGATCTGAAAATTCGGATAAGGATCGATGATGGTAGATGCACGGGGCACCTGACACTCAATTTTTTTTATTAATTACCCGAAATATTAACTAAAAACCTTTAATGATCATCGCAAAATGGCGATTTTTTATTCCTCAACTAGATCATGCTTGTGTGCTTCCCCAAGCAGTCCTTCCCACTGAGCAAAAGCATAACGTTTGATTTTTTCTGCATTTTCAAATTGGGATATAGTGAGATTCCGATAGAATTACAAATAAATAAATAAATAAATTATAATAAATAAATAAAGAAAAACTATTTCAATGGTATTTTTAATTACTATTTCAAGAAAACTTTTTATTTGGCAGCGTTCGCATCAGTTTTCAAGTTTTCCATTTATCTGAATTTCAAACGTAAAACAAACAAACAAACAAGCAACAACAACAAAAACTGTTGATACATTCACGGTATTTTTCAGGTTCTAAAAATATATCTGGTGTGGAAATATTAATATTTACTGTTCAAAAAGTATTTCGAAGTCATTTCAAGGATTCGCCAAACATATGTTTTCTCTCGGTGCAATTTATCTCAAGATACCGTTTCCCAATTAAGAAATATGTGATTTGAATATCATTTAGCGTTAATAAATTAAAAAATAAATGTGTGAGGGATTGTGCAAATTTCCATAATTTAATTTATCAAGTTTTTTTTTTTTTGGGGGGGGGGGAGGGGTCAAAATTGAAAGTTTTATATCTAAATGTCAGAAAATAAATACAAATTGACGGTTAGCTTGAAAAATCAGACCGGAACATCAATAGCCCCGCCGGTATACTCTACTGAAGGCTGTGGGAAATCAACTTGAGCTTCGATTGGATGGATTTTCATTTAAAAAGGAAAAATCATACATATTCAAGATTATACACTGCTAAGAATATAACGTTCGTTCGAAAATATTTTTATTCAAAATTATAAAGTCAAATCAAAATGCTGCTGAAGACATTGCCCTCCCCACACCCCATCTCTACATTCGTTTGGAAAAAATAACATTCAATATTTGACTTTAGAATATTTAAGGTTATTGTAATTGGTCTAGGTGATCCAAGGCGGTTGGTTAGTTGATGGAGAGATTTTTACATACCTAGAAATAATTTGTCATAATTATATTGATTCCTTATTACCTTTGATTTTCTCCGAGATTTCTCTCCCCAAAATTGTGTGCATCAATTTGATCAACCAATTTTTTTTATTTTATAATAATTATAATTAAATCCGTTAGTGATCGTAATATGTTTCTAGGATCTGATCAGGGAAAAGAATATCTTCTGCGGCATAAGGAATAATAATAATAATAATAATAAAAATGATAACATTCCTCACAAAATACTCCCAATTAAAATTTCACACCAAAAAAATATTCTCATCCAAAAAAAATTAGATTAATTTATGCGTTGTGTTATTTCGATGCTATCAGATCCTTATGAAACGTTGATCAGCATGCACCTATAGTAATTTCGACACATACTCCATAAATCATTACCATGCTTTGTCATTTATAAAACAAAAACATTTTATTGTACAACACAGAACACACATAACACACTAAATATATACATGCACATAAATAAATTACAAAAATACAAAATAATCAAATCAAAATCTATTTTTTTTTTCTTATAGCTGTTGGCATTGCTGCATAATTACATTTTATGCTTTGTAGCACGATATTTTCAACATTGAAATTGATTTCATAAATTCATGAGTAATCATCACCAAAATGAATTAACCTTCGGGATCATTGGCGTGCAAGTGTTTCCCTATTATTTTATTGTTCTATCATACTCCATGTTTGTGGGCAAAAAAAGGGGAAATAAGTCGGTAAATTGCATACCTTTTTTTAAAATTGCTGTCACCATAGGCAAATGTATATCCGGACAGATGAGGAGAAGCTGGGGACACTTTCATTACCCATATTGGCACACCTCACTCGAGCACACTTGGTAGACTGACTGCCTGACTCTTATTATCTCACCAAAAACTCAAGAAGCAAAATGTATAAAAAATAATTCTGTAGTCGAATATCCTTCGACCATTCACAGTTTTCTTTTTAACATATTTTTTTCCCCTTCCAGTTTCGTGTTATTTCATTTGTACTTCTTTTAAGGCAGTACACTGTTATTGGCTGTCCTTAAATCGACTATTAAATTGAACACCCCCTAATTTTAATTTTCTAGGGGCTTGTAAAGACCTAGTCGTCAGAGTGTCCGTATGGTTGATAATTATTACCCCACACAGAGATTTCCCCTTTGCCCTGTCGTAAATACACTCTTAGTGAAAGTGTCTCTGTTTTGTCATCTTATTTATGGCCGTCCGTCACAGTCTTATTGCCGCTATAAATTTCTTGTCTGAGCTGTCAATCAACTGTCCTCTGTTCCTTTTTTTTTCTATAATTTATTTCCAATAGTTAGTTTTCTTTACGGAATTGTCTGGTTTGAGTGATGTGGGGGTTTTACATCCATCATCTATCCCCTGGGTCTAAAAAAAAATGATGTCTGTAGACATCATTTTTGTGTACACCACACTGCCGCAAATGTTGTATCCATAGTCATTGGAATTTTGATTCATTTCTGGTGAACCCTTCCAAGGTCCGATTATCTTCTCTTCTGTGTATTATTTCCCCATGCCCAAATTTTGATACAATAATTAAATTAATCCATTAAAATGCCAAATCATGCAATCAAAGCCAAGTATAAATTTGGAATAATTTTTTTCTACACTAAGGAAGAAAAAAAAATAACATGTAAAAGCTCCGAAAATCTACACCTGAATTTGAGATGTATTGGCACATTTTTTTGTTTATTTTAAATGCATAATATTTTAAACACATAAAGTAAAATATGTAATAACCAAAAACAAAACAAAAAAAAAAACAACACAAATTCATAGCAACACCAATGTTATTTGCATAACATATCTGGATTAGTATCGAAATAGTAAAATATATATACAATGTTGAGAAACCTTTTTTTATGTACATCATATGAAATATCTAAAAAAAAACAAATATACCCTGATTTGTATAGTCTACATTATCCACAAGATTATTAACATAAATCATAGCTGAATGTTACAAATTTGAATTATGTTAAGTGTTGATAAAATGGGTAATGTTGTATACATATTCCTAATTATTCATGCGTAAGAGGCACCGAGAATATCGCACAGAATCGCGAGCTCTATGAATACCTTATTGCTCTAGATGCAATAAGCCAGAGGTTCCCAAAGTGTGCTCCGCGGAGCCCTTGGGGCTCCGCCTGAAGTTTCCGGGGGCTCCGCGGCGTTCCAGGAAAATAAAAAAATAAAAAAAAGTGAAAGAAATTAGCATGTCGCAAGTGAAAGATTTTCAAAAAAATTCAAAAGTAGGAATTTTTGTGTGTGTTTGTGTGTCAAAAATGAATATATCTCTAACTGGGTTGAAAAATACAATAATACACTTCAAATACATTTAACATTTGCATTATACATTTATGTAATTTCTGTATAATATTTTTGGTCAGAATTGCTTTATTTTATGTTTCTGCATTTAATATGTTTTAAAAAATCGATTTAAAATAAGCTACAAGAAATAGTATTCTGAATCGAATGCACAAAGTGCATAGAAACAGAAAAGGTCCGCCAGTTCTTGTCAAACAAAGGGGAGAACAATTTTGTTTTTTGAAGCTTCAATTATTCATAAGTTTATACTTAATTCTTTTTTGCTTAGTATCAAGGTCCAAACGTTCTAATACGTTCATTGCTTTGTTTATAAAACCACAAAAATTTAATTCCGATATGTAACAACGACGCAGGAATATTAATTAAAAAAAATCCACTTTAATATACATATGAAAAATCCCTTTTTCTTATTTATAAATATATTTATTTGTTCGCAATTACCAGTGTCATCCATTTATTTCAACCCGGCTATCAATAAAAATGCTTTTTCCGTTAAAGGGATAAAATATTATTTTAACTGGTCTTTGCCACATTTCCCAGCCAGAAATAAGTCAGCAGCAATTTAAAAAATACATGTTGGTTCTTTACATTTGTCATCACACTAAGAATTAAAAAAATTACTCAGTTCCATCCCTTGCTTAGGCTGCTTGTCAATGAATATCAGTCCTGATCTAAATTAAATCCCACCCGTCTATCCCATTGTGTTAGTAAATTTTTTCAGCTATTTAGAATTCGTTTTACAGTTGTAGTTTTTTACTACATATCTGTTTTAAGGCAAAAACAATGATGAAAGAAAGTTTCTTTCAAAACGATAATTAATAACCAAATACTTTAAATAAAATATCCAAAAAAAGAAACAATGCTACACCTAACAATATATCTTATATATTTTCCCCCACTCACTTAAACACTAAAACGATGATCTGCTTCTAAATGTATTTTTTAAATTGGTTAAAAAAAGAAGCTGAGAGGCGATTTATTTTTGTTGCATGTTTAAAAATACTAGAAACCTAAAGAAAAACGAAAAAATAATCCATAATAGCATCATTATATTATGGGTAAGCGGGACTGGGTAAAATGTGTTACATAATTACTCATGGGTGATTGAAACTACACATTTTCTATTTCTTCTTCCCAAGCAGCCTATACAGAAGAATCTCTCTGCAAACGAAAACTATACATCTTACCTTTTTTACTGTGTGTGTGTGATTTTCGTCATAAATAATAATAATTTTACGCATGCATAATGCAAACATGGTTCCATTTTGATTTTTAATTCCAAGTTCATACTGAAAATCCCTCCCCCCCCAAAAAAAATCAAACTGGATGTCATTAACCCCTTAACAGTACTGCTTGAACATCGCTCGGGTGAAAAAGACTTTGTCTTCCTTGTTACTAAAAGCTTTCAGAAATTACAAATTTTTAACTTTAACTTTTGCTGTATTTGAAGGAACTATCTCGATTATACAAGGTAGATATTTTATACAAAAAAGAGGGTTTTGATACTTGTTTTTATTTTATTGTGTCCGATAACAGTAATATTATATAAAACTGTTAAAGGGTTATACAGTGGTGGTCAAAATTATGAGGACAACGTAAAAATCGCCAGATTTTGGCTACATTCGGCCGGACACTTATACAAATTTAATGGCCGGAAACCAATCAAAAATGAAGAATATTTTTGCAAACTTTTATGAAAATATGCGAAAAATTCATATTCATAAAATGTATTACGAATTTATACAGCTATATAATATGACAAAATTATAAGAACAACTGTATTTTTGTGATCTTAAAAGTGAAATTTGCATTTTTTTGCTCTGCGCATTGAACTTCTTGACGGTATAAATGCCTATTAAGCGTTTGGGATCATCATATTCTGTTTTTCAGTCATGCCACTAGATACAAAGCTTTCGGAATTTGAGAAAGAGAAAGTGGATGCATTTAAAAGTTCGGAATATTCTGTACGCGAAATCTCTACAAAGCTTAATAGATCTTGAACGGTTATTTACAATTATCTTTAAAATCTCAATAAATATAAACGGCAAAGGCATACAGATAGGCTATCTTTTGTTTCTGTAATGTAGAAAAGGATGATAATCAGGTGAGTTTGCTCCAAAATCAAACAAACATCAACAGAAATAAAATATGAATTGTAGTTAGAACGCAGTGCTCGAACTGTTCAACGTGTTTCACTAAAAGAACAAAAAGGTTCGCTCTGGGAAACATATGTCACAACCGCCTCTTACAAAAGTTCATGAAAGACTGAGGATGGAGTTTCCCAAAAAATGCATTACTATTGGAAAAAGTGGGATGATGTTGTCTTTTCCGATGAGGAAAAACTTAATTTGCATGGATTAGATAGTTTTCTCTACTTCTGGTATGATCTGCGTAGAGAAAAAAAAATTCTTAAAGCATGCATTTGTAGGTGGTTCAGTAAGAGTGTGAGACTACTTGATTGGACGGCCAGAAAATTTGATCTGAATCCAATGGAAAATCTGTGAGACATCTGGCACACGAAATATATAAAAATGGTAAACAATATGAATACAAGCAAGAGCTCATGTCCTCCATCAAAAAAGCCTAGTAACAAAATACCAAGAACGTTCCAACAACTCCATGGCATCAAGACTGATAAAACTGGTTAAGAAGAATAGGAATATTATTAATTATTTGTGTGTTTCAGGCAAAAACATTCATTGTCCTTATAATTTTGTCCAATTTTTACAATGACATATTTTTTTAATTATGACAAAACATTCATATTTTGCATTTTCCAATATTTTGCATTCTACAATGATTTTTAACATAAAAAAGCATTTTATGTATAAATTTCACTTGATTTAGTTTAGAAACAATTTTTTTCAGTGCAATTTTTAATTGTTTTTTATAATTCTGACCGCCACTGTATAACAGAAAATTTTATTTTTAAAAGTTCTAGTATGAATTTAGAATTTCTATATCAGGAAAAGGCCAAACTGAGAACCTTGATCCAATGTTGGAAATTACTGTTTCGGATTTTTATCCAACAGATTTTTCTCTGCTACATAGGCATAAAAAAAACCATTAATTTGTAAACCACACAGTAGCGTTGACTTCAGGGGCTCCGCCTTAGAAACTCTTCCCAAAAAGGGCTCCGCGAGCCAAAAAGTTTGGGAACCGCTGCAATAAGCGAACTGTCTCCTACGTTATAAAAAGGAAAAAAAAGCGAATGAGCGCAAAAACACGGATCTTCTGCAAGTCGCTCATTTTGATTGACAGGTGCTAATGATGTGCGTAGTAGCCTAACACCCTGAAATGGTAATGGATGACTCTTCCTAGAATCAACACCTCTCCTGCTAGGGTGTGAGGGGAAAGTGGATGTTCCCTTCCAGTCAAGTCAAGCAGGTATCTAATTTTCTCGTTTTTTTTTTTTTTTTTTTTTTTTTGGTCTTAAAATTATATTTCTTTTGCATGAAACTTATGTTAAACTATAAGAAACTAACCCGTATTAACCTATAACCTGCTACGCATGCCTTCCGTGTAAATTTTCACCCCTTTATTCTATAAAATTGACATATATCCGCTATAAAATCATGTACTGTGTACTGTTTATTTTGTATTTTCAGGGAAAATGGCTTCTTACAGACTGGTTATCTGCTGAAGGACGCTTGAGTGTTCCAAATCTCGTATTTCCCTCAGAATATATTGGAGTCTTAGAGAAGTATTCTAATTAAATTGCCTTTCAGGAAATAATACAGCGATTAGGCAATCGTTTAACAATGTTCCTAAAATTGTATTATGATTCTGAACATTGCCTGAAAGATTTTAATATACAATGCTAAAGTTGAATAATATCACAACTTGAAAAAAAAATTTGGGAAAATCAATGTGCCTTTTCATTTCACTGGCTGATAATTGCAATTAAACTTGAAAAACTAAAGTCAAAATTTGCCGCCAGAGAAAAAAAAATTTAAAGAAAAAAAAATTCCTTTTTCAGTACTGGTTGTGATATTGTTGATAAAAACTTTCTGCAAGTAAATCTTTTACCGTGCATATCTATCTAAAAAAAAAAAAAAATAGCGAAAGAAAAATCTGATATGTTTCCTAAATGCTTAACTTGAGGGAGGGGGGGGGGGTTATCTAGCAAAACATGAAAGAAAAGGGAGTGAAATCCCTAAAATATTTTTTGTTTATAATTTTGATGCTACATTAGAAGAGTCTAAAAGAATATTTCTAAGCTAATTTGCCTTGAATCAATGCTATCTGAACAACATAATTTACTTGTTATTTTACTAATCTCCATTAATAATCCTGTCACCCAATTCTGGGTACAAATAGAAAGTGTGAAATGAAATAATATTGATAAAATGTGTATATATACCATCCATTTATTTACCTTTTCTTGTTGTAGTTTGAGTATTTAAAATTTTAAAAGACACTATAGTATAGAGGGGAAAAAAAATACATTTTGAAAACAAAATTACTTAATCATTTGAAATATGTATTGACTTCTATATCTAATTTTATTACTAAAATGATTCAGCATGTCATACTGATTAAAATAATTTATCTTTTTTTTTTTTTTTGTATTTTTTTTTTTTTTTTTTTAACCAAAATTTACTATGTTGTTTAGAGTTAAATTGAATTTTTTTTTTATTAATACCTAAATATTTGTATTTATATATATATATTAATTTATACGGATTATTGACAATCGAGTATATACATTTTAGTGAATAACCTGGCCAGGTTTGAGAAATACTCTCTGCCCGCAGAAAGATTTCCTTATATTCATAAATATATATACTCACATTGCCATATGTGATATCCATACATGAACCTTTATATTGTTTTATTATTATTGTATTTTAATGCCATATATAAATATTATTATGAAGTGTGTGAAAGTGCGAAATCGATACCACTTACAATTAATTTTTTTTTTTTAATGTGCAATTGTACACTTTTTATAAAATATTGCTATGTTTCCATACGCCTATGTCGGTAAAAAAAATATATATATATATATATATACCTAATAATATATATAGTGTCGTTTAATCTTCACATTAAAAAAAACTTCCTAATTTATTTGCTTTTATATAGATTCCTGATAAGACTAAAATAATTTTGCATCTGTTACTTATCCAATGTAACTAAGTATTGCCTTGTGATGAAGTCTAATTGTTATAACTTTCTTTTGTATACTATCCCATAAGACCTTCTTTTGAAACTACGTTGCGTGAGTAATGTCATCATACTTATATCTAACGTGCAGCAAAAGAATTTGTAATACCTTTTATTTTCAGTCAAAGGTAAAAGAAAAAAAAATTCCTGTAAAATGTCCTCCAAAAAAAAAAATAACCTTTACTTATTTATTTATTTATTTATTTTTATTTTATATATATATATATATATATATATATGTATATATATCTTACTCTGCCGATTAAATATTATTGGGAATGCTTATATCACACGAGTTTTCGTAAGATCCTAACCTTAACATTTTACCTTCTAGCGAACTATCTTAAAACTGCCATGCGACTAAATCTGATATTCAATTTTATAGCTTTCTGCCATGCCCTGCCTAGAGAAAGATTCCCCATTCGGGAGCAACTCTCCCCCTCCTCGATCTGGGGTGTGTTAACCAGGGCTAGAGAATATAAGGGCTAGGTCATCCCTTTGAGGCGATCTATGCCGCCTTGTGACTAGCTTTCCTCCCGACCGGAAACTCTGTGACGTCACAGTTTTCACGCTGGTCATTGAGTTATACTTCGATTTTCAAAAAAGCACATAGTATATTGAATTTATTTTGTCTGTAACTGATATATTTTAATTTTTTATACTAAGCAAACATTATCATTTTTTACATATGCATCTTATGCAGTCGTTACATGCCAAAATATGCATCGTAATACGAAAAAAAAAAAAAAAGATGTAATCTTACCACGATTGTATCGTAACACAAAAGAAAATTTTTCTCCAGTTTGTACAGAAAAATGTATAGTTATACAAAAAATTTATACAAAGATGCAACAAAAAAGACATAATTACCCCTCCCCACTTTCAAAGAAAAAAAAACGCAAGGTTATGCTGTGATAATTTTTATTAAGCGATTTACAAAGAAAGTTTGAAACAGATTATTGAGATTAACTGAAAAGAAAAATTAAAAGTTTTTTCTTCTGAGTTTCTTTCTCGCTCTTTTTTAAAATATATTTATAAACCGAAGTTTTCGATTCATGTATTTTTTTACAATCTTTTATTTATTCAACTTGCTTTTTGTACGTAAAGATGGAATTTTGTTATCGATCGTTAATCAACTAGATAAACTAGAACTATACAAATTACGCTCACAGTTTTATTTCTGATGACTATACAACATTTTAATATTTTCAAAAATTTGTTATAAATTAATATATTAATTTTAAGGCACTTTCCTGTTAGCTTGCCAGAGGTTATCAGCCGCCAATATTCTCTGTAACCTGTACAATTATACGAGAGCTGAAACAAAAGTGAATTTCATGATGCGCCAATAAACAATCGCAAAAATAGGCTAAATTATTGTGAAACTGCATGAAAGAAAATGAATCAATGAAGCATTTTAATAGCTAAAATGTAGAAAATTATAAATAAGAAATGTAGAATGCAGTATTTAAAAATATATATTCTTTTATCAACTAATATTTTAATATTAATTAATTTACGATGATACATTGATAAATCAATCTGCAAATTTTAAAATATAGCTAAAAAATATTTTTTTTTTTTTTTTTTTTTTTTTTTTTTTTTTACTTTCAAGTTGCCCTATCTTAAAAAAACAAACCAAACAAACATTATGTATCTTTTAATAAATCCGCTTGTTTGCGTTTTGTGCAAGATGCAAAAAAAAAAAAAAAAAAAAAAAAAAAAAAAAAACACACAAATTTTTTATTATGGAGTTATTTCGATACCCATGCCAAGCGAATATACAGCTCATATTCAAAATATTAGAATAATTGAGAAAAAGTAATAAGAAAAATTTGTTTGTCATTTATTTATTTTTTATACTAAGTAAATGCAATTAAATTTCTTATAAATTAAATCTGGAATGTTTAGATAAGATTTTAACATTTATAAAATATAAAATACAACACAATAAATTAGGTATACAGCTTCCTTAAACACACCAGAATATTAGAATAAAATTTAGATTGGTTCAAAATATTAGAATATTTTATTTTACGCAACAATATTACCTTATGAATATGAAGTAAATGATAGTTAATATTTTGTAGCATCCCCTTTAGCTTTCATAACAGCGTACAATCGATCTTGCATACTATATACAAGGTGTTTACAAACATTTCTATCAATATTAGCCCAAATAAACTTTATACGTGCCACTAACTCAGTTTTACTTGAAGGAGGATTTTTTTGAAGTTTTTTCTTCATTATACACCATAAGTTTTCGATGGGATTAAGATCTGGTGAATTTGGTGGCCAAGGAAGTACCTTAATGTTGCGTTGGCGGAACCAATTCTTAGTTGACACTGAGGTATGCGGGGACGCTAAATCTTGTTGAAAGATGGAATCATCTTCAAATAAATCTTCTGATGATGGAATCATGTAATATTCTAAAATTTTTTGATATATCAGAGAGTTAACCTTTTCGTAGACGATGCATAACTTTCCAGGTCCTTCTGCACTCATACAACCCCAAACCATGACACTAGCAGCAAATTTTACGGGACGTTTAAGGCATTCTTTATCAAATGCTTCTTGCTTCATTCTCCAAACTCGAATACCTTGATTACCATATGAAACACAAAACATACTTTCATCACTAAATAATATATTTTTCCAATCTTCATTGCTCCATAAACGTCTTGATTTACACCAATTCAATCTTATACGCTTTTGTCTTGCAGTCATAAGAGGTTTTGTTTTCGGTACAAATTTAAATTTATGGAGACGTCTTAATGTTGTCGATGTAGAAACTTCAACTCCTTCTTCTTTCCATTTTCGGTGCAAGAATCGCACACTTTTAAAACGGTTTTTCTTAACTATACGCTTCAGTTTCCTGTCATCTCTAGCAGATGTTTTTGGTTTTCGGCCACCATTTCGGCGATTATTTTGAAATTTTCCAATTTTTGAATATTGTGTTAGTATTTTACTAACGCTCGATTGCGAACAATGTAAATAATTCGCTATAAAACATTGATTTTTACCGTGCCGATACAAATCAACCATACGAAGTTTAGTAGATTCAGGAATATCACTCACACGGCCCATTTTAAGACGAAAAAGAAACAAACTGCAAAAAAGAATACTGATTTTAAATAAAATAGTCTGAATTTAATCAATGATGCCACCAGTTAAGAATTGGTAATAATTAAAGGAGAATTAATGTGAAATATTCTAATATTTTGAACCACTTGAATAAATATTCTAATATTTTGACTTTTCAAAATAATTTTTTTTGCAATTAATCTTTTCAAAAAGGATATTAAATTTAAGATAACAAGTAAGTTTAATCAACAATATGTTCTTAATAAAAATATCTTTTGCATATTTTCATTAAAAGACATTAAATTACCAAACGATATTTTCAATTTCTAAAAAAAAGGTAATTATTCTAATATTTTGAATATGAGCAGTACTATAGAAAAAAAAAAGATTTTTGGGGAAAAATCTAGATGTGATTTTCCGGATGAACATTGAATATTTATAATTAAAAAAGACTAATTTAATTTTATATTTATCTAAATAGGAAATAATTGCTAGAAAGTAATTAATCTTAATATATTTAAGTTCATTTCTTTAAAAATCATCTTACTGCAGCCATTTTATTTATATGTATAAATAGTGCGAATCTTACAATCATAATAAAGTCTGAAAAACTATACAAATTTAAATCTGATTTGGATAATATATATATACAGGGTGATTCATAAAAGATGGGCAGAACTTTAAGGGGTTATAGTACACTTAAAGACAAATAATATTAAATAGGAGACTAAGGGTCTCAGACGTATTCCCAAGGAGATAGGGGGCATTAAAGTTTAGGGTCCGAAATTTCAAATGATTATAAAAAATGGAAAAATTGGTCGATTCGTTTGCGGTTTTTGCAAAAAATTTTCTTTATGCCAGTATTTTCTTGAAATAAAATTTTAAAGTTCAATTTCAAAAAATGCCGATAGGGGGCGCTTTAGACTTTGGAGTAACAAACAACTATTTTTTAACGTTATTTTTTGTATTTCTTTAAATGATTTCGAAAGCTTAGACTTAAACTTAAATTTTGATCTAAAAATCTGAGTCCTAACGAGTAGTTAAGTAGCGTAAACTGAAATTTGAAATTTGAAACCCTTCTCCCCCCAGAACAAAAATCAGTTATTCCCGATCTTTGTGTCGTAGATTAGGCTCTAACTACTGCCGCGTTTTGCTAAAATTATTCTTTATGTCAGTATTTTCTTGAAAATAAATTTTAAAGAAAAGTTTCAAAAAATTCCGATAGAGGGCGCTTTAGACTTTGGAGTAACGAACAACTATTTTATACCATTATTTTTTGTGTCTCATTAAATGCTTTCTAAAACTTAGACTTAAACTTAAATTTTCAGCTCAAAATCTGAATCGCTGAGCGTGGTTCAATAGCGAGGGGAGGGGGTTCAAATTTCAACTTCTGAACATAGTTCAGTTTGCACTACTTAACCATGCCCAACGTTTCTGTGCTGTGATACGAGGCAAAAATACAACTTTCGTCAAGGACTGCATTGTCGGAATTCACTCATAAAGGCACTGGTACAGTTGGAAACGTCGCTCATGCAAACGTTAAAGCTCCATTCCTGACGCTAGTCACCGGGTGAAGAAGGAGACAGAAAGTATGCAAATGTCAAATGGAGAAGAAGAAGAACACGTATGCAAAATTTCGACACGATTCAGGCATAAAAACCACTGAACGGTGAGTCAAGTGTAAGTCGCTGTAGTAATGAATCGGAAGATGGTGCCCTTCACGAATAAGGAAAAGGCTGAGATGCATTTAATTTACGGAGCGGCAGATGGAAATGGTGCAGAGGCACAACGAATGTACGGAGAGCGATTTCCCAACAGGCGGTTGCCTAACCGCAAAACTTTCGAGCGCTTGCACAGACAGTTGTGTGAGACGGGATCATTTCTCGCTTCCCGGTGGAATGCAGGTCGTGCAAAAAAGGACGAATCAGTAGTTGTTGCAGAAGCCATTCTGGATGTAGTAGCGGCGCAGCCAAGTACAAGTACACGAACAGTGGTTAGGCAGGTGGATACCTCACAGTCCATGACTTGGAGGGTACTGAAGGATGAACATTTGCTCCCGTTTCATGTGCAACGAGTCCAGAAACTGTCTCCAGGGGATTATCCAAATCGTATTGAATTCGCCCGCTGGTTTCTGCAGCAGAACGCGCTAAATCCACATTTTGGACGAACTGTGCTTTTCACCGATGAATGTACCTTCACACGTGAAGGTACATTTAACACACACAACGCACATGTATGGGCGGATGTCAATCCACATGCTACGTATCCACATGCTCATCAGAGACGCTTTTCCATCAATGTTTGGGCAGGAATCCTCGGAGACCACCTAATCGGACCGTACCTTCTTCCTGAACGCCTCAACGATAAAACATACCTCACATTTCTGCAACATGTGCTGCCAGACCTGTTAAACGTTGTTCCTCCACGCATCCGGCGGGTCATGTGGTTCCAGCACTATGGAGCGCCAGCCCATTACGTACGAGACGTCCGCAACTATCTGGACTCACATTTCCGAACAGATGGATTGGTCGAGGTGGTCCTGTTGCTTGGCCTGCTCGCTCGCCAGATCTTTCACCCCTCGATTTCTTTTTTTGGGGACAATTGAAGGCTCTTATGTATGAGACACCCATTGAATCCCCCGAGGAACTGGTCGCCAGACTTTCCGCCGCTGTAGGGGAAGTGCTCGAAAAGCCTGATGTTTTCGCGAATGTTCGCCGTTCCATTCTTCGCCGTTGTTCTGCGTGCATAACATCTGGTGGTCACAATTTTGAACATTTATTGTAATTACATGTTAATAAATATGCTTTGGTAACATAATCCTAATTTGTGTCTTTTTACCTCGTATCACAGCACACGATGTGTGGACTTGGTAAACTGAACTGTGCTCAGGAGTAGAAATTTCAAACCCCTCTCCCCAGAAACTTAACTAACGATTCACATTTTGGGCTGAAAATTTTAGTCTAAGCTTTAGAAAACATTTAATGAGACACAAAAAATAACGGTATAAAATAGTTGTTCGTTACTCCAAAGTCTAAAGCGCCCTCTATCGGAATTTTTTGAAAATTTTCTTTAAAATTTATTTTCAAGAAAATACTGACATAAAGAATAATTTTAGCAAAACGCGGCAGTAGTTAGAGCCTAATCTACGACAGAAAGATCGGGAATAACTGATTTTTGTTCTGGGGGGAGAAGGGTTTCAAATTTCAGTTTACGCTACTTAACTACTCGTTAGGGCTCAGATTTTTAGATCAAAATTTAAGTTTAAGTCTAAGCTTTCGAAATCATTTAAAGAAATACAAAAAATAACGTTAAAAAATAGTTGTTTGTTACTCCAAAGTCTAAAGCGCCCCCTATCGGCATTTTTTGAAATTGAACTTTAAAATTTTATTTCAAGAAAATACTGGCATAAAGAAAATTTTTTGCAAAAACCGCAAACGAATCGACCAATTTTTCCATTTTTTATAATCATTTGAAATTTCGGACCCTAAACTTTAATGCCCCCTATCTCCTTGGGAATACGTCTGGGACCCTTAGTCTCCTATTTAATATTATTTGTCTTTAAGTGTACTATAACCCCTTAAAGTTCTGCCCATCTTTTATGAATCACCCTGTATATATATATATTCTTATCTGAAATTTTATGCTATTGTTACATAATTTAAAATATTTCTTTTTATTTAACAAACAATAGTTTAATAGAGAGGAAAAATGTGTGAAATGCAAGCATTTAAATATTCCGCTAATTTTAATAAGTATGAAAGACAATAAGTGTTATTGCATATTTAAGAACAATATTTCTCCTTATTTAAATAAACTTTGTTAAATTATTTAATAGTAATATTGACCAAGAGAGTTAATAAATAGTATCGTAATAACTTAATGGAAATTTAAAAACTGTATAATACTCTATTTAAATACTGTATAAATTTAAATACTGAAATCCAAGCATTTAAATATTTCTTTAATTTTAAAAAACGTGAAATACCAAAAAAGTTGTTACGTATTTATGAAAAATAATTCTCATTATTATATCATTTTTTCTTTTAAATCATTCAAGAGTAACATTGATCATGAAAGTCAATAGTCATCATAATAACCCAACGACCGAAATAGTGACAAACATAAATATTTCAAGTATCATTTTAATATTTTTATGCAAAATAAACTCAATACGTTCAAATCCCATTTCTTTGTGCTGGCTCCTTCAGCCAGCGTGAAAATGACTACGTCATCACGGGCAACTTCCTGTTTCACTCTCTGAGGCTCGATGACTTAGCCCTTCTTTTCTCTAGCCCTGGTGTTAACTTGGTACCCCCCGAGACCTGTCAGCAGATCCATCAATCTCGTCAAGCGGAAAGTCTTCTATTGGTGAGAAAACCTTATTTTTTTTTTCTTTGAGTTCTTTATTTTTGTGAATCCTATGTGCTGAGTTTCCACATTTTTTTGTTTTGTCAATAACTTGCCTTGCCATTGTTATATGTTATTTTATTATTGCGTACTTCTCCGAACTTCTCATCAAATTTCTATATGAAAATCTGTATTTTTTTTTTTTTTTTTTTTTTTTTTTGTACTAATATACATATCTTTAATATCAATTTTGCATATGCGTTGTTTGTAAGAGTTATTTCTCTTCAAGTTGTTTCCACTTTATTTAAATATGCAGAATAAATAATTAAAGTTTTTTTTTTTTTTTTTTTTTTTTTTGTATCATTGATTATGCACTAGACGAATTTATTCTGAGCAATTGCTTCTATCCTAGTCATCCAATGTACAATTATCATTATTGTTTATTTATTTATTTTTTTTTCTTTTTTTTTTCAACATGAAGTTCTGTGAAGTACCTATGTAATATTTAGTGTATGTCATAATTTTTCGAGTGTGCCTGCACATTTCCCCAATTGTAACTCAGAGGGAAATAGTACACTCATCTTGCTATCCCTGTCTTTTTTTTTCTCTCTATGTTGCTTGATTTTAAAAGGCAAGTTATTATATGATGTCTTAAAAACGCATTGTTATAAATTTCCAATTTCAAAAAGAGAAGAAAAAAAAATATCTACATTAAATTTGTATCTTAAATACATAATACAAATCACTATATATTACAAATACACTAGATAATTTTAAATAATAATTAGGGCTTATGTTTCTTTTTTTTTTCTTTTTGTTATGTTTCCCCCTCTGAATCCTCCTCTACCGTACTGTCTTTCACGTCTATATGAGGAGTTGCTGCCTTAGGCACGAATAGTAAATCGATGTTCCTTTTTATAGGCCGAGCATAATTACCTGTTAGGTCTTTTAGTAAATAATTATTGTTGCGTAATTTTTTTATTACTTTAAAAGGACCGTCAAACTTGTTCGCCAGAGTGCCCGGATTTATACGTTTTAAGTATACTACTTGTCCCAAATTCACAGTAGGTGTATGTAGCAGGTCCTCTTCTTTAGCATACTCATCCTGCATGCGTGACTGATTGGCCAGTGCTTGTCGTTTCACTTCTTTAATGTGTGCCATTCTCTGTGCCACATAAGTTTTAGTTGAGACCTCTTCTGTGGGAATATGCGATGTAAACGGAGTTCTCAATTTTCTCGCAAAGAAAATGAGTGCGGGAGCGAATCCTAAAGCCCTGTGAATTGTGTTATTGTAATGTAGTTTGAAAAAATCTAATCTAATGTCCCATTCCGTTGTGCTTTTTGACATTGCGATTAGGGAGCTCTTCAGAATTCGGTTTACCGTTTCAGCAATTGCATTCGCCTTGGCTCTGTATACACTCGTAAAGTGTAATTCTATATTTAACGCCTTTGTATATTCTCTGAATAAATCACTTCTAAAATATTTTGCATTGTCCAGATATATGCTGTTGTAAATTCCAAAAGTACTGAAGTACTTATTCAGCACATTGACAATTGTCTGTGTTTCTACATTTCTTAATGCAACCGCTTCTAAAAATCTGGAAGTTGCGTCCGTGATAGTCAGAATAAATTTATTCTTTCGCACAGAAAATGTTAGAGGCCCACATACGTCAATATGTAATACACTTCCTACTTCATGGTCTTTAACCACCCTTTGCACTGGTACTTTTATCGTTTTGTGGCGTTTAGCTGTTTGACACGCTGTACAATTTGCACAAAATGTTTTAATATCCCTGTACATTCCATGCCAAAATATCCTATCCTTAATGGTGTCATAAGTTTTCTGGAATCCAAAATGGGGGGAATGCGCGTCTTCCATAATGGCTATTTTCAAAGAGTCAGGGGCAATGAGTAGTTCCTTTTTTTCTGTCCCTGGTCTCAGAATTAATATTTTATCATCATTTAACATGTATCTTTTTGTTGTTCGATTGTTTTGTCCCTTTTCTATTTTGTCAATTATTTTTCTTAACTTTTCGTCTGCATATTGTTCTGATTTAATATTGTCATTAGACAAAGCCTCGTTGACTTTATATAGAGTATTGTGTAATTATAAGTCCGTTTCTAAATTGCAAATATGGCGGGATACGAAATCTGCTGGATTAACCTTGCCTTCAATATGCTCGAAAACATAATTATATTCCGCCAAATCTGTCATCCATCTTTTGACGATGTCAGATTGCGCTTCCAAATTCATTTGCTGTGTAATGGGTTTCGAATCCGTCAGAATCGTGAATTGCCTACCCCATAAAATATGTTTAAAATGATTGACTGATTCATGAATCGCCAATAATTCGAATTTTATACTAGGGTAGCTTTTTTCTGCCTCTCTTAATTTTCTCCCAAAAAACTCGATAGGCAATAAAATGCCATTAGACTCCTGCGCCAGAATTGAGGATATGGCTAGCTTCGAGGCATCACATATCAAAAATAATTCCTTGTTAAAATCTGGGGGTCTAAGTGTAGGGTTTTGTATTATTGCTTCTTGTATGTTTTTCAACGCCTGTTCATGCTCCTCACCCCATTTGAATTTTACTTTTTCTTTTGTAAGTTCTACTAAGGGATGTACAATATCTGAATAATTTCTAATTAAAGATCTAAAGTAGTTTGCTAGACCCAGAAGTGATCTTACTCCTTTTTTTGTTTTTGGACGTACTAGGTTTTTAATTTTGTCTATGTTTTTTCTTGCTGGGGAATATCCCCATCGGTTGAGTTGGAAGCCCAGAAAATCTGTTTCTTCTTTGCATATTTGCATTTTTGAAGGCTCTATGGTCAGATTGTGGTCAATGAGAGTCTGTAGAACTTGCTCTAAAATTTGTAGCATTTCTTGGATTGTATTTGTACCAATTACCACATCATCCATGAAGTATGCCACTTGGGACTTGTTGAAGTGTCCCAGCACTTTATCAATTAATTCTGCGAAATAAGCGCTGCTGTTCTTTGTCCCAAAAGCGAGCCTTAAAGGGTTAAATTTTCCTTCCTCAGTAATAAATGCTAGTTTTTGCCTATCCTGTGGCCTTAAATTTATCTGAAAAAATGCACTATGGAGATCTAACACCGTGTAGTACCTTTTTCCGCTGATCGAGTAAAGAATTTCTTTAATATCCGGTATGGGAAAGCTGTATGTGTGTAGAATTTGATTTAATAACCGATAATCTATAGCCATTCTATATTTGGTTTCATTTTTCTTTTCTTTATTACTTTGTTTCTTTTTAACAAAAATCACTGGAAACGCATAATTTGAGTCTGATTTTTCAATAATCTTTGCTCTTAGTAAGTTCCGTATCTCTGTTTTCGCATATTGTCTGACCGTTTGAGGTAGTTTATAAGGTTTGGTTTGTATAGGGTAGTCATGACTTAAATTAAATTTTGGTATAACTAAAGATGTTTGACCTAAAGTATCATATGACTTTGAAAATGCATGCGCTTTTCTCATGAGTATGTTTTTTAATTTTTCTCTTAGGTCTTCGGGTAAATGTGTTAAATCAAAGTCTGTCTCTCTTAACTCTGCTTCTCTTAATTTTCTGATCTCTTCGATATTTAAGCTATTTAATTCGTGAATTGTTCCTTGTTCAATGTCATCGGATTTTGTATCCTGTTTAAAATCTATATCTTTTGTTATTTTGCCTACATTTATCCCTTTATTCAACTTTATTCTTTTGTCAGTGTTATTTGCTATTATGACATGAATTCTACTATTTTGTTGCACTTCATGCAATGAAGTTTGAAATGTGAATTTCGAGTCGTCTCTCAAGGGTTCTAATAATATTACCTCTTGTTCTGCTATGGCATCATGACACTGTAAATTAACTATTTTTTTTTGAATTTGCATTTATAAAAATTGTTGCTATGGTCTTAGCATACATATTTTTTTGCTTAGTGATGTACTGTGTCTTTTTCTTGTTATCATTATTCTTTTCTTTTACATAAGACCCTGATGGATTGTTTTCTTGCCTATCCTTGTCTTCTGTTTCTGAAGTTAGATTATTAACTTGTATCCCTGTTTCCTTTTCTGGAATATTCAGTTTAATTTTTATATTTTTGAAAATAAGTGTTTTTTCTTTGAAATTCAAAATCATATTATTATCCCTTAAATAATCGTATCCAAAAGCATTTGGTATTCTCGACCGAAATCTTTATTTGTGATGTAAAATGTACCTGTTGTAAAACTGCCCTTTACTCTGAAAACCAGTCTAATACACTGTTTAAAATAAATTTTTGAATTCGTTAAAGTTTGTATTTGTATTTGATTTCCTAGATATTTAAATTTTACATTTTTTTCCTTTAATTTATCAAAAATAATGGGCGAAAGCAATGAGACCGCCGCCCCACTATCACATAACGCTTTAAATTTGATGTTATTTATCTCTAGGTCAATGATGGGTAACTGATTTTCTCCTTCATTTCTAACACTGGCAATAAATCTGTTTATTTTGCGACACCCTTTAAACTGAGACTCACCTGTGTCGCTAAAATACTTTTGTTTATTTTCAGCGAGCCTCTGATTTAGTTTTCCGACCCTTGTTTTTCGTGTCGTTTTTTGTTATTGAATGAACCTCTTTTGTAATGGCCTCTGTGTTTATTTTCCCTTTTGCTATTTTGTTCATTATAATTGTCCTCTTGCTCGTCTGTCTGGGATTTATTAAAATTGTTATGGTAGCCACCTCTTCCACGACCTCTTGAAGGCTGTGCGAACCCCTGTGCTCCTGTATTATGGTAATATTCCTGTGGATACATATAATTGTATATGGGGGGAGGGGGGGTAGAAAAGTGAGGTGCTACATAGCCATAGTTCCAATTGCCAAAATTATTGTTACCATTATGTCCCTGATACCCCATATTTTGGAATCCTTGTTGCTGTTTATAGTTATTTCTGTAGCCTCTTGTGCGTGAGACCTGCGACCCTCTATTAATTTGAAATCTGTTAATATTCGTAGCCGCGTTATCATTACTATATTTTTGTCTGAACCAACAATCTTTTGTCTCATGGTTTTCTTTCCCGCATACCTCACAGCATGTTTTTTCTCTCTCCGATCTATTATTTAATTTCAATTTAAGGTTGTTTATTTCGGTAACGAGTGTCTGAATTTGCTCTGCACTGTCTGCACTTAATTTATTTAATTTTCCCAATATTTCATTCTCTTTAGTAACGGTAATGCTATTTATTTCGGGAATATTTGCTTGATTGTAAGCCTCTTCCAATCTTAGTGCGGACTTGCATGCTGCCTCAAAATTTTCGGGTGCATTTTTTCTCACTTCTAAACTAATATCTGCGCGGATTGCATCTAGGAATCTTGCCAATTTCATTTGGTCTAAAAATTTTGCGTTGCTGTTATCCTCTAATTTTTGACCACTTTTTTTTATATATAAATTTGCCGTAGCATTAAATTCATTTATAAAATTAGCTAATGTTTGATCGGGTTTCTGCTTTAGACTGAAAAATAAATTCTGAGCACCCCCGAAATTACATTTAACGGAAAATAATTCTTTTAACTTATCTTTGAATTTTCCTATGTCTGCTTCTAAAAATAATGATTCATCCTGCATGAGAGTTTCCCTTGCCGATCCTATGATCTTGGCTTTCAAAATTGTTAATTTGTGTTCATCGCTATATTTCGTTTTGTCAATTAAATTATCAAATTGTAGTAGGAAGTAATTGATATTAGTTTCTTTTTTACCATCAAACGGATAAATTAATCCTACTAAATGCTCTGCGTTAGGAGTTGCCATATTTCCTGTCCAAGAAATTTTTGATCCCGAATTCTTTGTTTTTTTTCTTTGTTTATCGTTTTTGTTCTCTCCCGAAATTTCTTCGTTTTTATTTAATAATATTTTTAATTGCCTTCTTGTTTTAACACCACTTAAACGCGTGCTATTTCTGAGAGATTTCCTCGTACCTCCTTTAGTCATAAACTCAATTATCCTCAATTTTTTAAATAATAAAACTACAATGATTTAATTAAAATAACCAACTTGATATAAATATATCCACATATCTTATTATTATTATTTTTTAATTTATACAGTTTTATCCACATGTACTAAACATAAAATATCAAAATATTTGATGAATTTTAGAATAAACTCCTTTCTATCATATGACACATAAATACATAAAATTAAATAACAACCTTTCTTTTTTTTTTTTTAAATAGTGTAAACATACATATATATACAGTTTTTTTTTTTTTTTTGGAAAAATGTGCCAATTATCTCAAACAAAAATACACTTGCATGCCAATGTCTCGGTTTAGTATCATATTCATAAAATTTATTATGTGAAAAAAAAACAAATTTTTATTTATTTTATTATTTTACGTATATATATATATATCAATTTTAACAACAATTCCTATTTTCTTGTAATAAAAAGAGAATCTATCTTATCTCCAATCTAATTATCTCCTTTAACATGTATATTTGTCAGAATCATTCATTCATTTCATTATCATTTTTTTTTCTCACAAAAGGAATTCAAGTAATCACAAAATTAATTTTTTTTTTAAATTCATATAATCACAATATTAATTAAATATTTACTTCTAATATGGTAGTAATAATATCTAAATTGAAGCTAATTAATTTCTTGAAAAATAATTTGGTTCTTTAAAGTACTCAAATTAAAAGAAATTACAATACTACCGTATTATTAAAGTACTAAAATCAACCAAGTTTGTTCTTTTAAACATTTAAATTAAATACATAAAAAATAAATAATTAAGGAACTGGTATCACGGCACCAATTTTTTTTTGGGGGGTGAGATGATGGAGAGATTTTTACATACCTAGAAATAATTTGTCATAATTATATTGATTCCTTATTACCTTTGATTTTCTCCGAGATTTCTCTCCCCAAAATTGTGTGCATCAATTTGATCAACCAATTTTTTTTATTTTATAATAATTGTAATTAAATCCGTTAGTGATCGTAATATGTTTCTAGGATCTGATCAGGGAAAAGAATATTTTCTGCGGCATAAGGAATAATAATAATAATAATAATAAAAATGATAACATTCCTCACAAAATACTCCCAATTAAAATTTCACACCAAAAAAATATTCTCATCCAAAAAAAATTAGATTAATTTATGCGTTGTGTTATTTCGATGCTATCAGATCCTTATGAAACGTTGATCAGCATGCACCTATAGTAATTTCGACACATACTCCATAAATCATTACCATGCTTTGTCATTTATAAAACAAAAACATTTTATTGTACAACACAGAACACACATAACACACTAAATATATACATGCACATAAATAAATTACAAAAATACAAAATAATCAAATCAAAATCTATTTTTTTTTCTTATAGCTGTTGGCATTGCTGCATAATTACATTTTATGCTTTGTAGCACGATATTTTCAACATTGAAATTGATTTCATAAATTCATGAGTAATCATCACCAAAATGAATTAACCTTCGGGATCATTGGCGTGCAAGTGTTTCCCTATTATTTTATTGTTCTATCATACTCTATGTTTGTGGGCAAATATAAGGGGAAATAAGTCGGTAAATTGCATACCTTTTTTTAAAATTGCTGTCACCATAGGCAAATGTATATCCGGACAGATGAGGAGAAGCTGGGGACACTTTCATTACCCATATTGGTACACCTCACTCGAGCACACTTGGTAGACTGACTGCCTGACTCTTATTATCTCACCAAAAACTCAAGAAGCAAAATGTATAAAAAATAATTCTGTAGTCGAATATCCTTCGACCATTCACAGTTTTCTTTTTAACATATTTTTTCCCCTTCCAGTTTCGTGTTATTTCATTTGTACTTCTTTTAAGGCAGTACACTGTTATTGGCTGTCCTTAAATCGACTATTAAATTGAACACCCCCTAATTTTAATTTTCTAGGGGCTTGTAAAGACCTAGTCGTCAGAGTGTCTGTATGGTTGATAATTATTACCCCACACAGAGATTTCCCCTTTGCCCTGTCGTAAATACACTCTTAGTGAAAGTGTCTCTGTTTTGTCATCTTATTTATGGCCGTCCGTCACAGTCTTATTGCCGCTATAAATTTCTTGTCTGAGCTGTCAATCAACTGTCCTCTGTTCCTTTTTTTTTCTATAATTTATTTCCAATAGTTAGTTTTCTTTACGGAATTGTCTGGTTTGAGTGATGTGGGGGTTTTACACCCATCATTAGTAGGACATAAAGTGCACGGGATTTTAAAACACTTTTTTCATAAATCTATATTTTTCCATTCATATTAACAGCCATCATTGTAATGTTTCTAATTTATTTAAATCTAAATTGAACTTTTTTTTTTTTTTTGCCATTATAGTCTCTGTAACGTCTACGGTTATGTGTAATGCTAATATATCAAAAATGTGCTCATATTTCAAAAATTCAATTTTATGTTCGGAAATGAAATGTACAAATCTTACAATCATTACAATAATTTATGCAGTACAGTCGAACCTCGTTAACATGAACCTCAAGGGGAATCTAAATTTCGTTCATGTTAACAGTAATTCATGTTATCAGTACCAATTCTTTGTATTCGTCTTTATAGGGGACTGTGAAAACAATTCCTCTTAAAAGTAATTCATGCTAAGCGTGTTCATGTTAACGAGGGTTGACTGTATTTGAATAGACACGAGTGTACGCAGGGAGTGCAGGAAAAGCTCCCCCTTCAACCTTCGAAAAAATTAGAAAATTTGGACATCTATGGCCAAATTTAGTCTATCTTCATCAACTCCCTCCCTTTTTCGCTATCATGGTAATTTCAGAGTACAAGATAGGTAAAAGATAGATAAAAGGTATTTATTTCGCTTAGAAATCTATAGTGTAAAAAAAAAAAAAAAAAAAAAAACTTGTTTGATACATAATAGTTTCCACAGAAATGATCATTAGTAGAAGTGCTGAACAAAATTATTGCTTTGGCCGCTAAAAGCAAACTTTACTCTTTAAGTGCGAAAACCAGTGTTGAACCTACGGCACGGATTGTCAACAGCTACACAGACGTCTGATGCTACTTCTGAATTAAACAAGTTGGAAATTGCACGTAAAGCGTAGCAAATGAGGTGCGTTCGTTGATAACGAAGTTTTAAAATATTCAGATCTTGCTGATATAGTAGAGTGTACTTTGGATACAGTATAGTGGTCGAAATCTTTGTGTTTTTGTAAATATGCAGGGAATAATTTTTATTATACTTCATTAACGTATATCTTATTCATAAAATGTGAAGTAGTTTAATATAATTAAAACACCCCCCAAACAATGTTTCCCCGTATAACATTATTTAGTGGAATACATTTGTATGGCCCTGTAATTTAATAATAAATATTCTTTGCATCACAGATTATACAAAATGTATTTTTAGTACATATTTCATAGATTCATGTCGATTCTATTATATTCAAATGAGTGTAACAACATTAAAATGCATTTGAAACTTTTTTCCCCATTGACCGTAATGTAACGCAATACTTTTGATTGTCCCTGTAATTGATCAATGAATCCGATTTTCATAACATTTGAAATGATTCGACAAAATTATGTAATAAATATACGTTTTAAATTTCAAACGATTAAAATGCATTTGAAACTTTTTTTCCCCATTGACCGTAATGTAACGGAATCCTTTTGATTGTCCCTGTAATTGATCTATCCACACGATTTTCATAAAATTTGAAATGACTCTACAAAATTATGTTATAAATATACGTTTTAAATTTCAAAGCGATTAAAATGCATTTGAAACTTTTTTCCCCATTGACCGTAATGTAACGGAATCCTTTTGATTGTCCCTGTAATTGATCTATCCACACGATTTTCATAAAATTTGAAATGACTCGACAAAATTATGTTATAAATATACGTTTTAAATTTCAAAGCGATTAAAATGCATTTGAAACTTTTTTCCCCATTGACCGTAATGTAACGGAATCCTTTTGATTGTCCCTGTAATTGATCTATCCATCCGATTTTCATAAAATTTGAAATGACTCGACAAAATTATGTAATAATTATGTATTTTAAATTTCAAACGATTCGGTTGGGTAGTTTTTGCGTTGTTATATGCGGACGGACAGACAGACGGACAGACAGACAGACAGACGGATAGACAGACGGACGGACTGAGCGACAACAATAGGTGCTACGTATTTACATAATTACGAACGCACCTAATTATTGCTGCAAATTATTTAAAATAGTTTCTGAATCATAGGGGACTTATAGCTATCAGCGTGAAATATAATCGCATCATATAATACATTTCTAACATTATAAATTTACCTCTATTCATGGACTGATATTGTAGGAGAAACTTTTACCAGTATTTCCGAATAGTAATTTTCTTCTTATTTATGATAAATTCTGAAGTAAAGTGACAATTGTTTCTTATTAATAATAATAATAAAACAAGTGAAATTTAGCTCCTATGGTAATAAAACTGTATGTTATGCTTTTTCACCGCATTGAGATAATAGTGTTGCATATTTTCAGCTATGTGAATTACGGCGCCTTTCATTATTTATAACTATATGAGGTGCGCCTCTGTTTATAAAGATTGGACAAGACATGTCTAAATGACTTATTAGAGGTCTCATAAGTAGAATAAAATAAAATTTTAAAGAAAGAAATGAATATTTATAAATAATTTGTATAAGGTAAATCTACAAAGGATAATTCAGATGGCAAGAAAATATAATACATTTTAGTATGAGTAAATTAAATATTTTTTTTTATAATATTATCTTCTTAACTGAAATCTTTTGGCGCCTTTACTGCTTCGGCGCATGTGTGTGCCGCACACTTTGCACACTGGGTCGGAACGCCCCTGGGAACGTATTTAAATATTCTTTATTCCAACGATTCCATATCAATTGAATGTATTTTGAAATTCTATACCATCTAGATAGTCTATTTTCGTTAACATTAATTAATTCTGGTTCAACGGTGGCTGTCATAGGCCTTCCGATTAAAAAGTGGCCTGGTGTTAATGCCTCCAAGTCATTCACGTCTGAAGACAATTGAGTGATTGGCCGTGAATTTAATATAGACTCTATTTGAGCAATTACAGTTAATAACTCTTCGAACGTTAGCCTTGCATTACCTACCGTTCGCTTTAGATGATATTTTACCGATTTTATTCCTGCCTCCCACAACCCGCCAATTTTAGGTGCTCTGGGTGGAATAAATTTCCAAATAATATTCTCTTCTAACAAATAATCCGCTAACTTCTCTTCAGGATGTCTTAGTAAATTATGGAGTCTCTGTAACTCGATGTTAGCACCAACAAAATTTTTTGCATTATCTGAAAAGGTTACCGCGCTCCTTCCGCGCCTAGCAATGAACCTTTTGAAAGTGGCAATGAATGCATCTGTAGTCAATTCTGACACTAGTTCGAGATGCACTGCTTTAGTTACAAAGCACACAAAGATTGCCAAATACACCTTATTAAGAATTCCCTTTCTCTGTCCCATATATTTTATGAAAAAGGGGCCACCAAAATATGTTCCCACATAATTAAATGGTGCGCTAGGACGTACTCTCTCTGCGGGTAGGGAACCCATGATTTATTGTATAGTTATGGAGTTGCTTTTACTACAAGTTACACACTCATGCATTATTTTTATAGCTAAATTTCATCCCCGTAGCGGCCAGAATTTTTGCCTCAAGTAGCATAACAATGCTTGTGCACCTATATGAAGATATTTTTTATGATAGTAAATTGCAATTAGGCTACACAATTTACCCTTAGCTGGCAAAATATATTGATGTTTTTGAGAAAACTTTAGGTCTGCATTATCTAAACGCCTTCCTACTTTTAGCACATTATCTGCATCTGAAAAGGGGTTTAACAATCGCAATTTACTTTTCTTAGAAATTTGCTTACCTTCTAATAATGCAGTATATTCTGCCTTAAATTCAACTTTTTGAATTTCCCGAATTAAAAATATTTCTGATTTTGATAATTCTTCTATACTTACGTGTCCCTTTCTTTTTTCAGCTGATTTTCTTATGTTATCTACGAACCTGAAAATATAACTTAAAACACGTAATATTTTAGTATAATTGTTGCTAATACTTAAAATTTTATTTACAAATTTATTAGAATTTATACATATTAGTGTTGTACTGTTTTTCGATTTTAATTCTGATGAAAAGTCAATATTGTTTTTCACTTGTTCTAAATAAATGTTCTAATTGGATTCAATGTCTCTTTTTCTCAAGAAGAGAGGGCCATGCCACTAAAGTTCACAATCAATTAATTTGTCGAAGGTTAGTCCTCGAGACACAAGGTCTGCTGGGTGTTTGCTGGTACTTGCAGCATTCATTGGGTACATTAATCGAGTTGTATAGGCAAATCCTGGAGAAGGAGAATCAGCTTTGAAAAGAGCAGAATTTGAAGTTTCCATATCAACATGTGGCTCCCCAGAATTTTGCAACTGTCTTGTTAAGGGTGTCTTGAGATTCGAATCCATTGGTGATGGTGTTTTTGGATTCGGAGGGGTCGGTACTTTGAACTCAGGTTGAGAATTTTTCGGGGAAGATATCACAGACGAATGCGAAATTTTGTTGGCTTGGATACATACTGAAGATTTTTTATTAATATTGCCTTTATTTTGAAAATCGTTGGTTTGAATATGTTGAATTTTTTCTCCATGAGCTATCATTTTCTTAGGCGTGATAATTTCAGTATTCTTCCCAGGATCAATCTTCGATACAATTGCTGCTTGTGGGATGTTTGTATTGAGAAGATTATGTAATTCATGCTGTTCAGTTGCATCACCCACTGTATTATTATCAGGCTCAACCTTACCGTCAATAAACAGTTTATTATTATCAACCTGATGTTGAACTGGTACTTCTTTTGTATTTCACCGGAATTTGAATTCAGATACTTATGATCAATTTTCTTTTCATTTAATGTATGTGAAAAAGTACTTGCTTCATTACTTCTTAAAGGTGATTTTTTTTCCGTTAAACGATTTGTTATCAACAATGATCTGTCCATATTTGTATTTTGATACTGGATAATTTTCTTTTCATTTGAAACAAAAGAATAAATATTCTGTTCATTTCGTTCTAAAGATAATTTGTATCTCGTTTCAGAATTTGTTTCTAACAATGCACAATCATCACTCACATTTAGAGGCTGGGCCACATCTTTTTTTTCAGTTGAAGCAAAACAATCGATGCTTTTGACTTCATGTTCTAAAGATGATATAATTTCCGTTTCAGGATTTGTTTGTGGTAATGAACTATCCACGTTCATACTTTGAAACTTATCGATAGTTTTCTTGTTATTTGATTCAAATGAATAGAGACTTTTTCCATTTCGGTTTATAGACTGAGCAATTTTCTTTTCACGATTTGCTTGCAACAGCAAACTACCCATTTCAGAATTTTCCACAATTACTTCATCATCTTCTCTTCTAGTATGTGTACGCAAGAAATGTTCCTCACAATACTGCTCTTCTTTACTTTTTATTGGGTTTTTATCATGAACTCCTTCAATATCCCCAATTTATTGCATAGTGTTACATAAATCATCCACAGATCGAACAAGACCACAATAATTATTAAAATTCTGTTGACGTGGCATAGACGTGGAATCACTGGCAACATAGCCAAAAACAGTTTCTTGAAAAACCAAATTTTGCATATTTATTTTATTTTGTCCAATTAATTTAAAAAATACTTCTTTTGATAATAAAACATGTATTGGACCTGGTTTATCAAATTGTGGATCAGCTAACTGAATACTTTGTAAATGCATAATAGGCATGATATTTAGATATGTAGCTGGTGTTATGCGCGTAATTTTAGGAACAACAAAAAATTGCAATGTTTCATTAAAACTCCTGTTTTTATTTGCTATGGTTCTTATAATACTTTCCTTTATATTCATAACTGAACCATTTAACCCTGAAACTGATGCGTTTATTTTCCTTCCTTTCAAGAACAATAACTCAGAACATTCCTTCGTTATAAAGTTATTTTGCGATCCTGAATCTAACAATGCTCTAAGAGGAACAAATTCTCGTCTAGCATTTTGTACGTATATTATCGCAGTTGAAAGCAACACTTGTTTACTAGAAGAAGGCGTCATACTCGTTACAGTATTGTTAATAGTTGAATGCGTATTATGAAATGAATGTGTATTTTCACCCAAAGCGGTAACAGACATCTGCTGTTAAATGATTGCTTGAAAAATGATTATTTGTGTAACTTAGTGATGGGCGATTCTGGAAATTTTGAGAATCGATTAAAATCGATATCGTATAAAACAACATCGATCATAAAAAATCGATTTCTCAGTTCTAGAATCGATACTAGAATCGATATTTCGATATTCAGGTTCACACAGAGAAGATCCAAATTACTAATTTCAAAACTTAGACAATCAGCAGGACCGTAATTACCGCCTCTCACCCCCCATCCCCATTTAGGGAGGCATAGAATTAAGCTATTGCAAATTTTAGAGTCGGATAATAAGAATTTTAAATTTTAAAATGATTGTCACTTACACAAAAACTTTGACAAATTTGAGAGACATAACTCAACTAATAACAACACTGAGTAACTTGGCATTAAATCAAGTATAAAGAATGCCAAGAGCGTGTAACTAGGATGGGGGACAAGAAGTATAGACAAAAAAAAAAAAAAAAAAAAAACTTTTTTTTTCTAATGCCAACCAAATGTTACACGATATAGTTTGGAAGAACAAAAAATATGCCCTATTCCCAAGGGGGCAGGTAAACCCCACTCTTGACGGAAAGGTGACCATAGCCCAAATGTATCTTTTGTCGAAGTTTCAAAATGAGGATTTACAATAAAATAGAACGAGAATTGGACGTTTTAAAAATTGCATGCATACTTTGAACGGCCCATTTAGTAAAGATTGGCGAGGAAGGGGGGGGGGGCGAGGGATCAGAACTGACGAACTTGAAAAAAGAAAACATAATTATCTAATAACCCAAATAACTGAGCTTCTAAACAAAAATATAGTGTTTAACTTAGTGTTTAATTCATGGGGTGGCCCGCGGAGAACATGCACTCTTTGAAACTATAAAAAGTGCCAAGAGCATGTAACTAGGTGGAGAGAGGAGTAGTAACAGAAAAAAACGAGGAAATAAAAGCTTTATAACGATATGTTACATGAGATGGTATGGAAGAAACAAAAAATATGCCCCCCCACCCAGGGGGGCAAGGTAAATCCCAAACGGACAGAAGGGCGACCCCGGCCCGCATATTTCAGATGTGTATATTGCTGGGACGATTACTGTTTCTAAACCAATAGGAGAACGTCATTATCACGGTCAAGTACACGCCCACACAGTTTGATTGACAGGAACTCATGGACAATTGACGGTGCTAATTATAACGATAATCTGTTGCGGATGAAAGTGAGCTGACTGGCTGAATGGTTAGAGCGTCGAGCTTGAAACCGGAGGATATGGGTTCGAGTCCATCGCGGGCCGAGAGTCCGGTGGTGATTTTTTTTTTAAATTATTGGAGGCTGTCTTTTATTAATAAATAAGACATTTAAAAAAAATATTTCAAACCCTTTTAATATTCTAAATATTGTTCCAAAATGATTTATATATATATTAAACAAATGGGAAAAAAAGTATTCTGCGAAAATATCCGTATAAGCAAAATTCTTACTTTAATTTTTATTTATTTATTTATTTATTTATTTCAGGATCAGAGGAAGTATAATTTCTAATTGAAATAAATAAAATTCAGTCATTTTGAAAAAAAAAAAAAAATCTTTTGTACCTTTAATTTTTAATTACCGAGTACAAATTCAAACAATCCGAGTACAAATAAATAATAAACACACACGATCAATTGTCCACGAGTTCCTGTCAATCAAACTGTGTGGGCGTGTACTTGACCGTGATAATGACGGTCTCCTATTGGTTTAGAAACAGTAATCGTCCCAGCAATATACACATCTGAAATATGCCCCCGGCCCAAATATATCTTTTGTTGAGGTTTCAAAATATGGATTTATAACAAAATAGAACGAGGATTAGACCTTTTTTAAAATCACAGTCATAATTTGAACGAACCTGTAAGTTAAGATTGGTGAGGAAGGGGGGGGGGGGGCGGTAGGTTAGGCGAACATAAAAAAAAAAAAGTGGCACTCTGAGAGTGCCGATAGAAGTGAAACCTTGAACAATTACGTGCGTATTTTTTGAATCGTTAGGATATATAATTTTGAATCGCCAGGAAATACTTATAAATGAATAAAAAAAAGTTCTATAATATTAAGGAATATATTAATATCTATAAAAAAACCGCGCGATACCATATGTCCAGCTATTGTAGTTCACTATAACTACTTTCTTACATTTTAAAATGCGATAAATACACCAACCAAAATTAGACCATACTATCGATACCTTAATCTAGTGATGGGCGATTCTCGAAAATTTCCTATTCGATAAAAATCGTAATCGTAAAAAAGCACATTCGATAAAGTCATCGATTAATTTCGAGAATCTACAATCGAGATGTTTTTACAATCGATTATTAAAATCTTTGTTATTACATGTTTAAAAAGCATAATTTAATAAATACATGGTAACTGAAAACAAATGAATTTAAAAAACAACAACAAACCAAAAGGATGTTATAATGGAGCCGCAATAGTAGAAAAGTCATGTAACGGCGTTCCTTGGTTTCAAAAAGTTGTAAAGTCGCGAGTAGAGTCGCGAGTAGCAAAATGGCCAAAGAAAAAATAATCAAAAGCACTCCTAGTGAAAGAACATGAACTAAAAGTGGATATTAAAAGTGATCAAAATCTTTTATTGATTTTTGTACATCAATTGAGATACGATCTACAATTCTCCCATTATTAGAAGACTCGCTATTGAAATTCATTAAACGGGCTATTCGGGAGGGGGGGGGGGGCAAAAGTAGTGCAGGAGCAATGAAAATGCATAATATGAGTAAATGGTCATTAGGCTTTCCAACAATACATCACATGATGGGTGTCAGTTAAATTTATTAAAGAGTTTCCCGCGGGGACAAAGTGAGGAGGGATGAGCGCAGGAGGTATATAAAATAAAATGGTAATTACAGAGCTTTCTAATGATATATCACGAAAGAGGAGTCAACAAAAGATATAAAAACACTCCCCTTAGAATTCCAAATATTGCAACACCCGGAATACAGCCTGTCCTCACAGTTTGTGAATTTTTCATGCATTATAAATTATATATTGGAAGTCTCCATAAAAAAAATCAGATCCGAATTCACAAAAACGAAATGATTTCAAAAAAGTTTAAAAAGCGCTTCTGTAATGAGGCCAAATTGAGGAAAAGAGAAGAAAGATTCATAATATGAAAGAGTGGTTTGAAAACTTTCCGTTGATATATCATATGGCAGGTCCATAAAAAGCTTCAAATTTACTCCTCACTACTCCACTATTTTTTTTCTTCCCTGAATACATCCAGAAATCACGCAGTCTCGCTTTAAAATATTTATATTTAATAAAATATTTTTACCAAAGGGCTCCATCAAAAAATCATATTTAAAATGAAATTTATTCTCAAAATAGCTACGATTTAAAAAATACACCCCTCATCGCTCCCCTTCCCCCTGCGGAAATTCAACCCCAGGAGGAAAAACGTTCATAATGTGAAAGAATGGTTCGAAAAACATTCCAATAATCAATCACATGAAGGGTCCAAAAAAAGTTTCGAATTTATTCCTCACCCGCAGGTTTACTTTTTCTTAACAGAATACACCCGGAAATCACGCATCCCCCACTTTAAAATGTTTATAATTAGCAATTTTTATTAGAAGGTTCCATCAAGAAACCACTTCTAAAATGATAGTTATTCTCAAAATAGCTACGATTAAAAAAATTCACTCCCCGTCGCTCCCCCATCCTGAAATTAAACTGCAGGAAGAGAAAGGTCCATAATATGAAAGAGTATTCCGAAACCTTTCCTATGACATATCACATGACAGATCCAAAAAAAGTTTGAAATTTACTCCTCACCCGCGGCCGTAATGTTACTTTTTCTTCCCAGAATGCACCAGAAAATCACGCAGTTCCCATTTTAAACTTTTGTATTTATGAAATAATATTTAACGGAGCGCTCCTCTGAAAACCACATCTAAAATGATATTCATTGTCAAAATAGCTAAGATTAAAAAAAAAAAAAAAAAATCACCCTCTTATCGTTCCCCCTCCCCCTCCTGAAATTCAACTCCAGCAGGAGAAATATTCGTAAAATGAAAGAGATTTGCGAAAAAATTCCGATGATATATACATAACATGACGGGTCCAAAAAAAGAGGTTTAAATTTACATGTCATCTGTGGGTTCACTCATTTTTCCAAGAATACACCTAAAAATGACGCACCCCCCACTTTAAAATCTTTATATTTAATAAATTATGTTTACCGAAGAGTTCCATAAAAGAAACCTCCACATCTAAAATAATATTTATTGTCGAAATAGCTACGATTTAAACCATTCACCCTCTAATCGCTTTCTCTCCCCCCTCCCCTTCCTCCTGAAATTCAACTCCAGGAGAAGAAAGATTCTTAAAATGAAAGGGAGGTGCCAAAACATTCCGATGATGTGTATATAACATGACGGGTTAAAAAAAAAAAGGTTTGAAATTTCATGTCACCCGTGGGTTCACTTATTTTTCCTATAATACATCTAAAAATGATGCAGCCCCCACTTTAAAATCTTTATATTTAATAAATAATATATACCGGAGAGTTCCATAAAAAATCCACACCAAAAATAACATTTATTGTCGAAATAGCTACGATTTAAAAAATTCGCCCCGTCATCCCTCCCTCCTCCCGCCCTTAAAATTCAACTCCAAAAGTAGAAAGTTTCATATGAAAGAAGAGCTTTCATATGTGCCTCTCATTTCAGCAAATCCCGATAAAGTCAGACATTTCGAAAAAATCATTTCTTCGCGATGAAAATTAACCTCGATTGAAATAGGTTTATCGAAGGACTTGAAACTTCGAGATTAGATCATGCAGCTTGGCTTACCACTCGTCGAACAGTTTCAGCTGAAAATGAAGTAGAAACTGTTTCATTAAATTCTGTAGCAACTTTTATAGCACTTAAACGCGGATTTTTAAGACTTTTCTAATTGTAAGTATTTGATCTCATTGCGTTAACTTATATTGACGACCTTTTCATATCTAGTTTTCAATCCATTTTTTTTTCTACAAAACCTTTTATCGCATACTTCACCATAGAATGGAATAAATTAACTAATTTTGCAATATTTAGAATTGATTTACTGCTGTTATGAAGAAAAATAACTAATTTTAAACGCTATTAGTCGTGACATTACGATTACAAAAAATTTTTAATTAATAAATAGAATATTACGGACCAATTTTGCAAAATATAAAGCCAAGCGATTTTTTAAATGTCAATACAATGCAAAAATAAAAATAAAGCGACAAACAATATTTTTAATAATGAAATTATCCGAAAATGTTTCTATGTACGAAGACTTTTGTGGGGTCTTCTTTCTGTGGCATCTTCCGTTTTCATTTTTAGATTTAAAAAAAAAATCCCTTAATGTTAAACAAAAAAGTTGTGTGTTATTTAGAATAACTTTGAGGTAATATAAAAAATTTCTCGACTTCATCAAAAAAATAAATTGACAAATTTAATTTCAGGGAAATTTCTTTTTAGTACAAATTTTTAAAGTGTACGAACACTTTTGTGAGCCACTGTAGATGTACCAAATATAAAATTTGATTTATTTAGATGATTTCGAATAAAATAATGCTAATAAAAGTTTTCGTAATTTAATCCAGAATTTATTAAATCAAACCATAAAGAGATATTTTTAAGATATCGCACATGTGAATAACATTAAAGTATTTTATATGTATTAATAGAATTTATTAAGGGACATGAAACATATCAATGTTAGCGGAAGTTTGTAAGGAGTCAAATGCTTCTTATTTAAAAAAAATGTAGGCGGATATAACCATAAAATAACATTAATAAAATATATTATATTTTTCTCACTTAATATCAAGAGCTATTCGTTTATTGGCATAAAATCTATTTTAAATAACAAAAGAACAAATAAATTAGTAAAACATTAATAAAAATACAAATAAATTTGTACATTTACATTTATTTGCTTTGAGGTAGGCGCTACAGCTATTCGCCGGCATAACCTCCAATGATCACAAGAAACCATATAGAACACTTTATTACAGAATATCCGTTGCATACATCAAGGCCACACTAGATACCGGGCTTGCTCATTCCTTTCATGACGTCACAAAAGGTGGCTGAATGACATCCAGCGATTAGTACAAAACGATCGGTGCGTCACTTTGAGCCTGTTTTTACCAATCACAGATAGCGGCTAGCCACCTTTTGTGACGTCGTGATAATGAATGATCAAGCCCGGTATCTAGTGTAGCCCTGCATACATTATCACAGGGACAACACAGACACCCATGCCGCTAGCTGGACTCGAACCAGGGTCCAGCGGTGTGGGAGGAGCTGACGCTACCAACCAAGCCGCTGGGTCGGCATAAATTTGTTTATTTGTTTGTTTATTGAACAACATACATCTGACTTGTGTGCTCGACATGAAGCCTGCTTATATTCATCGTCAATATTCAGGGACGAGATAGCACACAAGGAAATATTACAACACAAGAGAAGTACAACCAGGAGCTCCACACAAAGAGTGTGTGCAATGGAGCCAGTGGGATTCAAACCCACAACCTCACGATCAGCGGCGTGATGTCTTAACCACTCAGCCGCGGAGGCCCTACAAATAAATAATCGAATTTAAAATCACTTGTTTACTCAACAAACAAGTATAGAGTGTTTAATGGTATAAATGGCGCTACGCGCCATATACACCACAACACTATCTCATGAGAAGACGTGAGATGAGAGAGAGAGAGAGAGAGTGTTTAATGTCAAGTGAGTGTAACATTTATGTTCATCCATTATTGACATTTATCTTACAGTTTCTGTATAGTTCTTTGTCGACAGGATAAGCAAGTAGTACCATAAATACATTGTACTGACATCAGAAAAATAAACGCTTGTGTATATGAAACAGTAAATAGGTGCTAGAATATACATTGCCAAGTTTATTTTCTCTCCAAGAACTTTTTCGTCATGTATAACTACTGAAAAAGTACATTAATTTATTTACTTATAGTATTTTTAATAAGATGAAAGAAAAACGAATAATTTAAATGTATCTGATATAAATATATTTTAAATTTATGTGTTTTTAAATGAAAGTTGTGTATTTTAAATAAAGTCAGGGACAGCTTTATATTTAAAATAAAATAATGGCGAAGGAAACCTATTTGGCGATTGAACCATTTGAGCTAGCTAAAATAAAAGTAACAAAACAGCCACCTGGCATATAAAAAATGAAATAGTCAGACGGGAGCTCTTCATGACAGTCACATAACTTATATAGGTATTTATATAGGTACTATATTAAAATTGTCAGCATCTTTGGTGGGATACTGGGAGTCTCGTGGTAACGTATTTAGCGACTAGTGGTACTGACATCCCATTGGATGCAAGTTGAGTAAATTCGTTTTTGCTTACAAGGAAGGTCTCCATACGGACATACTCAGAAAAATCTGAAAAAATTACAGAATGTTCTTCTCATATAGTTATATATGTTTATAAAAAAAATTTCGGCGGAATCTCCTTATAACGTCCGTAAAAAAATAATAAAAATTTCGTTTATTTGGCGATTTATCTTCGGTTGGCGAAAAAACGAAATTTTGAAAAATACGCTTTTACGCTTCGAATACTTTTTAAAGAAAAAAACTTTCTATGATCAATTTATTTAAATAAGTTTAAATAATTTTAGTTTTGCATTTTTACTTTATTTTAAGTGTAATTTTGTCATATACGTTTATATGTACTTATAACAAAATGAAATTAATATATTTTATCATTTAAAACACAATTTAAATTGATTAAAATTGTTCCAAATTGAAAGATACACTGTTAAAAATCTGCTGCATTTTGTTGCAACGCACTCCCTTGCTTGTATAGAAAACGGTTACTTGGCCGTGAAATAGAGCTTTCTCATTGGTTGGAATAGAGGTATTATATACAAGCGGTGGAGTGCGTTGCAACAAAATGCAGCAGATTTTTAACAGTGTATGACACGGTCAATTTACTGTGCTATGGAGCATTCTCATTGGTCAGAAGAGAGATATTCTAAAAAAGTAGTGGAGTGACGCTGCAGTAAATGCTGTAGATTTTTAACAGTGAAGTCAATTAAAATCAATTTTCAGATTCGTTAAAATCGTCTGCTTTTGGCGCGGAAATGCACTGCTCGCCAAATCCCGCGTCGCTTTCAGCTTTTCACGCCAATTATTCCAAACTATTTTATTTTTTTACATATCTAATAATGTAATTCCGCCGCTAATTTTCACTGATCCTTTATTACCTACATGAGTAGTTTAATTCGTATTTTTTTCAAAAAATTCTTAGTATGCCCCCAATGGAGACCTTCCTTGTTAGAAATGCTTTTATGTTTAGTTCTTATTCCTTCGAAAATATTCTTATGTTAATTATTATTCAATTTTTAGAATTATTCAATTTCTACAATTTTTTGTTCCATTCGAGAAAGTACCTTGAATATATTTAATTATTATAGTTTTCAATTCTTTGAATAAAATTGTGAACACATTATTTATTTTTCGTTCGACTCCATGGTTTATTTTTCATATCACGCATTTTATATGGCAATGCAATGACATGCAATGACTTTTTGATTATTCTAATACATTAAAAGGGGCCTCCGTGGCCGAGTGGTTAAGACACCATACCGCTAATCGCTTGCGAGCGTAAGGGTTATGGGTTCAAATCCCGTTGGCTCCATTGCACACACATTTTGTGTTGAGCTTCCGGTTGTACTTCTCTTGTTCAGTAAAATTTCCTTGTGCTATCTCGTCCCTGCATATTCACGATGACTTTTAAGCAGGCTTTCATGTCGAGCACACAAGTCAGATGTATGTTGTTCAATAATAACAATACGTCAAAATTTTCTGCTGCTGTCGTCATTTTATAAATTTTTTACAGCAGCAATTTTTTTAATATATATTAGAAAATCTTCAGTTTTTATCAAAAAAATTAAATGACTAGTATTAAAAAATGCTCCGACGAGCACCAAAAAAGGTTAATATGTTTTTAAGTATAAAAAAGGATTTAACAAGTGCTTCTGTTAACAATTGAGCATGAGGAAGAACTAGGGATCCTTTCTTGGTTACAACTCACTTCAATGCCAACTTTGAAAAAATCATATTTGCACTTTTTCCATATAAAAGAAATCTGTCACAGTTACTATAAAAATGTGCAGTGTAAGGACGTTAAAAGTAAAGATGCGACTTGATTAGACATAAATGTAAGGCAAGGCGACAAAGGGCCAAAAACCTAGTTATGCAGGTATGACATTCATGCACTGCCACTAACCACGTCCGGAGTAAGGGTACATATCAGCATCAGGATTAGGTAATTTGGTATATATTGATAGCATAATAAATCACGATCTTTGTTCCAATATTTTAAAAGGCAATTTAAAATTATCAGGCCAATATATGGATAACAGATGCAACTTTGTTTTTTATCAGGATAATGATACAAGGCACATGGCTCTCAACGTTCGCCTCTGGCGTCTTTATAATTGTTCACAAGTTCTGAAAACATCACCTATAGTTGCTGAATTTAAAAACAGGAAAACATATTTGGGGATAACTGGAAGTTAGAACACGAAAACACAGTATTGAAATAAAAGCGAAGTAAAAACAGCAATGTTCGATGAAGGCATCAACTTTCATGCAGAAATTACAAAAACACTAATTAAATCTATTCCCAGGTGTTTAAAAACTTTTGTGGTGCTAAATAATATCCTATTAAGTACAACTTTAGCGAAATATTACAATATTTACAAATATACAGCGATTTTTTTAAAGTGTACGAAGACTTTTGTGAGGTAATTTTTTTGTTATTTTTTGATTAGTGATTTTTTCAAAATAAAGTTTTGCTAATGTTTTTAAAATATTGTATGTAGTTTTGTTAATAATGAGTCATAGATCTTACTCTTAAATACCCTTTCTAAAATATTAATTTTAATTAATAGATAGAGCCCTATTTCATTGAAATTCCTAAGTGTACGAACACTTTTGTGAGCCACTGTATAGTCTTGCCGGACCGAAAGAAGACTTACAAGGAAGGTCTCCATTGGGGGCATACTCAGAATTTTTTGAAAAAATTACGAATTAAACTACTCATGTAGGTAATAAAGGATCAGTGAAAATTAGCGGCGGAATTACATTATTAGATATGTAAAAAAAATAAAATAGTTTGGAATAATTGGCATGAAAAGCTGAAAGCGACGCTGGATTTGGCGAGCAGTTCATTTCCTCGCCAAAAGCAGACGATTTCAATGGGACCGTTCAAGTATTACGTAAGCACTAAAGGGGGAGGGAGGGGTCCAGAATCTGCTTATTTTTTCTGACAAGGGGGAGAGGGGTGTCACGACATTTCTTACGTAAGCATTAAACAACGAAGCAACTGCAGTTCAAATTCAACAAGCAAACAAAGTATGATGAGGAAAGAGCGTTCTACAGTCCGTTCGAAATTCGCCGTTTATTTTCGATTTTATCCTTTGCTTATCCATCGGAAATCACGTGACTCGCATCACCCACTCGCCCTTTGTCTTCATTGTTGTTTGTTAAGTTGTGTGCCAAGTCAAGTACATTGCAAGACTAGAAAAACACAGGAATCGGTGTGGTTGGGTTCTGTTGCCAGGGTAACTGGTCAGTCGACTTTATTTTAGGTAAGTCCAGTATTTTCTTTTCTCCCGGTCAATCGGTCATGGAATTCCGGGAATTTTTGCAGAATTTCTGGAAATTTTTGTCTTTCCGCTCCTATTGCCGAACTTCCTTCTCTACAGGTTTTGGAACTTTAGAAAGCAGAAAACCTGCTTGGGGTTTTTCTTGTCTCGGATACACAGCACAGATATTTATTGTTTTTGTTCAGTTGCATAGTGAATTTACATAGTGAATTTTTATTGAAAGAGCATTGCTTTTAGCTGCTGAGGACTTTGAAACACTGCTCAATATTGATGAGTTTCAGTCACTAGTTAGGACCGAGGATGGCTTTGTAAAGCCTGCTGTTATTATGACTGTAGATGGAGGACCAGATGAAAATCCTAGGCATCGAAAGGTAATCGCTTTTGCTATACGCCACTTCAAAATGTACAATTTGGATGCATTATTCAATGCTACTAATGCACCAGGAAGAAGTGCATTCAACAGGGTTGAACGTAGAATGGCCCCTCTTAGTCGGGAATTGGCAGGACTAATTTTGTCTCATGATCATTTTGGCTCCCATCTCGACGACAAAGGCTGAACAATAAATGTTGATTTGGAGAAATCCAACTTCGAGTTTGATGGGAAGGTGTTGGCGGAGATCTGGAGCATCATGAACATCGATGGACATCCTGTCCACGCCACTTACGTCAATTCTAGTGAGTCTGAACTTCCAGTTGAGGAACATATAAAATGGTATTCCGATCATATTCGGGAAAGTCAATATTTGCTTCAGATAGTGAAATGCAAAAATGAAACGTGTTGTCTTCGGCCTAGAAGTGGAATTTTTAAGATTCTGAAATTACGCTACTTGCCACCACCAGCTAAAACGAATCAAACATCACATGATCTCATCGTAAGTGATGAAGGAGAATTTCTAGACTTAAGTCCTCGCCTTGCACTAGATTTAGAAATTTCTTCAGCAGGGTTCATTCAACGACCTTACGATTATTTATGTCCAACAGTGAAACCGAAGCTATTAAAACGTATTTGTCAGGTTTGTGGACATCATAATGCGTCCAATAAATCAACTGATCACCATAGGAAAAATATTCATGGGAATGATAAACAAAATGTCCCTCAGACACGAGTGTGTTCATTGCGTATAGCGGCTCGGCGAGCCAATGAACTGATGTGCATTTCAAACCCTCAATGGTGATGAAGACGTTGAGTGGTTGGAGAAAGAAGAAGTGGAAGAACGAGGACTGGAAACCTGCAATACCCCAGGCCATTGTTCCAATGAAAACTTTATAATAGACAATGTTGAAACATGGGTTCAAGGATCCTGGACATCAGATTAAAATATGAACACTAAATTGAACTGCAACATTTATATGATTCATGTCAAAAATTTTAGTTATGATGCCTAAGTAAGTTAAGCCTTCTTGTATATCTTGTTTCATTGCTCAATGTGATAAATAACAATATATTTAAACCATTTTGTATTCTGTGGTTTGTTTAATGCAATAAGCAACAATATATTAAAACCAGTTTATATATTTTGATATCACAATCCCTATATGCCTGTATAAATTTGTAGGATTAATAATGTAATTGATTGATAATTTTTTATAAGTCAAGAAGTATTGATGTATAAACTGTTATAAAATCTTACATAAGCAATGGGGAGGGGGTCTAGCATTTTCTTATATTTTCTTACAAGGGGGGGGGGAGGGGTTACAAAATGACTAAAAATATGCTTACGTAATACTTGAACGGTCCCAATGAATCTGAAAATTGATTTTAATTGACTTCACTGTTAAAAATCTGCAGCATTTACTGCAACGTCACTCCACTACTTTTATAGAATATCTCTCTTCTGACCAATGAGAATGCTCTGTGGCACGGTGAATTGACCGCTTTCTATAAAAAGCGGTGGAGTGACGCTGCAGAAAATGGTACAGATTTTTAGCGGTGTTGTAGCTTGTGAAATATTGCATTTTGTTGCAACGCACTCCAATGCTTGTATATAATATCTCTATTCCAACCAATGAGAAAGCTCCATTTCACGGCCAAGTAACCGTTTTCTATACAAGAAAGGGAGTGCGTTGCAACAAAATGCAGTAGATTTTTAACAATGTATTTTTCAATTTGGAACAATTTTAATCAATTTAAATTGTGTTTTAAATGATAAAATATATTAATTTCATTTTGTTATAAGTACATATAAACGTATATGACAAAATTACACTTAAAGTAAAGTGAAAATGCAAAACTAAAATTACTTAAACTAAACTTATTTAAATAAATTGAACATGGAAAGTTTTTTCTTTAAAAAGTATTCGAAGCGTAAAAGCGTATTTTTCAAAATTTCGTTCTTTCGCCAACCGGAGATAAATCGCCAAATAAACGAAATTTTTATTATATTTTTACGGACGTTATAAGGAGGTTCCGCCGAAATTTTTTTTATAAACATAAATAACTATATGAGAAGAACATTCTGTAATTTTTTCAGATTTTTCTGAGTATGCCCGTATGGAGACCTTCCTTGTTAGTTGTTCTCAAGATCTGTAGGGCAGACAATATAATTTGTAAAATTATGAACAGCGATAAAGAACTTATGTTAGCTTAATCTTTAGATATATAACTTCTTGATGGTTTTTAAATTAATTTTTCAATAACGCGAAAGTTTGACACATTTTTACATTAATTTTTACTTGTAAAAATATAAAAGTGATAAGCCTGACTATTGAAGGGATTTGGAATCGAATAGCGTTTTTCATTTTTGGTAAATAAAATACTTGTATAACCTTGTTGAGATACAATAGTTTCTCAAATGGTTGCAGATTTTTCTCCCTTCCCATGCTATCGCTTCCGGAAATTCTATTCAAAACGCTAACTATGACAATATTTTATTTGCTTGCAGTGTTCTTAAATTGCTTGTATTAAAAAATGGATAACGCCATTCGATTATATAGTTTCTGAATAAAGACACCTGTAATCTTATGCATTTCTGAAAAAAAAATGAATTTAGAAATGTATCAGAAAGGAGCTTCTTTGAATTAACGTATGAATTTGGATTTAAAATCTTTAATAAAATGATATAGAAATATTTTTATAAATCTTCCTTTATTAAACAGCTTCAAAAGTTACGATGTTTTTAAATTTCTTTTTATCTTTTATTCTAAGCCATATTAATTTTTTAATGAATCTTTATTTGAATGTTGAAAGCCTAAGAATCTTAGTAATCATTAATTTTACTAATGTGTATGTCCTGTAAAATATACTGTAAAATCATTCCATAGATATATATGCAAGTAGTAGGAAAACAACAGTTTAAGGACAGGAGCAGGCGGGACTGCGGGACCGTCCCGCCTGCGGTGCCTCCTGCGGTACCTCCATGCCTCCGGCTGTCCCGCCTGCGGTCCCTCCTGCGCCCACCGTGACACCGCCACTCTCCTACCCCCACTATGCATCCCCCTCCACCAACGCCCCCTAGTGGAAAAAAGGAACATTCTATTATAACAGGATAGATGAACAACCTTCCCTAATTAAAAATATTATCAATCACATCTCAACGCGGAATCATACTATATGATGAAGATTAAATTTATATTTGAATTTTGAACAACCATAATTTTAATGAGTATTATTAATTAAGCGAAACAATTAAAATTTCAGTTTTTAACCATTTTATTTAGATTTCTTCAACTACAAGATGAGATTATCAATTTAACTCAAGAAAGTTAAACATATATTTGAATTTTGCTTCATAGACATCTTAATGAGTAGTATTAATTAAGTAAAAACAATAGAAAATATCCAGTTTTATAGAAAAAGACTGATTTCTTACGATTTTTATCAACTTAAGAGAGAAAACTTAAACATACATTTCAGTTTTTCAACAGCTATAACCTTAATGAGCATTCATAATTAAGTAAAAAACAATGGAAAATATCAAGTTTTATGGAAAAAGACTGATCTCTTACGATTTTTATCAACTTAAGAGAGAAAACTTAAACATACATTTCAGTTTTTCAACAGCTATAACCTTAATGAGCATTCATAATTAAGTAAAAAACAATGGAAAATATCGATTTTTATAGAAAAAGACTGATTTCTTACGATTTTTATCAACTGCAACATCAGAATATCAATTTGATAGAAAGAAATTTAAGCATGCATTCCAGTTTTGGACAACCATTTCCTTCATGAACATTATTAATTAAGCAAAACAACAGAAAATATTAAATTTTTAACTGATTTCTTCATATTTTTTTTATTTTTTTTTTTTTTAAATATAAAATCAGAATACACAACTTAAAATAGAAATTTAAAGATATTTTTTTAGTTTTTGAACAGTCATTACCTCAAAGAATTTCGATAATTGAACAATTAACAAAGGAAACTAATGATTTTTTAACGAAAAAAGACGAATTAAACGAATTTGGTTAACTTTTACTCTAATTGAAAATTTATCGTACTTTATATATACTAAGTAGAATTTTAAAATATAAACGAATAATTTAAAGAAATCCTCTACACACAAATGTGAACCTGCAGAGCATTCCTTATTACGTCATATCTAAACTAAAACTTTTTTCTGCAATCCCTCCATGCATGCATTCCAGGTAGGGGAACATAACAAAGAATTTTGACGTCACAACTTACAATGGTATACAACAAAATGTTTACGTCCAAGAAAAAGTATCACACAGAGAGAAAAAAAGAAGAGATTTAAGCTATTTATCCATTCTAGTTTTATAACAGTTACCACAACATCTCCAAATTAAAATTTGGAAGTCATAATGAGTGTAATTAATTAAGCAAATCAATAGAAATATTAGTTTTTCAGAGGGGAAAAGACGAATTTAAACAAATTTTATCAGTTTTACACTAGTTTAATAATAATTTTAAGAGGAAAAATACGAATTTGAACTTTTTTTTTTTTTTAGTTTTACACTATTTTTTCTCATCTCCAACACGGATATATCAATTTTAACAGAAGAATTAAACATATAATTTAGTTTTAACAACAAAATCTTAACAAGTGTCATTAATTAAACAAAAATAAATATCAGTTTTAAAGAAAAGACGAATTTGAATAATTTTACACTAGTATTTTCAAAAGCAACATGGAAATATCAATACTTATTCACATATTTGACTTATTCACTGTATTCAATACTATATTTAATAAATTTGGATACACTTTAAGAATTTCCTAATCTATAATTATATATTAGCTGTATATTTAATGTTACCCGTGTTTTCAACATTAGTCCATAATCGTGAATTTTGTATTTTAAATACCATCTATTCAGGTTCAGATTATTTTCACTTGAAATCATACAGAATTTTTTAACAGAGTTTGTTTTTGAAATCATTGAAGCAACTATATTTAATATTTTTAACACCAATTTTCTAACATTTTCCGATTATACATTCCTCATAAGTACATTTCTAAATGCTACAATCACTTTACATATCGAAAAGATATCATTGAAGCAACTGTATTTAATATTTTTAACACCAATTTTCTAAGATTTTTTAACATTTTCCGGTTATACATTCCTCAAAAGTATATATTCTAAACAATAGAAAATATTAATTTTAAGAATAAAAAGACGAATTTAAACAAATTTTATTAGTTTTACAATATTTTTTCTCATCTCCAACACGGATATATCAATTTTAACAGAATTAAACGCATATTTTAGTTTTAAGAACAAAAATGTAATAAGTATCATTAATTAAACAAAAAAAATAAATATCAATTTTCAAAAAAAGACAATTTTTTACACAAATTTTCAACTTTGAAATACATTTGTTTACATATATTGTTACAATATATTACTAAACTTAAACTTTTTAAAAAGTTTGAATGTCTTTACAAAGGGTTCATATTTATATTTTTCACGTCTTGACTGCATTCGAAATCTTACAACAAAAGTATACTTTTATTATTTTTATTATTATTATTATTCTAGAAAACCTAAAAAGTCATTTCTTGCTGCTTTAAACACTTGACATTTTAAAACTACTCTCACATATTCTACCCATATAATTAATCAAATTAGGACATGATTCACCTTACACTTCAAAATTTCTGAATTTTTACAATACTTATTTTCATCAAACTTTATTCTTGATCCTATATATTTTAGGAGTACAGAATTTTAACATCTGTTTTTATCTACTTATCAAAAAATTATTAAAACACCCAACAACATTTTCCAAATATGAATATTATCTTTACAGTTTAATAATACAAAACATACACGAATACAAAGTTTAATTTTTACAAACATTTCATATTTCAAACCAAACTTTTCGAAATTTTCACATCATAAGAGCAAACATTAGACGAACTTTTTAACATTAATATTGCTTAGATCTTTTCATCATAACCTTTAACTATGATAATTATCCATTTTTAGATTGATTGTCGAAAAACTGTAACTGAAATTACATAAACTTAATGTAAAAAAACATATTCTCACACAATTTCTTGAAATTCAACAAAGAATGGACTATTACTCTAATACTTATCTACATCAATCTCGACTCTCGATAGTATATAGATATTTCATCATTACATACTTACAACTCTTTTCAAACGTTTATCAGAAAATCAAGTCAATCAAAGTCTAGTATTACATACACTCAACAAATATTCAAAATTAACAAAAAAATATTTTTTTAGTCTCATCAATAAGCAGAAATTCTATATTAAAAGAATATTTTCATAGTAGTACTTATAAAAATGAGAGTTTACAAACTGATTTTCATAATTTTATCACATTTAAACTTAATTTTTATACATAAAACATTATTTAATCAAATTTTATACGTTCTAATTCAGTAAAATTCAATACTTTTTTAGTTTTTAAACCAATACCACAATATTTATTTACATCAAACTTGATTCTTTACCTTTTATATTTCCACATTACACAAGTGAGATAAATACTAACTTGGAACGAGAGTTGAAGTCAATTGATTCTATTCGATTTTCATCGTATACGCATTGCTACTACACGAAATTTCTTACTTCTATAAGCATCTAATGTATTAAAACTAATCTACTCATATTTTTAATCAATTCATCAGATGTTTCATCTCGCATTTCTGAATTATCATCCATTAAGTTGCTTAAAATATAAATACTATCTTTATAGTTTTAATGTAGTATACATGACTAATCTTGAGTTAGACCTTCCATAGTATTAATCAAATTATCATATGTTTCATCTTACAGTTAACGATTTCTGAATTATCGTCCATCTAGTTGTTTAAAATATTAATAAAATGTTTATAGTTTTTGATTATACATAGTATGTATGAATACAATCTTTAATTTTTAACAGTTCATATTTCAAATAATCTATTTTCGAAACCAAACTATGTGAATTTTACCACAATGGTTATCATCATACAGAGATTTGTGTTTCATACTTTTTCTAAAAATTATCAGATATGTACTCTTCAGAGGAATTTCTATCATATGAGTAAATAAAAAAAAAAAAAATTATATTAAACGTACAACGAAATTTGATTGCAATATACATGTATTTAATAAAAATAAATAAATAAGCGATTATTTATACATTAAACCTTTACTAAATATATATTTCTTGCGTTATACAGATGTTTCAACAAGATGAACTAAAACAGCAGCAAACTTCAGAAATTAATGATCTGAATGATTCATCCCTAGCACATGTAGCGTTAATGAATAATACATATGTAAGTACTTATATGAAAAATACTAGAATTCGTATATGTAACGTAATTAGAGTAATATAAAATGATTTGTCTTACTGCCTACACTTTAACAAATACCTTTTTACCTATATTGTTGAAGATAAATGTCAGTACTTATATGAAAAATACTAGAATTCGTATATGTAACGTAATTAGAGTAATATAAAATGATTTGTCTTACTGCCTACACTTTAACAAATACCTTTTTACCTATATTGTTGAAGATAATCCTAATTGTTTGCATTTATTTCTATTACAGATGTGTTCTATTTGCTACAAACACTTCTTAAGTAAATGGAATTTAACAGAACATACAAAAATCCATACTGGTGAAAAACCTTACACTTGGGAAGATTACCAAATGCGGTTTTCAAGAAGACGTGAATCAAAAATGCACACATCATCATATAAAGCGTCGTCATTTATATGCAAACTTAGTGAAGATATTCAAAAATTAGTCAGACGTTTGAAGAATTTAGACATAAAGGAAGATATTTAGACTATATATCCATCATATTTTCATAACACTTACCACAATATCTCAAACTTAAAATTTGGAAGACACACACTGCTGAAAAGTAATTTTGTTACCCGTGATTCTTCTAACCAGCATGAATGTATAGATATTATTTTGCAATGTATTATTTAAATGCTCACAATAAATATTCTTTTATATACATATATCGTTGTGTTTATTTTTTTAAAACCTATTACATTAATAAAATAGGTTACACACACATACATACACATAACATTTTAAGTGAAACAACACTCTCACAACTTAAAAAATGCATAAGAACATACAAAAATAAGCAGATGTATGAAAAAATATGCAAGTTTACAAAATAATTTCACTGTTTTCTAGAAATACCAACAAAAAATATTTACAATATAAAAAAATTACAAAAGTGAAAAGAAAAAACACAAATGTAAAACAAAAAAATCACAAAGTGAAAAACTCACAACAAAGTTTTTGAAAAAAAAATTTACAACAAAAATTTTTTTTACAAAAACCAAAACTTCAAAAAATATTTTTACAAAAAAAAAAATTTTTCAAAAACATTTTTCACAAAAAATTTTTTTTTCAAAATAAGTTTTTTACAAAAGTAAAAAATAAAAAATCACAACGTTAAAAAAAATGAAAAATTTTAATTAAAAAAGTGTAAAAAAAATTGCAAAAAAAGTTGCAAAAATTTCAAAAAAAGTTATGAAAAAATATCAAAAATTTTGTTCTTTTTAATACAGTATGCAATGGCGAAACCATTGTATTTGCTATTAAAAAGAACAAAATTTTTGATATTTTTTTCATAACTTTTTTTGAAATTTTTGCAACTTTTTTTGCAATTTTTTTTACACTTTTTTAATTAAAATTTTTCATTTTTTTAACGTTGTGATTTTTTATTTTTTACTTTTGTAAAAAACTTATTTTGAAAAAAAAATTTTTTGTGAAAAATGTTTTTGAAAAATTTTTTTTTGTAAAAATATTTTTTGAAGTTTTGGTTTTTGTAAAAAAAATTTTTGTTGTAAATTTTTTTTTCAAAAACTTTGTTGTGAGTTTTTCACTTTGTGATTTTTTTGTTTTACATTTGTGTTTTTTCTTTTCACTTTTGTAATTTTTTTATATTGTAAATATTTTTTGTTGGTATTTCTAGAAAACAGTGAAATTATTTTGTAAACTTGCATATTTTTTCATACATCTGCTTATTTTTGTATGTTCTTATGCATTTTTTAAGTTGTGAGAGTGTTGTTTCACTTAAAATGTTATGTGTATGTATGTGTGTGTAACCTATTTTATTAATGTAATAGGTTTTAAAAAAATAAACACAACGATATATGTATATAAAAGAATATTTATTGTGAGCATTTAAATAATACATTGCAAAATAATATCTATACATTCATGCTGGTTAGAAGAATCACGGGTAACAAAATTACTTTTCAGCAGTGTGTGTCTTCCAAATTTTAAGTTTGAGATATTGTGGTAAGTGTTATGAAAATATGATGGATATATAGTCTAAATATCTTCCTTTATGTCTAAATTCTTCAAACGTCTGACTAATTTTTGAATATCTTCACTAAGTTTGCATATAAATGACGACGCTTTATATGATGATGTGTGCATTTTTGATTCACGTCTTCTTGAAAACCGCATTTGGTAATCTTCCCAAGTGTAAGGTTTTTCACCTGTATGGATTTTTGTATGTTCTGTTAAATTCCATTTACTTAAGAAGTGTTTGTAGCAAATAGAACACATCTGTAATAGAAATAAATGCAAACAATTAGGATTATCTTCAACAATATAGGTAAAAAGGTATTTGTTAAAGTGTAGGCAGTAAGACAAATCATTTTATATTACTCTAATTACGTTACATATACGAATTCTAGTATTTTTCATATAAGTACTGACATTTATCTTCAACAATATAGGTAAAAAGGTATTTGTTAAAGTGTAGGCAGTAAGACAAATCATTTTATATTACTCTAATTACGTTACATATACGAATTCTAGTATTTTTCATATAAGTACTTACATATGTATTATTCATTAACGCTACATGTGCTAGGGATGAATCATTCAGATCATTAATTTCTGAAGTTTGCTGCTGTTTTAGTTCATCTTGTTGAAACATCTGTATAACGCAAGAAATATATATTTAGTAAAGGTTTAATGTATAAATAATCGCTTATTTATTTATTTTTATTAAATACATGTATATTGCAATCAAATTTCGTTGTACGTTTAATATAATTTTTTTTTTTTTTATTTACTCATATGATAGAAATTCCTCTGAAGAGTACATATCTGATAATTTTTAGAAAAAGTATGAAACACAAATCTCTGTATGATGATAACCATTGTGGTAAAATTCACATAGTTTGGTTTCGAAAATAGATTATTTGAAATATGAACTGTTAAAAATTAAAGATTGTATTCATACATACTATGTATAATCAAAAACTATAAACATTTTATTAATATTTTAAACAACTAGATGGACGATAATTCAGAAATCGTTAACTGTAAGATGAAACATATGATAATTTGATTAATACTATGGAAGGTCTAACTCAAGATTAGTCATGTATACTACATTAAAACTATAAAGATAGTATTTATATTTTAAGCAACTTAATGGATGATAATTCAGAAATGCGAGATGAAACATCTGATGAATTGATTAAAAATATGAGTAGATTAGTTTTAATACATTAGATGCTTATAGAAGTAAGAAATTTCGTGTAGTAGCAATGCGTATACGATGAAAATCGAATAGAATCAATTGACTTCAACTCTCGTTCCAAGTTAGTATTTATCTCACTTGTGTAATGTGGAAATATAAAAGGTAAAGAATCAAGTTTGATGTAAATAAATATTGTGGTATTGGTTTAAAAACTAAAAAAGTATTGAATTTTACTGAATTAGAACGTATAAAATTTGATTAAATAATGTTTTATGTATAAAAATTAAGTTTAAATGTGATAAAATTATGAAAATCAGTTTGTAAACTCTCATTTTTATAAGTACTACTATGAAAATATTCTTTTAATATAGAATTTTTGCTTATTGATGAGACTAAAAAAATATTTTTTTTGTTAATTTTGAATATTTGTTGAGTGTATGTAATACTAGACTTTGATTGACTTGATTTTCTGATAAACGTTTGAAAAGAGTTGTAAGTATGTAATGATGAAATATCTATATACTATCGAGAGTCGAGATTGATGTAGATAAGTATTAGAGTAATAGTCCATTCTTTGTTGAATTTCAAGAAATTGTGTGAGAATATGTTTTTTTACATTAAGTTTATGTAATTTCAGTTACAGTTTTTCGACAATCAATCTAAAAATGGATAATTATCATAGTTAAAGGTTATGATGAAAAGATCTAAGCAATATTAATGTTAAAAAGTTCGTCTAATGTTTGCTCTTATGATGTGAAAATTTCGAAAAGTTTGGTTTGAAATATGAAATGTTTGTAAAAATTAAACTTTGTATTCGTGTATGTTTTGTATTATTAAACTGTAAAGATAATATTCATATTTGGAAAATGTTGTTGGGTGTTTTAATAATTTTTTGATAAGTAGATAAAAACAGATGTTAAAATTCTGTACTCCTAAAATATATAGGATCAAGAATAAAGTTTGATGAAAATAAGTATTGTAAAAATTCAGAAATTTTGAAGTGTAAGGTGAATCATGTCCTAATTTGATTAATTATATGGGTAGAATATGTGAGAGTAGTTTTAAAATGTCAAGTGTTTAAAGCAGCAAGAAATGACTTTTTAGGTTTTCTAGAATAATAATAATAATAAAAATAATAAAAGTATACTTTTGTTGTAAGATTTCGAATGCAGTCAAGACGTGAAAAATATAAATATGAACCCTTTGTAAAGACATTCAAACTTTTTAAAAAGTTTAAGTTTAGTAATATATTGTAACAATATATGTAAACAAATGTATTTCAAAGTTGAAAATTTGTGTAAAAAATTGTCTTTTTTTGAAAATTGATATTTATTTTTTTTGTTTAATTAATGATACTTATTACATTTTTGTTCTTAAAACTAAAATATGCGTTTAATTCTGTTAAAATTGATATATCCGTGTTGGAGATGAGAAAAAATATTGTAAAACTAATAAAATTTGTTTAAATTCGTCTTTTTATTCTTAAAATTAATATTTTCTATTGTTTAGAATATATACTTTTGAGGAATGTATAACCGGAAAATGTTAAAAAATCTTAGAAAATTGGTGTTAAAAATATTAAATACAGTTGCTTCAATGATATCTTTTCGATATGTAAAGTGATTGTAGCATTTAGAAATGTACTTATGAGGAATGTATAATCGGAAAATGTTAGAAAATTGGAGTTAAAAATATTAAATATAGTTGCTTCAATGATTTCAAAAACAAACTCTGTTAAAAAATTCTGTATGATTTCAAGTGAAAATAATCTGAACCTGAATAGATGGTATTTAAAATACAAAATTCACGATTATGGACTAATGTTGAAAACACGGGTAACATTAAATATACAGCTAATATATAATTATAGATTAGGAAATTCTTAAAGTGTATCCAAATTTATTAAATATAGTATTGAATACAGTGAATAAGTCAAATATGTGAATAAGTATTGATATTTCCATGTTGCTTTTGAAAATACTAGTGTAAAATTATTCAAATTCGTCTTTTCTTTAAAACTGATATTTATTTTTGTTTAATTAATGATACTTGTTAAGATTTTGTTGTTAAAACTAAATTATATGTTTAATTCTTCTGTTAAAATTGATATATCCGTGTTGGAGATGAGAAAAAATAGTGTAAAACTAAAAAAAAAAAAAAAGTTCAAATTCGTATTTTTCCTCTTAAAATTATTATTAAACTAGTGTAAAACTGATAAAATTTGTTTAAATTCGTCTTTTCCCCTCTGAAAAACTAATATTTCTATTGATTTGCTTAATTAATTACACTCATTATGACTTCCAAATTTTAATTTGGAGATGTTGTGGTAACTGTTATAAAACTAGAATGGATAAATAGCTTAAATCTCTTCTTTTTTTCTCTCTGTGTGATACTTTTTCTTGGACGTAAACATTTTGTTGTATACCATTGTAAGTTGTGACGTCAAAATTCTTTGTTATGTTCCCCTACCTGGAATGCATGCATGGAGGGATTGCAGAAAAAAGTTTTAGTTTAGATATGACGTAATAAGGAATGCTCTGCAGGTTCACATTTGTGTGTAGAGGATTTCTTTAAATTATTCGTTTATATTTTAAAATTCTACTTAGTATATATAAAGTACGATGAAATTTTCAATTAGAGTAAAAGTTAACCAAATTCGTTTAATTCGTCTTTTTTCGTTAAAAAATCATTAGTTTCCTTTGTTAATTGTTCAATTATCGAAATTCTTTGAGGTAATGACTGTTCAAAAACTAAAAAAATATCTTTAAATTTCTATTTTAAGTTGTGTATTCTGATTTTATATTTAAAAAAAAAAAAAAAAAAAAAAAATATGAAGAAATCAGTTAAAAATTTAATATTTTCTGTTGTTTTGCTTAATTAATAATGTTCATGAAGGAAATGGTTGTCCAAAACTGGAATGCATGCTTAAATTTCTTTCTATCAAATTGATATTCTGATGTTGCAGTTGATAAAAATCGTAAGAAATCAGTCTTTTTCTATAAAAATCGATATTTTCCATTGTTTTTTACTTAATTATGAATGCTCATTAAGGTTATAGCTGTTGAAAAACTGAAATGTATGTTTAAGTTTTCTCTCTTAAGTTGATAAAAATCGTAAGAGATCAGTCTTTTTCCATAAAACTTGATATTTTCCATTGTTTTTTACTTAATTATGAATGCTCATTAAGGTTATAGCTGTTGAAAAACTGAAATGTATGTTTAAGTTTTCTCTCTTAAGTTGATAAAAATCGTAAGAAATCAGTCTTTTTCTATAAAACTGGATATTTTCTATTGTTTTTACTTAATTAATACTACTCATTAAGATGTCTATGAAGCAAAATTCAAATATATGTTTAACTTTCTTGAGTTAAATTGATAATCTCATCTTGTAGTTGAAGAAATCTAAATAAAATGGTTAAAAACTGAAATTTTAATTGTTTCGCTTAATTAATAATACTCATTAAAATTATGGTTGTTCAAAATTCAAATATAAATTTAATCTTCATCATATAGTATGATTCCGCGTTGAGATGTGATTGATAATATTTTTAATTAGGGAAGGTTGTTCATCTATCCTGTTATAATAGAATGTTCCTTTTTTCCACTAGGGGGCGTTTGTGGAGGGGGATGCATAGTGGGGGTAGGAGAGTGGCGGTGTCACGGTGGGCGCAGGAGGGACCGCAGGCGGGACAGCCGGAGGCATGGAGGTACCGCAGGAGGCACCGCAGGCGGGACGGTCCCGCAGTCCCGCCTGCTCCTGTCCTTAAACTGTTGTTTTCCTACTACTTATGCAGTACTCTTTAAAAAAATCTTAATTATATGATAAAAATCTGAATTTTTTAGAAATCGTAGAAATTGTAACGGATCAAAACGGGCCGGGACTGTTTTCCCTGATTTCTTTACGGGCCTGGCCGGGCCGGTCTCGGGCCGAACTTTTGAGTTTTACAACGGGCCGGGCCCGGGCCTGGAAATGCCGGCCCATGCAGACCTCTAGGCTATGACAGTAAAAAACTAGTCGTTGGTGGCCACCGTAATACTTACCCATCATGGATATGTATATGAAAATAAAACATGTGAAACTATTTATACAATGCATTGCAATTCATAAACAAAATTTAAATATTGTTAATATACATAGTAATGCTATATTAAAGAACTGCTGATGTACCAATTTCGACAAATTATAAAAAACGCCAAACTACTCAAGTAGTACCGAACTGCGTAAAAGAAACATCCTTATAACCCCAAAAATAATAATTCTAGTAACTAACAATTAACTGCGTCGGATTAAGCGTCTCATTTCCAATTAAAATATACTTTTGAATTGAAATTTGAATGAAATACAGGGTCATGAAAAATCGAAGAATGTGGAAAACAAGATTACAAATATCTCGGCAACTCATAATCCGATCGACTTCGTTCTATATGCAAAATGTGTGTTATTTTATTGCCTTTTACGTCCATTCCTTAGAACAAAAAAATTCGAAAATTTTTATGTACCTTTCATCAGAACGAATTTTTCGAGAGTCCGAAAAAAATAGTTTCGGATAATCGAGGTTGCTGATATTAAATAGGGTTCTTCCCATTCTTACATACTAACTACATACAAAATTTCAAGTCTCTATCTTAATTTGTTCGGGAGATAGAGCGTTTACAGACAGACAGACAGACGGACGGCAAAATTTTTTTTCTAAAAATATGTTTTTCGGAATCTCCACTATCTAAAACGTGTAAATCCGTCAAAAAAAATTTTTCGATTTTCAAAACGATTGCAAGACTTAACCTATACTACGTATAATGGGTAAGTAAAAAGTCGAAAAGAACAAAAAATTAAATTTATTCCGTGCTCCACAAGTGAGTGATGTTTTTTAGGTTTTAATATAAAGCTATTTGCTTGTAATTATATTTAAATTCAGAATTGAGATACAGTTATTACGAAATAATTAAAAATGCAGCATAACAGCGCCATTTGTAGGATGATCATGATTTACACAAAATACTAACCAACACTCATCTATTTCTGGGATTAACTAAATCTAAAGTTTTATAAAAATCCAAGCACTAGTTCTTGATGTATGGCTATTGTGGAACTTGTAAATAATGCAGTTTAACAGCTCCACCTGTTGAGCGATATACACCAAAAACTTTCCCCTCTTCGGGGGGGGGGGAGAGAAGTCGTGTGATACATCATTCTAAAGTCCTGTGACTATTCATGTGAATGCGCCCCCTCCCCCCGCCGGCAAATCTTTCAAAATTTTGCCTATATGTCATTTTTTCTAAATGTTGATGACACCCATCGTGTGCTATATTGTTCGAAAAAATTGAGCATTTATAATTTTTTACGCATTCGATGCGCCCTCCACCCCCACCAGGGGGGTACATTTCTAAATTTCGTAAACACCCGTCATGTGACATATCTTTGGAAAGGCCTTAAACTGCTTATTCATATTTTGCACGTCCGCTGCGCCATGCCCCCTCTCTGTCCCCTCCAAGGGGGGCATTTTCTAAATTTATATATACACACCTATCGTGTGGCATATCGTTTAAAAGAACTGTAACTGCTCATTCCAAATATGCATGTTTGGGGTGCCGCACCTTACTTTACCCCCCAAAGGGGAACTTTTTAAATTTTTATCCACACCCCTCGTGTTGCACATCTTTAGAAAGGTATGGAACTGCCTTTTCCTATTATGCATGTCTTGTGTGTCCTCCTCCGCTTTGCCCCCAAAAGGGGGGGAGGGCACATTTTTAATTTCTTTACAACACCAGCCGTGTGACACATCAATTGAAACATTGAGAGGTCTGCAACTGCTTATTCATATTATGCATGTCTTGTGTGTCACCCCCCACTCTGCCCCCAGGAGGGGCACATTTTTAGTTTCTTTCCACTACCAGTCGTGTGACACATCATTTGAAAAGTCTGCAGCTGCTTATTCATATTATGGATGTTTTGTGTGTCACCCCCCACTCTTCCCCCCAGGGGGACACATTTTTAAGTTCTTTCCAACACCAGTCGTGTGACACATCATTTGAAAGGTCTGCAACTGCTTATTCACATTATGGATGTCTTGTGTGTCACCCCCCCCACTCTGCCCCCCAGGGGGGCACATTTTTAATTTCTTTACAACACTAGTCGTGTGAGACATCATTTGAAAGGTTTGCAACTGCTTATTCATATTATGCATGTCTTGTGTGTCACCCCACAGGGGGCACATTTAAGCTGTTGCATAGCTTTTATCGCGGGTTTTGAGCACAGCGACCTAATCTAGAAATTCCGTAATGTGAAAAAAACCTAACACTCCGGCTAACGTTCTTTCATTTCGGCAAACTTCGGCAGAGTTCTCATTTATTCAATAAAAGAAAAAAAATTATTTACTTATCGGTCATCACGCTCAAAAAGTGTAACTTGAATTAATATCAAAGGAAAAGAAAAAACTTGAATTAATATCAAAGACAAAAAAAACTGCATAAATAAAAAAGAAATAAATTATTATAATTGCATAAGTTGATAAAAAATGCTATGCAATAGCTTTACCGCGGCAGTCTCCGAGTGCCACACGTATTTTTTTTTTTATAAAATCTGTGCCTTAGTTCTTGGGATACAGCTGTTGCTTAAATCATAAAACATGCAATATAGCAGCGACACCTATTAAGCAATTTACACCAAAAACTAATCATCATCAATTTATGTCACGGACTACCCAAATAAAAAAATTTATTAAAATCCGTGCGTAGTTCTTGAGATACAGCTGTTGCGTAAACCGTAAAAAATGCAGCATAACAGCGCCACCTGTACAGCGATTTACACCAAAAACTGATCAGCATCAATTTATATCAGGGACTACCTAAAACTAAATTTTTATTAGAATCCTTGCGCTAGTTCTTGAGATTCAGCTGTTGCGTAAATCATAAAAAATGAAGCATAGTAGTGCCGCCTGTTGAGCGATTTACGCCAAAAACTAATCATCAATTATTTATATCAGGGTCTTACCTAAATATCAATTTTTATTAAATTCCGTGATTTTTTTTCTTGAGATAGAGCACCCACAAAATGTCTATCACTAACAGATATTTTATAAAAGCATGTTTTTTGGAATCCCTGACCCCTAAAACGTGTACAATCCGTCGAAAACCAGAATTCAAAAATTTATACGAATCTAATACTTTCTTCTTGTAGAGATAGCAGGGAGAAAAAATTGGTGTTGGTAGAATAAATTTGGTGCTGCTCCCTCAATCTGCTCGGACGGGGTGATCCCCCCTCCTCTTTCACATGGCCTGAATGTCCGGATGGAAAAGATGGGGATTTAAAAGCAAAAATTCCTGAATGAACTAAGAACAATTTTGATTAATAGATTTATTTTTACTGCACAGTCACAAATAAAAGATAGAAGCAAACTTAAAAAAAAATAAATAAATAAATAAAAATATGTGTAGCACTCGGAGACTGCCGCAGTAAAGCTAGTGCATAGCATTTTTTATCAACTTATGCAATTATAATTATTTATTTATTTTTTATTCATGCAGTTTTTTTTTTTTTCTTTGATTTTAATTCAAGTTTTTTCTTTTTCTTTGATATTAATTCAAGTTACACTTTTTGAGCGTGATGACCGATAAGAAAACAATTTTTTTCTTTTATTGAATAAATGAGAAGTCTGTCGAAGTCTGTCGAAGTCTGCCGAAGTGCCGTAGTCTGCCACAATGAAACGACGTTAGCCGGAGTGTTAGGTTTTTTTCTCATTGCGGAATTTCTAGATTCGGTCGCCGCGCTCAAAGCCCGCGATAAAAGCTATGCAACAGCTTAAATGTGCTCCCCTGGGGGGTGACACACAAGACATTTATAATATCAATAAGCAGTTGCAGACCTTTCAAATGATGTGTCACACGACTGGTGTTGTAAAGAAATTAAAAATGTGCCCCCTCTGGGGGCAGAGTGTGGGGGGGGGTGACACACAAGACGTGCATAATATGAATAAGCAGTTCCAGACTTCTCAATTGATGTGTCACACGACTGGTGTTGTAAAGAAATTAAAAATGTGCCTCCCCCTGGGGGGGCAGAACGGAGGGGGACACATAAGACATGCATAATAGGAAAAGGCAGTTTCACACCTTTCTAAAGATATGCAACACGAGCGGTGTGGATAAAAATTTAAAAGGTTACCCTTTGGGGGGGAAGTGGGGTGCGGCGCCCCAAACATGCATAATTGGTATGAGCAGTTACAGTTCTTTTAAACGATATGGCACACGATAGGTGTATATACAAATTTAGAAAATGCCCCCTGGGGGCAGAGAGGGGGGGATGGCGCACCGGACGTGCGAAATATGAATAAGCAGTTTAAGGACTTTCCAAAGATATGTCACATGACGGGTGTTTACGAAATTTAGAAAAGTACCCCCTTGGGGGGGTACTTTTCTAAATTTCCCCCCCCCCCCCGAAGAGAGAAAGGTGGCAACCTTCCCCAAAATATACAACGAATACGTTTCGAATTTTATAAATAGTATTTATCGAAGTTCCGTGTAAAAAAAAAAAAAAAAAAAAAAAAAAAAAAAATGGATTATTAAAATGTTTTAAGGTTATAAAAACTATACGGGAAATTAAAATTTACTCCAAAATATTTGATTAATACTTAATTTCTAAAAATCATAAGTCTATTTTTTTGCGATATTCAACTTACTTACAACAGTAACTTTAATCCGCGATATTCAATGTTTTTAAATGGCCTGCGCTTTGGTTTTTGTCAGAATGATCTCGTATTTTAAATGGCTTAAAAACGAAAATGAAGCTCAGAATACCTATAAAAAAATATGTATGTTGTGAAGAAAACTTCAATTAACCAGATTTTCATTTCTACAACTTTTTAAAAATTGAGATTTTTTTTTTTTTTTTTTTTTTTTTTTTTTTTTAATGACCATTTTTTTTCTATTGAAAAGCATTGCAGAAGCATCGATCGATAGCCTGCATGCAGCGGTGTCGCCCCCCATCGTCAAAAAAACCGCATGGCAAAATTTTAACACTGCTTTCCCCTCCTGCTTCTTATTCCGTGGGTACAGGAATATTAATTTTTAATCTATGGCTTACGCAATATAGGACTCTGTTATTACGTAAACCACGTTTTGATCATCATTAAAATTATGTTTATTATTATTATTTTTAAATATAAAATTTATTTATAAGTCTAAAATTTTAGTCTTTGAAAATATAATTTTCCAAATAGTCGCTGTAATTTGTTAAATTCGAATTTATTATTATTATTATTATTTTCCTTTTTTTTAAATTACTTTTTAAATCCAAGAATGCAATAATAATGAAATGGAAAAATAAACATAAAATTATTCAGGAATTAAGGTACGATTCTTTAGACTATTCAGATCTATTGCGTATATTTGAAAAAGACTACTTTTTTAAAAATTTAATGTTTTCAAATAAAACTATTTTCGATGTCTTATCAAAAAGCCTATAGTTTATAGCCTCGACCTAAGGATGAATACTGTCTATCGGGTTTCTTCATTAAATATTACTCAAAATACTTTTACGTTGTTTAACTAATTTTATGGCAAATAATTACTCTTTTGAAAATGGCAATCGGAGAGAAAATCTCTTTCCTGTAAAGCTTATTTTTGTTCTATATGTAAAATTAATGCATTTGTCATATCATAGAATTGTCATATCAATCATAGAATTATATTATTTTAAACAACGAATATATATATATATATATATATATATATATATATATATAAATGTCTACTTATACGATTTGGAATTTATTCCAACCACGTCAAAAATTTCGTATTGAAGATAAATATCAGGAAGCAAGGGTAAGTCTTTATTATTTACATTTGTTTCTGGACGATTTTATATCAGCATCGCCTCTAATTTTATTAAGAATACCGCAATATATAAGTTTTTTAGTTGTTTCTGTATTGTGTTATTTTAAATGGCATAAGAAAAAATAACTACGTATACCATCTGGAATTTTTTACAACTACGTCAAGTGTTTCATATTATATGTTAAAATATCATCAAGTAAGGATAAGTCTATTACTAGCTGATCCGCCGACGGCATTGCCTGGGCGCGTGATGAATGATTCTTATATTAATCACAAATTTGTATGACTTTATATCTTTAACTCACTTTTATCCGAATTAAAATTTTTTATTAAAAAATATTGAATTTAAAGTATATGCTTTTGGTTTATTGTTTTATTGATAAAATCCATTGGTGAATTTTGTCTACTTTTAATGGTATTATATATATATATATATATATATATATATATATATATATATATTTATATATATATATATTTATATATATATATATATATATATATATATATTAGGGTGGTGCGAAAAAACAAAAGTTTTTATTTTCGAATTGCTATAGTGCGGAAAAGTTGCAATTGGTAAATACAAGAAAAACTAAAAAAAAAAATTTTGAAATCGGACATTATCTTCCGATCGCGCAAACCACCTAAAAACTCGAAAAAATTGAAAAATTCCGATTTTTTCAATTTTTTTAAGTACTAGGGGGGCTCCGCCCCCCTGCTCGCTATGCTCGCCAACCCCCCGCGTAATCGCTTCGCGATTCCAAATTATTGGCTACCCCTGCTTGCTGCGCTCGCCAATACCCCATGGTATGAATAAGCAGTTGCATACCTTTCAAATGATGTGTCACACGACTGGTGTTGTAAAGAAATTAAAAATGTGCCCCCCTGGGGGGCAGAGTGGGGGGGCGACACAAAATACATCCATAATATGAATAAGCAGCTGCAGACCTCTCAAATGATATGTCACACGACTGGTGTTGTAAAGAAATTAAAAATGTGCCCCCCTGGGGGGGCAGAGGGGGGGTTACACACAAGATATCCATAATATGAATAAGCATTTGCAGACCTCTTAAATGATTTGTCACACAATTGGTGTTGTAAAGAAATTAAAAATGTGCCCCCCCTGGGGGGCAGAGTGGGGGAATGACACACAACACATCCATAATATGAATAAGCAGTTGCAGACCTTTCAAATGATGCGTCACACAACTGGTGTTGTAAAGAAATTAAAAATGTGACCCCCACCCCAGGGGAGAGCAGACTGTGGGGATGACACACAAGACATCCATAATATGAATAAGCAGTTGCAGACCTTTCAAATCTTGTGTAACACGGCTGGTGTTGTAAAGAAATTAAAAATGTGTTCCCCCTGGGGAGCAGAATGGGGGATAACACACAAGACATCCATTATATGAATAAGCAGTTGCAAACCTCTCAAATGATGTATGAAACGACTGGTGTTGTAAAGAAATTAAAAATTTGGCGAAATATTACAGTTATCGCCAAGTTGGCGTCACTTTTAACAACTAATTTTGGTCGCCAAATCTGGCGATATATCGCCAAGTTGGCGACAAACTTGACGATTGTTGGCGATGGTAACCTTTCCTCTCTTTATGGTAACCCATACGGCGATGCATAGACGGAGCCCTTTCCTGATTGGTCTATTCGACTCATGGAAGGAGTGGACAACCCGGATTCGTTAGTTCCGGAAATCTTCCACATCAGCATCATTCCAGGAGTCATTCCTTTTAAGGCTAGTTTTTTTTTACTATAGAAGGATTACATATACATATATTTTATCACTATAGTGATAAAAGTTTGCATATTGTACTGTTTAATAATAATAAAAAAATAAATTGCGTTTAAAGAAAATCTTCCGATCGCGCAAGCTCATTAAAAATCAGGAAAAATTCAATTTTCAGTCATTTTTGATATGTTAAGAAAATAATTAAAAAAGCTCAGTTTGCAGTCTCATGTTAAAATTTAAATGTAAATTAATACTATTGAGCATGTTATGCTATTTTTGAACAACCGAGATCTTACCACAACAAGATCACTGCAAGGTTTAGTAGTTCTTCAGGGTTTAGAGTTTCGCGCGCATCCTGTTAGCCACGTTGCGAAAAATCGTTGAAGTCGCCTTACGTGTCCACATGCTTCTTTCCCCAACCTCGTCCACTTGCACAGAGCGCCATTTCGTATCAGAGAGCCCGTGAACGAATTTCGTTTGTTAATTGGATGTATTGTGTTATTAAAAATACATTAACATGTGACAGGGACGCATATTTCAGATGTGTATATTGCTGGGACGATTACTGTTTCTAAACCAATAGGAGAGCGTCATTATCACGGTCAAGTACATGCCCACACAGTTTGATTGACAGGAACTCGTGGACAATTGACGGTGCTAATTATAACGATAATCTGTTGCGGATGAAAGTGAGCTGACTGGCTGAATGGTTAGAGCGTCGAGCTTGAAACCGGAGGATATGGGTTCAAGTCCATCGCGGGCCGAGAGTCCGTTGGTGATTTTTTTTTTTTTTTTTAATTATTGGAGGCTGTCTTTTATTAATAAATAAGACATTTAAAAAAAAATATTTCAAACCCTTTTAATATTCTAAATATCGTTCCAAAATGATTTATATATATATTAAACAAATGGGAAAAAAAGTATTCTGCGAAAATATCCGTATAAGCAAAATTCTTACTTTAATTTTTATTTATTTATTTATTTCAGGATCAGAGGAAGTATAATTTCTAATTGAAATAAATAAAATTCAGTCATTTTGAAAAAAAAAAAAAAATTCTTTCGTACCTTTAATTTTTAATTACCGAGTACAAATTCAAACAATCCGAGTACAAATAAATAATAAACACACACGATCAATTGTCCACGAGTTCCTGTCAATCAAACTGTGTGGGCGTGTACTTGACCGTGATAATGACGATCTCCTATTGGTTTAGAAACAGTAATCGTCCCAGCAATATACACATCTGAAATATGCGACAGGGACACGGATCTGGATACGTCGTTGACAAAGAAAATTACTAGACAATCTTTTCATTGTCCTATATTCGGTCATCCAAGAGATTTTCTGCCAAATATTCTTCCAACGCACGAAGATGTTCTTCAATGCTACTTTGAGGAGAGGTCTCTATTAGCAAGTAAATTCAACATCATTAAAGTGAGTTTCTCATTTGTCAGCAATACAGTGGCACAAAAAATAAAATATATTTATTAGAAGGCGTCAATCCAAAAAGTGTTTGATAGTAGAATCATTTAGCTAATTAATGCCTACTACGATAATATTCTAAACTAACGAAATCTTATATTCGAGACAAGGAATAGCCAAACCGTATAAAAAAGTTTGATGAATTTAAAAAACAAGAAACTCAACTGTGTGATATTTGAGCCTGCAAACGTGTAATGAATTTATATTGCTCCTGTAAAAAGTCACGAGATCTGAGGGAGTGTCTAATTGAGAATAATTGTACGTCTCGAAAACACAACAAAATTCCAGTCATTGAGCATAGATTTATCTACCTCCAGAGAAAGGACGGAACGGGAAAAATTGGCACTAAAGTTAAAAAAAAAGGGGAAAAAAAACTGAGTACAAGACTTGGAAGACGAAACTATATATTGAAAAGGCAACCTTCCAAATTTGTTGAAGCGAAAATAAAAGATCTTGAGCATTTAGATGAAATACATGAGAATTTTAACGCTAATGTAGGTATATGTAAAATATCATTACCATGACGGATACAGCCTATCAGATTTAAGAAGAAGAAATTACCATGGCAAATGAAAGTGGAGTTACAATCTACATCTTTACATTGCGATCGCAATGGTGTATCTGACAGTGCAGGTGCTTCTAAAGCGCTGAGTCTACTAGAAGATATTCCTGTAATAAATAAAACAGATGCTTTTCAAGTTATTGACCTATACAAAATTAGAAGAAAACAAACAGAAAGAAAAATAAAGAATACTGCCCAGCTAAACTGATGGCATTGAGCTCACAGGCTACAAATACTAATTGTACATTAAAGCCTTATATTTTCAAGGGTTAATTCCGTTCAAAAAAAAAATTAAGAAGGGGAAACAGCTCTCCCCTTTCCTCTTTTTTTATACTTAATCATTGAACCTCCTATACTATCAAAGACATGCTTTATCATATAAAAAATCTATATCCAAAATTCAGAGCAAGTTAGATAATTCTTAATAAAAACCCATTTAGCATTTATATAATTTAAAAGGAGTTATCCCCCTCTTTTATACTTAACCATTAAACTTCCAAAACTATTCAGAGATTTGAACGAAATCTGAAAATTCTGCTTGAAAAACCCATTTATATAAATTAGGGGGGGGGGGCATTAGAACCCCTGTTCCCCCTATTTATACTTATTCAATGAACACCTAATAACAGTCACGGAATCGCCTGATCAGAATGATCCTAATCTAAATTTTGAACGAAAACATAATTCTGCATGAAAATCCCATTTATATCAACTAACGGGGGGGGGGGGGGGGATTAGAACCCTTGTTCCCCCGATTTATACTTATTCAATGAACACCTAATAACAGTCACGGAATCGCCTCATCAGAATGATCCTAATCTAAATTTTGAACGAAAAATTAATTCTGCATGAAAATCCCATTTATATTAACTAACGGGGGAGGGGCATTAGAACCCCTGTTCCCCCTATTTATACTTATCCAATGAACACCTAATAACAGTCACGGAATCGCCTCATCAGAATGATCCTAATCTAAATTTTGAACGAAAACTTAATTCTGCATGAAAATCCCATTTATATCAACTAACGGGGGGGAGGCATTAGAACCTCTGTTCCCCCTATTTATACTTATTCAATGAACACCTAATAACAGTCACGGAATCGCCTCATCAGAATGATCCTAATCTAAATTTTGAACGAAAACTTAATTCTGCATGAAAATCCCATTTATATCAACTAACGGGGGGGGGGGGGCATTAGAGCCCCTGTTCCCCCTATTTATACTTATTCAATGAACACCTAATAAGTCACGGAATTGCCTCATCAGAATGATCCTAATCTAAATTTTGAACAAAAACTTAATTCTGCATGAAAATCCCATTTATATCAACTAACGGGGGGCATGAGCCCCCCGTTCCCCCTCTTATACATATCGAATGAACTCCAAAAACTAATCAGGGAAGCGCCTTGTCAGGATATACCTATATACAAAATTTCAAGTGGATCGGATATTTTTATCATGAGTTATCGCGTTACGCACATACATACAGAACGGACGGGCACATAAGCTCTCAGGCTATGATAGCCTGTGAGCTAAAAATTACGGCAAAATCAAGTGGATTCAGAAGAACCACATGACATACATTTTGATTTAAAAAAAGGACGATTATTTAGTTATCCTCCTCAGTCCTGAGACAAATATTACGATGGAAATATACACTGTTAAAAATTACTATAAACCAGGGCTCGAAAAATCTATTGCCCGACATGCCCGGGGCATGTAAAATTATCGATCGGGCATGTATTATTTTTATCAACATGCCCGAACGGGCATGTATTTTTGAAAGTACCACATTTAAATTTAAATAGGTTGGCATAAGCTAAATCATGAAGAAGAATGATCAAACTTCGTAAATTAATGGACGCCTTACGAAAAGTAGACATTTTATTTACAATACTATCGGTCAGCGCCGGAATACGACTGAGCTTTCGTCAAAACAAGTGAAAATAGAAGAGGAGCTTTGGCCGTGTTCAAAAGCGGCTTTTTTTGTGCGCGCGCGCTCAGAAGATTCTGCTTGGAGTAGGTACTATCGAAGAAGAGAATTTTAAACTTATTCAATTATTGTATTATTTTTATGGTTCAGAATTGGTAAATACAAATACCATATCTCTTTATCCTTTCAAAATATGATTTTCGTAACAGAAATACATACCTGTGACCACTCAAATAAAATTAAAAGTATTCCGGAAAAGTATCACGTGACCTATTTCATGTAATTAAGCCCGATTAGCATTTAAAAAATGACAATCAACCCTGCTCAAACCTTGACGCGCTCGGACGCGCGCGACGCAAAAAAAATGATGGGCGATTTGATCACGTGATTGTGCGTTTTGTGCTTATCTGTTATTGGTTGCACGTTGTTTGTTGTCAAAGTTGGTAGGTTGACTGATACAATTTAACAATTGGTGATTTAATTTTTTTAATAATTTAATTTTTATTTATTTAAAAATCATTTATCAGTTGCTTTATACTTTTCGTATTAAATAATAGAATACTGTTGATTCTATTGTTGTAATTAATAGAATGCTGTTGATAAACCAAGGTTGAGATATCCACACGGGGGACTAGCTAAGGGGGGGGGGCTACCCTCCCAAAACATTGACAAATGTTGTTACACTTTGCAAATTTAAAACTTTTATGTCAAATTTAATTAAAATTTTAATAAAAACTGCAATACATTTTCTATTTTTGATAGAATTTGCAAAAGTTACAACTCTAATTGGGAATATTATTAATTTTTTTACAAATAAGAATTGTATTACATTTTCAAAGTGCGTTAACTTGGCAAAATTATAAAACGAGTTGGCGAATATAAAAATTTGACTTGACAATATTAAGGTTTTCTCCCCCACCAATAAAAAGTCTTAGCGATGGCCCTGTATCCACATATTACAAGACTGATTTGTAATCTACAATACTGGATTGATTTCAATGGAATTTGCATTGTTAGTTAGATAATTTTTCAGAAGAAGTTTTAGTATGTATATATTTCTTATTTAATGATTGTATATTTTAATACCGTGTGGATAACAGGCCAAAATATGTCATAAAATATGAAAAACAAACGACATCCGAAATTATGTTAGTATAAGCAAAACACTTATTTATACTTTTAATAGAAAAATTATAAACATTCTAATCATACTTTATTCATTATAAAACTAGAAGGCAAACTCCAAATATTTCACTTCTTTAAAATATATGTATGCAGATATTCTTAATTTAAAAAAATGTATATCTTTTACATTTTGCTTTTATAATATTTTCCATTTTGATTTTAACACCGTAAAATATCCACGCATGCATTATATTTGCATCCTAATCTCAATAAAAAAATTACTTCTAAAATTTTCAAAAAAAAAAAAAAAAAAAGAACATTAATAATTATTTTATGCGTATATGGATATTTTCGCAGAAAACATTTTTTTTCATTTTCTTAATATATATATAAATCACTTTGGAACGATATTAATATCGTTCTAATTATCCTTTTAATATTCTAAATTTGGAATATTAAAACTTTCTCCGCAAAAATCTCATTTTCTCATATTTAAATAAGTATTTTATTATTATAATAGAAATACATGTGCTTCTGTATTATTAATATAAAATTTACCTTTAATAAAAATGTCTTATTTATTAATAAAAAGCAACCAAAAAAAAAAAAAAAAAAAAAAAAACACAAACCAACTTTTGGCCCGCGCAGGTATCGAACCCGTATTGTCTGGGTTCAAGCTCAGCATCCTGACCATTCGGCCAGCCAGCTCACTTTCATTTGTAACAGATTATCTTTATAATTGGCACTACAAGTAATTACATCCTTGATCTGTTCTCCATCTGTTACTGAGCGAACAGTTACAGTAATTGGTGGCACAGTAGCGAGGACTGAACGCACATCCCACCAAGTATAAGTATCCACTCCATGTCCGTGGCTCCTAGCGTGCGCGTGCAGCGCGCGTAACAGCTGAACACGGCCATAGCCTTTGCTGCGCACATCCGTTGCGCGTACACACCTTTTCTCCGATGGAACGGCAGAGAAAGACTCTCCGCTAGCCGCTACCGCATTGGCTGCCAGGATAGAACGTCACTCACGTAACTAAGTGCCGTGATCGCCGATGTACCAGTGATTCTTTAATAACGGTTTTCAAAAGTTATGGAGCAACATATTTACCCGCGAGCAATGGCGGCTCGCATAATGTACGCTATTGACGATTTGAGAAGGTTAAAAACAAAACATAACACGTAAATAAACTTTAAGTACTTTAACTAATTATGAATAATCACAACATCGGTAACAATTATTATGAATGACATCGCAACTTTTTCTTTCACATCGACATCCCCCCCCCCCTTCATTTTTCGCGATCGGTTATCAATAGTCATCAATATTAAAACAATTCTCGAAAATTATTTTTTTTCAGTCTTCTGAAATTTGATTTATATGTTTTATATTAACTAAATGTAACAGTAATTTATAATATAATAAAAAAATGTGTAATAAATTCCATGATGTAAATTTTATTTATTAAATGAGAATTATTTAATAAAGAAATCTCTAATCATACGAGTTTGATATTTCCTTCAATAAAAAATATTTGGTATGTATTTTTATGATTTTATGAACTATGATATATAAAAAATACCAGCTTTAAAGTTACAATCATAAAACTTAGAAGTACAAAAAAGTTGGGCATGTAAATTTTTTATTCGGGCATCTATTTTTCCCTACCACATGCCCGACTGGGCATGTAATTTTTTTCAAATTTTTCTAGCCCTGCTATAAACCATCTTCAAACATGTATCATTCTACATATCAATGCGTGTTATATGGACGCATTTAATTGAAAAGGTCTAGAAGTATTTTTAACGATTTTAGGAGTATTTAAATTCTTTTAAAGGATTTTCTTTAGTTTCTCGTACAGGCGCTATATTCGTGAAGAATATTTGACAAAAAATCTCTTGGGGATGACAAAATATAGGACAATGAAAAGATTGTCCAGTAATTTTCTTTGTCAACGACGTATGCAAATGCAGATCCGTGTACCTGTCACATGTTAATGTATTTTAAATAACACAATACATCTAATTAACAAACGAAATTCGTTCACAAGCTCACTGATACGAATGGCGCACTGTGCAAGTGGACGAGGTTGGGGAGAGGACACATAGGGCGACTTCAACGCTGTTTCGCAACGTGGCTAACAGGAGTTGCGCGAACTACTATACTAAACCTTTTCGGCCTGCAGTGATCTCGTCGTGGTAAGATCTCGGTTGTTCAAAAATAGCATAACATGCACAATAGTATTAATTTATATTTAAATTTTAACATGAGACCGCAAATTGAACTTACTTAATTATTTTCTTAATGCATCAAAAATCACTGAAAATTGAATTTTTTCCGATTTTTAATGAGCTTGCGCGATCGGAAGATATTCTCTAAACGCAATTTATTTTTTTATTATTATTAAATAGTACAATATGTAAATATTTTTCACTATAGTGATAAAATATATGTATATGTAATATATTTTTTAAAGATTCTGAAATATCGAAATTTTTCAATTTTTTTGAATTTTTAGGTGGTTTGCGCAATCGGAAGATAATGTCCGATTTCAAAATTTTTTTTTTTAGTTTTTCTTGTCTTTACCAATCGCAACTTTTCCGCACTATAGCGAATCGAAAATAAAAACTTTTGTTTTTTCGCACCACCCTAATATATATATATATATATATATATATATATATATATATATATATATATATATATATATATATATATATATATATATATATATGACGATTTAAGGAGAACTCGAATTATTTCCACTGGTTAAAAAGAAACACACAGTCATGGCAAGCGAGGGAAAAAACAAAATAAATAAATAAATGTAGAAGATCCAATAATTAGTCATGGGCTGCTGTAAATTCATTTATTAAATTCGTAATAATGAGGAAGGAAAAGCTCCTTTTGCAAAAATTCCATCATTATTTCAGCGAGCTGTCCTCATCGAAGAAGCAACCCAAGAAATCTTCTTTTTCATCTCGAGACTTCCACCTTTTAAACTAAAAAGAAAGTTCTGGAACATTCTGTAACCTCAAACCATCATTCTTTTATGTAAACAGAATTCTTGTCCAGCTACGAGATTATTTTCCACAAACGATAAATTTATTTAAAAAAAAATATTATTTAACCAATTTATAATTGACTCAGAATTTTAAATATCTTAGGCAGACGATTTTTATAAATGATTAATTTTAAGAGAAAAAGAAAAGAAATGAATTTATTAATATGCACACATCAAAGATTGACGTAGGAAAAATAAATAAATAGATAAAATAAAATAATGATATTTTTTGAAAGGTATGGTTTTGGAATAAATTTAATAAGACTTTCTTAAAAAGGGTTGATAAAAACATAGAAGAAATCAGTTTTATTTGGAATATTAAGATATAAAGTTTTAATTAAGAATATTTTTAATTTAGAGCCATCTTTTTAAATTTACGCATACTGGAATAATGTTTTTTAAGGCAAATTAAGAATTTATATCGTCTGCATAAGGATTAACAGATTAGATTTAGAAACAAGATTTTAATTTAATAATTTGAAGTAAGTACGGAATATTATTATAAGAAAATTAAGATAGTATAAAGGTTAGTTTTGGCGAAAAAATTTTAAATTTGTAATATATATGTATTTTTTTTTTTTTTTTTTTTTTTTTTTTTTTTTTGCCTATACGCACCGAAAACGAGGGAAACCGCGACGAAATAATCATACCTTTTTAACCATTTGAGCTCTGATGGTAGAATTTTCTACCACATAATTTTAATTCCGACATGTCACAACGGCACCAGAAAATTTGACCAAATTTATTTGAAAAAAGTTTAATGCATTTTTTCGTATATATCGTTAACCGGTTTTTTTTCTTTGAAAAATACTGGTGTCAATGTGACATTTCGAATTTTGAAGAAATTTACCCACCGGAGCTCAAAGGGTTAAGTAATTTCGACGAAACACTTCAGGTTTGATTTTTCTAAATTTTCTTTTCTTTTCTTTTTTTTTCTTTTTTTTTCTTTTTTTTTTTTTGTAAAAAAAATTACACGTTTGAACATATCAAAATTTTTGTATGTGATGTAAATATGTTCTATTTAAATGCTTTAAAAAGCTTGTGTTGAAATACGGGCGTTTAGTTACTTATAGCATAGGGAAAATATCATCTCGGTGCGGTAAGAAGTGACCTATGTTTGCAAGTGCATTTCATAGAGTTGAAATTATATTTTTAAAATCGATTGCACTATCGGTTAGAAAAAAAGTTTCAGCTTTAAGTATATGTTTTCTGTTTGTCGGTCCTCTAAAATTGCGTTTTAGATGGGTGGGTGAAACCGCGACAAAACACTCAAGTTATTGTGGATTTTATCAAAAATTTCCCAGATTTAATTTTTTAAAAACTACTATGAAATGCTCGGAAAAGATTGTGTTAAAATACCGACGTTTACATATTTTTGGCGTAGAAAAAACATCGCCATGACGCGCGCCTGAGTTCGCTGGTGTATTTGAAAGGGTTAAAATCAATATTTTTTAAAACCTATTGCATTATCAGTTAGAAAATTTCAGCTTCAAGAGCATAATTTGATTTGTCCACCGACATTGTTGCACTCTCACATTAGTGCACACGATGATGTTTTTTACCGAATCTACGATCACCCCTCGTACGCAACGCATATTCACAGTATCCGCAAAGAAATTCTGCGGGAGGGTTAAATTCTGCTGATAGGGATTGGCCGACGCGTTTTCACGTAACTTGGCGATAATTATACTTGGCGTAGCGATAGACGCTTCCGTCGAGTTTGATTTCCTTCGGAGCCGAGTACAAAGTAAAAATTTGTATTTAAAAACTTTTAAAGAGTACAGCTTTCAGTGAGACACGTTCCATCCAATGCAATGCTGCAAGAGAAAAGTTACTTTGTATTTGTACTCGGTTCGGAAGGAAATCAAACTCCTCGACGGAAGCATCTATCGCTCGCCAAGTATAATTATCGCCAAGTTACGTGAAAACGCGTCGGCCAATCCCTATCAGAATTCAACCCTCTCGAAGAGTTTCTTTGCGGATACTGTGAATATGCATATATACAGTGTCTCACATAAGTGATGGGATACTTGTGCTTTACAAAAGGAAACTAATCAAATAAATTAAAAAAACATGTACACATTTTTTTGTGGGTGTGTTTCATACTTAAATTTAGTAAAGATTATTACATAACATACATTTTGTCAAAATATTAAAATATTAATTTAATAAAAATACAAATGTTTAGAACGGAGCAAAAAATAGCTCACATAAGTGATGGGACACCATTATATATGCAACAAAAATCGTCTGAAATAAGCAATAAAAATATTTTTGGGGGTTTTATTTTTACTTAAAAGCAATTGGCAATAATTTATAAAATCGTCTGCAGTATTTCTCTCCAGTTTGTTTTGGAATTTTTGTGTTTTTTAGCTCTGTGTAACCATGAATGCTAAACGAAAAGAAACTTCGCCTGAAATTCGAAAATTAGTTATTAATTTGCATATTGAACGTGGAAACTCTATTAGAAAAACTGCTGAAACAGTTAACTTGAGTCGATCAACAGTTTTCAATATCATTAAACGATAGAAAAAGAATCATATGATTCAGGATAAAAGAAGACCTGGCCTACCATCAAAGCTATCCAATGGAATAAAGCGAATTATCGTTCGAAATATAAAATAAAATCCAAGAAATAGTGCTTCAAAAGTTGCTGCTGATTTACAAGTATTATATGGAATAATTGTTAATCCTGAGACTATTAGAAGGGTAATTCGATCTGCTGGATATCACGGTAGAGTAGCCAGGAAAAAATTTCTTCGTAAGTGAAAAGAATAGAAAACTCAGACTAGCTTTCTCAAAATCCAACATAAATAAGAATTCTGATTACTGGAATAAAATTACATTTGCTGATGAGAGTATATTTAATATATTTGGTTCTGACGGTAGAATCTTGGTGTGGAGAAAACCCAGGGAAGAATTTCGCAAACAGAACTTGGTACCAACAGTAAAACATGGTGGAGGAGGAGTTATGATATGGGGGTGTATGTCGTCCGCTGGAGTTGGTAATCTTGTTTTTATTGACAGTATAATGGATCAGTACAAGTATATTGATATTTTAAAGCAAAATTTGAAATCATCAGCACGAAAATTAAACCTTCATAACGATTTTAAATTCTACCAGGACAATGACCCCAAGCACACTGCTCTGAACTTTAGACTCTGGCTGCTATATAACTGTCCTGAAATAATAAAAACACTACCACAATCTCCAGACTTAAATCCCATCGAGAATATTTGGCAAGAATTGGAATCAAGAATTCGCAAACCACCATTTCTTCAAAACAACAACTAAAATCGGTGCTTCAAGAAGAATGGGGTAAAATCACTCCAGAAATCACAAAAAAATTAGTCGAATCCATCTCAAAAAGATTAAATCATATTTTAAAAGTAAAAGGAAATCCAACAAAATATTCAAACCTTTTAAAAAGTAAAATTTTTGGATAAATATTTGATGGAAAAGTAAGTGTCCCATCACTTATGTGAGCCATTTTTTGCTCCGTTCTGAACAATTGTATTTTTATTAAATTAATATTTTAATATTTTGACAAAATGTATGTTATGTAATAATTGTTACTAACTTTAAATATGAAACACACCCAAAAAATTTTTGCACATGTTTGTTTATTTATTTTATTGCAGTTTCTTTTTATAAAGCACAAGTGTCCCATCACTTTTGTGAGACACTGTATATATGTATATATATGTGTGTGTGTGTGTATGTGTGTTAGAAATATGATTCTATGTGTCAATAATTAATTTATAACAAGCTGGAAATTGCATGTCAAGCGTTGAAAATGAGATGCGTTCGTGCTATAACAAAGTTCTAAAAATATTCAGATTTTGGTGTACTATGTACAGTTTTTTGGATACAATATAGTGGCCAAAATCTTCGGTGTATCCCTGTAAATACTATCTGCTTTTTATCAGCGGTGTAGTCGCAAAAAAAAAAGCAGAGGGTATACGCAAAAAACAGAGGGTATACCCTAGACTGTATACACTGTACCTTTTAATACCGTGTAAATAACAGACTAAAATGCATCATGAAACAGGAGCAATAAATGGCACTCAAAGTCATGTTAATGTAAGCAAAATACATATATAATACGATCAGTGGAAAATTGATAAGCATTCTAATCATACTTTATGCCTTACAAAACTAATATATTTTTTAAAGAGATATCTCTTTAAAAAATATAGGTGCAGATATTTTTAGTTTAAAGAATGTGTATCTATTGCATTTTGCTTTTTATAATATTTTTATTGTGTATTTTAACACCATAAAATATGATTTGCATCTTAAACTCACTTCTAAAATAGGGGAGAGTGTTGCACCTTGGAACAGTTTTCACATTTTAACTTTTTACTCTAATGATTATATAGTCCGATTTAAAATTTAAAGACAACATTTCAATACACCAACATATTTCTCTATATACTATATTTTTAGAAGTTCAGGCAGTTTGAAAATAAAAAATTGCCACTCATTTAACTTTGCTATTGCATTCAATAATTGCCACTTATTTACCTTAGGAAGGCAAATTGTCCCGAGGTATATTGGGACACACTATGTTGTACCTTGGGACATACTGCATAATTCAGGTTATTATAACTAACTGTTAATTATAACTAATTAATGTACAGTAGCTAACACAGAATCTATATCGTTCGAATCAATATAATCGTTCGGATCTATACAGGGTGTTTATAAAGTCCCGGACCCATTTTGATGTTTAATAACGCATAAAATAATGAAAATATAAACAAACTTATGACATTTATTGATGGAATAACTCATATATTTTCTTTTTTAGGTTTGACTATCTTTACTTTTGTAAATATCGTCTGCGCGTGTGGTTAATTTCAGATAATTTCATTTTCCAGTATAAATGTCTGTATTTTTTAAAATATCGTCTGCTTATTAATTGCATTTTTCTCTCTTTTATTTTTTGCAACTATTGCAATGATATGTTTACTTTTGATGTGTTTGTTCTATGTTACTATGTATGTGATGTTTTATTGGAGCGGATATTAAGGAGAATGCGTACACCAAAAGAGAAAGCACAGATTTTATGGTGGTTCATGGAAACAAAATCGATAGTGCAAGCACAGAGAAATTGCAGAAGAATTTACCCAAAAAGATCCTCCATCCAAAAGCAGCATCTTGCGGTGAAAAAAGAATTTTCTAGAAAGTTGAAGTATCGCAGATAAGAAACGTTCCGGACGTCCCTGCACAAGTGACTCTGTTGTTGAGCGTATCAGAGACACATTTTCACACGATGGGGCACACGTGGAAGTTCATTGACAAGGATCATGAAACTTTTTGAGTCTATTTAACTAAATTTATATTATTAATTTTGATCTATCTTTGTTATTTTATGAGTTATTAAACATCAAAATGGATCCGGGACTTTATAAACACCTTGCATTTTATGTGAATTCAAGGACCCCGAACAGTTCGAGATTCATTCGCTTCGAGATTTCATATAATTAGTGGCCCCGGTAAAAAAGAAGGGGTCCTCAGCACACCTGTTATACGCTGCCGTAGGCACCAGGGTAGGGAAGGTTCAGGATTTGTTTGCCTCGAGGTTTTTAAAAAAAGGACAGGACCGCTAGAGGGTCGGCACTGGATGCACAGCACGTCTGATATAGCGGGGACACTGTTCGAAGTTCGTTCATTGTTTTTGAGATTATAGTACAATATTTTGTAGAATAACAATAGAGTAGCGGTTAACTGCAACCAAACTGTTTATATAAACTTGATACAGGAACTCTATTTTCTAATTTAATCTGAAATCTACAACTCAACTCTATGTTATGTTTTCTACAATTCAACTCTATGTTATGTTTTTCTACAACTCAACTCTATGTTATATGTTTTTCCTACAACTCAACCCTGTGAAACCAAGATACTTTTTGCCTGTAACCGTAATGATGCTCACTCTGTTCTTCCCGCTTACCTGATGTCGCTTGGAGCTTGGAGCTCGTCTTGTCAACCTATTTTTGAGAATTAATATAATGTTTTAAGTTAAGTTTTGTCCTGGATTTTATTTTATGTGCACCTACAGCAGCTAACATGTCTTCATCTACCAGCATTTCAAACAAAATATGTGGCTATCTTACCTAGCCACCAAAGTGGTGACCCGGACGTGATGATCGGTAAGTCCCATTATTCATATATCTTGTAATCATGTTAATTTTCTATAGTAGCAAAATTTTTTTTATGTCAATCATGCTAATTTCTGAATTAAATTCTTTCGCTCTGTCACTGGTGCTCTAATTCGGCTCAATCCTATAGCGTGTAGTAACAATTTTTCTCCTCTCAATGCATTGTATATAATTTATTTTGTGTTTCTATTTTGTGTATTTATATATATTCTCAATCATGCCAGACGATACTTTTAACGAAAGTGCTAGTCAGGTATCTCATGTAGGCGTTAAACCACCTCCTTTCTGGAAGACGAATCCATCATTATGGTTTTTTCGCCTCGAAGCCCAATTTGCATTGGCTAAAATCACTTGCGAAGTTACAAAATTTAACCACGTGGTCGCGGCTGTTGACGCCGATATTTTGATCTCCGTGAGCGATATTATTACTAACCCTCCGGGCGATCGACCTTACGAGGCGTTAAAAAAACGATTGATCGATTCGCATTCCGAGAGTGAAGAATCGCGGATCCGCACATTGTTGCAGGGGGTAGAGATCGGCGACTTACGCCCATCTCAGTTGCTGGCTCGCATGAGGACCCTGGCTGGCACTACCGTAGGAGAACCACTCTTAAAATCGCTGTGGCTTTCACGTTTGCCCACGACTACACGCAGTATTGTGGGTGCACTGAATGAGGATTTAGCAAAACTGGCTCCTGTTGCTGATAAAATTCATGACTTAGCTATATTTCCCCAAATAAACTCAGCCTCTAATGTTCCAAGCACCTCAAATGCTCATACTTCGTCCCTTGAGTTACAAATTGCACAGTTAACTCAACAAGTTAGTGAGTTAACAACCAAAATTAATCAGCGGGGCCGCCCAAGAGGGAATTTTCAATCACGTGATAGGAATTTTCGGCGCAGCCGATCCAGAAGTCGTTACAAAGAATCTGCCAATAATCATTGTTTTTATCATACAAATTTTGGCTCTAAAGCTAGAAAATGCTCAGCTCCCTGTTCTTTTCGCACGGAAAACTAGACCGGCGATCGCATCAGGGCCATAATCGCGACCGCCATGTTAATCGCATTCTTTTGGCCGACCCTACCTCAAAATTAAATTTCCTCGTCGACACTGGGGCTGATATTTCAGTTTTGCCAGCAAATTATTTTAAACATAGTTCTATTGATGAGGGTTTAGTACTTTATGCTGCAAACGGAACAAAAATTCAAACATTTGGCACAAAACGTTTGACCCTGGATTTAAATTTGCGAAGAAATTTTACTTGGTCTTTCGTCATTGCAAAAGTGAATCAACCAATCATTGGTGTTGATTTCCTGAAAAATTTCAATTTACTTGTTGACGCAAAGAACAATTGCATAATTGATGCAGAAACTCTGTTGTCATCACATGGGAAAATTGCCAAAGTTTTACCTGGGAGTAGTACCTTAAGCGTACTTCTCGGCCTTACCAAATTTGATAAAATTTTATCTGAATACCCTGATTTGACTAATCCTTCACGTGCAAGCAAGGAAAATAAAGCTCCGCATATTTATCATCATATAGAGACTAAAGGTGCCCCTGTCTTTTCTAAACCGCGTCGATTATCGCCGGAACTCTTCAAAGCAGCTCGTCAAGAATTTGAGTTTCTAATGGCACAGGGCATTGTACGACCATCAAATAGCCCGTGGGCAAGCCCCCTACATATGGTTTCCAAAGCTGATGGTAGCTGGCGCCCATGTGGAGATTACCGTCGTCTGAATGCTTCCACTATCCCTGATAGATACCCATTACTCCACATTCAGGACTGTACGCAACTATTTCATGGGAAGCAAATTTTTAGCACATTAGATTTGGCTCGTGCTTACCATCAAATTCCCGTTTATCCCGAGGATATCCCAAAAACTGCCGTAACAACCCCCTTCGACCTTTTTGAATTTGTATATACCCCTTTTGGTTTAAGAAATGCTGGCCAGACTTGCCAACGTTATATCCACGAAGTTTTAAAAGGATTAGATTTTTGCATTCCATACTTAGATGACATCCTCATTGCATCCAACAATGAGGAGGAACATGAATGCCATCTCCGACAGGTCCTTGATCGCTTGAGTCAACATGGGCTAAAATTAAATCCGGCAAAGTGCATTTTAGGAAAAACTTCAGTTTCTTTCCTTGGTTGTCTCATAACACCTTCTGGTGTTCAACCACTCCCCCAGAAAACTCAAGCTATAGTAGACTTCCCTAAGCCTCAAACAATTGTTGATTTAAGGCGATTTTTAGCTATGATAAATTTTTATAGACGCTTCATCCCTCATGCTGCCCGTACCCAAGCCCCTTTACACGAACTGTTAAAAGATTCTAAAAGGAATGACAAACGTCCTGTGCCGTGGAATGATATTTTGGCGCAGGCTTTTGACACTTGTAAAAAAGACCTGATAAACTGTGCAACTCTTGCGTACCATGCCCCGCATCAACAGCTGACCTTAAGTGCTGACGCTTCGGATATTGCTATTGGTGCAGTGTTAAATGTTGTAGATGATAACAAGTTATTACCTCTCGCCTTCTTTTCACGTAAATTGAGCCCAACCGAGCAAAATTACAGCACCTATGACAGAGAGCTCCTTGCAATTTATTCGGCTGTTAAACATTTTAGGCATACATTGCAAGGAAGGCATTTTATAATTTACACCGATCATCGTCCATTAACATTTGCATTTTCTAAAATGTCTGACTCGAGTTCCCCTCGTCAGCTCAGACACCTAGATTACATTTCTCAATTCACAACTGACATTCGGCATATCTCCGGATCCCAAAATATCGTGGCCGACACCTTATCTCGCATAAGTGAGATAAAATTGTCCTCAGCAGACTTTGCATCCATGGCTGAAGAACAGGCAGGCCAATGGCACTGAATTGACAGAATTATTGTCCAGTCTTGACACATCTCTTAAGTTTGAAAAGCTGCATGTTTCTCCGGAAACTACTTTATACTGTGATATCAGTACTGGAAAGATACGTCCATACGTAACACAGAAATTTCGCCGCATAGTATTTCAAATTCTCCATGATTTATCGCACCCTGGCATCAAAGCCTCCCAAAAACTTATTCAGCAAAAATTTGTTTGGCAAGGTATGGCCAAAGATATTGCTAATTGGGCACGCTCTTGCATGAGCTGTCAGAAATCAAAAGTCCAACGGCACACACATAGTCCACTACAACAATTTCCTGCAACATCTGAGAGGTTCGCACATGTCCATCTTGACATAGTGGGACCGTTGCCACCTTCAGAAGGGAACAGCTATTTGGTCACATTTGTTGACCGTTTTTCCCGCTGGCCAGAGGCTATACCTGTGCAAGACATTACCGCTGATACCATTGCCAGAACCTTCGTAAACCATTGGATTGCAAGGTTTGGTGTTCCAAAGATCCTGACCACTGATCAGGGACGTCAATTTGAGTCCCTCCTGTTTTCGTCTCTTAGAAAAATCTTGGGCATTCATCGTATCAGGACATCCCCATACCATCCAGCGAGTAATGGCCTTGTCGAGCGCTTCCATCGCAGCTTGAAGCAAGCTTTGAAATGCCATAACCAAGCCCGATGGACAGAATCCCTACCAATTGTGCTTCTAGGTATCCGCACCTCATTCAAGGAAGACCTTAAAGGTACCTGTGCCGAAATGGTGTATAGATCTACACTATCTCTACCTGGTGAATTTTTGCAGCCTTCAAATCCCTCAGAACTGTCTAGCGTTGATCCTGCAACTTTTCTCCAGACTCTGTGTGACACCATGCACTAGTTAACTCCAGTTCCCACATCTGCACATACCAGAAAAACTCCTTTTGTGCACCCTTCTCTGGAAACTTGCACACATGTCTTGGTGCGCAATGATTCCGTAAAACCTCCATTAACACAGCCATATAATGGACCTTTTCGAATAACCAATCGCACTGCTAAACATTTTACTGTGCTTATTAATGGTAGAGACGCCGTAATTAGTGTGGATCGCCTCAAACCGGCATTCCTTCTTCAAGAGGATGTCACACCTGCATCTCCAGTGACCATTCGTAAGGACCCGCCAGCTCAGAGTGTAACTCATAACGACCCTGTTGCAGTGACACCACCTGCGCCTTCTAGAACTACAACTCGTTCCGGTAGAACTGTGCGGTTTAATCCCCGCTACCTGTGAAAGTGTCAGTACCTATGGTACTTGGGGGGGAATAATGTAGCGGTTAACTGCAACCAAACTGTTTATATAAACTTGATACAGGAACTCTATTTTCTAATTTAATCTGAAATCTACAACTCAACTCTATGTTATGTTTTCTACAATTCAACTCTATGTTATGTTTTTCTACAACTCAACTCTATGTTATATGTTTTTCCTACAACTCAACCCTGTGTAACCAAGATACTTTTTGCACTAGCGTCTAGCGACAGCAAGATTCCTAATGGTAGGACTTAGAAAAAAATCCGCCGAACTTTGCTCTTAGGATTTATCCCTAAAGAGGGATAATTTGCTTTTTTAGACTTTTGTATTGTGCTGCCATCTGTTAACAGAAGACTAAAGTTATAGTTAATTAAAGCATTGCATTATATTGAATATTGTGGCAGATAAAAATAAAATAAATTATCAAATACATTTAAATTATTTATAACGTTAATATTGATAGTTATTTAAAATATCATTTTGACTATCGTGGCAGATAAGGAAGAAATTAATTATCAAAGACATTTAAATTAATAATAATGTTAAAATTGTTCTTAATTTAAGTAATTCTTGAATTTATGTAAGAATTATTATATTCTGGTATTCAGACTTTGAAGGCACTTTCGTGTAAGATCATCTAAACATTCTAATTTATTATTTCATTTTATTTATAACATAAATCATAAATTTATGTGGAATAATTTAGGATTAATATTAGTTTAAGTAATTTATCCAAAAAAAAAAAAAAAAAAAAAAAATGCTATGCATTCCAAGATAGTAAACAAGCTAATAGTCCCAGTAGTTTTCTTAGTAATTGATGAAAATGCTTACTTTAGTTTAAGGCACTTATTATATAATAAGTGAGCATTTTATTAATAATGCTCTCTATTTAAATATTGCTTGAATTTATATGGTAATTATATTGTAGTTTTTAAAACCATATCTGCACTTTTTTGACAAGATAACATTTAAATTTAAAATATTAACTTAATTTTAAATTATTATAAATTTTATAAGATTTAAATTAATTATAGATTTAAGGGTGCATTCTAATCCAAACTGCTTAATTTCTGATTTATTTTTAAATTCAGTTTTGCTCTCAAACGCATCAAACAGACAAAATCTCCTATTTAGAAAGTACACAATGTGCTGTGCTTGTTAATTTTTGAGAAATGCAGAAAATATTGCAAAACAATGCTGTGAAAATGGGCATTTTGAACCGAATTTTCTGAATGGGAGATCTGGGAACAAAAAAAAAAGGGGCATACTAAGAAAGTAATTTTTTTATAAATCAAATTCTAATGACTATAGCGAAAAACGAAATTACATGGCATCTTATACATCTCTTCAAAAATCACTTTAGCAAGATTCATGTTTCTACTTTTAAAAATGAGTCATCACAAAACTTTGAGCAGTTGAGGGTGGAAAAATATTTTTTTCGAATACATCATTAATAATGGTCTCTGTTAAAAAAATTCTTGAAATTGTGTGGCAATTACATTATGGCATTTTTAAACAATAACTACACTTTCATGGTAGCTGAACATGCTAATTTATTATTAAATTGGAATAATTGGCATAAGTAAGTTAACTAAAAAAACAAAAACTTTTTTTTTTTTTTTTTGTCAAGGCCATGTTTTTCTCGTGCATGTTTTGAAAGATTACTATTTGTGAAATAATTTTTTCCACACTCTACGCAGGTAAAGTCCACATTCATTTTCTTTTCAATACATCTTCTACACTATAACAATTAAAAAAAATATCCTTAAAACAATCGTACAAACAACACAATATTCTAACGAAAAGCGAGTTATCTCATTTTCAAAAAGCCATGCCAGGCGCCGCTAACGATGATTTCCCTAAACATTTGAAGAAAGAGGGGAAAATCCCTCTTTAGGGATGTTTCAAATTTCGCAGATTTTACTCAAAGTCCTACCATTAGGAATCCTGCTGTCGCTAGACGCTAGTACTTTTTGCCTGTAACCGTAATGATGCTCACTCTGTTCTTCCCGCTTACCTGATGTCGCTTGGAGCTTGGAGCTCGTCTTGTCAACCTATTTTTGAGAATTAATATAATGTTTTAAGTTAAGTTTTGTCCTGGATTTTATTTTATGTGCACCTACAGCAGCTAACATGTCTTCATCTACCAGCATTTCAAACAAAATATGTGGCTATCTTACCTAGCCACCAAAATAGCATTTATTCTAATGAAACTCTTTTTGAAGGAATTAGGAAATAAAACTCAAGTTTTCATCATTGGCAAGAATGTCAATGCAAATATAAAACTTTCTTCGCAAAATATCTTATTTTCTCACATTTAAATAAATATTATATTATTATAATAGAAATACAGGTGCATCTATATTATTATTATAAAAATTTATCTTTAATAAAAATGCCTTAGTTATTAATATAAAGCAACCAATATCTATAAAAAAAAAAATCGAAGCTTTTAGACGCGAAGGCTTCGAACCCATAATCTCTAGTTTTGAACTCAACGCTCGATCCATTCGGCCATGAATCTCACTTTTGTTTGCAATAGATTATCTTTATAATTATCCTACCCCCGTAATTAATCAAATCCATGATTTGTTTTTAATCTGTTCCTGAGCGCACAGCACCGAGTACTGAACGGTTATTCCATCCGCGATAAGGACCCACTCCATTTTCCTGCCTCTTGAGTTCGCATGCGCAGCGCGCGTAGATTCCAAACACACCTTGAACTTACCCACATGGAACAAAGAATATAAACGGGAAGGAAAACCGGTTAACAGAGGCGAGCCGAGGCAAGCCGAGAATTCTGGGACAAGTGTGACCCTGAACTGCCGGCAACCTTGGCGATTTTTTTTGATTGGCGATAACTTGGCATGTGTTTTACCTCTCGCCGTAGAAATCACAACATAAAACGTCGAGTGTAAGAAAGGCCAAATAAGCGATAAATGCGCCAAACAGTTGCCATTCCTTAGGGAATGCTGGGATATGGGTGAACCTCACAGAAATCTGGTGGCATCGACGATCACCCTGCTCCTAATGGGAAAGAGGCTTCGTTTTCCTTCCCGTTTATATTTCTTCTTCCATGCTTACCCATAGTGAAATCACTTTCTATCACACTGTGAAGTCACTGTGAGTTCACAGCTAAATAATAATGAACCAGCAAAGTGAAATCCTTTGTTTTGCTTTCTGCTGAGAGGTTACCGCAAATTTTAAAAGTTTCGGTTTGTTTGATTGTCTTATTTATCATTATTTTTGTATTGCAACGATTTTGAAATTTTATATCTAGCTTGTTATGTCTTCTATGCAGTAATAAGTTTTTATTTCTTTCTGTAGTGATTATTTAAGACACTAGCCTTGAAAATTTCGATATCTCATATGGTATTATGTAACTAGATGCATGTAATAAATCGCCATCATTCGTATTGTTTTCATTTTATTTAAAATATAAACCTTTCACGCCTTTAAGTCATGCCTCATTTTATTATCAAAACGTTTTAATTATTTAATTTCTTAGATTTCTGATTGGGAAGTGCTAAATGTAATGCTATTATTAACAAAACGGAAAAAAAAAAAAAAAAAAAAAAACCTTGGCGAGATTTCTGTTTTGCTAACATAAAAGTATCCGTATTTTATGCAAGCATTTTGTATATCTGTAAACTACAACAGTGCTGCAGTGTTTAAAAAAACTAATTATATATTTGAAAATGGGTTATTTGAAGAAAGAAAAAAGCCAAGGCTTGAAAAAAAAGAAGGAAAGAAAAAAAACTCTATTAATGGGTAATCTAAACACGTGTAAACTTTTAATTAAAAATATTTACAAACTGTAAACAATGTTTTTTTTTTTCTTTTGGCACAGATGTCATATACGCACCACATTTGCACGTGTTTTTTTCCCGCCAATTTGGGAATTTCCCGCACATCTGTGCCAAGGAGAAGATCAGTTAGTTATAAGTTTATAAAACGGTTAGCAAAATAAGATGGGAAAAATTACAGATTTCAATGAAATGTGCTGATTAAATGATGCAACTGCATGCATTCAATATGGCTATAGGTATTAAAATTTACAATTCATTGTGAAAATTATGTTTACTGTTTTCTTACTTAAGTTTTTTATTTGTAACTGTTTATGTATCGTTTCCCTTTTTATTGAATTCATGTTTATTTACTGTTATTTTTTATTTTAATTCTTTTAATTATTTTTATCATAATGTACATCAATAATTATTTATATGAAACTGTAATTTATTTATTTTTATTTCCTTTTTAAAATACTAGAATCTCTTTTATTTTTTAACTTTATTTTATTTTTATAGTGCAGTAAAAAAATCACATGCTGTTATTTCATGCAATTTCCAACATACATTAAAAAACAAAATTTTCACCAAATTGGCAGGGGAAAAAACACGTGCAAATGTGGTGCGCATATGACATCTGTGCTTTTCTTTTTTTTTGGCGTTATTTATTTATTAAAAGTAAAACAAAAAGTCCTGAAGTATTTCTAATATCTGATGTTAGTAAATCCCTTAAATCAAAGAAGTTATAAAATAGTAATATAAATCTCCATAAATAATTGCACTGATGTATAAGCTTTAAAATGGTACTTTTTTAGAGAGCAGTTGTGAGTAATAATTTTATAATTAATGTACTGTCATAAAAGTAATAAACTTTTAAAAATCTCATTAAAAATTAAAAAATAAATTATCGTAATTAGGTTGAATTTTTCTTCTTTTTTATCCTTTAAACTTTAATTTTTTTTTTTTTTTTTTTTTTTTTTTTTCAAATGTATTGATATAGGTTATGTTTTATGTAAATATTTACTTGCCCACTGTCAATATATATATATGGGTCATTCCAAAAATAAAGCACCCTTTGGTGTCCTGACACTTTGTATTGTTATATTTTCTAAAATTTTGTTTCAAAATTAAATTTAAATATTGGAAAATATATTTTAAAGATATTTTTCTTTAATGCAATTTTTAAATTTGAGATAAATTCCATTTATTGTTATTCAAATAGCTTCCTTAATTATTGTGTCCTGTAAAAAGCCATGTCCCAAGAACAATTTTTTGATTTTAAGCCCTATTTTTTTTACTATATATATCGTTTAAGTTATCTTTCAGGGTGTTTTTTATGTCTTTGTAGTCTTTATATTATCCCTATATACTTTAAATATTTTTTGTAAATATTTTTTTTCATTTTATAAGAAAAATTCACGTGTCCCTTAATTTTTGTCCCCTGTGTTACCGCCACATTTTTCTTAATATTAAAATGAGAATTTGCAAACTAAATATTGTTAACAGTAGTCATTCATGTACTTTTAGAGTTAGTGTTCATCCTAGGTAGTCATTTTCCTCATTTGTTAAATTTTGAAGAATATTATCTAAGAAAAGGTGATTTTTGAAGGTGGGTGTGTTTTTTGTGTGTCCCCTGTGTTACTATTGATTTATTTTGATTAATTATACATTTTCTAGTTTTTTGGCATTTAAATTGTAAGTCTTAGTTAAAAGAAAATATTCCATCTAATTTTAAATTGTTTCTATGAAAATAGTAACACATGGGTGATAATTTATTTCATTTTGTCTCCTGTGCTACTAGTCCCCTGTGTTACCATGATATTGGTAACCATGTTGTTATATGACAAAAAATCCAAGTTTAATAATGAAATGCAACAGAATATCCTGTTTTTTAATACATTAGTTGGTCTATATCAGAAATACATTTTTAATTAATACATAAGTACCCTTTTAAGATTGTTAAATTTTTTATGTTCAATTAAAATGTCCCCTTTGTTACTTTATTGTCCCCTATGTTACTGACATTTCTTTTATCAGAACAAAAGAAAAAAAACTTTCTTATGAATCAGTTTTATAATATGCACTGGCTAATATGTATAAATAAGTTTTACTATAATTTTATTATATTAGAGTAATTTTTACCAAGTTATATAAAGTTTTATACAGGGAGAATACAAAAAAGGTAACACAGGGGACATAATATTCCTATATCGTGAAAAAATATATACATAAACAAAAAACTACATGGCACTGAAAAAGAACATTTATATCAAAGTGTTAATATTGTAAAAGCAATTCTCTATTTTAATAAGAAAAAATGAGAAGGTTATTTAAAATATGGTAACACAGGGGACATATTTCAGCCAATGTGTCTGTGTTTCTAAGTGTAGTGATAAATATTTTTTAAAAAGTGTGCTGCTGATATTCAATTTCTACTCTTGAATATGTACACAACCCTTTCAAAGATATTTTTATTTCATTTTAAATGAAAAATTTTTTGAAAAAAAAATCTCTCAAAAAGGACCTTTATTTTTGGAATGACCCATATATATATATATTTTAATTATGATTTAGATTTGTTTAAACAAATTTGATTGAATAGTGTAACTTTCAAGTATAATTAAAAGGGTTTTTTGCAATCTTTTTCTGTTTTAGTTATTCATTATTTTTCTTTTTTAAATAATTTTAATCATTCTTTTTGTGTGTTCTTTATTTTTAAATGTCTTAATAATTTAAAAAATATATTTTCTTATGATTAATTAATGAGTAAATTCTAATTTAATGTATGTTAAAATTATATTCCATATTTTGTTTTGCTACTGCTAATATTCATTTTAACTTAATCTTATTGAAAGATTTTCCTATAATGTTAATGTTATTATAATGTAACTAAATTTTGAATAATAAAACATTTAAAACTTTAAAATTTAAGTATATTTGGTATGATAATCATAAAACAGTTTACCAGCATTATGAGTAAAGTTGTCATTCTTGTTTAAAAACTTTTCACCTATTCTTTAAAGTGAAGAGGTGAGAATATTTATTTATTGAAAGTAAATAAAGTGTAAGAAAAATGGTAAATAGGTAATAATATTCATTACAGTACACTGCAGGGTTGGCAGGTTTCTTCCGCAGTGGAAAAAACCGGCCGGAAGAAATAGGTTTCTTCCAAGTGGAAAAAATGGAAGAAACTGTTTTTCTCCTAAAATTTACCATATACTTCCAATTTTGTAAGATATAATAAATATTTTCTTCCTGTAATCTTATATGAATTAATTCCATTGGACCAAAACAAATTTAGTTAAATATATATGCTAAATTAATAATTACATCAGTTTTTTAGCCAAGATCACTCACGACACCTGTCTAAAGATATTCAACCATTGGCTAAATGAAAATAAATTTTATCCAAAATTAAAATGCATGAAATTAATTAAATGTTATTCATTTCAATTTAGCCAGCACATTTTTTTAAATATTTAAATTTCTAAAACTAGTAGGGATTCTTTACCAATTGTACAATGAAACCCATTTAAATAAAAGCTTTTAATTTACATCAATTTTATTAATTAAGTAATATACAATAATTACTGTAATATTAAAAGCTGAATATTAAATTTTTAATAATATTGTATTAATCAGAGATTGTTCAAAAATATGGTTTCGTTTTTGGCCCAAAATCCGAGTTTTGCCAAAAATGGGATTGAAAATTTAGCTTGACTGAAACTCTCAGAATTAAAAATTCTTGTTTCTTCCTTTGGAAATTTTCAACATAAGTCATTGATTTGAACTGTATCAGCTCTAATGAGTATATTGCAATGAACTTTGTTGTTTATAATTATCAGTCACAGGGGCGTGCCAGCAGTATCCAGCGCCTGTGTGCAGAATTTCAGTTGGCGCCTTATATCCCTCCCTCCCATTCAAAAATAAAACTTTATATTAGATCGTCACCTGCTTATTTACAAAAAACAAACCAAGGAAATTTCGATTGTGGCGATATGTTTGTGGAAGTCTGTTGAATAAACATTCAATCTTTCTGGCAGTCTAATAATGCCATAGTTCAAAAACGTTTTTGATTTGATAGCAAAATACTTATCGAAGTGATTTTTTATGTCTTTCAAAGAGTTAATTTTGTTTTGGTGAAGAGAATATTTGACAGAAACAAACAAATAATAGTCGGACGGAACAATGTCCGGAGAGTAGGGAGGATGGGTCAGAATGTCTCAATCGAATGCCTCAGTGCCAGTTGAATTAAAAAATAGCACATGAATTGTTTTTTTCGGACACTATAAATGGGAGAACAAATAGCTTGCGTTCGACAGAACTATCCTGATCCACCTTCCCTACTCTTCGGATATTGCTCCGTCGACTATTTGCTTTTCTCTCACAAAAATTCTTTTCACAAAAAATTTTAATTGTTTGAATGACATAAAAAATCATCTCGGTTAGCATTTTGGAACCAAATCAAAATTGTTTTGGAAAGAAGGCATTATAAGACTCCTGGAAAGGTAGGAGAAGGCTTGTTGAACAGAATAGTATATTCTTTAGTAAAATCACGCTGTTTTCGAAATTTGAAAGGGTTATATTTTGGCAAAAAACAAAAAAAACTTTTGGGACAAACTAATAAAAAACTCTGTCAGTATCTATAGATGCATAAATTGTATCCTGCTAGAGTTTTATCCCAGTTCAAATAAAGTTTTTTGAACTAGAAAATTGTTTAATAAAAAGCGTCTTGTTTCAACAGGATTCGTATTTTATTTCATTTATTAAATAAATTTCTGATTCAAAACATGCGTAAATTATTTGAAAAATAAGGAAGGTTGGCATATATATAAATAAAATTTGAAACATAATAAAGCCCGTGAAAATAAAATCTGTCTGCATCAGAATCCTACATTAAACGGCAAAATTCCATTGTACCAAAGAAAATAAAACATTACAATAACATTAGATTGCATCCATTCTAATAGAATAAAGTTGTTTGTCATCTCTAATTTGCATATCTATATTAACCTTTAACTGATGAGACAGAAATTCTCACACAACTACAGTGAAGCAATCTATGAGACCGTGCCATCGAAAGATGAATAAAAAGCACTAAACTTTATGTATAGGGCTGTTATCATTAAAATTCACATATTCAAAAGTCTCTGATAGTACTATAGTCCAAATGAAACAGAATTTCAATAGTGTTTGTAGTTGAACTGTAAGTTAAGTGTTAAACTATAAAAATCGAGAAAAAGCAGTGGTCTGTGAGACCGGCAACACCAGTTAAAGGTTAATAAAAGAAAGACGTTTGTCTTTACTCTGCGTGAATTTTTATAGTTTAACCCTTTTCCCTTGAGAGGTGATTCTCACTAACCACTAGTGCCCCGCGTAAATGGGTGCTCTGGACACCAGTATCTTAAACTAATTTTCTTCGCTTTATCTAATGGCCGAATAGTCTGTGATAAAAGATGGCGAAATAAACTTTTAGATATTAGAGGTGTCCGAAGCAATTGGCGTCCCGATTTATGAGAGACACTTGGCAGCTCTAGTTGTGAGTGATAGTCACCTCTCGAGTGCAAAGGATTAGCTTGTAACTTTCAGTCTAAGTACAAACACTACCGAAATTTTGTTTAATTTGGAACTTTAGTAAATACTATCAGTAAAGATTTTTGAGTAGGTGAATTTTAAATATGACAGCCCTGCACATAAAGTTTAGTATAAAAACACCATCCTTAGAGTTAATCGCGCCTTTTATTCATCTTTCGATGGAGCGGTCTCACAGTAATTGTATGAGAATTTCTGTCACATCAGTTAAAGATTAAGAATATTATTTTTTGCCGGGCAGGTCGGATAGTAAGATAAAGACAAAGAATTTAAAACTCTTATTTCATAAATCTATATATTTTTTCGTAATACAGTGACCATATTAGCTGTTAACTTATTTATGTCTAAATTAAAAATTTTGCCATTCTAGTCTCACAAGCGTCTACGGTTATATGTAAAGCTAATAAGAGCTGACATTTCAATACTTTGAATTTTATGTTTTGTATTGAAATGAACATCACAGTTATATTTGTTCAGTCTATGACTGAATACGAACCCTATGAAAGATGTACAAGGAAAGGCCGTCCCTCTGAATCTTTGCAAGAGTAAGAATCTTTGGACATTTATGGCCAAATTTAGCCTATTTTTTCAATCCCCTTCTCCTTAACAAAAGTTTTGCTTCCGTCAGGATGATATGTCCAGAGTACAAGAAGTATAGATAAAAAGTATTTGTACTGCTCAAAAGTCTGTGGTCCTAAAAGACGTATAATTTTTGGCCAAATAAATAATAATCTCTACAAAAGTGATCATGTCACAAACGGTTGATGCTTACCAATTGAAATTTGTTTTATAACTGAGGTTAGTCTCTCGAAAATAAAATCTTTACAATGATAATATTATGGCTTATGCACAGCACACTCCATAATATTTCAGGTTTTAAGTTGTTTCTGTAATCATGGTAGATGTCTGTGCGTGTCCGTACCCGGTCTAGAAAAATGAAAGTAAACTTTCAAATGAGTCTAGCCGAGCCGGCAGAATAAAGACAACAGCTGTGCCGATATAAAAATTTACACGTAACTGATAAAACATGATATTTTTATGGGTATAATTATGAATAAGTATAATAGTGGTTGGTATAATAGAGGTTAGTATAATAGTGATGTTGGTTTAAAAACAACAATACCGAAATATAACATATCCAGATTAGAGATCGGCATTTGACTGCTACATCGGGCTTGAGGCCAGACTGAAGACGCTTATGACGCTTCAGTCTACCGCTATTCAGGGGCTTATTACTACAGAAAATTTTTTTATCAATATTTCCGAATAATAAATTTCATTTTATTTATAACAGGACCTCTGCAACAAGGCGAAGATTGCTATTTAAAAAAAAAAGTGAAATTTAATTCTTGTGGTAATAAAACTGTACTAGGCTTTAACACTACTACCGTGAGATAAATGTTGAATGTTTTCAACAACCTTGCGCCTTTCATCGTTTGCAACTCCATGAGGTGCGCTTCTTTTTATTGAAATGTTGGACTGGTCTACGTCTAAGTTAAATTATTAGGAAACACAGAAGTCGAATAAAACAAAGTAAATCTATATTATAAAGGCCAAACGTATCTGTGAGTAACGCATACGTCATTTTACGAATGGCAACACTTATATATGAATGGCACACTGAAATTTCGCTTTTTCAATTTTGTTACTGTAAATTTTTAACTTATATATATCGCACAGTTTCAATCGTTACACCGTTGTACAGGGAAAAAATGTACTTTTAAATTCAATTTGTTTGAAAGCTGTAGTTATATTTATTTGTGAGATATTAATTTTTTTGTAGTTTTAATTCAATTTTTCTGGAGGTGGCAACTTGTGTACTACATTTTTGTGTCAAGTAAAGGGAAAATAGCCAAAAAGTAAAAAGAAAAAACAGGAAATATAGTTGCTGGGAGTGATGCAAAAAATTTAATCCTGAAATCCTTTAGCCATGAGATTGAAAATCTCTGTCCAAAATACAGCAAATTATATTACGGAACTTGGCGATTCTCTCCAGGTTGAATTTTCTTCACCGAGTTAGACAAGTAAATAAAGATTATCTTGGCAATGATTGCAGGTTTAAAATAATATCAGGTTTCCCAAATTTTTGCCCAAAAGCTTTTCAATTGTAATAAAATTTTATTGCTATTCTACAAGACATTATACTGTAATTTTATCAAAATAACATGATTTGCTTAATGTAATATTATTATAATATTTAGCCAAACTTACTAAAGTAGACAATTATTTTAGTTCTTTTTTGTTACACGTGATTTTACCAGAATAAAAAGGCGAAACAAAATTATTTAATCTTTCTTTCTTTTTCTTATTTTTTATGTAATTTATTTTTTACTTTATTTGCAGCAAATTTTTATTTTCCAAATATGTTTCCAGAAAAGAAAAAATATGTGTATATTTTTCACATAGAAAATTGATACGAACTGGAAAAAGAAAAAAAAAATGCCGAAATGAGATTTTATAATTCACTAATATCTAAGGTTTAAAATGCAATTGAATATTTGGTTTAGCAACATTATAAAAATCATATTACGCGTGTTACACGGAAAAAATGGCATCTTCTTTGTCCGCTGAAGTCAGGCAATGTTTGTGTAGTTTAATTTATAAAACAAATTTTGAATTTGTCATAGTGTTAACTTTGGAACAAACTTTCTTTGAAAAAATGCATGTGCTGTCGTTTCTTTACTTTTGCATTTTACTATGCGCGTAAGATTTTTCATATGCGCAACATATCTATCTAAATTATAACGAACAAAGGTGTCCGTTCGTAGCACTGCTGTCATTTTGCGAATGGTAAAATTTCACGATGAAATCACTTTTTGCAATTTTCGTTACTGCAATTATTTAATCTTCTAATCATCGTACATATTCAATTTTTATTCCGTTGTATAGGAAAATAAATCAATTTACAATTGCAACTCGATTGAAAACTGTATGTTATTTGACACACTTATTACGACTTTATATTTTTCAAGCATTTCATTTTAATCTCTATCATGTATCTCCATTAAGAAATACTAATACACAATTTACACACAAGTTTATAAATATTGTACCGGGTAATTTTTCATACTGAAATTAGAGCTGTGTGAATCAATAAGAAAAAGAATGGTGAAAAACACTGATAATATAATTAAAAACCACAAATGCAACATGTAATCAGACAATTTACATTTTTACACTGCCAAATAAGGAAAAGTGCTTTTGAATATAATTTGTTTGAAAACTATATTTCAGCTTACTGATTGGCGTAATTAAAAAAAAAAAAAAAAAATCAGGTGTGAGCTATTTTTAAATTTATCTCTACTCGATTTATGTAACTAAAAATTTATCTAACTCGATTACGAAAGATTAATCTATTTGCCCTTAAAACAATGCAAAGAGTTCCGCATTTGTTTCCGGCTAATATACTATAGCAAAATTAAAACTTTCTTGAAAAATAATTAAACAAAAATAAATAAATATAAGTTTAACAGACATGTATGTGCTCGAAGCCCTGAATGATCAGAAACAAAAGTACTGCTCGGCTAATAACTTCTGTTATGCGTCTAATACCGAAATATGACTTTTGATAAATACAAAGCTTTATTTTATTTTATAATTAATATTTTCAGTTTAACCCTTTAAATGACCTAGCCGTGTTTTTCCGTCGTGTAATATTTTAATTCAAAGGCTGATTTAGAACAAGTTTGAAATAAATTTTAATTTCTTCAATTGTGTAAGATAAAAAGATATGTAAAGTTATCAAAAATAAATCTTCATACTTATATTTTTTACAGTTATTATTTTATGAATTAAACATGAATGGAAAAAGTTGCAGGACGCTAAAGGATTAAAAATGCATTTTTGATGTTTGCTGACAATCTAAAAAACATGTTGAAAATTTATTAGAGTTAAATTTATAAGAGTTTGCAATTTTAAATTTAAGAAGACTGTTTTTATCTTTACTGTGTAACTCGGGAAGCCCGGGTTCGATCAACTAGTAAATAATAAAAAAAATAAATATATATAAAAAGTTTGTCTTAGGTAAATTTATAAAATTTAATTCAGATGTTAAGAAATTGAGATACATTTTAGGTTAATAACATTAAGGATTTTTTTTTTAAGTACTTTCTCTCCAACTGAAATCTTTGGCGCCTTTACTACTTCGGCGCCTGTGTGCGCCGCACACTTCGCACACCGGGTCGGCACGCCCCTGATCAGTCATGAGTTAGCAAAAATCTTATAAAAAAGTTTAAGCATTTTGACATACCCATAGATATTTTTAGAACACTACAGCATTGAGGTATTCATGCTAGATGTTAGTATAAATAATTACAATTACAAATTTTTTTATTTACTGTGTTGCATAGTTTAAAATAAGATATTTTTATATGAAAATTAGTGGTGTACCGAGTAGTACTTTGGCCGAGTACCGAGTACTCGGCCACTGACTACTCGGCCGAGTACCGAGTAGTTGTATAATAAGAAAATAAAACACTGATGTGCACATAATGTGAGCTTAGGTGTACATATATAAATATACCTGTGTACACATATCTATAATATACAAATATAGTATAAATAAATTAACTCATTAAATTGGAAATTTATTTGTGCACCTTTTAAAGACAATTTTTGACAGTTCAAAACTAATAAAAAAGGAGAATTGATACATGACAACTACAGTTATTATCTAATATAAAATTTAAACATTCTTTAACCCTCCAATTTATTCCAACCATTGAAATCTGTCTATCAAAAATAAAAATGTTTATTGGTTACTGTAACAATTCATTGAATAATGCAAACATTTCATATTTATAACTGTCTGTACCTTATTTTCTTTTGATTAAAAAAAATGTATTGGCTTTGCAGTTTCTTTTCATTTTTCATGTGTACAGATTATATCATGTTATTTTTACTTTATTATTTTTTAAATATCTCAGTAAAAAACTAACCTTTTTCAATGAAAATTATAAATGTGTAAATTAAAATTGCCTTAAAAAGCAAGCTCTAAACTTGATGAGTTTAGGTGATCTAAAACTTGAAAATCCACCAAAGAAACAAAAAATAAGTATGAGAATACTAATGTCGACGAACCAAAATAGAAAATGCTAGCAAAAAGTTCATCTATTTTCTGGCAATGTTTTGGGGGGAATTGTGAATGAACAAAAAGATTGTGGCACTAGTACTAATTTAAAATCACCGCATGAAGAATTGGTACAAAAAGAGATACAGGCTTTCTTAACAGAAGACATGTAAAACTGACACTCCATTTGCATGGTGACGGGAAAAAAAAAAAAAACTTTCCGATTATGTACAACCTTACAAAAAACTCTTATATGCACCTTCAACAACTGTTTATTCTGAACGTAATAGAGGCCGGCTAAATTTATAGTAGTAAAAGAAATGCCCTGTCTACTGATAATGTAGAACGTTTGATGTTTTTGCACCATAATTTGAAATATAATAAATTTAATTATTAAGGGTGCATTTCGATTCAAACTACTTATTTTCCAATTTATTTTTGAATTCATTTTTGCTCTCATATGCATCAAACTGGCAAATTATCTTATTCAGAAAGTACACAAGATGCCGTGATTATCGATTCTTTGATAAACGCAGAAAATATTACAAAAAAAAGCTATCAAAAATGGCATTTTGAACAGATTTTTCCAAAACGAGAGACCTCGGAACGAAAAAAAGGGTCATATTGAGAAGGTAATTGTTTATAAATCGAATTCTAATGAATGGAGCGTAAAATGACATCACACGGCACCTTGCACCTTGTACGTCTCTTCAAAAATACCTTCAGCAAGTTTCATGTTTCTACTTTTAAAAATGTGTCTGAAATTGTATCGGAAAATTTTGAGCTGTTGAAGGTGAAAAAGCGTTTTTTCGAATACACCCTTAATTTTTTATTGTATTTTCAGTTTCTTTATCCAAAATAAGTCTTTTCTGTTTTCCTATTATATAAAAAAGTATTTTTATTTGTATAAATGTGAAATTTTTTTAGGGATTTTGTTCTTAACTTTTTTTATATATTGCAGGCATATTGTTAAATATGCCTGCAGAGTAAATTGTTTCATGAATTACTACATATATTATACATTGATATTCGAATAACTTTTTACAGATCAGTTATAAATTCATATACTTAAAAAATGAAATTCTTGCAACTACTCGGTATTCGTCGAGTATTCAGCCAAAATTTGGCCAAATACCGAGTACTCGGCAAATTAACCGAGTAGGCCGAATACCGAGTATTTACCAAGTACTCGGTACGGCTCTAATGAAAATAATATATTTTTATATGAAAAATAAACAATTTGTAGGTGGTTTTATCTCTCTTTTTACATAAATAGCGTAATTAATAATAATTAAAAAAAAAAAATTCCTCTACCTCTAGAGTAGTAAAAATCCATCACCTGAAAATGTCTGTTGAACCTGAAGTAGTTTGTTTATAAAAAAAAAAAAGAACTTATAAAAAAAAAATAATAATTAAATTTTCCAATTTAGATTTCATGTAATTATACTTTAATTCTTTTATATAGTTAATATACTTTAACTCTGAGCATTGGTTTTGGTTTCTGATAGTTTCTTCCAGTTTTTTCCATTTCTTCCAGTTTTTTCCAGTTTCTTCCACTGTCCTGGAAGAAATAGGTTTCTTCCGGAAGAAACCCAACCCTGGTACACTGCCTCAAATCTGCAATATTAAATTCTTCACATCATCGCAGATTTAAGCAATGAAATGTTTGTTTCAATGTAGGGACAAAATGTTAGAATTTTTTAGATTTTTCATTTTGCATACAGTGTTAGAATTCCTAAAAAAATGTCACTGGTCCCAAGGACCAGTAAGCATGAGAATTTACTGGTCCACAGACATCATCACTGGTCCGCTACATAAAATTCTATTAAATAATTTTAACATTCAGCAAAATAAAATGTAAAATTATAATTTGCTAAAAATGAAATAAACAGTACGAAAGAAAAACTATCAAATTATTGATTATATATTTTATTTGCATTGCTTATTTCAATTTGACTGTAAAGTTTAATGCAAAAAAATTTTTCTTTTTTTCTCCAGATTGTAGCCAGAGTGGTGGAATTGTAACTAGTGTCATTGACAGGGTTGGCATGATTTAAATCAACCGATTTAAATCTAGATTTAAATCAACTGTTTTTTTTTAAAAAAATCATTTGATTTAAATCAATTTTTTTTTCTTTTTTCATTTTGGAAATTAATCAGCAGAGAAATAAGAAATAGGTGTAAATAAGTAACAGGTGTTTTTCTGGTATTTTCAGGATTGCTATCAGAAAGAATGTGGCAGGTACAGGTTAAGTCCAGGTGTCCCCCTCCTAATCCTTTAATTGTTTGTTCTTTTGTAATAAACTTTATACGATGAGGCAAAACACGAACTTTTTATAAATCATATTTCGTTTGCCAATCTTGGCAACTAAGTGATCTGGATCTTTTTTGTTTCACAAGTAAATGATTAAACAAATTCATTAATGTTCCCCAAAATATCGGATGCTACATGCAAGGAACAAGTTTTTAAACTTGCCATATTACACAATCAAATTTCAATCAAAGCTTACGAATTTTTAAAATTTTTGGGTAAAAAGTTAGAAAATGTGTTAGATAAAGATAACAGAGTTGCCAAATCTCCTGATTTTGGCAGAAAACTCCTGATTTTTCATACTTTTAAAATATTCTATTATTTAACAATCAAATGTGCTGTGATTCAGTGAGAAAAGCTCTAGTACAGGTGTAATAGTTCTTTAGTATGTCTGACCAGTAGTATTTTATGTGATGAATTACATTCAGATGCATTATAAACTATGTATCTTTAAGGTTTGTTATTGTTACTATGGTCATGTATTGAATTATTAATAATTTGTGTCTATTAAGACTTATTTATGATCTTTACTATAGTTTTATATAAGTTATTGAGTAACAAAACATCCCTCTTTTTATAACATAATATAAACTTTCACTAAAGATGTTTACATCAACATCAACAAATTAACAAGTTTTCATTGACAAAAATATCTCCTGATTTTTGAAATAAAATCTCCTGATTTTTAACTTTCAGAACTTGGCAAGTCTGAGATAGAATTACAAAATTTAAAGCAAAATATGAACAAGCTATTAATGGTTGTCATTTTGTTGGAGTTTTATTAAGTCATTCTGTTTTAAATTGAAATGAAATTTCACTTAGTGTAGAGGAAAATAATGAAAATTTGACATTCATTAAAGAAAATTGTCCAAATCTTTTCATTACTGTAGCACATTTTCAAGCAAAAAATGGCCCATTCCAAAAATTACCATTGCTTGAGAAAAAAGTTTCAGATATTATGACAGATTATGATTGGTGGAAGTCCTTTTACATAATGGGAGGTAAAGAGATAATCAGCGAAATTGAAATTGAATTTATTTACCAAATAACAACAGCCGTGGCTTCCTCTGCTGGAGTAAAAAGACAATTTTCGTCTTTTGGACTAGTTCATTCAAGTCTTCGTAATAAATTAGGAGTGGACAAAGCTTCTAAATTAGTGTTTTTGTTCAAACAATTATATGTCTGATCTATTTCTATTTGCTTAAAAACTATTGAATTAATTGTGATTTTTATCCCTTAATATAAATAGCTTGCATTGAATAAATATTTATTATTATTTTTTTTTATTTTACCATTTTTTATTCATTTACAACCTATTTAAGTTTATTTCTTATTTAGTGTGCATAATTCAATTACAAAATAATAGAATGGCTTTAGATTAAAGCCTAGATGTTTAATTTTTAGTACCAATCAGTAACTGAATATAGTATTTACTGAACTATATAATTATTTCTGATATTTTTTATAAATTATATTTTTTATGTATTTTTATGAACATTATTTATTCTTTTTTAGTTATTTTTATGAAAAACTGTTTCATGTATTGTAAAAACATAAAAACACAGCAATTAAAAATAGAATTCTAAAAAAATCAAATAAATCTGATTTAAATAAAAAAAACTGATTTAAATCAAATAAATCCGATTTTTTTGATTTTGTTAAAAAAATCATGATTTTTTTCCAACCCTGGTCATTGATGCACAGCTGGACTTGAAAAATCCTGGGTCCCCGGGACCCAGGACTTCTAAAATTCTGGGTCCCTTTTCTACAAAAGCGGATCCCTACTAATAATAAGTCATAATTTTCGACATAAAAATTGAATTTGTTCATTTGCACAAGAAAAATAAAATGCAATAATTGTTTTAATAATAATAAATAATTAAAACCAATATTAATTTAAGAGAAATTTTCTGTACTTTTTAAAGAATAAATGTGCAAGTTACAAATTTAATTATAAAATAATGCTTATTTAAGTGTAGAAGATAACAAGTATCACTATTCTTTTAAAATGGGGTAAGACAGGTTTATTAAAAAAGACATTTTTGCTGAAAAAGGGATATTTTTGTTGAGTAAATATGTACTTTGCTTAATGAAATGGTGCTTTCAGTAGTCACATTCACTCAGAAAGATTTGGCGCAATAAAAAACTGATTGGGAAACAGGAAAATCAATTTTTGGAGCAGCAACAACAATTTTGAAGCAGGAAAATTAGTTTTTAAAACAGAAAAATTCTCTCCCAGCATTAACTTATTTTTTTTCTCGAGCTTTTTTGTCGAAATTTCTGTTTTTTCGCATTATTTTGACGAATTTTTTTTTTTTTTCGGGATTTATTGACGAAATATACCATTTTCGCGATATTTTTTGACAAAATTTGCCGTTTTATCACGATTTTTGGACGAAATTTGCCGTTTTTTCGCGATCTTTTGAAGAAATCTGCCATTTTTTCGGGTTTTAAGATGAAATTAGCCATTTTTTCATACGATATTTGTCGGTAATTAGTCGTTATTTAGCCTTTTTTAACATAATTTGTCGTTTTTTCGCAAACTTTAGAAGAATTTTGTTGCTTTTTGCGATTTTGTAACAAATTTTGCCGTTTTATCGCAATTTTCGGGCAAAATTTGTCGTTTTTTTGCCATTTTTTAAGACATCTCCCTTTTTTTTGCAATTTTTTGAAGAAATCTGTCTTTTTTTGCAGAAATCTGCCATTTACCCACAATTTTTTGAAAAAATCTGCCATTATTCACGTTTTTGGGCGAAATTTGTCTTTTTTCGCAATCTTTTGAATAAATCTGCCTTTTGCTTCGGGTTTTGGAGTGAAATCTGCCAAAACCCATTAATATTGGAATGAATTCTGCCATTTTTGCGATTTTTTGGGGCGAAATTTGTCATTTTTTCGCGATCTTTTGAAAAATCTGCCTTTTGTTTCAGGTTTCGGAATGAAATTAGCAATTTTTTCGAGAATTGTCTGACAAAATTTGCCAGAAATTTGTCGTTATTTCGCGATTTTGTAACGAAATTTGCCGTTTTTATGCGATTTTTAACAAAATTACATGTCTTGTGGATGCGTAAGAGCTATTTTTTGCGTCCCATCGCCAATTTTTTGCTTAATTTACGCGTTATAGCACATCCGTGGCATCGCTGATAATAATAATAAAAAATCTTATGTGCAATCGGTTGCGATTTTCTCAGGGCATGAAAACAGGCACTAGTCCTGCGGACCACTAAATTTTTCAAATTAGTGGTCTGACTGAATTATCGGTGGTCTCGGACCAGCAGACCACCAAGGATTTCGAACGCTGGCATACATATTTTAATTTGTAATTCTCGATAATATGACTAAAGTCATAGTCTTTCATGAAAGAAGTATAAATTTATTTCTGAAAAAATTTAGATATGCTGATATCATTGGTAATCACAATTTTTTTACTAACTACAGTCGAACCCTGCTATAGTGAACCATTTGCAGACCCAGTAATATGTCCTCTGGGTAATTCCAAAAGCACATGTCGTGTAAGTCACATACTATGATTCTGGATACCAGTATTTTAGAATGGAAAAATGTGAGTTATTTTATCACAGATATTACATTAATTGAATAAGGCCATGCAAACCTTTCGAAAATAACGGTGGCCAACAAATTACAGTTACAAATAATGTGACTTACACGACAAGTGCTCATGGAAATACTTCTCTATAACTCACTATATCAGATATGTATAATCACTATATAACTCACTATATCAGAATTCTTTGAAAAAAATATTTTATATCATATGATATAGTATTTTTAAAAAAAAGTTGTTACAATTATACACAATTTGCTTACAAATTATTAAACAATTAAATAGATTATAAATCAAACATTAAAAAAAATTACTTACTAAAACTTGATTTTTTTTACATTCTATGGAAGTATAATTCGAGATTTTCAATAGAATACAATTACTGATCACTTACATATTATTCAAACAGTTTAATTTAAAATGTTTAAAAATAAGCATAAATTTTTTTAATTTTGTTTAACATGTTTTAAATATTATTTCTAGATCATGGACATTATGAAAGAATGCATGTTATCTGATGAAGCTGTTCAATTTATAAAATCTAATTTAGAGACACAAATGATTAGAGGTTTGGATGGTTCTAGTGATGTTCCTCAGCTGCCTATGAAAGTAACTTTTGTAACAGATCAGTATAAAAGAGCAGGTATTTTAAATTTTATGATATAAAAATATCTTTTGAGCCATTTTCAAAGTATTATTTTTTTATGAATTGTAGATTAATATCATGTTAAAGTTTGATGTAGCTTTAATCTGGGTCATTCCATGTCAAATCAACCAAAAAAATTCACTATTCAACCTGACCATTTCCGATTTCAGTGAAACTACTAGGGATAATTCTCTATGATGATATAAATTAAAGCATATTTTTATTTTTTGTTTATCGCTTTAAATTTTTATACAATTAATTATTTAAATTTTGAAAAGTCATCATTTTTTGACTTGCATAAATATATTCAATTTTGAATTTCTCAAGTTCTATTAAACATAGAAAATTTTATGACCACTCATTTCAAAGAGGAGTTTATAAGGTTTAATTTGATATGCAAGTTGATTATGTATAATTAAAATAAATTAAATTTAAAATTTAAATTTTGAAAAGTTTTTAAATAGTCATTTTTAAAAATTTTGAAATTTTTTTATGTTTATTGTAATATTATAAGCTTTAAATTCTAAAATTTTTAGAGTGGGATCTCAATAGGATCAGGAGTTATGAAATAAAAGCTGAAAATTACCATACAAATCATAAATAAATAACAAAATAGACAAAATTAAATTGCTATTTTAATGGTAATGTTTGTTTTTATTTAATAACTCTTCATCCCATTGAGATCCCACTCTAAAAATTTCAGAATTTAAAGCTTATAATATTACAACAAACATACAATTTTTTCAAAATTTTTAAAAATGACTATCTAAAAAATTTTTAAGTTTTATATTTTAAAAAATTAAAAATTTTATTTATTTTAATTATACGCAGTCAAGTTGCATATCAAATTAAACCTTATAAACTCCTCTTTGAAATGAGTGGTCATAAAATTTTCTATTGTTTGATAGAACTTGAGAAATTCAAAATTGAAAATGTTTATGCAAGTCAAAAAATGATGATTTTTCAAAATTTAAATAATTAACTAGCGAGCTACGCCCGCTAGCTGGGCCACTTTTTCCAAACGAACCTCGGTATTAAGCAGTATATAATAAGCAAAAAAATTCATTTAATAAGCAAGTCTTGGTGTTCGAATCCTCAAGCACAAAAAAAAGTAAATTAAAGAGCCATGGTCCCGTTAAAAATATGTGATTTCACACTGTGGGCTTTGTGCATTTGAAAAAATAAGATTGTGGATCGGAGCTATGGTCGCTTCGCACCCATAGTCACGTTAAAAATATTTAGTTTTGCACGGTGGGCACTACGCGCCCATAAGACATTTTTTCGTATTTTTTAGTTCATCATAAGCAGATTTTTACACACATTCTAAATATGTAATCAGTTTTTTTCTACTTTAAAAACTGTCTGCATAATGGTTTAAGAAAGAACGCGCAAAAAAAAGTTTCGATAGTCCTGTTTTATTTTAAAGTTCAATATTTTAGCGAAAACTACGGTAAATATTCTACGGCAAGTCAAAAAAATTGATGCGGAAAAAAACGCAATTAGTGCCGGTAGAAAAAGAGGTTTTCGGCTGTTTCTTATTTTAGCCAAAGGGGAAAAATTCATGTCCTTCACCGCAAGGTGGCGCAGTGTTCTGCTTCGGAGCTCCGTTTGGGAATTGAGATATTTTTCGTTCCGATTCCCAAGGGGTTTTTAATTCATAACTTTTTTTATTTTGGTCCCACGGTCTCGAAAATGCCCGAAATGACTTTCCCGGAATTTTTCCAATCGAAAGACACCTCTCGCGACTTCCAACTCGCCCGCGTTGCGAACTGTAATCGGCTTCAAGCAGACAGACAGACAGAGGCGCATGGATTTTATTAGTATAGATTGTATAAAAATTTAAAGCGATAAACAAAACATAAAAAATATGCTCTAATTTATATCATCATAGAAAATGATCCCTAGCAGTTTCATTGAAATCGGAAAGGGTCAGGTTGAGTCACTGGTTGATTTGGCATGGAATGACCCATTTGCTGGTTTCAGCTTTAATGACATCAATCTTGCACCATCGAGACCAGTCATACTCAATCTTTTTTTCTCACGGCAAATTAACATAGCAAATGTATTTACTATGTTATTTGAACCCAATCACTCTATATTTATATAATGATATAAAAAAAGACATTTTAAACTGAACTCCTTTTATGAATACCGAAAAAAAAAAAAAAAAAAAAAAAAAAAAAAAAAGAAACATTGCATAAAAATATCATGAAACAAAGACGGCTGTACGAATTCTGAATAAATTTTATTCAAAAGAGGACAACATTTACTATATTGAACTGAAAGCTTAAAACTGTGTTTCTGTTATTAATTTGAAAAAATCAGTATAAAGCATAACTAAAATGTCAAAAATTGTAGAGGACAAAATTTACTATAACGGTCATTCTGTGTTAAATCGCCCTAAATTTTCTATAAATGGCACCCACCATCACCAATTTTAGTAAAATTCTGAGAATTTGACTAATTTTTAATGCTGATTCTAAAAATGTCAATCTTATTGAAGTTGATCAAATGGTTTGTGAGTTATCAGCTTTCAAATACCTCCCAAGATGGCTAATTTGCTTCTATGTTGAATAGCACACGTGACAACATAAAAGCTGATAATTTCTTTCAGGTTTAAGTTATACTTTTCAATTTTTTATTTTGTTCAGAATAAAATAAAGTTTCACTTAATTAGATTTCTATGTGGCTTACATTAAAATATTGTCAGAAAATAACTTTTTTTTTTTTTTTTTTTTTTTTTTTTATTAAAAAAAGGTGTACTAATTTTAAAGGCCGGTTTTCCCCATTGCTTTCCTTTCAATTTTCATCAAATTACATAAATAGGCAGTTCAAAAGATATTTTGATGCCTGATAAAAAAAGTTTTAATGGGTGGTTTGCAGGTGTTTTCTTTAGAAAAAAATTTTAATTGTGTGGAAAACACAAGACAATGTTTATATTTATTTGATTATTTGAAATATCATACATATTAACATCTAAAAGTTTGGTAAGGTTTTATCTTACATAAACATTCCATATATATTTTTTAATGTAGCTAAAAAGAAGGGAAACACCCCACAGATATATGGGAATGCCAATAATGAATTCCTGCAAGAGATAGAAGTATTTGCCCGACAAATCGAAATGTAACTCAAAATTTCAGTAAATCATACATTTAAAAAAAAAAAAAAAAGATAAAATTCTACAAATAGTCATATTTTATAGCAAAATCATACTTTTATATTATATAAAATATGATTAAACTACAACTTTTAAATAAAAAATACAGTAAATAAAAATTACTGTATACTTGAAAATTATACAAAATAACATTTAGCACATGTGCAGTAAAAATGCTATTAAAATATAACTACAGTCGAGTCTCTCTATAACGAAACTCCATACATCGAATTTCTCTATATAACAAATTTTTAGTAGGAATGGTCCCCTTTTTGCATGATTACATTAAAAACAGTCTCTATATAGCGAAATATCTATCTCCATATAATGAATTTTTTCATAAATTGGTCTTAATTTATTCAGTTTTAAAAAAGTTTCGAAATCATATGGAATCAATATTTCATCACTTATTTTTGATTTATCATAGTGCTGTTTTTTTTTTTTTTTTTTTTTTTTAAATATATTATTGTTCTTCTTGTTCTTTAATCCAACGAATTCATCCTACCTCCCACACACCTTTCCATATCCTTCTCAACAGAGTCAATTGGATTTATATACATATGTAAGAGAGCAATCATTGAGAGGCACATACGAGAGGCCTTCAAAAAGAGGAAAATATTAACTACAATTTTTCATTCCTTGCTAAAATTTTAGCTTTTTATTTTATTTTTTGGAAAGCGTAACAGTTTTAAAATCAAAACAACAACAACAACAAAAAATTACACATTTCTTCGTCTGAATTTAATATAAGTCTTCCTTATTTGATTTTCATTAAGCTTTTAAATAAATGTCTGTTCTCTTTTTAGAAACTTCTTAAATAATTAAGAAATAAAATGTTAGGTTAATATTTACTTTTAAACATTTCAAATTCTTAATTCAAAAGATCAAAAATAATAGTTGTTCAAATTTTACACATTGAATACGATTTTTAACATCATTCTCTATACATTGAATTTCTCTATATAACGAATTTTTTACTGGAATGATGGATTTCGTTATATAGAGACTCGACTGTACATCAATAACAATTTTAGAGAGGAACCCAATTTAATAATTTTATCTGACCGCTTCTGTAATTTTTAATTTCATTTTTCTGTAAGAGCCTGGTTTTATCATAATCATGTTTAAGCGGTATTCAACTAAGTATTTTTCCATACTGCACAGCTTAAAATTTTCTGACTCATTTTTAAAAGTAAAAACATGAAACTTGTTAATGTGATGTTTTGAAAAAGATTTATAAGCAATCTGTGTTTTTATTTTTCGTTCTATTATTTAGAACTAGATTTACTACAATTATTTTCTCAGTACAACCACTTTTTTCATTTCCAGTACTATTGCTTTGGGAAATTCAATTCAAAATGCCCAATTTGATAGCTTTATCTGAAATACATTCTGCAGCAATATGCCACATTACATAGTTTCTGAATATGAGAATCTGCCAATTAGATGCGTTTGAGAGCAAAAATTAATTTAAAAATGAGTCAAAAAGTAAGCAGTTTGCATTTGAATACAACCTAAATGCATAATTTTTTCGTCAGCCCCTATTTATTATTATTATTGTCTTATTAAAATTATTGGCAGAGGTGATTCTCCTCCAAAAATTTATCAGTTATCAGTTCCGCATAGTTGCCAGCTTGTACAGTTTTGCACACAGAAAAACAAGTTGGAAATTGCACATGAACATAGCAAATGAGGTGCATTCGTACGATAACGAAGTTTTAAAAATATTCAGATCTTGCTGATATAGTAGAGCGTACTTCGGATACAGTATAGTAGTCGAAATCTTTGTGTTTCTGTAAATATGCAGGAAGTAATTTTTATTACACCTTAGCAACGTATATCTTATTCATAAAATGTGAAATAGTTGAATATAATTAAAACACACCCCAAACAATGTTTCCCCGTATAGGATTATGTAGTGGGATACTTTTGTGTGGCCCTGTAATTTAATAATAAAAATTATTTGCATCACAGATTGTATGGAATGCATACTTTAGTATATATTTCATAGATTCATGCCAATTCTATTATGTTCGAATGAGTGTATCATCATTAAAATGCATCCGAAACTTTTCCCCATTGACCGTAATGTAATGGAATACTTTTGATTGTCCCTGTAAATGATCTATGCATCTGACTTTCATAACATTTGAAATGACTCGACAAAATTACATAATAATTATATGTTTTAAATTTCAAACTATTAAAATGCATTTGAAACTTTTTCCCCATTGACTGTAATGTAACAGAATCCTTTTGATTGTCCCTGTAATTGATCTATGCATTCGATTTTCATAATATTTGAAATGACTCGACAAAATTACGCAGTAATTATATGTTTTAAATTTCAAATGATTAAAATACATTTTAAACTTTTTTCCCCATTGACCGTAATGTAACGGAATGCTTTTGATTGTCCCTGTAACTGATCTATCCATCCGATTTTCATAAAATTTGAAATGACTCAACAAAATTATGTTATAATTATGTATTTTAAATTTCAAACGATTCGGTTGGGTAGTTTTTGCGTTGTAATATGCGGACAGACAGACAGACGGACTGAGCGACAACAATAGGTGCTACGTATTTACATAATTATGAACGCACCTAAAAGATCGCAGAGAAATGCAAATTTCACAAAAGAATCACTGAAAAAGCACACATTTCATCAATATTTTGCAAAAAAAACAATGATTTCGTCAATGTTTTTGTCAACGAACTTTGTCAAAAGATCATTGAAAAATGCTAATTTCCTGTGCAGATCACGGAAAAACAGCAATTTCACCAAATATTGCATATTAAAAGCTGATTTCATCTGAAGACCGCGAGGAAACATCAATTTGGTCTAAAGATTGTGGATATAATGCCGATTTCATGCAAAATATACCTAAGTAATTAACTCTATTGTTATAATAATAAAAAATTACAAAGTTCATTTTAAAACTTGTTCCCTTTATCTTTCAATTTTATTTTCTTCTCATTTTATGTTATGATCCTGGTGCTTGCTAAAGCTTTGGCTGCATCACTAAGTTATGTTCTATCCGTTATTGTGTCGATTTAACATTACACAAAGGTACAATACAACTGCTGTTTTATGGCCAATGGTGAAAATAGTGTCCAAAGTGAGATTATTAGTACAAGTCCTTTGATCTGGAAAATTCTGGTAATAAATTAACTTGATTTATTAACTAGAAATGTCATATTTTTGACAGCAGTATTGGATTTATAATACAACAGAATTAATTTTTTATGTATTTATATTTTTTTGAATGTCGATGCATTTGATGTAGGTATATTTTTTATAGTATTTTTACTATGTATGCGCTAAATGTTATTTTGTGTCATTTTAAATTATCATAGTTCAGGTTCCCATGTTAGATTCAGATATCCCATGATTTTTTTTCCTGCTCGTCCTAGTTTTTGTCATATGCTGACCTGGTAAAATTTTGTGCTGACCATTTTACTGACTTGGTAAAATTTGTTGTGATCCACAGTTTAGCAAGGGTACAGAAAATGTCCTATTCAGTGATTTAGGATTGGGGGAAATTTTAGTCACCTGGGGAACAATTGCAGGAAAATATACAATTGATTTTGATTTTTTTTATTTTAACAATGAACTACTCAATTCTCAGTGACAGAAAACTTTTCACTACAAATAGAAAGATCTGTGTGGTGACCTTCACAAAATTGATCTTAAAATAATATGTACCATACATACTTGCAAAAAAATTAAGGTAGTTTTAGTTTAGGGAGGGGGGGGGGAGGGGTGAATTTTACCCTTCTGGTAATACACATAGAATTTATGTAAACGTATAACATATCAAATTTTGGAGAAATTTCCATATGGATAGGGGAAATGTTTGGAGTTAAAACATTTTCTGCATAGCTGTAATTTAGAAATTGCTGTTTTCGCATATTAGAGAAAGATAAAAATATACTTTTGATTTTTTTTGTTGGACTTTGAAAGGGTTAAAACATTTATATCTAAACACTTTCCTTATAAAAAGTAATGAGTGCCTCTATTTACCACATTTTAAGTATAGTAGATGTACTTAGATGTACTTTTATATTATCTAGCTCTTTTCTTTATTGTTATTATATTTCCATTTTCAGCTGCAGATATCAAGAAAACTGGACAATTTCTTTCAATATGTGGTCATTCAAAACATTTTACATTAACTTTAACAAAACTGAATCAAGATTCTCCATCAGAAATTTGTAAAAAAGATTATAATATTGATGTTGAAAGCTTTGGAAATTCTTATGTGAAAGTAAGAAATATTATTTAATGAATTTTATGTGTTCATATTGCATGTTTTTAAAATCGCTTCAATTTACTAGCTGCACTGCTATTTAAAGGTCTGCACACTTACAAAATTTTGAGATCTGGTTTAATTCATACCCCTTTTCTTTTCTCCTACCAAAAAAAAACAAGTTGGAAATTGCTCGTGAAGTGTAGCAAATGAGGTGCGTTCGTATGATTATGAAATTTTAAAACTATTACTCTCATATATCAATCTCATAAAATTGTAAATAGTGAATTACAATTAAAACGCTCATCAAACAATGTTCTCTCTATACCATTATGTAACGGATTACTTTTGTGTGGCCTTGTAAATCAAAAACAAATGTTCTTTGCACCACAAATTATGTAAAATGTATATTATAATATGTACTTTATAGTTCCGTATAAATTTTATTATGTTCGAATGAGTGTAACACCATTAAAATGCATTTGAAACATTGATATAACTCGACAAAATTATGTATTTTAAATTTCAAGCATATAAAATTCCTTTTAAACTTTTTCCCCATTGACCATAATGTAATTTTATACTTTTGATTGCCCATGTAATTGATCTATGCACCCGATTATCAAAAAATTTGAAATAATTTGACAAAATTATGTAATAATTATGTATTTTAAATTTCAAACGATTAAAATGCATTTGAAATTTTTTCCCCATTGACCTTAATGTAATGGAATACTTTTGATTGCTCCTGTAATTGATCTATGCATCCGATTTTCATAAAATTTGAAGTGACTCAACAAAATTGCGTAATAATTATGTATTTTAAATTTCAAACGATTCGGTTGGGTAAATTTTGCGTTGTTATATGCGGACAGACAGACGGACTGATTTTAGCAGTTAATACATAGGTTTACCTGTGTTTTTCTGATTCCAGTCCTCCATGTTTCCATATATTTGGATGCATCAATGAGTCAGATGCAGCAACGAGTCAGCTGTTAAAATTTGATTGTCATGTGTTTTCCACCAAGATATCACTTGGTTGACTGTTTACATATAATATAAGTTTTAATTAATTCTGGAATTTCAAGCATGAACTCGTGGGATGATTGTTTGTGCTGCCGCCTGCTTGTCAATTAGAAATTCAGCCAAAGTCTGGCTGTACAAAAACTGAACTGGTCAGCTAGCTAAATTTCCACAAGATATGCCAATGTTTATTGCTTTTAAAAATGATAAATTGTATACACCATATTGTAAAAACAGAAGTTAATGTTTGTATGATTGTATATTTCTTCTAAAAAAATTTTGGATTACAGTACTGTACTATATTTAAATTTAATTTGATTCGATAATTTTTTGCTTCATAGAATTTTAAGAATATGATATTTTGACATTATCTTTTTTTCTCCCATTAAACTACTGTATGGTACAGGACAAAGGAGTGGGGGACAAGATATGGCCATTGCTTCTCCTTGGATTTTGAAATATTATTAACTGAAAATTTTCCTTTAGTTCTGATAATTTTGTAAAAAAAAGTGTAATTTACTTTTTTGTAAATGACACAAATTAATTAAACTCAGGGAGTGAATAAAAACCAAAATTTTTTTCGATATAAAGCTCTCTATATTAAATCCTTCATAGACAACAATATTTATTTACATTTTTCTTTTTATATTTATTTATGTATGTGTTATGTTTATGTGTCTTTAAAAAGGACTTCAGAAGTGAGAACCCTTCTGAAGAGGCAGAGCTTTTTAAATTTTTCTGAATGTAGAACTTTTTAATTTTTCAGAAGGCAGAACCTTTTTAATTATTATTTTTTAAAAAATATTTTAGTATGTAAAGTGTTGTCATAAAGAAATTTTTATCTTTAATTTTAAATAATATAAAACCACAACTTGTAATAATGTTTTCTATTGAAAGTAAATTGTAACTTTATATAATTATATAGGAAAATAATTTATTATTATTAACTGAAGTTATACATCTGAAAGTGGAAAGAGTGCATTAAAAAACTTTAATGCACTCTTAAATGCACTCTCTGTAATCTTATAAATACTTTATAATAAACAGATCAAAATGTTTTGATGCGTACAATCAATGACATTATCAAGCTTAATAGTGATAAATAAATTATTTGCAAAAATTTGAAAAATGAACTTTATATATATACAGTAGACTCCCTCAAATTCGCACAGCTTGGGACCAGAGGTTTTGCTGATTTTAGAATTTTGCGGATTTCTGGTCATTGCTTTGTTTACATTTTTTAAAAAATAATTTGAATGTAAATAATGAAATCAAAAGTATAATGAATGTTTACAATATGCTAAAATGTCAAAATAAGTTATAAACTAAAATAATAAAATTTAGATAGTTTTTAAAATGATAAAAATACTAAAAGCAAAGGTCAAATTAATAATCAATAATGTACAATTAAATATTCATTATCATCATGATGAAATGTGTTTTTCCTAAATTATTCAATGAAACTTTCCTCATAAAGGTACATTACTAATTCACATTAAGATTATAAAATAATGAAGCTTTATTTCAGGTTTAGCCAGACTTAAGGGGCTACTTCAGTCAAATGAAAAGACTCATTCACTAATGCTAATCCTATGGAAGAAATTTATACAGATATCTCGGTTGCATTTCAATATTTTTAAATGATTTTTTGGCTTTGGATATCTGAGATCTATCTGTATGCATGACGTTAGTTACTTTTTTTATTTTGCTTACAGTTATTTTTTACAAGGACGCTTTCATTTTTGGAACCGGTTTGGAAAGTGAAAGCAACCCCATAAAAAATATCTGCAACCAATATCGAAAAACTAAAAAACGACCTCCATTCAGATCAATCTGAGTTATCCAATGCAAAAAGAATCATTTAAAAATATTGAAATGCAACTGAGATATTTTTATAAATTTCTCCCATAGGATTAGCATTAGTGAATGGGTCTTTTCATTTGAGTGAAGTAGGCTCTTAATAATTAAAAAAACTTGATTAATACATAAATGTATTTGGTAAGATTGTGATTACCAATGATATCAGCAATATCTTTATTTTTTCAGAAATAAATTATTCTTTCTTTATGAAAAATCATGAATCCAATAATCTTAACAAAAATTACAAATTAAAAAAATATATGGAATTGATGTAAAACTAAAAAAGTCAAATTTTGCACCTACATCTGAACTGAATGTTTCATTGTTTACATCCGTAAAATGTGTGCGGATTTTAGAGAGTTGTAGATTTTAGGAGTGCGGATTTGAGGGAGTCTACTGTATATCTATATATATAAAAGAAAGTCTGGATTTCGTATTAATCACGACACAAAAAAATCTACCGAACCAAAAATCTTACAAATTGGGGTAAAAATACTTCTTATAACGCCGAGTGCCGCGAAGAAGGGATTTTCAAAAATTCCACCACTAAGTGGGATAAAAAAAAAAAAAGAACGAACTTTTAAAAAATTCCTTAAAAATCGGCTTTTGTAGTTATTTTTAAACTGATAACATTCTTTAGTGTATTTTTTTCATGCTGAATCGAATGGTACCAAGCAAATTCTTTTAAATCCAGTAGTTCGTGAGATACTTCACATTTTCCTAATTTGGCGATGCCTTCGGCTCAAAAACCTGAAATTTTCAATCCTTATCTATATATATAAAAGAAAGTCTGGATTTCGTATTAATCACGACACAAAAAAATCTACCGAACCAAAAATCTTACAAATTGGGGTAAAAATACTTCTTATAACGCCGAGTGCCGCGAAGAAGGGATTTTCAAAAATTCCACCACTAAGTGGGATAAAAAAAAAAGAACGAACTTTTAAAAAATTCCTTAAAAATCGGCTTTTGTAGTTATTTTTAAACTGATAACATTCTTTAGTGTATTTCTTTCATGCTGAATCGAATGGTACCAAGCAAATTCTTTTAAATCCAGTAGTTCGTGAGATACTTCACACTTTCCTAATTTGGCGATGTCTTTGGCGCAAAAACCTGAAATTTCCAATCCTCCATATATATACAGGAAAAATTTCTTACTATCTCAGAAGCAAATTCAGGTAGAAGCAATTCAAGTAGAATTCAAGCTAAAAAAATACTAAAAAAAATTGTTAAATACTTTAGTTCTTTTATAATTTGTCATTTATTTAGTCATTTTAGAGGTATTTTGTTGCCAATATGAACTTTGAACTGAACAATATAAGATTACATAAATCATACAAAAATTTTGGGCATTTGATTAGATATTAAGATTGTTTATTTAAATATATTTAGTTTGATTCAAGATTATTTCAGAGAAAATGACCAGCGTAGCGGGCGAAGGCTGCTAGTATATATATAAAAAAAAAATTATGAATGGGATCACAATGATTCAGTCTTCTTTGATTTACCTAGAAATTGGTATAATGTACTTTATATATATATATATATAAAAGAATAGGATGAAATAATTTAATAACAATATTCTCAGATTACCATTTTTATTAAAGTACCTGCTTTCATTATCTTGTGGTTTGTTTATAAAGTTAGTTTTTCAAATTTTAATATAAATAGTTTATTTATCATTATTGACAAGATCTATATAATATAACTAATTGTGTGCATAAAACATGTCGATTGATTTATTTAAATAAAGATATTTGTCTATAAAAGACACTGTTTTCCTTTCAACATGATTAATTTTAGTTAATTATAACTTAATGCTCGAAAGTTCTAAGTTATTAAAATTTCTTTTTAATGTAAATTCTGTATGCTATTTTTATTTAATATTTTTATTTTACAACCTATTTGCAACTTTCACATATATATCACTCCTATTATTTATAGTTTATTTGAAAGGTTATATTAAAATATCTAAATGCATCATTCATTTAATTATTATTATAATTTTAATGTAAGAATCATATTATTATAATTTAAACAACAAATGTTTTTTTTTTTTTTTTTTTTTTTTTTTTTCCCCTTACTAATCAAGCGACACTTAAAAATACAGTAATACCTTAAGATTTGTGAGTTTCAATTATTCAAGAATAATAAAATGCAAAGCATTCAACATTCACAGATACTTGGTTATTTACAAATTTTGTTTTATAAAGAATATCTTTTTACAAAGTAAACTTGCTTTTTTAAACCAATTTTATGAACTGTGTGACACTGCACACTGCAGCACAGTCTACTTTGCAGACTACTGTATTACTGTATGGCCTAAGTTTTGAGAACTTCAGCCCTTGTGTTGAGAGAAAATATAGATCAATATATATATTTTTTTGTGCAGATTTTTTTTTTTTTTTTTTTTTCCCAATTTTCTAAAATTCAAAATTTTTATTGCAGTTGAAATATTTTTTGCAAGAATTGCCATGGAATTTTTTAAAAAATCATCAGAAACTTGTTGATAAAGCAGTAAGATGTAATTCTTAACTTGTAAAGAGTCTTAAAAAAAAATATATATTTATATCGAGATAGCAATTTTTACATGGAAATTCATAAACAAAAGATCAGATCTGTCAAACAATCACACATCATTAAATTTTTTCTAAATCAACAAGCAAATAAATTTTTTACACTAAGTTTAATTTTATTCAAATTTATTTTAAGCATTCACTTTTAATGTACAATATTTAATAAATATAAATAAACTAAAACACTTTGTAAAATCATCATAAAATGAAAATTAAAGCAGGACACATTTCGAGCTACAACAATAACAGCTCATCATCAGCTAAACAACACATGACCATAAGGGAACAGGGTCGAGATAAAGTGAAAGAAAGAGGGAGGAGATAATTTTTCCATGGCTGGAATTATTTCTAATCCTGCCTCTGCTCTCACTTAGATGTTCACAAAGCTTATTTTATTTGTAAAAATTCTAATACTCTTGTCAGTGATCTCTCGTCACCCCCCTTTCTTTCTCCTGCATGGAAATTACTCTTGTAATTTTTTTTACATATATGTTTATTTATATATACTATTTTAATATATTTATTTATTTTTCTTGTTTTATTTTATTTATTTATTAGTTTTTAATAAATTATTTATTTTATATATTATTATTATTTATTTATTTTTATTTTTATTTATTTTTACTTTACTTAATTTAATTATTTATTTATTTTTCATTATTTTTATTGTTTTTCCACCTTTTTCTCTTGTTTTTATTATTTAGGCATCACTTTTCCCTTCCACTTGTGGCCTTTCAGCTAGCACCACCTGTTACACTCTTTGTGGGTGAATTTCACATGAACTGCCAGTTTGATGGCCTGATGTTTAAATCTAAATTTCATATTACAGGGCTTGAATTTCAGGGCGGGATTTGCGCCCGAAATTTTGAAATCCCGCCAAAAAAAAATATCGTAGGCGGGAGGCTCCTGCCCCCAAAAAATCACGAATTTTCCGAAAAATTTTGCATTTTGACACTACGATTAATTCCCACGTTTTTTTCGAATTTTGTTACATTTTCGTGCGATTAAATGACATATTTTGCGAGTTTTTTGCTGCGAAAAATTGTTGGAATTCCCGCTATTTTTCCGCAACCAATCATCAAATTTTGCACTTTTCCCCCCGTGAATGATTGTCAAGTTTTGTGCGATTTACGATCGCGAGAATGGAGCAATTCTGTTTTAAAATTTTCAAAAAATTAACGCATTCGATTCCAAAAGTTATGAAACAACCCCAAAATTTGGATAGTTATGTTCGAATTTCCAAGATAATTACCAATTTTTTATATCTTTTGAACCGAGCTGAATTGTATATTTTCTTAATCAATTTCATCAATCGGTCGCAGAAAATTTTGTTAGATTATCACGATAAAAACGCCAATTTTCTCAAAGAATCGAGCAAAAAACTTGACTTTCCTTAAAAGATCTCGATAAAACACAAATTTCTTTAAAAAAAAATCGCAGAATAAACACAAATTTCGTGAAGGTATCGTGAAATAAACGTGAATTTCGTGAAATGACTAGGAATAAACGTGAATTTTGTGAAATGATTGTGGAATAAACACGAATTTCGTGAAATGATTGTAGAATAAACGCGAATTTCATGAAATAATTGTGGAATAAACACGAATTTCGTGAAATGATTGCGGAATAAATGAGAATGTCATTAAAGCATCGTGGAATAAATGAGAATGTCGTGAAAGCATCGTGGAATAAATGTGAATTTCGTGAAAGCATCGTGGAATAAATGTGAATTTCGTGAAAGTATTGCAGAATAAATGTGAATTTTGTGAAAGGATCGCCATATTAAGAGCATTGTGTGAAAAAGCGCAGGAAGGGGGGGGGGGGAGAAAGGGGCAATCGCCCCTGGAGCAAAAATTTAGGGACTCCATTTTCTTCTACCAACATCATTTTTGGCGGGTAAGAAGAAAAAGAACATTCCATTGAAACTTTGCTCCAAGCGCAGTTTTTCTCTTTGCACGTCCCTGCATATGAACCCAAATTTACCAAAATGCCGCTTAAAAGACACAAATTTCATGAAAGAATCTCGAAATAACTGTGAATTTCATTAAAAGATCGTTTTTAAAAAATGCTAATTTCTTTAAAGGATCGCGGGAAAATGCCAAATTTGTCAAAGGGTTATTCAAGAGTGAATCTGAGTCAAAATTTTTTTGAAATTTACAGCAAATTTTCTGAAAAGTTACAGCAGATTGTTTGAAAGGGGGGGGGGGATTTATTTTTCACTCTGTGTTTTTCTGCGATCCTTTGATGAAATTTGCGATTTTTTACGCGATTTGTGTTTTTTTCGCAGGTTTTTTGACGACATTTTCATTTTTCTGTGATCCCTACCAGAATTTTTCGTTTTTTTTTTTTTTTTTTTTTTTTTTTTTTTTGCAAATCTTTGATGAAATTAGTGTTTTTTTTTTTATTATTGTTTCACGAAATTCAAGGGGTTTTTTTTTTTACGATCTTCAGACAAAATTTGAGTTTTTTCACAATTATCTAACGAAATTCGAGTTTTCCCCACAAACCTCTTATGATATTTACCATTTTTCTGCGAACGATTTTAGAAGTTGATTTTTTTTGGGTGACGATTTGTCAAAATTCGTTGTGTGTTTTTAGTCTAAATTTCCAAATTAATGACGATTTTTTTTTTTTTTTTTTTTTTTTAAACTAAAAACTTATGATTTTCGGAAAATACAGAACAGAATTGCCTTTGAATCGCTTAATGAATGGAAAATTCGTCAAAGGATCGCGTAATAAATACGGATAGTCACAGAAATCGTGTAAAGCATGCAAATTTCAACAATGCATCACGGAAAAAAAAAATGTGAATTTCATCAAAGGGTCATTAATAAACGCTAATTTAGTCAAAAGGCTTCTAAAAAAACACAAATTTCACTGAAGAATGTCGAAAAAGATGCGAATTTTGTCAGAGGATTGTCGAATAAATGCGAATCTAGTCAAAAGGCTGCTAAAAAAATGCAAATTTCATCGCAGAATCACAAAAAAATCTCAATATCTTCAGAAAATGTAACCTTAACCATAAACAAAATTTATTAGACCTGAAATAAAAGTAATTAGTACAGGAAGGGAATCTATCCCTTTGAAAAGTAAAAAGACTATATAAAATCTCGACTTACTCTTTTTTTAAATAAGAACACATTTTGCAGAATTATTCTGAGTTGTTGATAAAAATTGCTTCAGTGGTATTTTGTCATGCCTGTATTTGTGTAATTATTTAAATAGTTCATAAAATAACCGTAGATTTAAAAAAAAAAAAAATTCTCCCTCCCAAACAGCTAAACTCCCCTCCATTTAAAAATGTTGGGAGGGAGACTCCCCTCCTCTGGAAAACTGAATTTCAAGCCCTGTATTAATAAATTTATTTTTTGATATTCTAAAAGCAGGTACAGCTCATATTCAAAATATTAGAATAATTGAGAAAAATTACTAAGAAAAAATTATTTGTCATTTATTTATTTTTTATACTAAGTAAATGCAATTAAATTTCTTATAAATTAAATCTGGAATGTTTAGATAAGATTTTAACATTTATAAAATATAAAATACAGCACAATAAATTAGGTATACAGCTTCCTTAAACACACCAGAATATTAGAATAAAATTTAGATTGGTTCAAAATATTAGAATATTTTATTTTACGCAACAATATTACCTTATGAATATGAAGTAAATGATAGTTAATATTTTGTAGCATCCCCTTTAGCTTTCATAACAGCGTACAATCGATCTTGCATACTATATACAAGGTGTTTACAAACATTTCTATCAATATTAGCCCAAATAGACTTTATACGTGCCACTAACTCAGTTTTACTTGAAGGAGGATTTTCTTGAAGTTTTTTCTTCATTATACACCATAAGTTTTCGATGGGATTAAGATCTGGTGAATTTGGTGGCCAAGGAAGTACCTTAATGTTGCGTTGGCGGAACCAATTCTTAGTTGACACTGAGGTATGCGGGGATGCTAAATCTTGTTGAAAGATGAAATCATCTTCAAATAAATCTTCTGATGATGGAATCATGTAATATTCTAAAATTTCTTGATATATCAGAGAGTTAACCTTTTCGTAGACGATGCATAACTTCCCAGGTCCTTCTGCACTCATACAACCCCAAACCATGACACTAGCAGCAAATTTTACGGAACGTTTAAGGCATTCTTTATCAAATGCTTCTTGCTTCATTCTCCAAACTCGAATACCTTGATTACCATATGAAACACAAAACATACTTTCATCACTAAATAATATATTTTTTCAATCTTCATTGCTCCATAAACGTCTTGATTTACACCAATTCAATCTTATACGCTTTTGTCTTGCAGTCATGAGAGGTTTTGTTTTCGGTACACGAGATTCAAATTTAAATTTATGGAGACATCTTAATGTTGTCGATGTAGAAACTTCAACTCCTTCTTCTTTCCATTTTCGGTGCAAGAATCGCACACTTTTAAAACGGTTTTTCTTAACTATACGCTTCAGTTTCCTGTCATCTCTAGCAGATGTTTTTGGTTTTCGGCGATTATTTTGAAATTTTCCAATTTTTGAATATTGTGTTAGTATTTTACTAACGCTCGATTGCGAACAATGTAAATAATTTGCTATAAAACGTTGATTTTTACCGTGCCGATACAAATCAACCATACGAAGTTTAGTAGATTCAGGAATATCACTCACATGGCCCATTTTAAGACGAAAAAGAAACAAACTGCAAAAAAGAATACTGATTTTAAATAAAATAGTCTGAATTTAATCAAAGATGCCACCAGTTAAGAATTGGTAATAATTAAAGGAGAATTAATGTGAAATATTCTAATATTTTGAACCACTTGAATAAATATTCTAATATTTTGACTTTTCAAAATAATTTTTTTTGCAATTAATCTTTTCAAAAAGGATATTAAATTTAAGATAACAAGTAAGTTTAATCAACAATAAGTTCTTAATAAAAATATCGTTTGCATATTTTCATTAAAAGACATTAAATTACCAAACGATATTTTCAATTTCTAAAAAAAAGATCATTATTCTAATATTTTGAATATGAGCTGTAGTACCACATCTTTTCATGCTTAATTCAATGCATTCATTACATTTTTTCAGAATTGTGAAATAGTGGTCTTTTTATAGTACTTTAGTTAGCAAGTAATGGGAATTTACTTGTCCTGAATAAAAAAATTGCAGAATTTCAATCTTTTTTTATGCTTCCAAACATTTAAAAAAATTTATTTATGGATTAAGAGTAAAAGATCCTGTGTTAATTAAACAAATAGACAATTTATATTTTTAAAATGCGTATCTAAGAGTTTAAAATTTAAATGTCTTTTGTGTCCTCATATGCAGAATATGAGTGTTACCTTAGGGAAGTTATTATTATTTGTTTTCAAAATATTTGTGTATTGCAGTTGGCAACCGTAGCGAGAAAGCGATGTGGTTTCTTCTTTACAGTGCGCTTATTTAAAATTTGATAATTTTGTTCTATAATTGCTATTTATCGGAAGGAGTGTTACCCATTTATTTATTTATTTATTTTTAATGTATAAAAATGTTAAGTTAGGAAATGCTGCATTTTTTGTATAGGAATCAATAGGTCCAACTAAAATTTCATTAAAACAGTTAGAATTTATTTTAGTGAAGAATTCCTTAAAAAATGTCATGAGTGTTACTGTACATGAGTGTTACTTGGAAAAAGTAACACTCATGAAAAAAGAAGTTAAGTAAATCTACAACTATAGATATTGTATAATAGTTAAATTATGATTATAATTGATTCATGATTCAGGGATATATTTTGTCATTTATATATATTTATAATTATTTAAACATAGTAACAGGATTTTGATATCTGCACACCTGTTTTGTAAGTTCTATTTAAGATTCAAATTTTAATTCTTAGTAAATAATTTTCAAAGGACTATCTATTTTAAACAAATTATAGTTTAAACTTTTAAAAATCTTTTTTTTATATTGTTACAAAAAAGGTGTTTGCTGCAAGAGTGTTATCATTTGTCATGAGTGTTACCACTTTTCATGAACGTTACTGTAACTAAGAATCAGAATTTTATTAATGCATTTCTTACTTCACTTAAATTATTTTGTCTATTAGGAATTTCTAATTCTTTATTATAACTGCAATGAAGACAATTTTTAATTAAATTTGTTTTTATCAGAAGATATACCCTTTATTTAAGAAGCAAAGTAACACTCATGACATAAACAACTATTAAAATGCTTTAAATTTATGAAATAAATAAATAAATACTAATACATTTTTGATTTATTAATATGTATGTAAGATAACCTTAAGCAATTTTTCTAATTCATCATTAATACAAAAAATAAATTACAGAAGAGGTCACACTTTATGAGAAAAATAGTAACTGGCCAAGACATTTCTTGAAATTTCTGAAATATAAATAAAAAACTCGCAAATAACCAACTGCTTGGAATGCTGTAAACTATAAGCAACTCATACCTGAGTAAATTTTCATATTTAAAACAAATTATTATTTCAAATTTTGTTTCACCTAATATGGCAATACATTTGAAAACTACCATTGTAATCTTCTCCCTCTTTCTTTCACTTTATCTCGACCCTGTGCCCTTACGGTCACGTGTTGTTTAGCTGATGATGAGCTGTTATTGTTGTAGCTCGAAATGCGTCCTACTTAAATTTTCATTTTATAATGATTTTGCAAAGTGTTTTAGTTTATTTATCATTTATCGCCAGTGTTTACGGTGTTTTTTCACTTAATAAATATACTTTTTAAATTTCAATTACAGTTTTCCATTAAAAGAAAAAAAAAAAAAAATTAAAACCTAACCCATTTTTATGTACAGGAAGGCAGTCTCAACATTCACGATTTTGACATTCATGGTGGTGTCTGTTAACCTAACTCTCACAAATGTTAAGGGATTATTGTATAGAGCATTTTTTCACTGAAAAGAAGTTACCTAATTTTTTTTAAAAAGCTCTTTTTGTGTGTGTGTGTGTGTGCTTGTTTATCAGAGATTATCAGTTCTGCAATTGTCATACTGAATATTTATAATTCCGGCGACATTGTGAAGTTTTCTGCTGTGTTGCATAAATTATAAACACAGCCTAGGGACCGTTCAAGTATTACGTGAGCATATTTTTAGTCATTTTGTACCCCCTCCTCCCCCTTGTAAGAAAATATAAGCAAATGCTAGACCCCCCCCCCTTTGCTTACGTAAGATTTTATAACAGTTTATACATCAATACTTCTTGACTTATAAAAAGTTACTAATCAATTACATTATTAGTCCTACAAATTTATATAGGCATATAGAGATTGTGATATCAAAATATATAAAATGGTTTTAATATATTGTTGCTTATTGCATTAAACAAACCACAGAATACAAAATGGTTTAAATATATTGTTATTTATCACATCGAACAATAAAACAAGATATACAAGAAATCTTAGCTTACTTAGGCATCATAACTAAAAATTTTGACATGAATAATATAAATGTTGGAGTTCAGTTTGGTGTTCATATTTTAATCTGATGTCCAGGATCCTTGAACCCATGTTTCAACATTGTCTATTATAAAGTTTTCACTGGAACTGGCCTGGGGTATTGCAGGTTTACGGTCCTTGTTCTTTGTCAATGTTAGTATCCATAATTAAATCCGACTAAATTCACTATGCAACTAAAAGCAATACTCTTGCACTAAAAATTCAAACTGAACTAAAACAATAAATCTCTGTGCTATGTATCCGAGACAAGAAAAACCTCAAGTAGGTTTTCTGCTTTCTAAAGTTCCAAAGCCTGTAGAGAAGGAAATTCGACAATAGAAGCAGCAAGACAAAAAATTTCCAGAAATTCTGCAAAAATTCCCAGATTTCCATGACCGATCAAACGGGAGAAAAGAAAATGTCGTACTTACCTAAAATAAAGTCAACTGACCAGTTACCCTGGCAACAGAATCCAGCCACACCTTGGCACACAACTTAACAGACAGCAATGAAGACAAAGGGCGAGTGGGTGATGCGGGGTCACGCGACTGCCGGTGGATAAACAAAGAATAAAATCGAAAATAAACGGAGAATTTCGAACGGACTGTAGAACGCTCTTTCCTCATCATACTTTGTTTGCTTGTTGAATTTGAACTGCAGTTGCTTTGTTGTTTAATGCTTACGTAAGAATTGTCGGACCCCCTCCCCCCCCCCTTGTCAGAAAAAATAAGTAGACTCTGGACCCCCTCCCCCCACTTTAGTGCTTATGTAATACTTGAACGGTCCCCTAGATGCTACTTGCAAAATTTTTATTTAAAAGAAATCTCATGCCTTTTAGTACATTTTTTAAAAAGCATATGCTGCTGTCAATATTTATTTGATTTTTTACTTTATAAACTATATTTTTGAAGATATTTATGCATGTATATTAATATTTTGCAATGTATATAAAAAAAAAGATTAATTGAAAATATGCATGTTTTTATATTTTTAGGTATATGAAGCCTTTGCAAACTGTATAAAAAATTTCTTTATTGAACAATGCATTGATGGTGAATTAATTCCTGCAAGTAAGTTAATTTAGACTAAAAAATGTTCTTTTGCTCAATTTTCAGCAATAGTATTAAAAACATACATTGTAACATTGCCTTAATCTTGCAATTTGTCTATTATGCTTTTATTTATTAGGATGAGCAAAGCGAATCCTCTACTAGCCCACTCAAATTACATTTTGTCGTACGCTTTACAAAAAAAACTATTCAGTATTTTGATTTGAAATTAAACACAAATATAAATTATGATCTGTAGATTTGCACAATATAATTTTTTTACAGAATAACTTTTTAAAAAATTATTATTTTAATTAATTTATTTTACATGTTTTTCCATTACGGACGCATTTTTAGAAATAAGAAATAAAGCATGCTTATTTTCAGAACAATAAATAATTCATGGAGTTAACAATTGTAGATAGAATCATGATTAATTAAATAAATAAAATGTATTCTCTTTTTTCCGACAAAATCATTTACGCTGATGTCACTTACGCATATTAAAAGAATTACATTGTGTTTTATTTATTTATTTATTTTTTCGTAAAGTGGCAACAAAAAAATTGTAAACAAATAAAATTAATTGTTAAATTCATTATGTAAAGAGTTATTTGAATTCGAAGATTGAAAATTAAACCACATGAAACATATATATTATTATTTTGGTATATGTAGTACTATTTTTAAGTAGTTTGCTGTTTAAAAACAATTTATAGAATGTATTAGTTCTATTATAAAAAATGCCAAGGAAACACATATACTTACTGGATGAAAAGAACACGAATATTATATAGCTTTAAGGTAAGAGGTTAGATACCAGCATAAAAAACGACGGCATAAATGTCATATACACACCATATCGGCGCGATTTTTCCGACGCCAATTTGGCAAAAACCTGGTTTTCGAATACCAGTTACCATATATTTATTTTAAAAAGGGAATAACAATAAGTTTTAAAAAGTTTAATTAATACCTGTGGAACAAAACAATTTATATAATTAAAAAAAGAAAAGAAAAGTAAATAAACAATTTATTAATAAATAAACAATATCCAGGTTACCATGTCAAGCAAAATAACTACACTTTGTCGCCAATTAAGTACTCCGGTGCATATATGACATTGGAGTCTGAAAAAAATAGTTCCAATGTAGTGTGTATATGACATCTCTGCCAAAAGGACGACATGACGAAACTCTTCTGATAGAGAATGCATGTGCTCCGTAAAATGCTTTAAATTTCGAAGATGCACAAAAAAATTTTAAATAAATTTTTTGTAAAATTTTTCATCATCGTTGGCTTGGCATTCACTCTGACAGATCTCAAAAGACTTGCCATAAATGTACAGTAAATAATGAACTAAATATTTTTTCTTTAGCTAATAATATGGATCCTGGTCCACATCCTTAAATATTAAAGGGCTTAACTTTCGTCGAGGAGAAATTAATTGCCCAAGTTCGTCCAGTTATTACTGTTTATCGCATTAAAGATGGTCAGCTTGAATACAGTGGGCAAATTATTAATTTTCATCAAGATATTATAGGATTTTGTACTTTATCACCTCATTCCTAACACAATACATTTTTGGATACTACTTGATTATCCCGTCGACCAAAAATATAATGCCAAATTTCAGGATTAAATGCCAATAATGGATTATCATAAATGTCACATTGCATGACATTAAACATAATACACATGATTGTTATGTCATCAAGTGATTTTTAATTCGGGTACTATTTGGTCAAATAATACAAATAGCCAAACTATTAGCACAATTGCACAAATTGACGTTTTTTTTTTTTAAATAACGAAAAATCAAATAAATTAGTAAAACATTAATAAAAATCCAAATAAAAAGTCGAATTAAGGTACTACTTGATTATCCCGTCAATCAATTTCGCCAAATTATACAAATCGCCAAACAATTGGCCAAATTAAACAAATTGACATAATTTTTATTCTAAATAACGAAAGAACAAATAAATTAATGAAACATTACTAAGAATACAAATAAAACTTCATAATAAAAAAAACTTGATGGCATAACGAACACATGATACGAGTTTAATGTTATGTGAATGTGATATTTTTTACCATCATCATTAGCATTTAATCTTTTAGTTTGGCCGTACCTATTTGGTCGACAGGATAATCAAGTAGTACCAAATAATATAAAAAAAAGGTTTTTTTCCAATAAATAACTAATGAAATAGTGCTTCGCGAATCCAAACAAAGCATGGCTTTTGCTAGTTATTTTGTACTGTACAAGAAATGACACAAAATAATGTGTTTTTTTGTATAATTTATGCTCCATGTGTTTTCAGGGTTAGCTTGAACGAATCTGAAAAAAAAAAAAACATGGGTAAATTAAAATTGAAAAGTTTAAATGGTTATGAAATAAGTTCTCACATTTTTTTTAACTCAATGTGTTTTTGTTCCTTTTTAGCTTAGCATTGATCATTATTTAAATCCGGTCATATGACCCACAGCATGATATTAAACCTATTTATCGGCTGCTAGCAGAGATTACTTTATTGCCTTTCACAGCATTTCTGAACAGGGCTCATTGATATACATCAATGGATATATATATATCCAATATTTGTTTTCAAAATATGAAAATTTTGAGATTTTCAACATTTTTGAAATTTTAATTTGTTTAGTACTTTTGATATTTTCACATACTTAATGTTTATTTTCAAAATACAGTGGAACCTGCCTAAAATGACCATCCTCAGGACCAGCTAAAATGGTCCAGGGCTCATTGATATACATCAATGGATATATATCAGGAGGGTACACGACATTTGGGTCCTGCCGTTTCGGTCCCGAGACATTTCGGTCCCTGGCCATTTCGGTCCCCGAGACATTTCGGTCCCTTGCCATTTCGGTCCCTTACTATTTCTTTACCGGCCACCTTATAACTTGGTTTCTGATTGATGAAGGCCTACTAAACACTGTAAGCTCTACATTGTTCGGGCTTTTTTTAATGTTTTTATTCTCCTGCCCCCCTTCCCTCAAATTTTATACAAAGCTGAATATAATAGTCCAATAAGTTTAATCTATTGTAACTCGTGATAATAAAATCACAGCGAGTTGAAAATTTGATTAAATAATGTTATATAATTTTACACTGTCTTTATTATTATTATTTAACAGAATGAATATTTTAAGTTTTATCATATATTCTTTGTATTAGGTATTTTATCTATACAAAAAACTAAAATATATATTTGATTGATTGTTTTAGCCCACTTTCTTAGAGTCTTTAAATTAGTGATTTCGTAACTAGGCGTGCTAAGAAATTTTTTTGTTTAAAAAATAAAAATGCTCCAACGACCTTTTTTTATGTAATAATTATTGGTTGCATTTTTTTTTTTTTTTTTTACAGTTTTTTTTATTTTATGAAGACAATTTTTGTGAATTAATTTTACTGAAAGTGGGCCTATTTCTTTGTAATAAAATGATTATTTTTTAATTTTATATAATAATGTAACTATTATTTTAAATTATTTTATTTTCAATTTTTAATTGACAAAACTAAGCTTTTTTAATTTATCGTTTATTTATTTTATTTATTTGCATTACCTTTTCGCTCCCACTTTCACAGAAAAAAAATTGACAATTCTTATTTTTATTTTATTATTGATTGAATTAATAGTTTTAAATTTCAGTAACTTTAAATATAAAATAAATAAACAGGTAAACAATAAGTTTCAGTTTATCACTACTACAAAACATAATGATAAATTGAATATAAAACAGATTATTTATTGAGTTTATTTAAAGTAAAATTCGAAATACTTATTAATAATTTTATCAATTTAATTAAATAAAGATTCATTGAATTAAAAATACACATATTTAACAAAATATTAATTTGATTTTAATTTTAAAATCACTAAGTTTTGAGATTTAATTTGTAGCAATTATTCATCACCATAAGTTTTTATTCAAAAATTATTATTTTTTTCAAAAAAGGAAATTATTATTATTATTATTTTTTTTTTTTTTGAAAAATCAGTTAGTAACGTAACGTAATAATTAATTAAACATAATAATGCAACCCTGTAACAATGCGTAAAAATATTTCTTAACAGTGTTAGGTAACATTATTATCCAGATGCAGATTTAAACTTACATAGTAATGGTTAAATAATAATAGTTTACAGTTCGCAAAAAGCAATCGTATATTAATTAATTATTTTTAAAGAGTAAGAAAAATATCATAAACTGACCAATAAATGAATAAATAACATATTTATTTTGAGAATCCTTATCATTTTTATACATCCTAATGAACTTAATAACATTATAGTGGCTGAAATTTAAAAAATATGGTTTTTCATTTTTGCTATAATAACTTCTATATAGTTCTTGTACTAGATTTTAAACAAGTAATTGATAAATAAGTCACTTAAACAATTAATAGTTAAAATAATTTTGAATTCCTATTAATAAATATGTTTGATAAAAATAATTTAATTTTTGAGAATTTTTTAATTTAACAACATAATTATTAATACTTTCAAATTTTCTAAGATTATGTTAATCATTTAATAAAATAATGTATAACCATTAAGTAAATAACAAATCAAAACCGAGTGCCGGGAATTTTTAAACACTTATCATTTTTTATGTTGGTGTTCCTATAAAATTTGAAATATATGCATATAAGTACCAGCTAAGTACTACTATTAACCTCTTTTAAGCAGAAATTCTGCATGTCAATCAATTTTCAACGCCCATCTGAACAAATAGTCATCTTTATACAAGATAGCTAGAAAAGCTAGGTAGTTAGCTTTATTCTACTTATTTTGATATCTATACACTTGTCGGATGAAATCCCTCATTCTATACTGTCCTTTTTACTCTGGAGTTCAAATGCGGACGGACCTCCCACATAGTCGATGGCATTTTTAAAAAGAGATATGAATGTTTTGAAAAGAACAGCATTTCTCGGTGTTTTTTATTCCTCTCGCTGTTATCTTCATTTCAAACGCTTTTAGTATCATTTAAACCAGTATAAAAAGTAGAATGGAGTATTTTTTATCCTGATTATTACAGCTTATGAATGACATTGAAATATTCAAAACTTACAAGATAACTAAATAAGATTGATAGATAAGATATTTACCACCTAGAAATAATATTTTAAGTTACATTTTAATTTAACTTATTTTACAGACGGCTTTTTTTAATATTTTTTTATGTGGGTTTTTATATTTTAATGTTAAAAAAAATTATTTTATATAATGATATCAGCTTTAAATGAAATGGCAAATTTCAATACACATTACATTAATAATTTTGTAATTAGTTTTATTAATCTGGTTTTAGAAAATTTGACAGATGTATTGTATAAATGTGATATATGGGTAGAAAGCAAAAATGGTTTTAGTCATAAACTAATTATTGCGGGTTATTTTAATTTATAAGCGTAGTTATACGGTCTTTGGCTGCGTATCGATTTAACTTTAGCTGGATTTTGCATGGATTACTTTCATTTTATTACTCTGTCGAAGATTATCAAATGATAGTACAGTCCTCCCCACTTAATTGGGTCGAGGATAATCGAATCCCGCTTATTCGGATAAAATCATCCGGTTTCGATTTTATTCCTGTTGGATTAATGTTATTTCCCGTTTAACCAAATACTTTTCATGAAATGTTTTAACCAAATACTTTTCATGAAATGTCCCTCTTATTCGAATAACAACTGAGTGAGTAATTTGAAAAATAGGTGTGAAAAACAACTTTTACAACTGGAATTCCCCTCCATTTTTTGTCATTTTCGATTCTTAAGTTAAAAAATAATAATCTAACACTTACTGCATGATTTTGGCCGGAAGTTGTACAATGAACAAGTCATGTGTGATTCCCCCCCCCCCCCCCCTGAACGAGTTTAAATAACGGTGAAAAAAAATGGACAGTTTCGATGAATTTTGTATTTCATTTGTCGAAGAACGTTTCTTACTTTTTCGATTTTGTTTACGATTGTGTCATATTTATATGTTCAGTTATATCCCACTAATTTGTACCTTATCTAAAAAAGCAGGATAACGAAAAAATTCCCCATAAGATCCCCTTTTATTCACTCTAAGCCCTGTAGTTAATTCCCACTTCTCCTCCCTTCCACCACACAAAAAGGATAAACTTGATTAAAATTTAAAAAATATACAAAACATTTTTGCTTATATAAACTATCAAATATCAAATAATTCTTACAACGGATTGAAAGAACCTGTAAATTGTTTTTCCTTAATATTCATCCCCCTCTTCCCTCCCGTCGAAAGTTCTGACTTCTCCCTTGTAGAAATAAAACATGTAAAACTTTCCTTTGTAAAAAAAATATATATATCATGCCTTCAAATCAAGGTTTCTCATTCGAAAATATCTAAGTCGAGTAAATCATGTTTCGAATATGTAATCATAAATAATCTATAAAAACATTCTAAAATCAAAGGAATAATCTATCGTATTAATCCCCAATGTATATCATAAGTGAAATCGAAACTGGAGAAATCTTCTTCGAACGTTTCTTTAACTAATTATTTAATGAGATAAAAATAGATATTTACAGTTCTTTGTACATATTTACACAACTTTAAATCATCTTGGAGACACAATGCTCCGATTCATATCTTTTCTCAAATTAATTGTCACATCTTTTATCTAAATCAAAACATTCGAAATCAAAACGGAAATCGGCTACACTCTGTTTACAAACTTCAGAGTGTTCTAAAAGTGGAAGTGGAAGTTAAAGAAATTGCATAGCGCGTAGCGCCATCTAACTGCAATTCTATTTCTTCACACTCCACTTTTAGAACACTCTGAAGTTTGTAAACAGAGTGTAGCCGATTTCCGTTTTGATTTCGAATGTTTTGATTTAGATAAAAGATGTGACAATTAATTTGAGAAAAGATACAGGGATGCCACTTTTCCGCCTTTTGGCGGATTTCCGCTTTTTTTAATTTTTAAGAATTCGCGATTTTCGTTAAGCGATCACGAGATAAAATAACGATTTTCGTCGAACGATCGCGAAATAAAACAGCCTTTTCCATCAAACGATCGCGAAATACAACAGCCTTTTTCGTCAAGCGATCGCGAAATATAACATCGACTTTCGTTAAAACATTGAAAAAAAACCGGCTATTTTCATAAACAGTCGCGATATAAAGCAGCAATTTTCATCAAACGGTCGCGATATAAAGCAGCAATTTTTATCAAACGGTCGCGATATAAAGCAGCAATTTTCATCAAACGATCGCGAAATGAAACGGTGATTTTCTTGAAACGATCGCAATATGAAACGGCTATTTTTGTCAAACTGTCGCTAAATAAAACGGCGATTTTCGTCCAACGATCGCGATATAAAGCGGCGATTTTCGTCAAACGATCGCGAAACGAAACGGCGATTTTTGTCAAAGGATCGCGATGTGAAACGATTGATTTTTGTCAAACGATCATGGTGTGATGTGGCGATTTTCGTCAAACGATCGCGATGTGGAACGATGATTTTCGTCAAGCGATCATGATGTGAAACGGCGGTTTTCGTCAAACGATCGCTAAATAAAACGGCGATTTTCGTCAAACAATCGCAATGTAAAACGACGATTTTCGTCAAACGATCGCTAAACGAAGCGGTGATTTTTCTGAAACGATCGCAATGTGAAACGACGATTTTTGTCAAAAGATCACGATGTGGAATGATGATTTTCATCAAACGATCATGATGTGAAACGGCGATTTTCGTCAAACGATCGCTAAATAAAACGGCGATTTTCGCCAAACGATCATGAAATATAACAGTTATTTTCGTCAAATAAAAAAAACAACCTGCAAAATTTTGCTATTCACTTGTGGAATATTCATTGAATCTATTGCTGGGTTACTTGAATTGGTTTAAAATGATGCGATACATAAAATTCTTCACTGAACCTGTTGCTGGGTTACCTTAATTGATGTAAAATACTGTGAACTAAAGAAAAATCATTTTAACTTACTCTTATAAATTAAAAGTTTACAACAAAAGAAAAGCTGTAATTCTTTATTTAGTTTATTATAAACAATATAATTTTCAAAATTCACACATAAAGTGGTGAAAAATGTCGTAAATTTTACTTTACGCATAATTTCCTCTTTTTTGCTATTTTCTGAGTGGCATCCCTGAAGATATGAATCGGAGCATTGTGTCTCCAAGATGATTTAAAGTTGTGTAAATATGTACAAAGAACTGTAAATATCTATTTTTATCTCATTAAATAATTAGTTAAAGAAATGTTCGAAGAAGATTTCTCCAGTTTCGATTTCACTTATGATATACATTGGGGATTAATACGATAGATTATTCCTTTGATTTTAGAATGTTTTTATAGATTATTTATGATTACATATTCGAAACATGATTTACTCGACCTAGATATTTTCGAATGAGAAACCTTGATTTGAAGGCATGATATATATATTTTTTTTACAATGGTGCATATAGAGGCCGGGAACGAAATTGAAATATGATAAATACAGAAGATTATTATTGATTGCGAAGATTTTTAAAGGTAAGAGTTTTATAATTTTATTTTGATGTGTTAATTATGGCTGACCTAGAAAAGCTAAAGAAAAACGGAACAATTTTAAGAAGTTCTGTTACGAAACTAATAAATAATATAGAGACTATATTAAAAAATGATACCGTTAATATTGATTCTCTTGAAGAATCTGTTAACCAATTAAAAATTAAATCATGTAATTTAGATGAAATAAATGAAAAAATAGAACCACTTTTGAATTTAGACGAATATGAGAATGAAATGAATACAGTATATGACTATGCAGACAAAATATCCTTAACGAATTTTCGTGCTGAAAAGAAACTTAAAGAAAATAAAAACATTATTCCTTTGAACAATAGTTCGGTTAATGATTCTACCCCCAATAATGAAAATAAATTTGTGAAACTTCCAAAATTGAATATACAGAAATTTTATGGCGATTGCACGCAATTCACCAACTTTTGGAATACTTTTAAAGTATCGATAAATGATAATAATTCACTGACAAAAATTGAAAAATACAATTATTTGCGAAGTTACTTAGGTTCATCTGCTTTAAACGCCATAGAAGGCTTAGAAGTTTCGGAATCAAATTATGATGTAGCACTTAAAATTCTTGAAAATAGGTTTGGGAATAAAGATATGATAATCAATCATCATTTAAATAAATTGTTAAATTTATCTCCGGTTTATAAATCTAGTGATACTTCAAAATTACAGAAACTTCATGATGATATTGAAATTAATGTAAGATCATTGACCACTTTGGGACTCGAACCACAGGCTTACAGCTCTATGCTTTTAGCCGTAGTTTTGAAATTGCTACCATCAGATTTAAATTTGGAATTTAACAAGCAAAACATTAAATCTTCATGCAACCCTGATATAAACAAATTACTAAATTTCTTGCAAACCGAAATTAAAAGTCGCGAATTGGCTTTTTCATTTTCAAATTCAAATAGATTAGAAGTAAACAAACAAAAATTTACGAAATCTCCTAAAAGAGAATTAAACTTTTCATCCGCGCATGAATTAATGACTACAGTTTCAGACAAAAAGAACACAGAGAAACAAAGTTGCATCTTTTGTAAAAGTAATCATTTGTCAGAAATATGCAATGTTTTTGATCTTGATAAAAAGAAAAATATTTTGAAATCGCAAGGTAGATGTTACCTCTGCCTTTTGCCAAAACACCGAATTAAGGACTGTGTTTCTAAGATACGATGTACGACATGTCAGGGTAGACATAACAGAGCTATTTGTAAACAATCTAATTCACCAAATAAAACAAGTTGTATAGATAAAAATTTTGAAACAGCGAATGCACAAAATGAAACAACTAATGAAATTATTTCGGCTATTTCGTGTATTGGAAAAAACCGAATTTTCTTGCAAACTTGCTGTGCGAAAGTAAAAAATAAAAATAAAGAAGTTTCTGTTCGATTATTATTGGATACTGCTGCAATGCGAACCTTTTTAACTCGAGAAATTGCTGATAAATTACAACTTAAAATATTGAGAAAGGAAAAATTATCGGTATTCACATTCGGAAGTAAAATCCCAATTGAGAAAAATTATGATGTTGTTAAACTTAAATTAGAAAATAAACATTTTTCGAAGTCTAATTTAGAAATAGAAGCATTGGTAACAGACGAAATATCTGGTTCTGATATCCCTCCCCCAGAAGTAAAAGAATTTGGTGAAATGAGTATTTTACAGAATTTAACCCTTGCTGACTCACCACAATGTCAAGACCCTATTTCCCTTCTAATAGGAGTCGATTACTATTATGATATAGTAACAGGTAACATAAAACATTTAAACAAAAATCTTGTTGCTGTTGAAACCATCTTTGGCTGGTGCCTCCAAGGTAGAAAAAGCGAAAACCAATCTTCATTGATTTTAAACGTAATTATTGAAGAACACTTAATTTCTGATCAAATAAAAAAATTTTGGGATCTTGAAACTTCAGGACTTATATATATTTTTTTACACCTTAGTGAGATGTTTAAAATGTGTTTCATTAGACAACTTAGAATTGTCTAACTTATTGACTCCCAGCCTCCTCCTTCTACGCTGTAAAAAAAAAAAAAAAAAAAAAAAAAAAAAAAAAAAAAAAAAAAAAAACTGGATTTTTTCCACATTAGTTAATGCGAACTCCCCTCCCCCCCATGGTAATTTTTTCCGGGACGATTTTCTCGGGTGGTGCTTTTTACCACGACTATTTTTTGCCGGGAGTGATTTTTCCGTGAAGATTTTTAATGATTTTTAATTTTTTTTTTTTCCCGGGTAGATTTCTTCCGGCCGATTTTCTCCGCCTATTGTGGACCATCTACATTTGTCGCGGGACAGAAATATTTATGCATTCTTTTAAATGAATAACATACATAAAAAATCAAAACAAATATGCTAAACACATAAGCTCTCTAAATGATAAAATTTCTCCATTAAAATAAAATTATAATTTTTCTTCATTTTAAATGGAATTTGACATAAAAATGATTCACTACACATTAATATTTTGAGATTCTATGTTATTTATTATATTTTAATTTTAGCTTTTTTTTTTGTCATATTAAAACAGGTAGGCTCTTTAAATTTTATGTCTTGAAGTCAAATAAAGAATAAGGGAATATTTGAAATGTAGAATTTTAAAAGCGAAAAGAACAGCTTATGTTTATTAGAAATTTTAACTTTTGTATCCCAATTTAAGAGGCTACTTCAGGGAAGTTTAAAGACCCTTTCACAAATGTTAATTCTATGGAAGAAATTTATTAAAGATTTCTTGGTTGCTTTTCAATATTTTTAAACAATTCTTTTTTACATTGGATAGCTGAGATCGATTTGTATGCCGACCATTTTTTACTTTATAACTTTGATTGCAGGTTTTTTTTGTGGGGATGTTTTCATTTTCGAAACCAGTTCCGAGAATAAAAGTGTCCTCATTAAAAATATCGAAAAAATAAAAAATAAAAAAAAAGTATTTGTACAGATTTATTTTAGCTATACATTGAAAAAAAAAATCGTTCCAAAATGAAAATATTAAAATGCAACAAATTTACCTTCAAAAATTTCTTCCAAAGGATTAGCGGGCCTTTTTGTTTGACTGAAGTGGCCTCTTAACAGATAAGTCATTTGTTTAACACTATTTCTAGTGGTGTCAAACGATACTTTTTTTAAAGGTTTGACTTGTGTTTATTTCTCTCGTAGTTTTTTTAATGTAATAAGCATAAAAAGTCTTTAATGTATTAAAAAGGATTTGTAATTCCTGCATTGTTATATGTAAAAAGGTTGTTACACGTAAAAAGTTATTTCCTAGCAATAATTGTTATATGTAAAAAGATTAACGCAAACTTTTAAATAGTTTTTTAATAGCGAAATAAAATAATTATTTAAAAAATGAAATGTTTTAGTCAGTCCCTATGCAGAACTTAAAAAATAATGTGGCTTTATCACAATTCCATGTTAAAAAACCCTTAAAAAAAAAAAAAAAAAAAAAAAAAAAAAAAAAAAAAAAAGATCTGTAAAATGCCTTAATCTAAAAATGATGTGCCGTCGAATAATAGGATGAAATAAAGATTTCTAAAACTATTTGCAAATTTTTTTTCATTATTAAACACATATTGTACAAATTATATGCAACTGAAAATGTGTAGGCCATGGACATTTGCTTAAGCAAATTAAATTCGACTTATAAGTGTTTTTAAATTACCAGATCTTTATGATTGAGGAACTCCTATATAAATCCACAGAACAATCCTCCCCTCACTCCTGAAAACAATTACTTCTGTCATATGAAATTTGCATGGTTCCGCTGCAATATATTTGAGTTTGGATCCGAGTTATACGTGTAAGTGGTTTTTCGGTACTTGTTACTTCTAATTAATCGCATTACACTAAAACTTTATGTGGCTTTCAGTTAAAAAACAGTGTTGAATTCAGACACTTTTCTCCAGGAGGGACTTCTGTGGCTACGGGGGGGGGGGAGGGGATTCAATAGAGTCCTGGGGGGATTACACTTTTTTACCACTGAAAACACAAAATCTCAATTTTTTTTTTGGAGGGGGGAGCATTTGATAGCTCCGGGGCCCCTGAATTCAACACTCTAAAATGTTCCCTATAAAATTATGTCAGATATTTCCCGTGCACAAAATTTCAGCTTGCTGGAGAAGGGACTGAAATGTCTGAGGATCGAAAAGTCCAGGGACCGAAATGTCTCGGGACCGAAATGGCCAGGGACTGAAATGTCTTGGGACCAAAATGTCTCGGGACCGAAATGTCTTGGGACCGAAACGTCCTGCTTCCATATCAGGATATATATATATCTAATATTTCTTTTCAAAATATGAAATTTTTGAGATTTTCAACATTTTTGAAATTTTAATTTGTTTAGTATTTTTGATATTTTCACATACTTAATGTTTATTTTCAAAATACAGTGGAACCTGCCTAAAATGACCATCCTCAGGACCAGCTAAAATAGTCACTATATAGAGGTGGTCACTTTTGGAGTGTCTTTAAAAATGGTACATAATTTTTTTTTTTGTGATCTTAAAAAATAAAATTAAAATATGTATAAAGGAAAAGTGCACTTCATTAAAGTAATGAATTGATTAATTAACAAATATAATTATTGAATTACAAATTGAAAATATACTAAATAGAAGGTAATTAACTTAAAACTCATCTTAATTTTTTTTTAATTCAGTTCAAGAATGTCTGTAGTGATTGATTTAACAGCCATTATTTTGAAAATCAGACAAAGCACGATAGTTGTATTTTTTGATTTGCTAGATTTTTTTATATTGAAGTAGATCATATTTAATAAATAATGTGCAATTTTAAATTTCCTCTTTCCTATAAGAAAATGTCAAAGTTCAAGGTTTTGAATGCCATTTTTCAAGAAAAGTGAAATGGTAGTATGTTTGAAGTGATATATCTATCGCAAGCAACAACATCCCAAAATTATTTTGGCATGAATTGTTAGTATAATACTGCCTTCTTATTAAAATTTGTTTTCATTGGGCATTATTATTTTACACTGCTATGTTGCCACAAAATACAATCAAGATCATATTTTCATCCATTTTCCACACTTAATATCTTATTTAAGTAATAGCACCCAAAACTTTTTCTTATAGAATATGAAAGTTTACTATTAAGACAAGTTAAATAGCATAGTTCTCTACGGGGATATTGTTACTGTTAGCAGACATAATCTGTTGAATATTCAAAATCTTCAACATTTTAACTATCCATATTTTTTTTAAAAAGCGCCATAGTTGAATGAAACAAAATATACCATGTAGTAGGTGAAAATATGCACAAAAACATGGAAAAGAAAAAAAAGTGGGATCTTTTGATATTTTTAGTAAAAAAATTGACAATTTTCAAACAAACAATCTTGGTCACAGTTTTTCCCTATCAGAAAATGAAAAATTGTATCTTTCTTTCGTCTTTCTGTATTTTTTCCCTATAAGAAAGTGGAATATACCTTTTTTTGTTTCCTTTTCTGAAAGAGAAATGGGATGTTTATTTTTCTGATAGGCTAAAAATGTGATGATTGACATTGATTTTATTGTAACTTTTGCCATTTTTTTTGCTTAAAAATATCACAAGACATATATTCTGTTATGTTTTTTTTTAGTAATATTTCTTTTTGTATAAATTATTTTAATATTCCAAATTTAAAAAGTACTCTTGTTAAGATATTTTTAATACGGTTTTTTATAATGCTTTGTGTATCTCATATTTAAAATTAGTCTTCCTTTTTTTTTCTTAGTAGCGAAAACCCTGGACATTTTTTTTTTTCTATTTATTTTATGATCGTTCTCGTTCTCACGAGAATAAAGGCATTGTTGTGTATGAAAGTGAAAGTTTCCCATCCCCTTATCTAGCGTAAATAACACCCGTTCGTACGAATGCTTTTACTGTCCTGGAATTATTGTACTATTTGACTAAAGTGGTCCTTTGTTAATTTTTTTCAAAGAAGAGTAGCTTATGGCTTGTTTGTAAAGGGGATATATTCAGCCTTGTTAAAAATTGGCCCACACGCATAGTTTATTGCTTACGTACGTGAATGAATAGTACCCTAAAATTTTATAACCCATGACAAACGTTGACTGTCATTTGAGGCGGAGTAGATATTTTCCCAGACCCTTAAAGTTTTATGACCGATTTGAGATAATAGGGCAAATTCACGGATATCGGCGAGCACTGGTTTGCAAGCAGGTGCAAAACTTAGAGACAGCTGGCCCTGCTACTGACCACGTGATCGAGAATAGGGGATGCGAGCGATGACCATATTTGGTCATGAGAGAGGGTGAATATTGCATTGGCCAATGAGATGGACTCTGGGAACAGGAGAGAAAGGGGAAAGCATTAGTCTTCCTAGTTTTTTGGTGCCCCTTTTGATTTGCAGAGGGATGTGCAATTGGTTTTTTTGGAAAAAAAGGGAGTCTTGGTCAGAGCTTCGTATGGAGAGCATCTAGTAAACGATTGCGGATAAGTCTTGTCTCCCCCCCTCCCCTGTTTTTAATCTGGGAGAGGGGAGGCCATAAGAGACTTCGAGATTGGCAGTCTAAGAGAAAGCACGTCGTGAGTAAGTCAAGAAAAAGTGCTACCGGCCGGAGAAAATCGAGAGCTTGCCGTGAAAGAATGTTTCCTCCGTTCTAACCTTCACCGTAAGCTGTGGAATGATTTGCAGTCTAAGAGAAAGCACTCCAAGTGTACGTCAAGAAGAAATGCTACCTGCCGGAGAGAGCCGAGATCTTGCCGTGAAAGAATATCCCCTCCGATTTTGCCTTCACCGTGAGCAATGGAATGATTAGCGATCTAAGATAACACCCTCCAAGTGTACGTCAGGAAGAAATGCTACCTGCCGGAGAGAGCCGAGATCTTGCCGTGAAAGAATATCCCCTCCGATTTTGCCTTCACCGTGAGCGGTAAAATGATTAGCGGTCTAAGACGAAAACTTGAAAGAATTCAGCTGTCGCTTAAACTGAGTATAGACACTGGGAATTCTGTGCAGAAACTGTTACTCTGGTGCATGGAAGACTTATTAACTATTGTCCATCATATAAGTGAAAAAACACCCAAAATGGGTAAAATTGAAAGAATCCAGCTGCTGGTAAGAGATATATTCTGTATTTATTCTTAAACAATTTTTATTTTAGTGAGTAATCTTGTAGTGATTTTGTATTTCCATATATCTACAACAAAGGTTGTATTAGTGAATTCAGATGTTGTTTTTTTGTTTTTCATTTTTATGTTAAATTAAATAAAAGAGAATGTGTATAAAGGATATGCCTTAGTATAGTTTTTTTTTAGTTTTTTTTATATATCCTACCTTGATATTAATTTAATTGAATTCTAACCTCTATAGTATCGAAATAACTATACTAAGTTTTGTAATACCATAAAATTAAAGTAGATTTTTTTTGAATGTTTGAAAGTAGAATATTTTCAACCATTACCTATTTTTTTTATTTGGAATTTTTAAATAACTTTTTTAAAAAAAAAAATAATTTAATAAATAATTAAAAATCATATTAACACTGATTAATTAATATACTATTGCTTAAACTGAGCAAAGATACTTGACTAGGTAATAGAAATTTTAAAGCAAAAACTGTTAAGAAATTCACTTGGTTTTAAATGAGTTAACTTATCTTATAAACAAAATAAAAAGAAGTTAAAGCAGATGTACTAACACTATACGAAGTTGGTCAAAAATATCATTGTTGATTTCTGAGGTGTTTATGTTTATTATTTCTAGTTTTTAATCTATTCAAAATTATATCTTTCTTTGCCTTCTTGAAAATAAGAAGGATTTCAGGATCTTTCTTCTCTCTTTTGTAATGTTAAACTAAATCTTGTAATTTTAAATTGTTAGTATGAGTTTAATATCTCAGGAATCAACATTGATAAATGTTGGGTTCTACTACAGATCAAGGTTTAGTACTTGAGACTGGGTCAGATTGAGAATCTTGCTGTGTTCTTTCTTTTTTACTTGTAATCATTAAATTTTAAAGAATCTTAAATGATATTTGTGTTTATCCTTTTAATCGTTTTAATTTGTCGTTTAATTTGTTTATCTTAATGATTTCTTAATGTTGACTGGTGTAATCTTAACTTAATTAATTCTTTTTTTTTATATAAGCATCCTGTTTATTTAATTAAACCAACAACAAGATTCATGTAATTGGAAATTTGACCCAGATCTCATTAAAATTTTTGATGAAGCTGAAGAATATCTATTGATCTATATTAACTAATATAATTTGTTGAGCAGAAGTTGCAGTTAATTAAAATAATGAGCTGTTGCAGTAATTTAAATAAAAAGAACCCAACACCAGTCTTCCTTTTTTTTTCTTAGTAGCGAAAACCCTGGACATTTTTTTTTTTTTCTATTTATTTTATGATCGTTCTCGTTCTCACGAGAATAAAGGCATTGTTGTGTATGAAAGTGAAAGTTTCCCATCCCCTTATCTAGCGTAAATAACACCCGTTCGTACGAATGCTTTTACTGTCCTGGAATTATTGTACTATTTGACTAAAGTGGTCCTTTGTTAATTTTTTTCAAAGAAGAGTAGCTTATGGCTTGTTTGTAAAGGGGATATATTCAGCCTTGTTAAAAATTGGCCCACACGCATAGTTTATTGCTTACGTACGTGAATGAATAGTACCCTAAAATTTTATAACCCATGACAAACGTTGACTGTCATTTGAGGCGGAGTAGATATTTTCCCAGACCCTTAAAGTTTTATGACCGATTTGAGATAATAGGGCAAATTCACGGATATCGGCGAGCACTGGTTTGCAAGCAGGTGCAAAACTTAGAGACAGCTGGCCCTGCTACTGACCACGTGATCGAGAATAGGGGATGCGAGCGATGACCATATTTGGTCATGAGAGAGGGTGAATATTGCATTGGCCAATGAGATGGACTCTGGGAACAGGAGAGAAAGGGGAAAGCATTAGTCTTCCTAGTTTTTTGGTGCCCCTTTTGATTTGCAGAGGGATGTGCAATTGGTTTTTTTGGAAAAAAAGGGAGTCTTGGTCAGAGCTTCGTATGGAGAGCATCTAGTAAACGATTGCGGATAAGTCTTGTCTCCCCCCCTCCCCTGTTTTTAATCTGGGAGAGGGGAGGCCATAAGAGACTTCGAGATTGGCAGTCTAAGAGAAAGCACGTCGTGAGTAAGTCAAGAAAAAGTGCTACCGGCCGGAGAAAATCGAGAGCTTGCCGTGAAAGAATGTTTCCTCCGTTCTAACCTTCACCGTAAGCTGTGGAATGATTTGCAGTCTAAGAGAAAGCACTCCAAGTGTACGTCAAGAAGAAATGCTACCTGCCGGAGAGAGCCGAGATCTTGCCGTGAAAGAATATCCCCTCCGATTTTGCCTTCACCGTGAGCAATGGAATGATTAGCGATCTAAGATAACACACTCCAAGTGTACGTCAGGAAGAAATGCTACCTGCCGGAGAGAGCCGAGATCTTGCCGTGAAAGAATATCCCCTCCGATTTTGCCTTCACCGTGAGCGGTAAAATGATTAGCGGTCTAAGACGAAAACTTGAAAGAATTCAGCTGTCGCTTAAACTGAGTATAGACACTGGGAATTCTGTGCAGAAACTGTTACTCTGGTGCATGGAAGACTTATTAACTATTGTCCATCATATAAGTGAAAAAACACCCAAAATGGGTAAAATTGAAAGAATCCAGCTGCTGGTAAGAGATATATTCTGTATTTATTCTTAAACAATTTTTATTTTAGTGAGTAATCTTGTAGTGATTTTGTATTTCCATATATCTACAACAAAGGTTGTATTAGTGAATTCAGATGTTGTTTTTTTGTTTTTCATTTTTATGTTAAATTAAATAAAAGAGAATGTGTATAAAGGATATGCCTTAGTATAGTTTTTTTTTAGTTTTTTTTATATATCCTACCTTGATATTAATTTAATTGAATTCTAACCTCTATAGTATCGAAATAACTATACTAAGTTTTGTAATACCATAAAATTAAAGTAGATTTTTTTTGAATGTTTGAAAGTAGAATAATTTTCAACCATTACCTATTTTTTTTATTTGGAATTTTTAAATAACTTTTTAAAAAAAAAAAAAAAAAATAATTTAATAAATAATTAAAAATCATATTAACACTGATTAATTAATATACTATTGCTTAAACTGAGCAAAGATACTTGACTAGGTAATAGAAATTTTAAAGCAAAAACTGTTAAGAAATTCACTTGGTTTTAAATGAGTTAACTTATCTTATAAACAAAATAAAAAGAAGTTAAAGCAGATGTACTAACACTATACGAAGTTGGTCAAAAATATCATTGTTGATTTCTGAGGTGTTTATGTTTATTATTTCTAGTTTTTAATCTATTCAAAATTATATCTTTCTTTGCCTTCTTGAAAATAAGAAGGATTTCAGGATCTTTCTTCTCTCTTTTGTAATGTTAAACTAAATCTTGTAATTTTAAATTGTTAGTATGAGTTTAATATCTCAGGAATCAACATTGATAAATGTTGGGTTCTACTACAGATCAAGGTTTAGTACTTGAGACTGGGTCAGATTGAGAATCTTGCTGTGTTCTTTCTTTTTTACTTGTAATCATTAAATTTTAAAGAATCTTAAATGATATTTGTGTTTATCCTTTTAATCGTTTTAATTTGTCGTTTAATTTGTTTATCTTAATGATTTCTTAATGTTGACTGGTGTAATCTTAACTTAATTAATTCTTTTTTTTTATATAAGCATCCTGTTTATTTAATTAAACCAACAACAAGATTCATGTAATTGGAAATTTGACCCAGATCTCATTAAAATTTTTGATGAAGCTGAAGAATATCTATTGATCTATATTAACTAATATAATTTGTTGAGCAGAAGTTGCAGTTAATTAAAATAATGAGCTGTTGCAGTAATTTAAATAAAAAGAACCCAACAATTCTTTTCCCATGTTTTTGTACGTATATTCAACTATTGCGTGATATATTTCGGTTTATTCAACAATGGCATTTTTTTGAAATAACACTACTTAAAATTTGCAGATTTTGAAAACTTCGGATGTTTAACAGATTATATCTACAAACAGCAACAATATCTTGATGCGGTACTACATAATTTAGCTTGTCCTAGTGGTACACTTTCATATTCTATAACAGCGGTTATGAAATTTTCTTGGTGTGCGACCTACATTTCAATGACAAAAATTTTCGCAACCCACCTTTCAGTGAAAAAAAATTTCCTGACTGACAGGAAATTTGTCACACCCTGTTCTTGCCACTTTCCGGCCATATCTCCATTTCTGTAGTCAATCTATCTTTATTTACATTAACCTAATTACATCCATCCTATTTTACATAGTTTATTCATTTATTATAACTTTTACAGTCTATTATTTATCTTTTATTAAATTACCATTTTTACCCTTTTCATTCAATAAGTTTCCTTTTATTAAATCTGGTTAACTTTATTAATCTCTCTTTATTAAAGTTATCATTCATATAAACAATAGTTATTTAACTTACCTTATATTTATTTCCAACACTTTTTACCTTTTAAAACTCCCAGCTTATTATTGTTTTCCCGTCGTACTTCGTATGGAATCGGAAGCTGTAATGACGTGTTTCTTTACCGTCACAAGGTGACGTCATTTGTCTACCGCCCATTTCCGGTATGACGTTTCGTCACGATGGTTTCCCATTTGACCATCGCTTCACCTGTCCTTTTGCATGCGTAATGAGTTTCTTTTTGTTTCCCTTCTAGTATTGACATATATATATATATATATAATATTGTATCTTTGACAATAGCTTAGATCCTTGTCTTAATGTTTCAGTATAAATGATTACGTTCGTTGCTCTTCTGTTTAATAGTTATGTTTAGGTTTATAGTTCTGTTTTATTTACGTGCCTGTCATTGTGCCGTTCTTCAGTTTTTGGTAATTGTTTTATTAACCCAACTTATTTAAGAGACCACCTTTGCAGTATTTCGTCACCTTCTTCTCCCGATGTTCAAGATAGCTGGCAGCTGTTAGGAAGTGGTTTTTAATGCTGGACTTAAGTCAGCCACCTGCTTCGTCTCTGTTTGTTTTTGAGACCGGCTATCGTTTTTGAGGAATAAATTGTGACGATAGTGATGTTTATTTTAAATGAAGTTTCTCCAGGAATGTCCTTACCGTGTTTGTGGATAGATAAGCTAAAATATGCTTCTGATCGTCAGCTCATTACTTCACAGTTGTTTTGCCATGAAGTCTGTTTATATTTGGTTTTCCGTTTTAATTGTTTAATAGATATAAATGCTTTTGTTAATTATATTGCTTTTATCTTTATTCTCTTTTAAATAAAACTTAGTTTTGTTTTTAACTTATTTGTATTTATTTCATCAACATACAGTATTTCAGTTATTTAATTTTCCAGACTTTAACTTTTTACAGGTTTAGCGACTAAAAGCAAAAGCTTCCATTGTGCTAGTTAATTTTAATCTCTGCTAATCTTTAATCGCAAAGTTTAAATCCGTCAAGGTTATGGGCCCGTCCCTAACCTGATTTTCTTTTATTAATTTAATATATTAATGAGTTATAAATTCTTTTTGAAATAAAAATTAATTTGTAATAGTTAAATGTAATTTAAATCTAGCGTTTTTCTTTCATTTTATAAATAAGTTTTTAATAGATATTTGTTTCTTAAACTTTAGTTTATTTTTGTATTTGCCATTTTTAACCCTTAACGGTTCGGCGATATCGTAGTAAACGCTGCTTCCATCGGTATTTAGCGATGCTTTGCGATGGGGGGGCAGTTAATTTGTTATGTTTTGTTTTAGTTTTTAAATAAATTTTCATAGTTAAAAATTACTTTTATTTGGTTTTTAAATAAATTGCATAAGCTTAATTTAAATTTAACAAATATTTTTAAAACGATATAGTAATTTTTGAGTTTTTTTTTAACTTAGGTGAAAAATTTAACTGACTTCTGTAACCTTTAAATTTTTTTGTTAATTTAATGTAATTTTTGAAAATTTAAGGAATTTTATTTAAATTTAAGGAAAAATTGATAAGTTTTTGTTATATATATAAATTTTTTTTGCAACTTAGAAATTTTTTTTTGTAAATTTGAGGTAAAATTAAATTTAAAATTTTCTGGCTTCATGGCATACACTTCTTACTTCTCCTTACCTGATGGAGATGCTGGCCTTCCTGATGCCTGGTGCATTTTTGCTGAAGGAGGTTAAAGATTTTTGTGTCAGCCAAAAAGTTATGATTGTGATGAAAAATGACATTTACTCAAGAATTTCAAGTCATTTTCGGCGATGCTGGCCTTGAGTTCCTGGTACTGTTTCACAGATGGAGGTTCAAGATTTTGGAGTCTGCCATGTTGGTTGTGATAAAAGATGATATCCGTAAGAATTTTTAAGTCATCTTTGAAAGAATCATGCCTGTTGAAGGTGGTTTTTGGCAGTGGTCCGCGTACTGGGCCATTGCATTTTGATATTCTTGCTGGTACATTGCAGTGATATCATTGCAGTTTGATATTCTTGAAACAAGATTTAACTTTTTCCTAGTGTGACTTTAATCCGGAACTTTTGTGATAGTAAGCCTGGACTTGTCTTCAACTATTGCCGGTGTTTCCAAGTGGCTGGACTCATCTGAATCTCAAGGAGTGGATTTTTGAACTGTCATTGTGAATGCAGTTCTTTTTTTGCTGACTGGTGATGCTGATTTTAATGATTTGCTTGCTGAGGACTTGACTTTCTCTGCTTTTGGTGGTCTCTACTGGAAATGACATTTTCAGTCATGCATTATGATATCCATGCTGTAAAATTTTCAAGAAGCTTTTGAAGAGTTTTGTGTGCTCCATCATGTATAGCTGCAGTTTGAACTTTGCATTTTTTTCAGTATATATGTTGTGTAAATTTTAAAATATATATACATTGTTATGCAAATTTTTTTTTAAATATGAAATTTTTGATTTTGGTCCATCTTGTTTGGAGTTTATCTTGTATTTTGATGATCTCTTGAATCATTAATGAATGAAGTTTCATTTTTAAATATTACTTTGGCATATTGAGCAGACGTGAATGAAGTTTAATTAATGGAGCTTAATTTAAATTTTTACTGTGACCTTTTTGAGCGATTTTGAATATCTTTACACTTTAATAAATAAGTATTTAAACTTAACTTTAGAAAAAAAACTTAACTTTAAAATCAGGGTGAAATCATAATCTTTTAAAGCATTTTTATATTTTGAATAGTTAATTCTTGTCAGGTTTGGAACGTATGTTCCGGGGTATTAAAGTTTGCCCAATTTTTGCCTGACATGGATAACTTAGTTTTATTAAGTTCTATTATTTTCATTTACAGTTAATTTCTTAAATGCTATATTTTGACCCTTAAATTTTACAAATATGGATAGTTAATTTTTATAATATGCTCTTCTAAATAATATATTTCTCTTTACAGTTAAATTTATTTACTATCGGTTATTTCAGAAGTTTGTGGGGTTTTACCGTGCTTTACCCTCAATTACCTGAATCTTGATAGTTTATATATAAAGTTCAGCTCTGGTCATATTTCATAAATTTGCTTAAATTCAGTTACAAATCAGTTTAAAGTTTGTTAATTAAATAGGGGTCAAGATTTTCAATTAAAAGTTTATTATATACTGTTTTATTTTGAAATATTGCTTGTTTTTTTGAATAATCAACTATACTCATTTAAATAGTCTTGTATGAGGCTATATAGAGGATTGGTTGATTTGAGAAATTTATTGTTCAGTAATATATTGTGTTTTTCTACTGTTTTGATTATCAATATTAAAGATACTGTTTTATAATAAAGTTGAATTTTTGCCCTGATACATTCTATTTTGAATATGTATTAAAGTTGTTTATATTTCAGCTGAATAGTTGATTCTAAGGAATCATTAAGTCAATTTAGGAAAGCTGTTTTTGTGCTCATGACAAAGTATCATGCCATTTTTTTTTTTTTTTTTTTTTATACTTGAAAGTATAGTCATTATTTTTAGATTTCTGAAATTTTGTTATACATTTTTGATTTATAGTTAATTTCTTTTGAACTTTATATTGAAAAAGATTATTTGAAATTTTTGATTATAAAACCTGTTTAATTTTTGCCTAAATTTTAAGAGGTTTATTTTTAAAATCTTTTGAATATTATGTGCAAGGTATAAATCTTCACATGTCATTTTAATCCCTATGTAATTAAAGTGGGATTTAGTTAAACCTCATTATGGCATTTTCAAATTTTTATTTAATGTTATATAATTTGAAATAGTTTAAACTTAATTATGTTTTAAAGTAGTTTAAACTTAATTTCTGATGTTGTATAATTTTGAATTAATTTAAGCTTAATTTAAAATGCTAACCATTTTAATGCCTTCTGTTAAATTGTTTTCATGTGTTTGGATCTGGGGTTATAAGACTCGATTTGATTCCAAAATTACTTGAGGATGAAATTTTTGAAAGGGGGTAATTTTTGGTTTGGCATTGAAAGTTATATTATATTAAAGTTAATCATAAAATTTTTTTTTTTATAAGAGATTTGAAATATTTTTTATGGCTGTTTGTACTTTCAAGTTAAGGGAGAAATAAAGAATGGGTCGTTAAACTTCGTATTTGGATGGATTTTTGTTAAAGTTTTGAAATTTTGAAGAAATAGATTTTAATTGTTAAATTATTTTAGTTTTGTTATACCCTGGAAATGTTTTTGCCATGTTTTTAGCTGACCTTTTTCTGACCATTCTCTGGTGAAGATGGGAATTTTTTTTTTTTTGCCAGTTCAATTTTTGAGAATTTGGATCAAAAGTTTTAATATTTTTAAGATTTAAATTCAGTTGAATTATTTTTGGCAAGTGGTTCCTGCATTGGGAAAAATGTAGAGAATAGGATATTTTTAAAGTTTGGTCCTTCTAGGTCAGTTTAGAGAGGTCAGGATATATGTAATAAGTTCAGAGTTGCCTGTAAAAGGAGGAGTTAAAAGAACTTGAAATTGAGAAGATTGGTCGACTTTAAAGTCTTTCCAGAGGTAAAAATTTTTTTAGTTCGTTGTGGTAGCTGTTGTGGGAATCATTGGCAGTCATTTAGAGAGATGGATTGTTTTTAGCTGAAAGTTAGAATGCTAAATTTTTCTTTTAAAATCAAGTTAAATTTTTAAAAGTCGGTTCATGTAACTGTAAGAACCGGATACCTATTTTTACTTGATACTGATACTCTCTCGTTTCGAATAGATCTGATCATCTACCCCCTGAATTTAAAAGGTTAACTTTGTAGCTAAATAGAAATTTTATATACCGATTTTTGCTTTATTAGATGAAAGATTTTTTTTGAGACTGGTTTTTTTTAGTTATGTCCTCAAGAGTTTCTTCAGACCTGTATATCTGGGTGTATATGTAGAATGTGTGTGGTGTGTATGAAATCCTGTGGCCACAGGTAGGTCCCGGAGCCTTGAGTATGTGCGTGCCTCGGCATTAGTGCTGCTTGGGCTCGGATCCTTGGATTGACTGATTGGCGCTCATTTGATTCAGGGATCTCAGCATGTTTGTAAAGTTTTTTGAAAGAGGTCAAACATCAACAGCTTATTATTCTTTTGTTGCTCGTTTATATTATAAGTTTTCTGGATTGCTGGATATATTGAGGATTAGAGATTTACTTCTTGAGGAATTTTTTTATTTTTTTTATTTGAACAGTATACTACAGTAATTTATTTTAAAATTTTATTAATCTTTGTGGGTAGGTTTTGATAAAGGGCCCTATTGGAATCTACCTTTTTGTTTATCTTGCTTGTCTAGTATTTTCTTGGGGAATAGATCAGAATGGAAAAGGATGAATTACTGTCATCTTTAATATGTATGTACTGCTTAGGATTTGTTGAGGCTGCCACATAGATAAACGTTTGCAAAATTGTACAAAATTTTTTTTAAATTTTTCAAATATGGATTTTTGCAAAGATTGTATTTAAATTTTTCAAATATTAATTTTTATCTGTAGCTTAAAGATTACTTTTTAGATGGATGCTTACACTAGCAGTTCTATTTGTAATGTTAGGAACTGTACGATTTTCTAGCTTCAATTTTTAAAACTTTTTAATGTTGATCATTGAATTGATATTTTTGATATAATGAATTGCAGCATGTATAGGGTACTTAAGAATTAACCTTAGGGGGGTTGAAAAATGAAATTTGTACTAATACTTGTTATTTGTAATCTGTGTTATATGTATTTAATTTTCTGTTATATGTTATTTGTGTGTTATATGTATTTTTATGTTTATGAATTATAATGTTAAAGCAATATCTGACTTGGCGATCTGGAGTATATTTTCTATTTTTTTTTTAAGTATTCTGCTTAAGGTAAAGTTTTGGTAAGTTTTTGTTGCAGGTCATATGAAATTTTTTTTTTTTTTTTTTGATAGGTTGTGGAGATGGTGGAGGCATACTTTTATTTTAGGCTCTTGTAGAACCAGCATGTCTATGATTGTAAGGTCATGTTTTTCGATGGTTCTGTGAGCATTTGCTCTTTTCAGGCCGTTCAAGTGTCAAGAGGGGGGGCTTATGACAGGAAATTTGTCACACCCTGTTCTTGCCACTTTCCGGCCATATCTCCATTTCTATAGTCAATCTATCTTTATTTACATTAACCTAATTACATCCATCCTATTTTACATAGTTTATTCATTTATTATAACTTTTACAGTCTATTATTTATCTTTTATTAAATTACCATTTTTACCCTTTTCATTCAATAAGTTTCCTTTTATTAAATCTGGTTAACTTTATTAATCTCACTTTATTAAAGTTATCATTCATATAAACAATAGTTATTTAACTTACCTTATATTTATTTCCAACACTTTTTACCTTTTAAAACTCCCGGCTTGTTATTGTTTTCCCGTTGTACTTCGTATGCAATCGGAAGCTGTAATGACGTGTTTCTTGACCGTCACAAGGTGACGTCATTTGTCTACCGCCCATTTTCGGTATGACGTTTCGTCACGATGGTTTCCCATTTGACCATCGCTTCACCTGTCCTTTTGCATGCGTAATGAGTTTCTTTTTGTTTCCCTTCTAGTATTGACATATATATATATATATAATATTGTATCTTTGACAATAGCTTAGATCCTTGTCTTAATGTTTCAGTATAAATGATTACGTTCGTTGCTCTTCTGTTTAATAGTTATGTTTAGGTTTATAGTTCTGTTTTATTTACGTGCCTGTCAGTGCGCCGTTCTTCAGTTTTTGTTAATTGTTTTATTAACCCAACTTATTTAAGAGACCGCCTTTGCAGTATTTCGTCACCTTCTTCTCCCGATGTTCAAGATAGCTGGCAGCTGTTAGGAAGTGGTTTTTAATGCTGGATTTAAGTCAGCTACCTGCTTCGTCTCTGTTTGTTTTTGAGACCGGCTATCGTTTTTGAGGAATGAATTGTGACGATAGTGATGTTTATTTTAAATGAAGTTTCTCCAGGAATGTCCTTACCGTGTTTGTGGATAGATAAGCTAAAATATGCTTCGGATCGTCAGCTCATTACTTCACAGTTGTTTTGCCATGAAGTCTGTTTATATTTGGTTTTCCGTTTTAATTGTTTAATAGATATAAATGCTTTTGTTAATTATATTGCTTTTATCTTTATTCTCTTTTAAATAAAAGTTAGTTTTGTTTTTAACTTATTTGTATTTATTTCATCAACATACAGTATTTCAGTTATTTAATTTTCCAGACTTTAACTTTTTACAGGTTTAGCGACTAAAAGCAAAAGCTTCCATTGTGCTAGTTAATTTTAATCTCTGCTAATCTTTAATATCCAAAATTTAAATCCGTCACTGACCCACCTTTCTGTATGAAAAAAGTTCGCGACCCACCCAAGATAAAGTTGTATATCAGTATAGCAAATTTTGTACGATCTCTATACGCTTGGCTATCTTATCCTACCAAAAGCGCAAATTTTTGTACAGAAGATACATTATCCAAAAAAAAAAAAAAAAACAAAAAAAACAAAAAAACAAGAATTGGTAATCTCAATGAGTGTAAATGAACAGTAATTAAAAAAATGCACAAACTACAAATACGTTCAATTATGATGAAAACATAACTTTATAATCAATGAGATATCTGGTACTGATGTTTACCAATGTGGGAACATTTATTAACACGCAGTTTGTCTCTGTACTTGTCTTTCTAAAACAGCAAAGTTATAAAAAAGCATGTTCTCATGAGAACAAATTTTTGAATATCATCAAGGACCTTATATCTGATTTAAATATTTCTGGATATTCTGTTCCTATATTAATCTAGAAGAAAACTAAGAATTTTCTCTTGAAATATTATTTCCTGTTGAAATTGTTATATCTTTTTCAACAGATGACATAGAAGATATATCTTGATGATAAACTTCGATTGTCCTGCGACCCACCAAAACAACTGCCGTGGCCCACCAGTGAGTCACGACCCATAGATTGGGAACCGCTGTTCTATAAGAAAAAGTTTGGGATACTATTACTTAAATAAGATATTAAGTGTGGTAAATGGACGAAAACGTTATTTTGACTATACTTTGTGGCAACATAACAATGTAAAATAACTACATTCCATGGAAACAAAATAAAAAAATAATTTTAATAAGTAAGTAGTGCTATACTAATAGTCTATGCCAAAAGAATTTTGGGATGTTGTTGCTTTCCAGAGAAATAACACTCCAAACATTACTAGCATTTCATTTTTCATGAAAAATAGCATTCACAGCGTTGAACTTTGACATTTTCTATTGGGAAGAGGAAATTTTTCAGGACTTCAAAATTGCAGATTATTCATTAAATATGACTTACTTAAAAAAAAAAAAAAAAAAAAAAAAAAAAAAAAATCAAGCCATTTAAAAAATACAACTATCAAAATGTTACTCTTTTGTGTGAATTTCAAAATAATGGCTCTTGTAATTAATTTGCATTTTTATTTTGATTGGTCATTAAATAAGAATTTCTGTAGTATTTTTGAATATGTACTGTTATGGAGGAAAAAAATCTACTGAATTGGAATCTACTGTTTTTGTATCAACCGTATGAGATTCGCCACGCAAAATTTTCTGAAAAATGTTATTTTCTTTTGAAACTCTGAAGCTGCTTCTCATAGTAAAGGTTCAGAAACTCCAGCATTCATCCTATGCATTTGTTTAAACCATTAACCAGTTGCTTGATTTGCATAAAAATAATCGTTTAATTTTCCGACTCAATTTTATTTTCTTCAAATGTTTAGAGTTATTGCGATTTCCTTTTAAAAATATTGCTCACACAAGTTTTACAGATTTGAGAATTTTCAGATGCAGATATTTGACTGTTATTTTTTAAAAAATTAATAACTTCAAATTTATCTTTTAAACGTAACTCTTCATATGGTTTAGACATTTTACATTTAGATATTTTATTCTCGATATTTTAAGCAGAAAAATAACTGTATTAAAAATAATAATAAAAAAAAAAAAAAAAACTGCCAATGGAATGACAAAACTACAAGTTCATAGATCTAAAATTTAGTATTAAATGTTACAAAATTTACAAGCAGTAACAGTACCATGAAAGAACATGTGCACTTTTATTTTTAGAATTTCTGTGAACATATGACAAAGAAACCTTTTCTAAAACAAACCCGAAAAATCGGCATTTTGTTTTCTCAGGCAAGTGATCATTATAGGAGATAAATATCTATATGTTTTAATGGATGAAAATAAAAATTTCGAAAAATGGTCACTTAAATGTTTTAGTTTGAAAGTTTTCAGCATATAGAGCAATGCATGGTCACATTTTACAGGTTCAAATAACATTCACAGTGACAGGCAATCTGGTCACTTTATACAATATACAGGTGGTCACATTACTGAACAATTTTCATATTATTTTACATGAGTAGGGATAAAATTTTGCCCAAAGTGGTCAAATTATCCAAGTGGATACTTTAACTAAGGTAGTCACTTTAGCAGGTTTCACTGTATCAAGATGTTTGATATTGTCAATCTAAACAAATGTAAACAAAATTTTTAACTCTTATTGACTGTCATAATGTTCATACCGAACTTTTGTCTCTGATAGTGATAATTTTAGCCAAAGAAGAAAACAAATCTTTTGCAAACTTTAGATTTGAGGATTTATTTTTATTTCTAGAACTAATATGTGAAACAAAATACAGAGCAGTCATTAAAATCTATAAAATATCTAATTTATATAATCAGTTATATACAGTTTTATTAGAAAATAATCTTTTCTGGTTTTAGATCAGTTGAATCTAAATTGTACAATATATTGGGTAATACAAAGAAAGAAAAGCTTTATTTTGTGATAAAAGATTTTTATAAAAAAAAATATTTAATTTTTTTCATAAATTTTTGATTTTTTAAAAAAAGTATTTTAAACTAATCCTATAGTTTTTTTTTTTTTTTTTCTTTAAATCTATACTAATAAAAGAACAAAACTCTCTGTCTGTCTTCAGAATTTTAATTTTTTGATTAGTTTCATAGATATTAATTATGAAGCGGAACTCGCTCTCTTCAAAAAGTCATTTTTTTAATGTCCGGAGAAAGAAATCGTTTGCACATGCACACAAACCCTTTTACTCACCTAAACGGAAGAAGAACCATTTATTGGCGTTTATTTCTGATTTTGGTTAAATCCAAATCAACCAAACTGCCCGACGCAATTAAACTTAAGAGACATATTTCGAAAGATCATATTTTTATGTCTCAAATGCAATAATCAATTCGAAAAAATTTTGCAATTAACCCTTTGAAAACAAATATTCAAAAATGGTCATTTTTTCCAAAACTATTTTTCTCCCTTTTGTCAATGCTCCTCCAGGTAATTTTTAAGATATAGAAAAACCAAAAACAAGATATTAAAGTTGAAACTTTTTTCAAACCGATGGTGCAATTGGTTTTAAAATATTTGGATTTTAACCCTTTCAAATACACTGGCAAAAGAAGGTCATTTTGCGACTTGCAGAGAGGGCATTTTTTCTATGCTAAAATTATCTTAACATACATATTTCAACTCAATCTTTTAAAATCTTCTCCATAGAACAAATTTATACTCCATACAGAAAATTCGAAACGTTCGGACCGATAGAAATATTTTTTACAAAATGAAATGTGCGAAAAATTTGATGAAATCCATAAAAACAGATAGTTTTCATTTGCGGTTTTGCCTTATCAAAGCGCAAGCTATAGGTACCGGGGGGGGAAAAAAAAAAAAAAAAAAAAAAAAACATATTCTTAAAGCTTAAAAACATTCTTATAATCCATGATGCAATCGGTTTTTAAATTATAACATTTAACCCTTTCAAATACACCGACAAAAGGAGGTCACTTTGCAACTCACTGATAGAATATTTTTTCTACACTAAAAGTATCTAAACATACATATTTCAGCACTTTTAAAAGCATCTCAATAGACCAAATTTACACCCTTTTAAAAAAATTTAAAACATACGGACAAGTAGAAATATTTTTTACAAAATAAAAAAGTGAGAAAAATTTGACGAAATCAGAAAAAAAAAAAAAAAAAGATCATTTCATTGCGGTTTTGCCTTTGCATGGTGCAATTGTATATGTCCTGTCCAAAAATATTTTCTTAAAGCTAAAACACTTTTACAATCTATGGTGCAATTTGTTTAGATAAAATACAAGATTTAACCCGTTCAAAGACACCGCAAACACGTATCACATCCCGGCTCATGGAGAATACATTTTTCCTACGCTGAAAGTAGCTAAATGTCAGTATTTTAGCACAATTTTTTTAGAGGTTTTCAATAAACCAGATTTAAATTACTTACAAAAATTTTGGAACTTTCGTATGGATAAAATTATTTTTTTATAAAATAAAATGTGTGAAATTTTTTATGAATTCAGTAAAAACCTGAGTGTTCCGTCCCGGTTTCGTTCGCTTTCGGTAAGCATAGTTTCCAAAAAATCAAATTGCATCAAAATACCAAACAGCATGTGCTTTAAATTCAATAACTTTTCACGATTTCTTCATTAAAAATATAAATTTTGATAAAATGAACTTAAAGATATAAAATCATAGAAATTTGAGTTTAATTTAAGGGTCATTCAGAAAACAAATAACACATTTGAAAACTGAATAACATCACAGGCCCGGGCAACACTGGGCACGTCAGCTAGTAACTGTATAAAGCAAATTCCTTCTGTTTTCAATTAGTTAATTTTAAATTTTATCCTTAAAAAAAAAAAAAAAAAAAAAGAAAAAAAGGAAGAAGAATGTTTGATTGAGTTTTTATGCTAAGTGCAATGTATTTTAATTTCTCATTCATGTTGCGTTTAAAAACATTTACTATCAAGAAAAACTTTGCTAATTTGAAAATATTGAATATATATATCAAAATATCAGATGTTTTAGATATTTTCAAAAATATATTTATAAATCCTGTTTCTGAAAGTGTGCTTTTACTGATGTACTTCCGTCTAAAGATCTCATTGTTATTTAAGTTGCACATGTGCTGTTTGGAGTTTGTGTTTTCTCTCACTGGTAAAGTTATCATATGTGGTTCTAATCTGAGATGTCTGTGTTTGTTTTGCTTTGCAAATTTAAATTCCTCTTTTTAATTACAGTTTCTCATTTAATTTTCTTGACACTTCATAATTATTTTAACTGTACAATCAGTTTAAACCTGTACATTTGATTATTTTGTTTGTCCCATTAATTTTGTTCATATACAAAATTTTATTAATTGAGAATTTGGTTTGATGCGATCCTGATGTGACTTGAAGTTCTTTAGTGCTGTTTTAATTTGGTAAACTGTGGTCTTTGCCTGCCATTTAGAATACTGACTCAAAAGTTTCTTAAAATACATATTATTCCAATGTGCTGTATTTAAAGTTGACAATTTTTCATGATGTCAGATTGTGTGTTATGCTATAATAATTACATAAACTGTGCTTTTTTTCTTAAATTATCCTTTATATGTAGACTCTGACTAGTCCAAAAATGGATTTACGGACAAACACTGTGATCACACTTACCCACTTGTTTTAAATTAGACCATAAAGAACATTACTTAGTTGCACCATATTTTTTTTGTCATATTCCACATTCTGCAATTTATTCCATACCACTAAAAATAGAGCAACCTGTTTGGCCTTCCTTAAATGTATGCTAAGCATTGCTTCCCATTATTTCCATTCTTAAATTGCTATGTTTATCTGTTCTTGTACATTTTTAATTTTTTGATTTTGCTTAGTTATTTTACATGAACATAGTTTTAGTTTCAGAACCTGTTCTAACTTAATCCCAAAAGTGATCTGCATATAAAAAAAAAAATCTAATGAAAAAACCTGGATATAAAATTGAAAAAGTACAAACTCACAACAGTAAATATTAAAATCAGGTATCCTATGCACACACACACAAAATATATATATATCTCAGGGCTTGAAATTCAATTTTTTGAAGGAGGGGAGTCTCCCTACCAACATTTACAAATGGAGGGGAGTTTAGCTATTTGGGAGGGAGAAAAAGTGTTTAAAACCCGCTATTATTTTATGTTCTATTTAAAGAATTACCAGAATACAGATATGACAAAAATGACTAAGGCAATTTTTATCAACAAATCAGAATAATTATAAAAAATGTTTAAAAAAAACTAAAAAAATAAAAAAAACTTTTATACTGTCTAGTCTTTACTGGTGGTAAATTCTTTCCTGGTGCTAATTACTTTTGTTACAGGTCTAATTATTGTTTTAATAATAATTAATGTTAATTATTGTTTTAATAATAATTAATAAAACTTCTAATTAATTTGATAAATTTATATTTATAATTTATAATTAACTGTTATAATTAAAACCAATATTATTTTTCTGTATATTAAATGTACAAGGTACAAATTTAATTATAAAATAATGCTTATTTGAGTGTTGAAGATAAGAAGTATCACTATTGTTCGCATTTCTTTTAAAAACGGGCAAGTCAAATTTATCGAAAAATATCTTTTCTTAAAGAACGAATACTTTCATTAAATAAAAGGGTGCTTTTTGTTTAATGAATGGCTACTTTTAGGAACTGCATTAACTCAAAAAGATTTGGAGCTGTCAGAAACGAATTTTAGAGCAGCAAAGAAATAAATTAAAAAAATAATAATAATAAATTGAAGCAAGAAAATTAGCGACGAAAATATCATTTTTTCGCTATCTTTTAAAGAAATTTGTCTTTTTTACGATTATTTCAGGAAATCTGCCTTTTTTCGGGATTTTTTTGACGAAATTTGTCGTTTTTTCGTGAATCGTCTGAGGAAATCTGCCGTTTTTTTTTCGAGAATCTTCTGAGGAAATTTGCCATTTTTTCGTGAATCGGCTGAGGAAATTTGCCGTTTTTTCGCGATCTTTTCATGAAATCTGCCGTTTTATCGTGATTTTTTGACGAAAGCTGACATTTTTCGCGATCTTTTGAAGAAATTTGTCGTTTATAGCGAATCTTTTGTCGAAATTTGTTGTTTTTCGTGATTTTGCACGAAATTTGACGTTTTCCCGCGATTTTTTTTTTTTTTTTTTTTTTTTTTGACGAAAACTGCCATTTTACAGGATTCTGTGGCGAAATTAGCCATTCTTTTGTGAATATTTTGACGAAATGTGCAGGAAATTAGGTGTTTTTTTTTAAACAATATTTGCCGTTTTTTACGAAATCACGCGTCCTGTGGGATGCATGATAGCTGTTTTTTTGTGTACCATCTCCGATTTTTTGCGTAATTTATGCGCTATACCGCGTCCGTGGCATCACTGTTAATTTTTTAAATTAAATGCGGTAATTTTTTAAAATTTTTATTTTATTTAATTTTTTATTTATTTATTTATTTATTTATTTTAATTCGGAACAGAAAAACCTTTTTTTAGCCGCAGAAAATAGAACAAAACTTGTCAATCGATTGCAGGAAAAAAATTGCGAAATTTGTCGACCTGTTGCAGAAAAAATCGTGATTTTCAATGATCTTTCACGGTAAAAATTTCGCAAAATGTGTCGATCAGTCGCACGAAAATTTCACAAAATTCTCAAAACGGTCGTGGGGGTTGATTCAAAATGTAAAATTTTTTGGGCGGGAGCCTCCCGTCCACGTTATTCTTTTGGGCGGGATTTCAAAATTTTGGGCGCGAATCCCACCATCCCGCCCTGAAATTCAAGCCCTGTATCTATATTATAAAGGCCAAACGTATCTGTGCGTAACGCATACGTCATTTTGTGAATGGCAACACTTTCAAATTTTAAATGAAATTTCGATATTGCAATTTTTGCTACTACAAATATTTAAACTTCTAAATATCCCACATTTTCAATTTTTACACCATCGTGTAGGGAAAAAATGTACTTTTAAATCAAATTTGTTTGAAAGCTGTATCTTAATTTGTTTTTTATATATTAATCTTTTTTTTTTTTTTTTTTTTTTTGTAGTTTTTAATACTGTTTTTCTAATCGTGGCAACAGGAGTATTCAATTTCTATTAAAAGCAAAGGAAAAAAAGGAAAGGAATTGATTATTGTGATCATTATGTTGCCATTTTCTCATTAAAAGTGAAAAAAATTAAATTTAAATATCTTCTGTTATAGAACCCGGTGAATTTTGACTTCATTTACAAAATTTGATTTACACGTAAAAGAATATCAACAGTTTAATATCTGTTTCAGCTAATAGCATTGAGACTTTAAGTTTAAAATCAAAATAATCAAATTAAAATGCCATTTTTTTCTGAAAAGGTCAATACAGATACGAAATGTGCATTTGTAAATTTTGATATGATGAAAATGATGCCATATTTAGATTTCACGGGACAATGATTGCTATGATTGAGTCAAAGTTGAATAAATTTTGCTTTTATTCATTTTGGAATACTAGCATAAGAACCTAAATTGATAACTTTATCATAATGACAGATCTTTATTATTTTTTTCTGCTTACATATACGATTAAAGTTTAATTTTAACAATTTCTACAACTGAGTTTTATAGAAATAATATTTTGTTAATTTGACGTAAAATATTGTTTGTTTAAGAGTTAGACTTACTGATAAAAAATGCATTTTTTACTATAATTAATTTTGTATGTGTATTATAAATTGATGAAACTGTTCCTTTTTAAACATTTTCTTTCGTCGTAATTCGACGGGTTCTACCTTGTATATATAATTTAAAAAATGTGAATAAGAAATCTCTAAAGAATGTTTCCATAGAATTAACATTAGCTTGGACATATCTCCCCGTGACTAGTCTTAACTCATAATTTTGGACATAAAAGGTTACAATTTGTTTTCTAATAATAAGTTGCAATATTTCGATATTTAAAAATTCTAATGATATATTTTGTTTTAGGTTTTTGTACTAATTTGCCAATGGAGCAGTTTAGTTTAGATACTGCAGTCATACCTTATTTTACACCCAAATCAAAAGTTCTTCATTGTAAAAGAGATATCAAAAATTTCTTTGAGAATATTTTAATGAGAGATGAATTTCAAGTAATTTAATTATAAATTTATTTAATATTAAGTTTATTTTAAGTAAAACTAATCATTTTGTGTGTAGAAAGTTTGTCAAGGTGAAACAAGCACCAGCTTTCTTTAGATACACTGTCTATTTTTACAGTGACATACAAAGGAAAAATTAAAATTTTGTTATAACAAAGAATTTTTTTAGCTTTGTTATTTATAGAAATGCTTTCGAACTAAACTACTTTGATTAACTCTTTTCACATATCCTCTTTTATAAATTTCTTTAATTAAGATTTAAAAAGAAATGGTAATACATTGTCAATAGATAACAATCCCTATTAATTTTTATTGCCTTTTCTTAAGCGTTTACATAAATGATGTCAGTTGAACAATTTTTTTCAAAATATGTTCAGTTAATGAATAAAAATAAATGCTTAGAAAATTGTTTTTTCTCTTTCTAAATCACAATGATGAAATTATTATTATCTTATTATCTTGCCAATGGAGCAGTTTAGTTTAGATACTGCAGTCATACCTTATTTTACACCCAAATCAAAAGTTCCTCATTGTAAAAGAGATATCAAAAGTAAGTCAATGAAGTTTACGCCAGTGAAAAAAAAAAAAAAAAAAAAAAAAGACATAAGATTTTTAGTTTTCCAAAATAAAATGTTTTCTAAAGATTGAATATATGAAAATAAGTTTTTATTTCTTCAAATATTTTTGAAAAACATAATTTAATCACAATTTTGCTTTTGCTATCGATTAAAATAAAAGATAATTTATATTTGGAAATAACAAATAAGAAGATATCTAGATGATAGTTTTTCTCTATTCTTCCCTTTTTCCACAAAATAGAATAATTTTTTTGCCATGTTTAATGACATGTCATTAAATTAGAAAAGAGAAAAAAAATAATAATATCTCAAACTAATTCAAAATTTTAAATTCTGACACCAGATTTGACATTTGTGGATAAATACAGATAATTGGTGTTGATTTCATCACCAAACTTTCCTTATTTTAGGAGAAATAGCTGTGAAACTAAATCAGTTGTTTACAGATCTCATAAAATTGTTTGATAAATTTGTAAATTTTATATACATAGGGTAGATGCCAAGAATATATGAACATTTTAAATTAACAACTCTCATTTATAAACTATAAACATGCAGTATATCATAAAGAAAATGAGAAAAAACACAGAAAACAAATTTAAAAATTAATTCTTATTTATTAAATGGTGCTACCTAGTAGCAGGACAACTATGTGGTTTCTGACTGTATACACAGCAGACAAAGTAAACTTAGTGATTGTCATATCTGTCTATAAATGTCTACTAATCTCTATAAATAAAAGGAATTCTGAGGATAATTAATTAATTGATTGAGGCACAGGGGAAAGCAAATCTTGGCAATGCGCCAACTCGGTCCAGAGGAAGCAAATCTTGGCAATGCGCCAACTCGGTCCAGAGGAAGCAAATCTTGGCAATGCGCCAACTCGGTCCAGAGGTATAAAAGCAAGATAGAAAAAAACGCGCAGGTCTGTGCATTCAAGTACAACCACCCATATGTATATGCTGAAAGTTTGTTCTGACGCTCACCCGACGCACGTGGAGTGCCGATGGTCCGGGGAGAGTCACCGGGGGATCCGTCGCCAGCTGAGAGAGAAGCGTAGAGTCACCGGGGGATCCGTCGCCAGCTGAGAGAGAAGCGTACCATACACATAAATTATTAAATAAACTTTCAAATTAAGCCCGGCGAAGCGGGCTGCGTATGCTAGTATTACTAAATTAATAATGTATCATTTGTATGTTCTTTTCCTTCATTGGTGCATTTTATTCAATTTATTATTTTTAAAATTACTCTATTAAACATGTTATAAAATTACTTTATAAAAATACTTTATGAAACTACTTTTTTTAACGCATGTTTATTTAACATGTTAGGATCAGACTGATTTGGTTAAAACATCTTTGGGTAAAGAAGTTGGAAAGGCAACAAGTACGAAATCAAGTAATAGTTTGTGTATTTTCTCTTGTAATTTTTTTAAATTATTATTTGGGGGGGGGGGGCTATTTTCTGATAATTTCAATCAACAGAATATTAACTATGATTTTAAATAATCACATGGAATTGCATGGAACATTTATTATTCATTTTTAAATTTTGAAAATTTTCATGTTAAATCTTTTAATACTTTTAAAGGAAGAAGAAAAATATTAATTGGATAAATTTTCAAATTTACCTTTTTGTTATTATAGTACCAACAGATAAATATAATAGATGTTTTTGTTTACAAAAGGAAAAGACCATAGATCATTCATGCAATAATAACGTCTTTTTTATTTTGTGAAAAATTGACTTAATATAAAAGAAAATAAGTCAGGGCTTGAAATTCAAATTTTCCTTGGAAGGGAGTCTCCCAACCAGCATTAATAAATGAAAGGGAATTTAGTTGTTTGGGAGGGAGAAAAAAACTTTTAGATCGACTAATATTTTACATGCCATTTTAAGTAGTATACTTACATTAATACTGCCATGAAATAAGTACACTTGTCAATCAATTGGTGGAAAAAATAATACAAAATTTGATGATTGGTTACAGTAAAATATTGCGAAAATAATCAATCGGTCACAGAAAAATATTATGAAATTCTTCTGTAAGTTGAAGGAAAATATTTGGAAATTTTTTGCTCAAATGCAAGGAAAATCTCAGAATTTAATCAATCTATTGCAAAAAATAACCATGAAATTGTTTCATGTGTTTAATGAAATTCTTAGTAAAAAAATTCTCAGCAATTTTTTTGGTGCATTCTTAATTATGTAAATACGTGTCACCTATAATTGTCATTCAGTCTGTCAGTCTGTCTGCATATAACAATACAAAACCTACTTAACCGAATCGGTTGAAATTTAAAATACAATAGACTCCCTCAAATCTGCAAACCAGATATCCGCAACTCTCTAAAATCCGCACAGATTTTATGGATGTAAACAATGAAACTTTCATTTCAGCTTTTGGTATAAAACTTGATTTTTTTTTAAGTTTTGCATCAATTCCATGTATTTTTTATTTTGTTATTTTCTTAATAATATTCTATTCATGTTTTTCTCATGAAGGAAGAATATTTTTTTGGAAAAAAAATTGAGGTATAGGTGATATCACTGGCAACCACAATCTTTTTACCAAATACATTTATGCATTAATCAAGATTTTTTGGTTATTAAGCCTGGCTAAACTTGAAAAAAAAAAAAAAAAAAAAATCCTTATTTTATGAGTTTGATGTGAATTAGTAATGTACTTTTATGAGGCAGGTTTTGTTGAATAATTCTTGAAAAATACATCTAATCTTCATAATGAATATTTAATCATACACTATTGATTATTAACTTGACCTTTACTATTAGAACTTTTATCATTTTAAAAACTATCTAAATTTTTATTATATTGTAATCATTCATTATAGTTCCGATTGCACTATTAATTGCACTCAAATTATAGTTTAAAAAATGTAAACAAAGCAATGACCAGAAATCTACAAAATTCTAAAATCCGCACAACTTCTGGTCCCAAGCTTTGCGGATTCAGGGATGAAAGAGTTCCGCCTAAAGGCGGAAATCCGCCTTTTTGAAGATGATTTTGGCCATTCTCTGGATCGATGCAAAAATGCAAAGAAAATATTGCTGGTAATTTGGGGGGGGGGGGGGGGTCCAAGAAGCTCCGGGAGTAATTCTCGGCAGTGCTTAATTTGCGCCGGAGCTCACCGGAGCTCAGCTCCGGTACTCTTTTGTTTTTGGTGGATATTTAAATATTTTTAGAATTCACCGGAGCTCATAAATATTGCGCTCCGGAGCCCTCGGAACAGCACTTCCGAAAAGCTGAAGCCTAAATTATGTTTTCCTTTTCCTCCCATTTCTTAAAACGTCGCTTTATTGCCTCCCAAAACGACGTTTGTGACGTATTAGCGTAGTAACGTATCGCATATCTAGGAGCCTCTAGTGTCCTTCCCCAAGTATTGACTCAATGGTTTCCGAACAGCGGTGACAAAAAAACTGAATACTGCCAGAATAAACTATAACCGTATCTACTGCTCACGTTTTTATTTACACGCGGTCGATTTGTGCAAGTTATTTTTCGGATTAATTTTGTAGTTTTCTGATTTATTATTATTTTTGCTTATTTAATGTTAAGTTTTGTTTTATTTATTGTTAAGTTTTAAATTGAAATATGAGCAAGCGGAAAAAAATCATTGATTATTTTAAAGTTTCTCCTCTTTCTAAAAATTCTTACTAATTAATCAAAATTATACATACTAACAATCTATGAATTAGGTCTAAATTTGTAATTTTTGAAATATTTATTTTTTTTAAGTCAAATTAGAGCCGTTTTCATCTACAACTCTGCAAATAATGTATGAAATGCAAAAGATCTACGGGAAAAAGATGAAGAAATATGCTTCGGTAGTTACTAATATACTACAAAATATTAGAGCTCCTGTACTTTTTTTGTTAGAAATTAAGCTCTGATTCTCGGACTTATCTTTCACCCGCTAGACTTCACCCACAAATCGCCGAAGAGCTATCTGTCAAGATAAGCGGTCAATTTACGTTCAGGAGCATCACATGCGGTACATTTCGCGGGCGAAAATCTATTTTTAAGGACCGGGCAAACATAACTACTCAGAAGTTAAACTTTATTCCCGGAACTGCCTTTTCTTTTCTCTCACTTACGGTTTACTGACAGTGGGAAACGAGGAAGATAAATGGTCACGGAAGATCACTATCTTAACCCTACTGAAGGGAAAGATTCCCTTGCTACTCTTGGATTGAAGTTGAACTGAAAAACTCATTTACATCAAACGCGCCGCCTGCAAACCGCAAAAAAACTTTGTGTGTGCCCGCAGCCTTAGACTGGCAGCTGTTTTCTGACACCTGGGTCCATAGGTCACTGTGACGCTGAAGAGAAAGAAAATCTTGGGAGGGAATAATTTAATCTGGATTAATGAGCTTTAAAACAGTGATAATAATTTTCAGTTGTTTTGTTTTCCAGAATAACTATTATTTTTGCAGCGCGACTGATACGAGCTAATATAAATTCTGTTTTATTATTATTGCACTTCAGTTCTGGTTAAAATATGTCAATTTCAGGTCAACCTTTTTTAAACATTTTTTTTAGTTACGTTTGAATTTATTTCGAGTGGAATTTTCAGTTATAACTAAAATACCAGAACGCGAGTACGTGCAAGACTTGACTACTAATCATAATTAAGAGTTTTAAGACTGATATCTTCATCATGATTATTATAAATATTGTTGATCGATGAATTATATAATTTCTGAAATAAATGAGAATATGGCATTGATAAATTATATACATTCTGCCACAAAGAACACTAGTATAATTATTTATGGTGCATTTACACTCCATTTACAAGTACGGCTTTTACGATATTTGCGTTCAGAGGTAAAGGTCTGCACGGGCCTCGGTCCGAAGCCCGAGCACGGCCCGGCCCGCAGGCCGATTTGCATTAACGTCATTCGGGCCGGGCCGGGCTCGGGCCTTGCTTCTGGAGACTCAGGACGGGCCTAGTCACTAATCTTTTCGGGCCGTAATTTTTTTTCCTGGAGTATCGGGCCGGGCCGGGTCTTCACGGACTAAAATAATCAGTTCCTGTTGAATATCCCCATATGAAAATCCTTTTCTCGACGTGGAAATAAGTCTGTTCACAAATCAGTAAAGTTTGGCTTGGTACAAAAATTTTTGCAAAATAGGAATATACTTTTAAGTCGTCATTATTCTACAATTAAACATTAGAATTTATTCTTTTTAAAGAATCGTAGATCACTAGGCGTCTCAAAATAGAATTAATCACATTAAAAAATATATATATATATGATTATGACGAAATTTTCGTTTAAACCGAAAACTGCAATTTTTTTTTTAAACTGTTCATTCATGCAAAATGAATGCAACAATACGCGAGAAAAAAAATGTATTAAACATTTACATCTGCTAAGAAGGAAAAGTATTCTTTTCTTTCCAATGTCTTAGAAGATTTTACTTTTACCGTATACCATTTTTTAGATTTTTTTTTAATGCATTAATGATATTAATGATAACTGAAACATTTACATACAACAAACAAAGATTCATTAAAAGCGTAAATATCGCAGCCTATGGCACTGCTGCATAAATAAAGATTTTAAACATGAAAGAAGAAAAAAAGACTAAGATAAGTTTTTTTTTTCTTTGGTCTGAACTTTTCCGGTAGTCTAAAGATCAATGTTCTGTAGAAATTCACCCGAGCCGGGCCGGATTCGGGCCGAATTTTAAAAAAAATTTTCCGGTCCGGGCCGGGTCAGGCCAATATTTTTTGCGTTCGGGCCGTGCAGACCTCTATTCAGAGGCTGCTTCACCACTCAAGAACGCGCGCTCGCTAATGTTAATCCTATGGGAGAAATCTTTTTAAGCATACAGTTTGCGTTTTGATAATTTAAATTTTATTTATTTTGTATTGAATACTTGAGGTTATTATATACAAAGACCGTTTTTTAATTTTTCAATTTTGTTTGCAGAATTTTTTTTTTTTTTTTTTTTTTTTTTTTTTTTTTTTTTTTTTTTAATCTTTAGGGATATTTTTACCTTTGGAATCTGTTTTGAAAATAAAAATATCCCCAAATATTTTTTGAATAAATCTGTCGTTTTATCGCGAATTTTTGACAATTTGTTGCTTTTACTCAATTTTTTTAGGAACTTTGCCGGGTTTTTTTTTTTTTTTCGAATTTTATGACAAGTTAGGCATTTTTTCGCGAATTTTTCGACGAAATTTGTCATTTTTTGCGTATTTTTCGGTGAAATTTGCCATTTTTTCACGATTTGCGACAGAACTAGCCATTTTTTCCTGAATCTTTTGACGTAATTTGCCATTTTTTTCGCGAATTTTGACAAAATTTGTCATTTTATCGAATTTTTTAAACAAAATTTGCCACGTTTCCCGAGTTTTTTGACGAAATTTGCCGTTTTATCGCGAATTTTTTCATAAAATTTGTCGTTTTATCGTGATTTTTAGACAAAATTTCTCGTTCTTTCAAGATCTTTTGAGGAAATCTGTCGTTTTTCTGTTAGGTCTACAGAAGGTTGATGGCTGTGGTCCCCTGTTTTATCAAGATATACACATTTATACTGTGAATTTTGATTTTTTTTTTTAAATCAAATTTTTTGTAATTTTTATGTTTTTGTAAAATTTAAAACTGCACTCCAGTCTATAAAATGTCGTCATTAGAATTTTTCTATTTTTTCTCTTTATATTTGGCATCTGAAGTTGAAAAAAATTTTCCTCCTTTTTTTCTTTGGTTCACTTTCATGCCTGGCGGATTTGAGGGAGTCTACTGTATGTACATTATTACATAGTTTTGTCACGCCATTTCAAATTTTATAAAAATCGTATGCATAGTTCAATCACAGGGATAATCAAAAGTATATCATGGGAAAAAATGTTTCAAGGACATTTTAATGGTGTTACACTCCTTCGAACATAATAAAATTGATATGCATCTATGAAGTATATGCTATAAATATACATTCTGTATAATTTGTGGTGCAAAGAATATTTGTTATTGTTTTACAGGGCCACGCAAAAATATTCCATTACATAATGGCATAGGTAGAACATTGTTTAGTACATATTTTAATTGTTTTAAACTATTTAATATTTTATGAAATTGATATGCCTTGCTGAAGATTATGCAAGTTATTTCTTGTATAATAGAAACTGTGTTTGGTTCAGGTTGATTTTAGACTGAGTGTAGTCTGCAAATTAGTTCAGTTTATCATTTTACATTAAAAACTATAACTTGTAATCATAAATATAAATATTTGGGTCTGTCTTGTTTTCTACAGAGACTGCTATCTTTTTTTCTGCCAGTCTTTGACAAAATTTGCATTTTTTCTTAGATCCTTTGATGAATGTTGCATCCTTTCATGATCCTTTAATGAAATTTGCATTTCATCGCAAAATTTTGTTGAAATTTTTTCCATAATCTTCTTTATTCGTCAAAATGTTTTTTTTTTTTTTTTTTCGTGATTATTTGTTAAAATGCACTGTTTTTTCGTAATTAAAAAAAAAATTTTATGAACCTTTCATAAAATTTGCATTTTATTCACAACTTTTTTGTGAAATTTGTGTTCTGCAAACCTACAATTAAATTCATGTTTTTCCTGCGATCCTTTGGCAAAATTTACAATTCTTTTACAAAATTTGTATTTTATTTTATTTTATTTTATTATTTTTTTTTTTTGAGAATCTTTGATGAAATTTCCGTTTTATTTGCGATTTTTTGACAAGGTCATTTGTGACAAAATTGACTTTTTCATCCTCTGTTAATTGAAATTTGTGATACTTTTCTATTATATTTTCTGTATCCGAATTTCTGAACTGAAGACTGATTTTTTAAGGATTTTCACAAGTGAATGCTTTAAAGTTTCAGAACAAAATCATTCCTGAATATGCCAATCAGTGGTGGAAAAAAACTGGCAACTTATCAATCAATCTTGGGGAGAAAGAAAAAAACTGTGAAATTTCTCTATTGATTAAGGGAAAAAAAATTAATTTCAACGATTTTTTATAGTAAAAAGTCACAAAATGTATCAATCTGTTGCCTGAAAATATCACGAAATTGCAAAGCATTCGCAGGAGTTTGATTGTAGCTTCAAAATGCAACATTTCCAGAAAAATGGTGAAACTTTTTGGGTAGGATTTCAAAATTTTGGGTGCAAATCTTGCCATCTCACCCTGAAATTTAAGCCCTGTAAGTATTTTCCTACTTATTATTGGATTTAATATGAATATCTGTCATGACTCAAAAATATGATATGTTGGAAATAATAAATTAAAGATTATATAAAAGATACAAGTTTGTAGTCAGATGAATGAAAATGCTAAAATATGATTTATAATATTTGCAGCAGTAGCCAGTATGTTTAAATTCTGTATGTGATGTTTATTTTAGTTGTTTACTGAGAATTGATAAAAAAAGTTGTCATTTTTCTCGTATGGTTTGTCATTTGTATTGTCTTTTTAGCACTTTGCAGCATAGTTAAAAAGTATTTACTAAAATTTATAGAAAAAAAAAATACAAATAAATATACTGCTACTTCTTACAGGTATACATAAACATTTAAAATACATTAAAAGCTCAAAATGTTCTCAACTGAACATATTCTGTTGTCATCAGTGGTGAAATATGATGACTGAGTACGTTTGGCTGAAAATAGTTTGATTTTTAACAAACTTTTAAATGTATTTAAAATGTTTATGTGTATGCACCTGTAATCGCTAACAGTGTATTTATTTGTACTTTTTTTCTATTGACTTTAATTTTTTAAGCAAGGACAATTTAACACCGAAATTTTCATTTTTTATTTTTTATTATTGTAGTTTTTTGTCTGTCTGACCTTCCTCTAACTCATTTAATATTTGTGGATTGTCCAGCAATTCAGATTTACCATGGCATTTTTGGTATTGAATATGAAGTGTGCATTATTCAAATTTCATATACAAGAAATTTATGTGAATTACATGTAGTTTATGCAAAAAAATAAATGAATTAATTAAATTAAATTTTTAAAAAAGTACTTTTGAACTGGGTGAAGTGATGGGTGATATCCAATTAAAATAATAATAATAATAATAAATAAATAAAATTAAAATGAGAAATTTGAAATTAATTACTGAAAATGGAATTTTAAATATATTATGTGTTTTCCAAATTGTTTACTTAGTTATCACCTTTTACTTGATTAAGCTATTAATACCCTTTGCTACCTGCTAATAACACATCTTTGAAAATACCTCTAGGCTTAGGTTTTAAATGATTATGACTGCTATATCTTTCTTATGATCTGGAAGAGTTTACCTAATCATAGGAAAAAGTCTGTCTCAGATATTCTGTTGTTTTTCGAATTTTCTGTTATTATGCTACAGCTTTTCAAAAATATATCTTTAAAATAAGTTAAGACTAGTTGATTTTCTGTTTTAAAAATAATATTGTCAAAAAAGCAATTGATCTTTCTTTTTCTTTTTATCCCCGAATGATAAATCTAACCAAACGTTGAATTAATACTTCTATAATTTTGAATATTTAATTAATTCTCCTTTCTGTGTTACAATCTTAAATTTGTCTGCTATTCAAAGGCAACATGTATTTTTTGATAAAATTTGCTTTTATTGTTCTTTTTCCATAAAAACAGTATAATACATTCTTATAAATTTGAAAAGAAAAACATTGTAAGTTTATTTATGCACATTGGTGTATTAAATGGTGAAGTTTTGTTGCATGAGTTAAAGTATCTCATAATGATTTTTCTTTTTTATTTAAGGAAGATACCAACACCAAATAAAGTTGTTTATTTCTTCTCAGGACAATTTTCTTAAAAGCAGTTTAATGGCACATTATATATTTGTCAACTCTTGAGAAAGCTTCAGAATTATAAACCATTTCTTCTAGCATTTGTATTCCTTTGTTGAATATAAGGTTGCTTCTGACAATTTCTTTGACACTTCTGTATGTTGAATTTTTTCTCCTAATGCAGTTTTTTATGTCTTTAACCCAGTATGCTTCTCAGCATTAACAAGAATAAGTAATGTCTTTATCTGCAATCTCAAAATTAAACTTATGTTTTATGATGACATCTTTATAGCATTCAGTTAAATTGTATCATATTTCCCCGCATTAGCCAGCATGCCGCAAAATTCGAGGGGGACCAGATTTTTTAATTATCTCCGGGTCTTTCCCAGCATGCCAGAAAAAGTGAGGATCATTGAAAACAGAAATGAATTATGTTCATTTGCCATATTCAGTACCAGTGATTTTTGTTGGACATGAGAGATGCAACTTAGCGTTTATCCCCACTTTTCTAATTTCTTATTTACCTTTTTACAAATTCAAGAGAATAAAGATGTGTTTCGTCTCTCATACCATTTTACACAAAAGCTCTCTGCCCAGCAACCATCCAAAATTTACATAGAAAAAATAGATTATCTCATAAATTATTACATGAACAGAAATGTTTTTACTATGTATAAAAAAAGAAAAATATATTAATTAACTGAATGTATAGAGAAATATGTGCTTACCTTATATCAAAAAAGTAATTTTACATGATAAATTAACTTAATGTTGTCATCCTGCAGTAGAAAGGTCACACATGAAAATTTTGGATAATGATTAGATAAATAAAATCTAATAACTATTTAAATAAATGAATATACAGTAAGACAGAGAGAAAAATAAGTATTTATGTTTTTCTTCTTAAGATAAAAAACAATGTTAGAAAAACCAAAATAAATCAGATACCCATCCTTCAGTTGCGAAAGTCATATTTTTTGGCATGCTGGTGTACCTTTATTTATTTATTTATTTATTTATTTATTTATTGTCTGACATATCAGCTAATTGCAGGGAATATGGTACATTTTTTTCATTTTCTTACAACATTTTTTCTCTCTGAAAATTGCAACTCAAATAATTATAAAAGAGAAGCATCTGAATATATGTTTGGCAGGCAAATTGAAAGCCAAAAGTGAATGATAGGTAATTGTTATGATGTTTTAAGTTTTTTTCCCCCCTAAAAAAGTATGTTTATTCTTTCTAAATAATTCTTTTTATTGGTCAGCATTGTTTCTTTCTGTAAAATGTTTTAAGTTTTTTTATTTTGTTTTATTCCCCTTAGAAAAGTATATTTATTCTTTCTAAATAGTTATTTTTGTTGGCCAGCATTGTTTCGTTCTGCAAAATGTTTTTCTTACATCTTTCGAAGTTTCTAAAAAAGACTATAACAGCTGTTATCATAAAATTTTTTTTGTTACATTTGAACTGAAAAATAATCAGCAAAATAAATAAATATACATACAGGGTGACAAGAAATAACTTGGACACACATGATACATTATAACTTTAATGCTAATGAAAACATTACGACCAAACTTCAAAATAAATATGAATACATTATTTCGTCTAATATATTTACAAATTTTCAAAGTGGCTACCTTTGGCCTTAATACAGAGCTTTAAACGTGTCACAAAATTTTCGGCTATGGGCCGCAACTCACTTTCTGATATTTTATCCCATTCCTTTCATAAGGATTTCTTCAGGGATGCCAAAGTTTTATGAGGTTTAGCACACACCCTTGTCTCCAAGATGGACCAAACAGAATAATCCATTGGGTTCAAATCTGGGGAATACGGTGGCCATTCTTGAGCTCCAATGAAGTCAGGAAAATGTGTCTTGCACCAATCTTGATAGCCTTTAGCTCTGTGTGCAGGTGCGGAATCCTGTTGGAAGATCCATCTTTTGTTTCCAAAGAACTTTTGTGACCAAGGTAAGACAACATCTTCCAAAATGAGTTTGCGATATGTTTGTTGATTAATCTTTATCCCTTGATCAACAAAAACAAGTGGTGTTTTCCCACTAGCACATATCCCACCCCAAACCATTACAGATTTGGGTCGTTGACGCCGTTCAACAATGCAAGAAGGTCCAGGTGCTTCTGCTGACCAAACTCTATCATTATGACTATTGTGTGCTTGTTCAATCGAAAACAGTTTCTCATCTGTGAAGACAAATGTTTGCCATTGATCACCTGCGGCCCGCTTTAACAGTTCTTTACACCTTTGAAGTCTTAAGCATTTGTTCTCTGCTGTTAGTTTTTGAGCCTCTTTCATTTTTTAAAGGTGAAGACCAAGCTCTACTCTTGCCATCAAACGTGCGGTTTCTCTGTTGATCTTCATCTCTCTAGCAACCTTTCTCATTGAAATCCTAGGATTTCGGTGAACTCGCTTTTTGATAACTGCACGGTTTCTTGATGTGTTAACCGTGCGCTTTCTTCCTCTTCCTGGCCTGTCACCATCATGTCCGAGTTCTTTAAACCTTTTGATTGTGTATGAAACCGTCTGCTTAGGCACTTTCAATCGTTGAACAATTTCACATTGTTTCATCCCTTGCTTATGTAATTCAAGTATGGCAGATCGTTTGTTAACCATAATGGTTATCACAACTAACTTCCTTACACCTGTTTATTAGCTTTCTAGAATCAATTCCCTATGACAATAATTTTATAATTTTAGTAGTAGATACAGATTTTTGATTTCAAACTTCGCCCAAGTTATTTCTTGTCACCCTGTATATACACTATATGGCCAAAAATGACGAGCTACTTGCAATTATAGACATCTTGTTAAATATCTAAAAAAATGCATGTGGAATTATCTTGAAACTCTTAAGTGTCTAACATAATAGTACAGGTCATACATTTTCGCAAAGATTTTTTTCTTAAACTCCATAGAGGACCATCAACAAATTGAAAAAGAATGAATATCATTTGAATGATTCTGTCAAAACTAATGTAGCAAAAACATTCAAACTGTACATTATCATTAAGTGGCTTATTTTAATTGTGTTCATTTTTATGTGATAGCATATATACTTGTAAAAAGATTTAGGTTTTTATAAAATCAATCGCATTTTTTTTTATTTATTTTTTTTTAATTATTTATAGAACACTCAGATTATGTCACTGTGAGAAGATACTCACTCAGCTTATTTTTTTCTTAGAGCTTACCCTAAAAAAGCATGTATGCTGATATAAAGGCTAGTTACTAAAAACAATAAGTTATTGATCATTAATATTCATACCTTATAATTAAATGTGTTTTAGAACAATTATTTTATTGAGAGTTAGAAAAAAAAAACATAATAAAACCTGATCTCTATTAAAATATCTTTTACTGAATTTTCTGATAACTATAACATGATTATTTTGTACTTTAACCAGCTCCGTCAGACCTGGAAAGATCTCACCATGCAACATATGATGCCAAATTGCTTGGAAATGAAAGCATAAAAAGACTAGAATTAGAATCTACAGTTAATTTTTGTCATGAATTGCTTAGTAAATTGCAAGTATGTATTTAAGAAATAATCTGTAATTTAAAAATAATTTTTGTAATAAAATTTTAAATTTTAACATATGTAATTTTTATTTAGTTGTTTTTTGGCTTTTCTTACCTAAACTTTTGTGGAAATTCTAATGTACACATATATACACATGCAGGGATGTAAGACCTGTGCCAGATTGCGCCGAAACCGCTTTTATGTGCCAAACTGCTACAAAACGGCTATTTTTTTTCAATTTTGTGCCAAACCTGTGCAAAAAGGCACTTAGTGCCAAAACAAAATTTAGCGCGATTTCGTCGATCCAAGAAACAACAACAAATAACTTTTTTTAGGCTGTTAATTTCGTCAAAAAACAAAGAAACATTGTGAAAAACGCACAAATTTCGCCGAAAAATTGTGAAAAACATGCGCATTTGGTCACGAAAAACACACGATGTTTTGTGGAGTTTTATCGTGGCTCTGCAAACGACCGTAAATTGTTTTCCCCTCGAGTCATTCTATGTTCATTTTCATCGCAGAGTTCGGAACAGGACGTCATGTGATGTATAGCGTGCGTGTTGAGAGAGACGAGTGAGAGCTGCCATAATATGTTTATTCAAAATTAATGGGAGTTCGCCTCTTATGTCAGGAGTGATTCTTGTCCGAAATTTCTGAAAAATTAAGGCTTCCTCTTCCGAAAATTTGAAATTGTGTTATCAGTTCCACATAATTGCAAACTTGTACGGTTTTGTGCACGGAAAAAAACAATCATGGAGAAATGCAAATTTCGTGAAAAGATCGCCGAAAAGTGCACATTTAGTCAATATTTTGTGGTAAAATTACGATTTCGTCAATGTTTTTGTCAACGATCTTTGTCAAAAGATCGCACGATCGCAGAAAACGTTGATTTCGTCTAAAGATTGCAGGAAAAAAACGCCGTTTTCGATAAAAGTTCACTTAAAAATATTTTGCCAAAAAATCATTGAAAAAAAAAAAAAAAAAAAAAAAAAAAAAAAAAAAAAAAAAACCACTGATTTTACAAAAGATTACGGAAAAAATGGTGATTTCGTCAAAAGATCGCAGATATAAAACGGCGTTTTCAAGAAAAGATCGCGTACAAATGCAAATTTTGTCTAAAGATCGTCGAAAAAAAAACACCAATTTCATTAAAAAAAAAAAAAAAAAAAAAAAAAAAAAAACGGAAAAATGCTGATTTTGTCAAAAAGTCACAGAAAAACTGCCAATTTCGACCAAAGATAGCAATAAATCGCCGATTTTGCTAAAATATCGCAGATAAATTGCTGATTTCATCTGAAGATCGTGGGAAAACACTGATTTCGTCCAAAGATTGCAGATACCCCCCTTGCATGGGGGGGTTAACCCGCGGAATCCCCCCTACCACCTATTTCCGTTAATGCAATGTGAATTTCCAAAAAAAAAAAAAAAAAAGAAAAAAAAAATCACCCAGAATTGCTCCTGTCTTATGTATTGTACATATTTTCTGTAAATTAAGTACTTTCCTGTTCTTTGTCTTTCCTGTGTCGGTGGTGAAGTATTTCGCTCTTCGGCAAATCCTGCTGATAGACGGCATAACCAAAAGCAGAATGAAAGAGCATACGAAAATCTGCTACATTTTTGTCAAACAATTACAAAAAAAAAAGAAAAATTGCTATTTTGTCAAAAAATGAACAAAATGCAGACAAAGGAAAACATTGAGTGTTGAATTCATTTTTCTCCGGGAGGAACTTCTGTAGCTCTGCGGGATACATGATAGAGTTTGGGGGGAAGGGGGGGTCCACGATCTATTGGTGAAATTTGAGTGACGAAATTAGCGATCCTGTGACAAAATTTGCATGTTTTCCGCCATTTTTTTTTTTACAAAATTCGAGCATTTTTCCTGATTTTTTGCTGAGATTTACAGTTTTTTCTTTCTGTGTTGTCCCCCCCCCTTTCCCCGGGGCCCACCACCTGAATTCAACACAGAAAGAAAAAACTATAAATCTCAGAAAAAAATCACGAAATGCTCGAATTTTGTAAAAAAAAAAATGGTGGAAAACATGCAAATTTTGTCACAGGATCGCTAATTTTGTCACTCAAATTTCACCAATAGATCGTGAAAAACATTCGAATTTCATTAATAGATCATGAAAAATTTATCTATCACGAAAAGCATGCACATTTTATCAAAAAATCATGAAAAACACTCGAATTTCATCAAAGGGTTGTGAGAAAAACGCAAGTTTTGCTAAAGGATCGTTATTATCATCAAAAACGAGTGAACAAAACATAGCCAAAAGATCGCGAAAACAAACGCAAATTTCTTTAAAGGATTCCGAAAAACAAGCATATTTCGTCAAGAGATCACAAAAAAACACACAAATTTGTTGAAAAAATCGCTATAATCACGAAAATTTTTATCGAAAGATTGCGAAATGTACTTGAATTTCGTCAATATATCGCATATAATACTTGAATTTCACCAATAGATCATGAAAGACACTCTAATTTCATCAATAGATCACGAAAAAGATGCGAATTTTGACTATAGATAATGCAAATTTCGACTATAAATCGCGAAAAACATTAAAATTTTATCGAAAAATCACGAAAAGCACTAGAATTTCACCAAAGGATCGCGAGAAAAACGTGAGTTTTGCTAAAGAATCGTTAATATCATAAAAAAAGAGAATAAAACTTAGTCAAAAGATCATGAAAAAAGGTTCATTTCTGTAAAAGATGGCGAAAAAACTGCAAATTTCTCTAAAAGATTCCAAAAAATAAGCGTATTTCGACAAAAAATTACAAAAAACATATGAATTTTGTCAAAGGATATCTAACTTCGTCATAAAAAGAACAAAATACATTCAAAAGATCGTGAAAAAAACAAAACAAAACAAAAAATGTTAATTTCTTTAAAAGGTCGTGTGAAAAAAAAAGAAACTTTCATCAAAAGGTTTGTAAAATCCGTAAAATTTGTCAAAAGATCTTTGAAAATGTACAAATTTCATCAAAAGGTCGTAAAGAAACCACAAATCTAGTTAAAAAATAAACAAATAAGGTCAAAAGTTTGTGAAAAAGCATGAATTATGTTAAAAGATCGCGAAAAACCACAAATTTCATCAAAAGGTCTAAAACGTGTGGAGAAATTTAATCTGAGTATTTGTTCTTTCAGTTGTAAAAATATTTTTCAAGATAGTAATTATTATAATTGTTAAGAGATTATTAGCATTAAAATATTTCGATCTGCTCCTAAAACAGCTTTTATTGCTACAAAGTTATATTTTTGCTGCTACAAAATCCAATATTTACTGCTACAAAATCTGATTTTTGCTGCTACAAAAATAGATTTTACTGCTCCAAAATTCGATTTTTGCTGCTCCAAAGCTGCTACAAAATGGCTTTAGTGCACTTTTATCTCTGCACATGTATATATGGAATAGATTTTAAAATAATAACAAATTCAGCAAACCTCAAAATGTTAAAATACGACAATATTTCCATAATCTGATTTTTATCATGATTCAATATGTTTTTAAAATTCATATAACTATATATATTCAACTGTTGATGTCCATTTAATTTCCAGTATGATGCAATATTAGTCTTTTTTAAAATTCTTCTAGCAATTTATTTCATTTTAATTTTTCTGTGCAAATCTTTCAATAAAAAAGTAATTGTTGTGATAAGAATTTTACTATAGATTATTAATTATTGACAACTGTTGTAATGTAAAATGTTAAATTTGATAGAAAATTGTTAGTTTTTTATTAATTAAAAATTAACTATAAAATATTTTTTTATTTCGGATAGCTTTAGTTGCCTCCATTGTGATTAATACATATGTACATAACTTTCACAGTTCTGGCTTCCAAACTGTGGATTTGAACAGAATTACAGGCAGACAGACACATTTTCATTGTTATATATTAGATAGTCATAAATACTTGAAAAGATCTGCAATTTTTTAAACACCCAATTTTTAGAAAATTAAAGGGTCATTCCATTGTGATAACATAACTTCAGAGCATTTTTCAAAAGTTATATTATGACATAATATTTTTAAATGAAAATGAATGACCTTAGATATTATATAATACAAGTCAGTTTATCATATTTATTTAGAAAAACTTTTTAAAATTAAATATTTTAATGAATAAAAATTAATTTTTATGTGTGACTAATGTAACATTTTTTGTACCTCTTCAAAGATTGCTTAACTTTAAATTTAAATTGTTCTGAATTTTGAGAATAGAAAAATCTGCAATTAATTTCAAAAATACATATGAGTATGAGGTTTTAAAAAAAGTCTGTTTTAATTTGAATAATAATCAATAACCACTTTTTTTTGACAGAATTTCTATTCAAGTAGTGTGATTAATGTAACGTGACTTACGTAACAAATCTATTATCAATATGAATTCATAGAATAACAAAGATCTACTGTCCAAATTTATGTTCAATGATGCTCTTTTTTGTATTTTTGATAAAATGGGTTTTTTTCCTTGTTTCATAATATGGAACATAATGAAATATTTAATAATTAATACAAAATTTTATTTTATTATTAATATAGCATGTTATCACTTATTTTAATAGATGCTGATAAAATAATTTTTTTACTAACCAATTTATGCCTTCATAAGTTAGCCAATTGAAAACATAGTTACTTTTATGCAAAAATTTAATTTTGTAGATCTGACGTATTCTCACAAAGAAATTATTTTTCCAATGTAACATTTATGTTCATAATATATATTTAGTATCATTCGAATTCTACAGAAGTTATGTAGCTTGAACAAAATGAGTTTAATTTGAATTAATAAAGTTGATGTTTTCTTTAAATCTAATATTCAAACTTAATTAGCGAGTTTTTTTTATTTGTTGCAAGACTTTACCCCTTTTCATTCATCTAATCTCTTCAAGTTCCTTTCAATCTCTTCTATTTCTGGAATAATTCCTTATTTCATCGACAAAAATGCATTTTATATAGATGTGTGCAATGTTCAATTCATTAAAAAATTCTTGGGCAAATGCAAAGTTATTTTAAAAATGCTTTTAAAATATGTTCGGTCCTTGTAATACATTTTTACATACCTGACACTTTAAAACAACGGAACTCTATTATGCCGACTTTTGCATGATAAGAAGCAGTAAAATTACATTCAAACAACATTTCATTTAAAAACATTAGAATCATACTGTAGCCATTCTAATATGCTAATGCACTGTCTGAGAAAATAATTACTTTTTAGCTTGAAGTCGACCTTTAAACTTACAAATGCAAATTCTGCAAAAAATCAAAAACCCACGATAAGTCGACCACATACCTTTTTACATTAATTTTGCACAAAATCAAACCAAATATCTTACTTGTCAATGCAAAAAAAGAAGTAAATAATAATAATAAAAAAAAAATCATTCAAAATTTTTTTTACAGATTATATCATTATTCATGCACATAAAAAGCCAGAATTTCTTGATATATATATATTTTTTTTAATATTGTTTTTCTTGTCCTACATATAAGTTAATTCCACTTTCAATTTGCTTGGCAACAAATGCCAGAAATTCTTCACCTTATACACAAGCATACAGGGTGAGTCATAAGTATGGAAACAATAGGCTATCTCCTTAAATATTGCCTTCTCCTTCCTTCTTCCTTCCTTCTCCTCCTGCCTTGCCTAAAAATCTCCTTCCAATTGCAAAGTTTCATAAAAAAAAGGTGAATTTTTTGATAAGATAAGTTGCAACTCCATGGGGGGTCTATTTAAAAAAATACGAAAATTAGATTTTTATACGGCCCCCAGAGGATAAAACTTCCAATTAGAAAAGTTTTCCTTATCCATTCCTGAAATGAACAAAAAAAATTCATCTCGATATCTACAAATCCACAAAAGATATTAAAATCCAAAATTTTCAAAAATTCTTGACTTACACCACTTAAGCATACCTCTGAGCGCAGCGAAATCAGTTCATTTGAAGTACAATTTAGGGATCGACCATAAATTTATGCATTGTTAAATGTCGATCCAAGTCAATACTTTAACTTTTAGATTTAAAATAAAAGCATATAGGTTTTTGCTTTAATCTTCCTTGAAATATGCTAGATGTCTGCAATATCTCAACCTTGGCACGACCCATTGGCTGGACTGTCTTATTAAACAATTATTAAAAGTGTTATTAAATTAAGTGATATTAATTAAACTCTCATTAAAAGTGTTTTATAAACTTATTGCCGTAGGCAATAAGTTTAGTAAAAATAGTAATAGCGATAATGACACTTCTATTAACAGAATCATTTGAAATATATTTTAATAAATTACATTGAAATATTTTCAAAAATCTACTTTTTTACTATTCAGCTTCAAAATTTATAATGGTTTTACTTTCTTCTATCTTTACAAGAAGAAAGTATTGGAATCATGAAAATTTTGAATTCTGGTGTTCGACGGATTCACACATTTTGGGGCTCAGAGATGCCGAAAAACATGTTTTTACAAAATGTCTGTCTGTGAGTCACAGCACAAGGAAAAAATTTGAAATCGACGTGATAAAAAATGAGGTTTAAATCAATTGACGCATTTAAACAGTAATTAAAGAGGGTAAGAATGGCAAAACTTAAACAAAATCTGAAATCGAAACTGTACAAGACAGAGTTAATCACCTAGAAAATTTTAAAAAGTATTTAAACGTTAGGAGCCCATCTTTGTTCAAAACTAAATGCACTTTTATGCATCAAATGTTTTCATTTCAGTATTTCTCATTTTTAAACTCACTTAAGTCAATAACCGTCGGTTACGGTAACAGTTCCGTGGTTTCAATAGTTTTTTAACATCTCAAAATGCCCAACGTGCCAAAAGATATTTTCAGCTCAGAAAATTTACTTTTAAAAGTATGATTTGTTTATAAAAAATTGCATCTTTCTTTTACATTGCTATTTTAAATACTTTTATTTTTTTTAAATATATATTATTTAAAATGCTGAATCAAAATTGAAAATTAGACATTTTCATTTAATGAAAAGAAAGAAATTCAAAGCAACAAATAATATTTTGAGTTATAACAATTTTAATTTACTCTAAATTTTTTGAAAAAAAAAATTATTAAAAAGTCTTATGATGTGATAATGCTTACAAATTATATGGTTAACCATCATAAAACATTCAAAATTCTAACTCTATAAATAAATAAATAAATAAAATAAATGTTTCCTGGTCCCATTACAGCAACATTGTTTCTTCAATTACACACATTTCAATTTGTGTCTGATCCCTTGAAATCTCGCGATTTATTGAAATTGTCATAACTCTCTGAGTTTTGAAGATGCAATTTTTTTTGTTCAATTCAGGAATGGATAAGGAAAAATTTTCTAATTGAAGTTTTATCCTCTGGGGGCCGTATAAAAATTTAATTTTCGTAATTTTTAAAATAGACCCCCCCCATGAAGTTGCAACTTATCTTATCAAAAATTTCACCTTTTTTTAGGAATTTTTGCAATTGGAAGTATGGGTCTAGGGGCAATATTTAAGGAGATAGCCTATTGTTTCGATATTTATGACTCACCCTGTATCCTTCTATAGTAAAAAAAAACTAGCCTTAAAAGGAATGACTCCTGGAATGATGCTGATGTGGAAGATTTCCGGAACTAACGAATCCGGGTTGTCCACTCCTTCCATGAGTCGAATAGACAATCAGGAAAGGGCTCCGTCTATGCATCGCCGTATGGGTTACTATAAAGAGAGGAAAGGTTACCATCGCCAACAATCGCCAAGTTTGTCGCCAACTTGGCGATATATCGCCAAATTTGGCGACCAAAATTAGCTGTCAAAAGTGACGCCAACTTGGCGATAACTGTAATTTTTCGCCAAATTTTTAATTTCTTTACAACACCAGTCGTTTGATAGATCATTTGAGAGGTTTGCAACTGCTTACTCATATAATGGATGTCTTGTGTGTTATCCCCCATTCTGCTCCCTAGGGGGGCACATTTTTATTTTCTTTACAACACCAATCGTGTTACACAAGATTTGAAAGGTCTGCAACTGCTTATTCATATTATGGATGTCTTGTGTGTCACCCCCACACTCTGCTCTCCCCAGGGGGGGGGGGGGGTCACATTTTTTATTTCTTTACAACACCAGTTGTGTGACACATCATTTGAAAGGTCTGCAACTGCTTATTCATATTATGGATGTGTTGTGTGTCATCCCCCACTCTGCCCCCCAGGGGGGCACATTTTTAATTTCTTTACAACACCAATTGTGTGACACATCATTTGAGAGGTCTGCAACTGCTTATTAATATTATGGATGTCTTCTGTGTCAACCCCCCACTCTGCTCCCCCCATGGGGGGCACATTTTTAATTTCTTTACAACACCAGTCGTGTGACATATCATTTGAGAGGTCTGCAGCTGCTTATTCATATTATGGATGTCTTTTGTGTCGCCTCCCACTTTGCCCCCCAGGGGGGCACATTTTTATTTTCTTTACAACACCAGTCGTGTGACACATCATTTGAAAGGTCTGCAACTGCTTATTCACACCATGGGGCATTGGCGAGCGCAGCAAGCAGGGGTAGCCAATAATTTGAAATCGCAAAACGATTACGCTGGGGGTTGGCGAGCATAGCGAGCAGGGGAGCGGGGCGCCCCCTAGTATGGTATATATTAGTTATTAATTTTCACAACGTTAACAGATTTTACATCTATTTTTTTCTTCTGGTAGCTGTCTAGAAACATCATCTCTATAATAGAAAGTTTTCTTGCACTCAGTAGCTTCTTATGAGAGACCATTCTTTTTTTCAAATTTTGTGGATGGAATAGGATTTCAAAATTAAAAGCTAGATTCTCAACAATTGCTTGCTTTTTGTTTGTTTTTTAATTAGACAGTAAGGACTTCTTATTTTTTTTCACTTCTTTTCTAAATGTTTCAGAATTTAATATGGATTTGCCCTGGTATGGGACAGGTGATTCATAGACTTCAACATTCTTTTTTCTCTCATCTTTAGCATTTTTAGTTTAGCTGCTCCTGCTTCTTTTTTTTTTTAGATTACTTATGTCTTTTACTTTTTAATTATAACATTCCCAGTCCAATTTTAGATTTGATTTATTTTTCAGGCTTCTTTGCTTCAGTTTTACAAGCATGACTCTTTTTCTTTCTGCTGCACTCTGTTTTGCTATCTTAATTTTCTAACTCAAAATTAAATACATAAAAATAAGTAATAAAATGAAATAATTCCTATTTTAATTCCTCAGAATGTCAAAATACTAGCAGCAAATCTTAAATTTCATGTAAATATTAAGAATAATTCTATTCAAAGCTTTAAAAAAATGTGACAAACGTAACAAATACATTAGTTATGTTTGTCACACTTGACTTGTTACATTAGTCACACCCCTAAATACTAGAAAAATTGCCATAAATTCAAAATTTTGATTTATTTATATCATTCAGGTAAAGAGTAAATAAAATTAAAAAAAATAAAAATTCAGAAAGCTTTTTCTATAATTTAAAGAAGAAAATCTGCTAATTTTGTAACTAACGTAACAAAGCCACATCTTTACAAAAATTTGTCTAACTATACATATTTAACTCTGACAATATCCCCAAAATATTTTTTTAATAAGCAGTTAACTGAACAATCTTCAATAAAATGTATTCAGTTAACAGGAAAAAAGAACATAGCTTTACAAAAAAATGGTGCACTTAATAGGAACTTAAAAAGGACTTCAAAATTTTCATATACATGCATGTGTTCTCTTAAGAACAAAAATCAGACCAGATATTTTTTTGAAAAACTGTTTCCAGATCCTAAAACCTCAAATTCTACAGAACAAAAAGGTGTATCACACTTACAATTACAAAGATTTTTTTTTTTTTTTTTTTTTTTTTTTTTTTTTTTTTTAATGTACTAGGTATTATTTCCATGGAATTCCCCTAAAGTAAAAAGTCTCTCTCTCTCTTTTCATTTCTTAATTTGATTCTCTTTATCACAAATCCATTAGTATCTCTCCCTCTCTCTCTCTGCCTTCCCCCCACTCTTCTCCCATCTCTTGCACTATTTAGAAATTTTATTATTATTTTTTTTTAATATTTTTTTTCTCTATCTATATATATATTGGACTACATTATTATTATTATTAAAAAAAAAAAAAAAAAAAAAAAAACTATTTTTACAAATATATATATATAACTACACTATGCCATACCCAATATGCTAAAGATTAATTGCATTGTCATTGTTATTTTGATGTTTCCAAAATGCATGTTGGAAGCAAACAGTTGGCACTGCATTTTCAGGTTACTGTCATTTACATGAATCCCAGAATTGAATTGTGAATTTTTTTGACGGGAGGAGGGAATTACAAAATATTCTACCAACATAATGTATTATTTATATTGCAAAATTCTTTCTAAAGTTTCACTGTTACTGAAACTCACAAAAAAATCTTAAAGCAAGACTTTTTTGTTTAAACTGGCACCTCTACTTAATTTTAATAACTAATATTGACCTAATTCTGGGCTCTAAAATTACATATATATATATATATATATATATATATATATATACTCTGTGTCCTCTCTTTAATTCATGTCCAATCAAGACTACCTCAGGTTAACAAGGAGAGTTTCATTTTCTATTAGAAATGAATGCTAACATTTGAAATAAATTTCATCCATTAATGCATACTAGTCCTCAGTACACAAAATTTTCACAATAAACAGTACAATGATTTTCTTTAAAATACAGAATTTAATTCAACTTAAAGAATTATTTTATGTCATTCAAATGCTTACATCATTTAACAGACTTGGCTAATGGAGGAAAAAAGTGCCCTCCCATGGCAATCTGCTAAATATGAGTACATTGTGCTAGCAAAAAAATACTGAAAAAGAAGTTATATTCATTGTATCTGGTACTAAATAAAGATATGCTTCCTACCCCCATTAAAAACCAAACTGTCACTATACCCCTGGTCAACTATGAAATTTTAAAATAGACATTTAAAAAGACAACCTATGATCTTTGTTGCCTTAACTTCATGAAAACAGCATACTAGCTCATGTTATGGAACACGATATTCATATCTAGTAGCTTGCAAATTTATATGCAAAATTGTTATATACAATTCAGCAAGTATAAAATATACTAATTTTATCCACAACATTCCACTGTCTATGCATATTGTTTAGTAGTTTATGCACAGTGCTGGAGAATATACAGTATCTGCAGTTCCATGATACAATTCATTAAAAACATATTTTACTGAAAGACTTAAGTTTTATTTTCTCTGTATTTCAATAAGCTTTAATCCATTTTTCACAATTTATTTGCATCCATTGTGCTTGTGCAAGCAACAGGGTTGTTTGGTTTAAACCAAGTTGGTTTAAACTATGGTTTAAACCAAATGGTTTTTTTTAAAAAAAACCATGTTGGTTTTTTTTTCATTTGGTTTTTTTCCCTAATGCTTTCATTTGTTTTACACATTATTAAAATATTCAAAATCCAAGTTATGCAAAAGCTAAAACAAAGCTAAAAATAAATGACAAATTAATAAATTTGTAAAGTGACAAACATTTTTAATTAAGTACTAGCATTTCTTACTAGCTATAAATCTACATGGCAATCAGTACTACTAAACATTACTATAAATAACATTATAATAATGTAATTTATTATATTATTATAATAATATATATAAATATAATTAATACATATTATTATAATAATGACACTCACATACTAATTCAACTAAGCATCAATGATGACATAATCATAAGTCATTCTTTCCATTGGTTACTCTTTGTTCTGTATGCTAATGAATGACTGGCTGTGAATTCCCTATGCCTTAATTTAAGAAATCAAATTTATTGACAGGATAATGAATTTGACCTTGACAAAAATGTAATTTCTGTCAAATAAAAGTTCTTGATTAATATTTATGGGTAAAATAATGATTTCAAACTACTTAATACTGATTTATTTGTTTTTATAATTAAATTTTTGATTTCTTGATTGATATAGTATTAAATTAATGTTTGATTTCTTGATAGATTGACAAGTTAATTGATTTTGAAATCATTAAAAGATATTTATTTGTCTTATAATTATTTTATGTCAAATTAATGTTTGATCTATTGATAAATTGACAAGTTAATTGATTTTGAAATCCTTAAGAACTATTTATTGGTTTTTTAATTATTTTATGTCAAGTTAATGAAATTTTTTTTATTTATGATGATGTAAATATATTTTAAAGCTTTTTATTATTATTGTATTATTCCTTGAAATGTATTCAGTCTTGATTCTGCCACCAGACAAAAAACACAGTTTTATGGTTCTGTTAAAGAGTACTAATGTGATATTGGATAATCACTATCAGTGATTTTAATCTGTTACTAGATATTTTTTACTGTAGTTTATTTTAAAAAAGCTTCTTACATATAAGCAAAAGAATGTCTAAAACTGGAAGAAAAAAAGATATAATCTGGTTATCATTTGAAGAAGTAAGAAATACGTCAAGAACAGGCTCAAGAGCCAAATGTAAAAGTTGTGGTCATGAGATGGAAGGCCAAATTAAAAGAATGAAGGATCATCTTGGAAAATGTATAGCAAAAGAAGATATTTCTGATGAAGCAAGTAAGTTAATATTTATTATTTATATAATATACTGGTTGCTATAAACATAAATATTTATTAGAATACAAAGCAACTGTGTTGCAAATTTTCGTTTCAAAATTGTAAAATGTACCACCCTATGTTAAATCTAAATAATCTTATGAAACCTATAAATACTGATAGCTTATGAAATAGAAATAGTCCCCCTTGTAAAAAGTTTTATTTATGCATTTAAAATTACATATTTAAACATATCAAAATTCACACACAAAAAAATCTTTACTTTTGGAAGTTGTATGTGTTAGTAGTGGAGTATGTAATCTTTTGTCAAGAATTATATTTTTTGCTTATTTGACTTTGTTTATTTATTTATTTATTTATTTTACTTTATTTGTTTTAAAATAACTCAATCTAGAAGTGCCACTTTTTTTTTTTTTTTTTTTTTTTTTTTTTTTTTTTTTGGGGGGGGGGGCTTTATTTATAGAAATAAATACAGTAGACTCCCTCAAATGCACATATAATTTAAGAATATATACAATGAAACATTCAGTTCAGATATAATTACAAAATTTGACTTCTTTTTAGTTTTTTATCAATTCTATACATATTTTAGTTTGTAATTTTTGTTACTATTACTGATTTCCTGTTTTTTATGAAGGAAGAATAAATTTATTTCTGAAAAAATTCAAGATATTTCTGATATCACTGTTAATCACAATCTTCTTACCAAATATATTTATACATTAATCAAGCTTTTTTGGATATTAAGTCTGATTAAACCTGAAATAAAACTTCCTTATTTTTTTATTTTCATATGAATTAGTAATGTTCCTTTATGGGGCAAGTTTCATTGATTAATTTAGGAAAAATACATTTCATCTTTATAATGAATATTTGGTCATCATACATTATTGATAATTAACTTGAAGTTTGCTTTTTAACCATTTTAATAATTATATCTAAATTTTTATTACTTCAGAATATTACTTATTTTAATATATTGTAAGCATTTGTTATAGTTTCGATTGCATTATTAATTACATTCTAATTACTGTTTAAAAAATGTAAACAATGACCAGAAATCTACAAAATTCTAAAATTCGCACATCCTCTGGTCCTAAACTGAGTGGATTTGAGGGAGTCTACTCAAAAGTTTGTCTCAAATCTCCTAGTCTGTGCAAAAGTTTTAGATTATTGTCTTTTTTTTCTTTATTATTAGACTTTTTTTTCCTATTTAGCTTAAATTGCCGAAAATAGTAGCTTTTTTTATTAGATTTAATTTCTTTTTTATTTTGATTATTTATATAATGATTTTAAGATTGTTATGCAAATTAATTAGTTTGCAAATAGTTGTATTCATATAAAGAATTTTTTTAAAATACATAAAATTGGTGTTTATTTTTCAAATGTTATTTTTGCATGGCGCCACAGGCCTTCAAATATTTGCTTGATGCGTAGTACCCACTGAGTGAAATTATAGATTTCTAACAGTACAATGGGTGTGTAGTGACCAGTATCCCGAGATATTTTTTTGTGCATGAAAGGAGAGGGGGATTCGAACACCAAAGTTTAACCCAGGCAATGCTGGGTGAGTTTTGTGTGTGGATCCAATGTTCACAAACATTTTGTATTATGAGCATGTAGTGCCGATCGTTAAAAGTAATTATTTTCAATTGAACAATGGACATGTAGCGACCAAGGCACCAAGAACTTTTGCTTCATTGAATTGAAATCTAAAGTTTGGCTTGGGCAATGATGGGCGAATCTGCTAGTAAATAATAAATAAAAGGTGTAGTAGTATCCTCTAGTTTATTTGAAATCCATACATTATTATTGTTACTTAACCTGAAAGCTTAAGCTTTTGAACACTAACAAATTTTAAAAGATGCAACTTAAATTTTTGTAAGTAGTAAAAAGAATAAGCATACACTATTTCAAATTTTATTTACAGTCTTCTATTCTATTTTCATTTTTTTACTGTCTATTGAATTTCAGATTTTAAAATCTTCAATGTTTAAAGTATTTAGAACAGACTTTCATTTTTATGTAGGGTTAATAAGGTATTCAAACTACCTTCTTTCAAATTCTAATTTATACTTTATTTTGACTAAATTTGATTTTTTAATTTTTATTATATTAATCTAAAATCTTACTTAAATTATATTACTTTTAAATCTGAAACAAAAGTAGAGTCATGTGCATTCAACAACTTTGATTACTGGTTGTTTACAATCAGCTTTATAGAAAAACCAATTATTTAAATTTAAAATCTACTGGTCTCAGCCATTCCAATTAATGGATTTCCTACTGCAGTATTATAGGATAGAGAATGTAACTTTTTTCAATAGGACAAATCCATTTTTCAAATTAAATAAAATTTAAACTATAATATTTAAATTTAAAATGTAATATTTAAATTTACAAGACGTAGGACATATCCAAAGGAATTAATCTTTTACTTTTCACTTTCAGGTGATATTTTGAACTCTCAGTCATCAATTTCTTCTGAAGGGTCTGGTGTAGAAGTAAACTTAGGCATCAGCTCACAAAAAGAGAACCAAGAAATTACAGCCATTCCAAATAAAAAGCAAAAAGTCACTCACTCTTTGGATTCATTCATTGTCAGATCAACTGCAAGCCAAAAGAAAGCTTTGGATGAACAAGTGGCTCATTTTGTTTATTCCACAAGCACATCATTTCGAAGTATGGAACATCCACAGTTCATAAAATTAATGCAGCAACTTCGCCCAGGATACCACCCTCCTACTAGGCATGATATTGGTGGACATTTGCTAGATACTATTTATAATGAGGAAAAAAAGAACTGTACTGCAATCCTAATGAATGAAATTGTTTGTCTTGGATTTGATGGTTGGTCGAACATACACAATGAACCGGTTATTTGCGTAACTGTTACCACCAAGACAGGCAATGTATATTTAGTAGATACAATTGATACAAGCGGAAAAGCTCACACTGCAGAGAATTTGGAAGAAATGGCAATATCTAGCATAAAAAAAATGTCAGTCTGAACTGCAGTGTTCTATCCGATCAGTTGTAACTGATAATGCTAAAAATGTTAATAAAATGAGAGACTTGTTGAGCAAAAGTGATGAATTCATTTGATAACATATGGTTGCTCCGCACATGTGCTGAACTTACTAGCAAATGACATTACAAATGCATATCCTGGAGTTAAAGAACATTTATTAGAAATTATAAAATATTTTCGCAATAATCAATTTGCAAATGCATGTTATAGATCGCATGCTAATACTGTCAAACTAGTTCTTCCTTCTAATACTAGATGGAATTCTTTTTCAGATTCTTTAGATGTTTACCTTAAAAACTGGCCCACTTTAGTTAAAATTTGTGAAGAAAATAGGGATGTTATTGACAAAAACATTCAAAAGCTCGTATCTAATTTCAATCTAAAAAGAAATATTGAAGATATGTCCCAACTGTTAAAGCCTATTGCTGTTGCTCTGGATAACATCCAAAGTAATAATTGTTCAATTGCTGATGCAGTTTACATTTGGAAAGACCTTCAAAAAATATTAAAAGAGAAAAGGGTAAGTAAAGAGATTTTGCAGCATTTTGAGTCCAGATATAAAATGGCTCTAACACCCATGCATTTTTTGGCATATATTCTTGATCCACGGTACAGTCAAAGTGAAGTATCTGAGCAAGAAAAAAAGGATGCGTTAAGTTTTGCAAAGCAAAAATATCCATTAAATTCTATGCTTGCACTGATAGTAAAATTTAATGCCAAATCTTCACCTTTTGAAGAACATTTTTTTGAGCAGAATACAATAAGAGAAGTCACCCCATATGAATGGTGGAAGAGTCAGCAAGCTGAAATCAACAAATTTAACAGCAAAGTTTTTACGGAAGTTGAACAACTGATAACAGCAAAAGCCTCTTCAGCAAGTGTTGAAAGAATATTTTCAACTTTTGGACTGGTACAATGGAAAATAAGAAACAAGTTAGGGTTAGAAAAGGCCTCAAAACTTGTTTTTTTATTTAAAGCTTTCAATTAAAGTTAGATACATGGAGTTGTTATTATAAAAAAATTGTTTTCTTAAATATAACCCAGAAAAATAAAGTTTGAATTAAAGAAAAAAAAATAGTGATTTTTCTAAGCCTATGTCTCAATTTGTATACTTGTTGCATTCATTGATGGATCAGGTAAGTCAATACATGTGATTTTTTTTTTCTTTTTTAGCATTTGAAAAAATGCATGTTGATATTTTTTACTTTTAAAGGAAATATATGTAGTAATAGATTAATAATCATTTGTTGATGTTGATATTATTATTACTGTAAGTAATTTCTAAGTTATGTAATGGAAAAATGTTTTCTAGTTAAATTTATTTTTTGCTGATTTATTAAAATATGTTTCTGTTTCCCCTCATTATGTTCTAGATTATCAACTTGCATAATAATTATTTCTTTAATTATTATCTAAAAGGTTTGTATAAATATATTAATAAATTAATAGTTTACATTTTTCAAACAATAAATATTTTTCAATGGAAGGCTAAACTTTTAAGGTAATTTAATTCTAAATTTTAATGCTTTAATTATTTAATTATAAAAAAATTAAGTACTAATGTAAATGTATAACATAATTAAATTACTAATTACCAAAAATCATCATTACTTTAAAAAACTCAAATTATTTTTCTTGCAAATGCTATTTTTAAATAATAATGGGAAAAAAACCCGGTTTAAACCAAAAAAACCCGGTTTTTTGGTTTTTTTTTTAAAACCGTTTTTTTTACCAACCCTGGCAAGCAATAATTTTAAAGACAGTTAATTCAAGAAGAAAGCAAAATCAAATGGCGATTGAGAAAATGTCCAAAAAAAGTAAAGTAATATGGTTTTAATAAAAATGTATCCTTACAGTGATAAGCTTTTCTTATATATGTTATTTATTTAAATTAAAATAGCTCTTGGCTGTTATTATTTGTTAATTGCTTTCTATTTGCTTACATTTTATTTTTAGATGGATTAAATTTAATATATCTGTTTTTTCTTTTATAGAAATCTAGTTATGATATGGAAAAACCAGTGCAGACAATTTCATTAGATGTTTCCCATGCTGGTGTTAAGATATATGATAAGATATTTAAAGTAACTATGATTTATTTTTTTTTAAAATTATGTACATTTATGTTAAGTAATTATCTTAATGTATTCAGATGTATTTAATTACATTTATATAAGTATTTTTACATTTTCAGAATTGTCTTCATCATCATCCTATTCATAAGATATCTCATGTAATACTGGATTTTAAAAATGCTCAAAATTTTGGTTATTTATATGGGGATTTTTTAAATGGTCATCAATTTTTTGCATTTGAAACAGACAGAAGTGTAAGTGTTTTATTGAAATTTATTTATATTGATTAACCTTTTACAGTACAGATTCAGATCTAGTTATAAATAACAGTTAAGCCTGTGTAAAAGAAATTTCTAGAGCATAAAAAAAGTTTGTGTTTTAGTCTGGTTTCTATCTCATCAAATATAATTGTGTAATATTCTTTCTTTTTATAACATTATTATTTTTAAAAAAATTATTATCGATAACTTCCGTTTTGGCTTGTTTCAGTATATTTTTTCTGATATTTAACTTTCTAAGGCCTTTGTTTAAAAATATCAATAAAAATACTAGAAATAATTTTTGGCAAGTTCTCCAGGAAATTCGGCTATGTTAAAGTACACAGTATTTCTTTACATTTTAAACAGTCATTGTAATAGTTTTTTTTTTTTTTTTTTTGGCCGGAAAATTTCAAATGTTTTTATGCATTACATGATCCTCTGCTACAGATCAGATATGAACAAATACTGGCAGGTTTAAAGTGAATTTGTATAGCAAAAAAACATTGCTACAAAAGGCATTCCCTCTTGCCAATCCATAGTGGTCTAGTAATGTAAAAATTAAGAAAAAGACCCAAATAGCCATTTTCAAATAAAATCAACTGTTAGCCTTATCTATAATTAATATATATATATATATATATATATAGGTGTAAGTAGTTATTCAAACTAATGATTAATCATCATCACAAAATCAATATTTTAATTATTTGAAGTAGAAGATTTAGGATATTGAATTGAATAATTACGATTAAAAATTAATGATTTAATGATAAGTTGAGAGAGAAGCAAAGGGGGGGGGGAGGGAGGAGAAGGGGCAGAGTTTTCATGATAAAATGTTTTCACAAAAATAAACATAATATTAGTGCATGCAATTGATTTTTTGGTTAAAATTCTTGAATCTCCTGAAGCTACTTGGAATCTTATTTGGAGTAATACTAATATGAAAGAAATAAAATTGTGATTTAAAATTTTTTAAGTATGGTAAATTCCAGATAAAAATGCAACTTTCAGAACTGATGTTGAGAAGGCTGATCTGCAAATTGCTTGTTAGATATTTATGTACTTTATATACTGAATTATTTTTTCAAAGATTTATTATCAAACACTGAAAGCAGAAGATATCTTTTATTGTTTATTGAAATATTGTTACCTGTGATTTATCCTGTTGAGCTGTCTCATACAGCAGACAAGATGCCAACACGTTTTTTGAGGAAATTGTGTTGGCTGTGCATCATCAGAGTAATTAATTTCTTAGAGCGTTTTCAATTTGTGATTTTAACTTCTGGCTGAACATTTTTTATTCAATCAGAAAAACTTTATTACTACTACAATTTGCATAGTTTTTTTTTTTTAAATTTATATGATTGTGTTAAAATAATATGTAAATATTATCTTAATTTCATTTTATTAATTTTTCTTCTTTTTGCTGAATGTGTCTTTTTAGGCCACAGAGATTGTTTCCCTTTTAAGAAACATATTTCAAGTGGAATTAGTTAGAAAAAAGAAAGAAAAACTTGAAATGCAGGTAGATTTTTTTATTGCTAAGTAACAAATTAATGACACTAGGCTGAATTAAGTATTCATAAGTGAAATGTAGCAAGTTAGTTCTTATTTTCTTACATATGAAATTCAGAAGGGTCATTGTGCCACAGATGAAAATAGTTCTTAAGAGAATACCATATTAAAAACTAAAAAAAATGCTCTTATAAAATTTCAATACTAAAATATATATCTCATTTACTGTTGATTAGAAAAGAAGTTCTGTCGGGCAGGAATTTTTCGAAAAAAGAACACTATTCTCAAAAAGGATACATTTAAAAAAAAGGAACATTATTTTAAAACAAGCACACTTGTACCTTAATATTTTGAAATGATTTCCTTAGAGTCTTTCTCCAGATCAATTGAATTGCCATAAGGTAGTTAAAAAGGGCTGCTGAGAGCATATAAGGGTTTAAAAGAGCTGCCATGTGCGTACAAGAAACAAAAGAGCTGCCAAGCGCTCCTACTCTGCTAAAATGGATTAGAGTCAACACTATTCACAGCTAATAATGATCAACTCCTATACATATTGTGACTGTGCTTACAAGGAAGGTCTCCATTGGGGGCATACTCAGAATATTTTGAAAAAAATAAGAATTAAACTACTCATGTAGGTAATAAAGGACCAGTGAAAATTAGCGGCGGAATTACATTATTAGATATGTAAAAAAATAAAATAGTTTGGTATAATTGGCGTGAAAAGCTGAAAGCTACGCGGGATTTGGCGAGCAGTGCATTTCCTCGCCAAAAACAGACGATTTTAACGAATCTGAAAATTGATTTTAATTGACTTCACTGTTAAATATCTGCAGCATTTACTGCAACGTCACTCCACTACTTTTATAGAATATCTCTCTTCTGACCAATGAGAATGCTCCATAGCACGGTGAATTGACCGTGTCATACACTGTTAAAAATCTGCTGCATTTTGTTGCAACGCACTCCACCACTTGTATATAATATCTATTCCAACCAATGAGAAAGCTCCATTTCACGGCCAAGTAACCGTTTTCTATACAAGCAAGGGAATGCGTTGCAACAAAATGCAGCAGATTTTTAACAGTGTATTTTTCAATTTAAGTTGTGTTTTAAATGATAAAATATATTAATTTCATTTTGTTTTAAGTACATATAAACGTATATGACAAAATTACACTTAAAGTAAAGTAAAAATGCAACACTAAAATTACTTAAACTAAACTTATTTAAATAAATTGAACATAGAAAGTTTTTTCTTTAAAAAGTATTCGAAGCGTAAAAGCATATTTTTCAAAATTTCATTTTTTCGCCAACCGGAGATAAATTGCCAAATAAACCAAATTTTTATTTTTTTACGGACGTTATAAGGAGGTTCCGCCGAAATTTTTTTGTAAACATACATAACTATATAAGAAGAACATTCTGTAATTTTTTCAGATTTTTCTGAGTATGCCCGTATGGAGACCTTCCTTGTTAGTTCAATTTTAAAACAGCTGAAATTTTTTTATAGTGATTCTCCTCAGTAAAAGACAGCAAAGAACGAGTTTGGGGGGGAGTTAGAGCAATTAACACTGAAGTCGCTTCAAATTGCAACTGTTATTTTATATACAAGTTCTGGAAGGTACTGGAGGAAACCAAAACAATATACCAGTTTGTAAAATTGTGGAAAATATTGTTTGAGTTTGTTAAATTATATTCTGTTTGTTCAATTATTACAAAGAACTTTTACAATTCACAAAAAATAACAAAATTACATTAAAAACAGACAGATCAACAATTTCAGTTCTTTTTTAAGGTCACAAGCCAAAAAATGGCGTTTGTAGTATAAATTCGGCACCCCTTAAAATTACATGCGCAGGGCGACCGCCCCTCAACTGCCCCCCCCCCCTTTCGCAAAGTGCTGATGCTTTGGCTCCCCCCTATTTTTTCAAAGTTCCTACGCCACTGCATTTTATTTTGATAATTTTGATTCAAAACTTGAAGTCTCAATGCTATTAGCTGAAATAGATATTAAACTTGATTTTTTTTACGTGTAAATCAAATTTTGTAAATGAAGTCAAAATTTGCAGAGTTTTATAACAGAAGCTATTTAGGCATCTATTTTTTTCCTTTTAATGAGAAAATGGCAACATAAAGATACAGCACTCAATTTTTTTCCTTTTTTTTCCTTTCCTTTAAATAGAAATAGCGTACTCCTATTGCTATAATTAGAAAAGAGGTATTAAAAGCTACAAAAAAATTAATATTTCAAAAACAAATCAATATACATCTTTCAAACAAATTTCATTTAAAAGTAAATTTTTTTTCCTACGCAATGATGTGAAAATTGAAAATGTGCGACATTAAGAAGTTTAAAAACTTTTAGTAGCAAAAATTGCAATACCAAAATTCATTTAAAATTTGAAAGTGTTGCCATGTGCAAAACGACATATGCATTGATGGAATTCCATCAACAGACAGTTTTCTCATCGCCTCCGATGTCCATTCATTACATATTCATTCACTCATCATTTATTTTAATATTTATTTATTTATTATTTCATAATAAATATATTCAATAAACGTTAACTTACCTTTCAATTCCTTCCCGGACGTTATTAACTTTATCTCATTCAGTAATCCATCAACTTCAATAGTTCTTTTGTCATTTTCCCTTATCGACTCCATCTTCTATTTACAACCAACACCGGCGAAAGCCTATCTCCAACTGATCATATTTTTCCGTAATGATATTTTCCCCGCCAGATAGCAACTTAGAATATCGTAACACTAATCGAAACTTTCACCCATTTCATCGAATCGAACTTTGATTCGTTCAGATGTCGTTTTCTCATTGGCTCGTTTCGGGGGCATTGCTCCGAAACGATGTTTTCAATCCGGTCCGTTTGATATAAATATACGATGCATATTTCAATTCAACGCCGCTTTTATCTTCCAACAATGGAAGTAATTCATGAAGCTGAATGGTGGCTGGTCCCCATTCTGGATGTATTTTTACAATACCTTTTATTGAGTTTATTTTAAAATAGTTTTAACTTATGTATTAATGTCTACTTCTGATAATATGATCATCCATGTTGTGTTTACCTACGATGTGCTCATACGATTGTCTTGATGGAGTCTACTGTGAATTATCAACTGTAAAGCCAAGTCCTGTATCTCAAGTAACAAATAAATACTTTAGTTATATTTTACTTTTGACTTTTGTTTTCTATTAAAGAGATCGACATGAACTCTGCTTACTTACATTTATAACTTCCAAAATGGAGTTAGGTGCCAGCAAATGCTTTCATTGTGCTATCTGCTTCTTTTAAGTTAATTGTTCATGTATATAAACCTTCTAAAGGTTATATTACGTACATTATGCATTACGCACAGATACGTTTGGCCTTTATAATTATAGATTACCAGGATCTAAAGTAAACATAATCATGCTATTTTTCTACTTCAATGTGTTTGAGAATTCAAGGCTTGAGCAGTAATCAACACCAATTCAATTGAAGAGTGAACTACCAGCCAATCTCATTTATTAATTTAAACTATTATTTCAATAAATTCAACCAAATTCTAGAAGTGTTATAACACATATTATTGTTGCGCACGAATCAAATTACAACCAATCCAACATTATAGAGTTTTGTAGGGAAATTGCGCTTTTTTCATTGAAAACACAAAATTATGAATTTTCTGTGAGAGGGAAAGGGGGGTGTGAATCTTATTGCTGCAGTGGGAATGTCTTCCGACCATCTCCTGAATTCATGATTTTAGAAACAATTTATTTTGGCATAAACGGATTTACATATGATGAACAATGACATATGTAACTTGTTTTCATTTGAAGGTGTACGCAGGCGGGGTTTTGTTCAGGTTATATATCTGAATTCAGGTATTTTTTTAAATTCACAGTACCAAAATTTCAGTTTTTCTGATTTTTCAATTCATAAAATAAGATTATATCAATTTCATATGATTTCTAAACATAATTAAAATTTATATGTTATGTACCGTAATTTAGGGAATAAACACCGCAGTGTCTACGAGTTTATAAGTTAAATTTTTCATATATGCGGCATTTACAAAAATTTTGAGCAAATTATTCAGTGTTTCAAAAAAAAAAAAAAAAAAAAAAATAGCTATTTCCCCCCTTTCCCCCCCATCATTAGTCATCCTTTTCTAAGAAATACGGTGACTGGAGTAAGCATGAAGGAACAATAGATGCTTGCTTTTATACTTTTATTGCACTTCATTGTAGAAAAAAAGTGTTGGAAAACCAGTTTTTCTGAATTTCACAATTGAAATGTGTCTTTTGTTGGTACATTTTAGTTCAGTTACAAATTACAGTATTTTTCATCTGATATTTTCGATGCCCTAGTAGTGCAAGATTTTCCTTTTTTCATTCTTATGATGACTTGCATATTTTATTATTATTATTATTTATCCAATAATAAGTGTGAGATTTTGTAATTTCCATTCTTATGACAACCTATTACCAGGGCTCGAAATGTACCGGAGCAAACCGGAACGATGTTCCGGTTCGTGAAATTATGAAAAATATCGTTCCGGTTCGTGAAATTATGCGAAATATCGTTCCGGTTCCTGAAATTATTAAAATACACTGTTACAGTTTCCGAAAAACGTTATTTACTTTCCGTTTCAGCTTCATCCGAAAAAAAAAAAAGGATAGTTAAAACGTAATAATACGCACTTAACAACCCTGTGGCAAGCCACAACCTACACCCCACTAAGCATGCGCAACGATTAACAATTGTTGATGGCTTCTGGTTTGTTTACATTCAGCACTTGTATTCCTTTCAATGAACTTACATCCAATCTTAAACTTTAGTTACTAAATAAATATGACAGTCCACACACACATTTAAACTTTTTTATTTTAATCTTTTGTTATAACGGAGATGGAATTGTTTACTTACCGCATGCAAGGGCGGATCCAGCCCAACCTCCAGGGGGGGGGGGGGGGGGGAGGGGGTCACAACTTTTGACAGATGATTTAATTAAACAATTTTAAAATACAGTAAATCTTGTGAAAACGGAATTACGATGAGAAGTAGCAAATTTTGCCGATCGGGCATAAAAAAAATCTCGAAATTTGTCGATTCGGCACGTAAAAATCACGAATTTTGTCAATCGGGCGCGAAAAACCTCAGATTTCGTTTATCGGCAAGGAAAAAAATCAAATTTTTTTTATAATACTTGAAAAAATTTTGTTCATAGGTTGTAGAAAAGTCGCCTGTTTTGTCTGTTTACCGCGCAAAAAAACGCGAATTTCGTTGACCTGGCGTGGAAAAATCGAAAATATCGTCAACTGGACATTGGAAAATCGCGAGTTTTGTATATCGGCCCTCGAAAAATTTCACATTTTGTCTGTATGTCTCAGAAAAACCGCAAATTTTGTCGATCGAACACAAAAAGTTGTGAATTTTGTCTATCTGGAACGAAAAAATCGCAAATTTCGTTAACAGGGCACGGAAACCTCCCAAGTTTGTTGATCGCTTCGTAAAAAGCGCGAAATTATTCGATCGGGAAAGGAAAAATTGCAAATTTTGTTGATTGGGAATAAAAAAAATTGCGAATTTTGAGTTCATATGGAACGCAAAAATTGCCAATTTCGTGAATCGGGAAAAAATTATCGCGAATGTAGTCGGTTGTCTTCGTAAAAAGAGTGATTCGGGCGATTGGGTACGAAAAACTAGGGTGCGGAAAACCGCAAATTTTGTCGATGATGCGCAGAAAAATTAAATAAATCTTTGAGCGTCTGCAGAACAATCGTGAGTTTCGTCAGTATTGCGAGAAAAAAATCTCGGATTTCATCAGTTTACAGCAGGAAAAAAATGCATAGCTCGTCATTCAATTAAGAAATGCGTATTTCTTAGTTCGTGTGCGGAAAAATTCGTATTTCATCGAACGAGAACGGAAAAATGTGCTAATTTTGTGGATTGGGCACGAAAATCGTGAATTTTTTCAATCAAGTGAAGAAAAATCACAAATTTTGCAGACCATTCGTGGAAAAATCTCAAATTTTGTCGATCACACCCCAAAAAATTGTGAATTTCATCGATTACGCATGGAAAAATTCTGAATTTGGTGTATCGGCTTCGCAAAAATTGCGGATTTCACCGATCGGGTGCAGAAAAATTGTGAATTATGTCGATCAGGAGCGGAAAATTTGTGAATTTTCTCGATCAGTTTCGAAAAAAGCGCAAATTCTTTCGATTATATGCTATTTTGCGTTTCTGTTTTAGCACCTTTTATTTAGACTGTACAGTATACATCCATCTTTGAAGAGCTCCAGGGTGGGTCATGACAGGGGGGGTCATGACCCCCATGACCCCCCCCCCCCCCCTTGGATCCGCCACTGACCGCATGTTGTTACAGGCAAAGTAAAAAAACAACCTTTTTAAACTTAAATCGCTGAATAAATGTGAGTCTTCACATCCAGACTTTTAAAATTTAATTTTTTGATATATGGAGACGGAAGCAGGCGAAATTTTGGCCTTTATGAAGACACGGACCGTTTACATTCCGCATGTTGCTTACCGGCAAAAGGAAAAAAAAATCCCTGTCGGCTTGGCCTATAGGCGGAGGTAGATTTCGAAGAGTGTTCATTTCAACAACAAAAAATAAAATTTTATTACACATGAGCCCAATTTAACAACTTTATTTGGCCGCTTTTGAAAAAAAATTAATTTCATTTTTCTGTAAGAATTTGTTTTATCAGAATCATCTTAAGCTAAATTCGGCTCAAATGCCCATTTGACAACATATTTTGAAATATATTTTGACTTTATTAAAATATATTAAATATTTATTATTTGCCCACTTTGACAGCACTTTTTAAAATATATTCAGCCTTTATCAAAAAACTGACCAAAACGGCACATTTTACAGCTCTTAAGTAAGAGAACCTGTCAATTGGATGCGTTTGAGAGCAAAACTGAATTTAAAAATCAGTCAGAAAAACGTAATTTGTTGCTTGAATACCTGAATTTATCTATCATATACTCGCTTTGGGAAATTCTGTTCACAATACCCATTTCGGAAGACTTTTTTGAAATATATTCTGCCTTTATAAAAAAACTGACCAATGCGTCACATTAATATTTAGTTCTTAAATAAGAGGACCTGTAAATTGGATAAGTTTAATGGCAAAAATGGATTTAAAAATGAGTCAGGAAAAAACGCAATTTGTTATTTGAATACTAAATTTTAATCACAATCACTTCGGGAAATTCTGTTCAAAATACCCTTTTTGGCAGCCTTTTTTTAAATATATTCTGTCTTTATCAAAAACCTGACCAGTGCGTCACATTATATAGTTCCTAAATAAGAGGATCTGTCATTTTGATGCGTTTAAAATGAAAAAATGAACTTAAAAATGAGTCAGAATATAAGCAGTTTGGATTTGAAGTTTTTTCTCCAACTCTTATTTTTGTTTAATTTATTTTTGTTATACGAATTGGTCCTATAAAAAACTTGTCAATATAAAAGTTGTAAATATTATTGAGAGTATGTAAAATAAATTTAATTATATTTGATAGCTTAAATATTGACGAAGTTATGGATTTTTGTCTTTAATTCACCCCCTTTTTGTTTTTGTTTTTATTTTTTTTTTTTTTCATCGGTAAGAAATAGTTCTATCAAAAACTTGATTTGATATCTTGAGAATTGACGAAGTTATGAATTTTTTTTTTTGTTTTTTGTTTTTTTGTTTTTTTCTTTGTTTTTTGCGCCCCTTGAGCCATTTTTCTGAATTTATCAAAAATCTCTCACGCATAAATTTTTGGCCCACTTTTAAGAAGTAATATAAACTTTAAACCGATTCTTTATCTATTTTAATTGAGATGTTATAGCATTTTTTCGGTTTTCTCAAAACCCCTCCTTATTTCCACCCCCTTGGACCGATTTTGTCCATTAACGAACTTAGGCGAGATTTTATACCCCTTGATTTTATGAACAGTTTGGAAGAGATTGGAGCAGAACTACAGAAGTTATCGTGTCCTTAAGAAAGTGATATATATATATATATAAATTTTTTTACTGATGGTAGTTTTGAGGTTTAGAGCTCATGATCGGCGTGGATCTGCAAAATTTTTTCAGAAATTCCAACATAGGTGCGACCGCAATAGGTAGTATTTCATACAAAATCTACCTAAAATCGGCGTTTTTCGTCTCGCAAACATATTAATTTACATTTAACTTTTAAAAATTGTTTGTAAAATTTTCCATTATAATTTTGAAATAGCGTTCCGGTTCGTGAAATTTTGCATTATAATTTTGAAATAGCGTTCTGGTTCGTGAAATTTTCCATTTCGAGCCCTGCCTATTACACAGATTTATCGGTACACTTTTAGACATATACCGTAACAGGGGTGTGTGAAGAGAAAACTGCACCCTAAGCAAAGTTTCAATTTGGCTCTCCTCCCCGATCTTCACGCTAAATCCCCCAAAATGAAATTGGTAGTATAGTTTTGGCGCCCGGGACGACCACTCCCTTTGCCCCCCCCTCCTTTTTGCTCGGCACTGTTCCATAAACATTTTGGGGGAATAAATGTTCCAAAAAAGTTTAAAAATTTTATCCAATAAAGAAAAAAGGAGAAATTATTTAAATTCTATTCTTTTATATTTAAAAAAGACCCCATGAATGTGTCATCAAAACAATGATGTTTGATTGTGTAAAAAGAAATTAATGAGCTGCAAACAAATGAAAAAGAAAACAGAAAGAAATGATAAGCGAAACGTGTTTTTTTTCTTCTAAATATTTAAAAAAAAAAAAAAAAAAAATATCTTTTCTGATAATTTGCCAATTTTGTTCAAATTTTCAGCAAATTGCAACAACATTAGATTAGGCTGTGTAATAAATTTTTATTAAAATGCTATAAGTTATTCAAAAGTTACAGCACCCTACAAAAAAGTCCATTGCAAGTCAGCTCCAAAGAAAAACAAGTGAACTGTCTGAGATTTGTTGTGTTTTCTACTCAAAAGTCAACATTATCAAAATAAAGCTCTGAGCACACGCATATTTTGCTGAAGTTCAACTGAATTCCAGGAACTCCTTTCTTCTCCCTTCTGCGGTTTACTGACAATAGAAAACGGGAATATTTACAACGATTCAGGAGATAAGTATCTCAACATTACTTAAGGGAAAGGTCCCTGTCGCACAGATGGATTGAAGTTCAACTGGAATAGTCATAAAACATAAAACACGCCGCCTGGGAACATAAAACGCGCCAACCGCTAACCGCAAAAGGTATTTGTGTGTGTTTGCATCTTTAGATCATCTGCTTTCCATAGATAGGTTTGGTTACGCAGAAAAGAATTGTGCATGGAATTTTTATTATTATTATTATTGTTAAAGAAAAAATATTTTTGGTGGCGGGCTTACAAACTGATATGTATTTCGAAAAATAAATTTGTTCAAAACTGAAAGCGGTGTTTTCGAGATTTAAGGAAGTTACAGCATGCATTTAAAGTAAAAATCGGTTCTGTAATATAAATATTTTATTCCTACATATTTTTTTGACAATTAGTTATTTTATTAATTTAATAATTTAATTTTACTAATTCAGTTTTTTCCTTACTTATGCGATGTTTTGTGTTTGTTATCAATTTTCTTAATAAGGTAAAATGATTCCTTTGACTGCGGCATTTACGACGGGTGCAGTGATTATGCTGATTTTTTTTCTAAATGATGTCAATATTCGAGGGTGTGGCGTTTCTTCCCTAAATTTTTTTCATTAACCCACAGTCACCCCTGGGTATATAGTAAACATTAGTAACAGAACCCATGAGAAAACTGGGCCATAGGCCATTTTATAAAAAAATTGTTAATGACTTTTAAGTTTTAGCTTTTCTCAACATTGCATCCCCATCTCTACTTCTTAAAACATCGTGTGTCAAATCAGTCTTATCTCTGTCTTTATTGTGATAAGTTACCAAAAATTCGGCTTCTTATTTTAAAAAACATCAAACTAGCTGAGCTTTTTCAGCTTTTTATGAAAATACTGTAAGTACTTTCATTAATTTTTAATGATTAGACATATAAGTACAATAATATTATTAGATATTGATACATATTTACTTCATGTTTCAAATATAAGGCTGGTGTTCCAGTTACCAGAGGAATTTTTCAGGAAAGGGATAACTAGGGCATGTATTAGGGGTAACTAGATTTCAAACTGTGGGACCCAGTTATTCCAACAGTTATAAACATGTTTTTGGAGTTTCTCTTATTACAAAATATTAATTTCTCCATTATTTTTTTTGCTTGGAAAAAAGAAACTTAGATAATATATTATTAAAATAATATAATAATTAAAAAAAAAAAAACAGACAACAGGTATTAGACCAAATTTCTTAAATAATATGGCCAAACCTTAAAATTTTGAGATTCTTATGAAGAGGGGTATATAAGTCAAAGTAACATTATTAGAAAGTTATCAAAATCAATAAAAAAAATTAGTTCTATTCAATATAAAAAAAAAAAAGAAAACATGGTTACATTCTAAACAGATTTATTGAACTTATCGAACTTTTATTGAGGTAAATAAAGGAGATAACGAGATGTTTAAATACTTACGTATCTTTTTGTTCATAGGTTTATCTTGTTTATATTATCCTTGAAGTACTCATGTAATATTCTGAGCGAAGAGAAGTCTTATACTCATAGTACATAACGATATTAAAAGTAAAAAAAATTCTTTCGTCAAGCAAATCTCAAAAAATACTTGGATTTAGATTCTGTTTGTACCAGAAGGTACCTATGAAAATAACCTGGTGAATGCACCTACTTTCAAAAATCAGTTCCAAATAGTTTGAAAGTTACATTAAAAAAATTGATAAAAAAGCACAATTTATTTGCATACGTCACTGAAATTTGGTATGTGTCATTTTACACTGTCTAGATATTTTTGTAGACAATCGTACATGGAGGAAATAGTTATCTGGGCGAAGCTAAGGCTAATACACATAATACACAACGATATTAAAAGTCAAACATAATTTTTTCCTCAAGCAAATCTGAAAAAAAGTACATGTCAGACTGTGATTCTGATTGTACCAAATGGTACCTATGAGGGTAACCTACTGAACGCACTTACTTTCAAAAATTAGTTCCAAATAGTTTAAAAGTTATATTCAAAAAACTGATAAAAAAGCGCAATTTATTTGCATACACCACAGAAATTTGGTGTGCGTCACTTTTCACCGGTTGGATGTTTTCGTTAGATTCCCAAATTTAAGCACATGGAGCAAGGAAAATATGCAAACAATATTTAAATACAATAAAATATATTTAAACTTAAGAATCAAACTGGAAAAAAATTTTGTTGTTGTTGAAAATTTAAAAGAAAAAAAAAAGCCTTAATTCTTAGTAACTTAATATTGGTATTTGAGATTTTGTGATAATCTTTATAATAGCACTTAATAACCACCATTAGTTTCTTTTATTTTTCGCACATGCAAATTGGAAACAATTATGTTGTGTTTAAATAAAATATTGGTACTATTTGGCTATCTCGTTGGTCAATTTCGCCAAATTGTAGATATTGACACATTTTTTATTTTAAATAACGAAAGAAGAAATAAATTAGTGAAACATTGATAAAAATACAAATGAAAAGTGGGATAAAAAATCACTTGATGGCATTTTAAACACATGTATCATGTTTAATACGATTGAATGCGACATTCATGATCATTCATTATAGGCATTTTATCTTATTTTATCTGGCGATACTTTTTTGGTCGATGGGATAATCAAGTAATACCAAAAAAGAAGCATACATAAATAGTTTTAAAAAATAAACATAATAATAAATATAATAAAAAATATAAATATCACAAACAATTGTAAATTGTAAAACACATGTAGCAATATTCAAGAACAACGTTTTCCCAATTTGGTGGGGGAAAAAAATCGTGCTAATGTGTAGGTTATATTTTTACACATAAATATGACATCTGCATCATATTTACGAGTAACAATAAGCGTAAACGATCATCAGGTTTAAAATCTCAATTTTTGAAGCCCAAACTAGACCATGATTTATAAAAACTCCATGGTGAAGATGTTATTTGAAAGTACTATGAATTAGAGCAGAGATATCATATACGAATTGGGTTTGGCGAAAATTGGCAAAAATCATTTTTGAATGAATTTCTATTATTTTAAAAAGGGAGTAACAATTTAAAAAAAAGCACGATTAAATCTAGATTAAATGAATATAGAAAAAAATAAATAAGCAATTAATTAATAAACAAATAACAATAGCCGGGTCACTATGCAATGTAAATAACGATATTTTGGCGTGAATTATATGGAAGAATTATTTGTTATTTTAATATATGGAAGAGTTCCATATCCTGTCCTAAATTTTTTGGCGAGCTACCTTTTATTATTATTATTATTATTATTTTTTTTTTATCTTATTTTTTTTTATTTATTTATTTTTTTGGCATTAAATAAATCGATGGTGGTTGCGATCTTCAGCCTGTGAAGTTGCTCTTTTTTTACGCTTTCCAACAAAGCTGAAAAGTGTTTATGCATTCGGTTTGTCTATCCATCTGTCTTTGCTGAAACATCAGTAAATATACACCGATTTATATGCAATTGGTAAACTTTATTAGGGTCCCCTGGGCATGTTTGATATTGTATATGAAGTATGTGGGATTAATAGTTTATTTACAGGGGTACTGAAAAGAATTTCATCACATTATGGTCTATTGGGGGAAATCCTTTGCAGAGTATTTTAATGAAATTACGCTATTGCAAAGATGTGAAACTTATATAAACCACTGAATTTAATTACGATTATGTTATAACAGAAAATTCATAGATTTTTTTAATCCAATTACAAGGACACACAAAAGAAATTGATTACAATACTGTCTTTGAGTAGTAATTTCTGGAAATACGTTTTTGATTTCGGCGTGTGCTTTTAAATTTAACTGTTTTTTTTTAGGTGTGTCCCTAATTAATATAAATATTTAGTACATATAGTCGTCATCTGATCCGTTCATCTATCTGTCCGCATATAACTGCACAAAAACTATCCTACCAAATCGTTTGAAATTTTAAATATCTATTTGTTTCTGAATTTTGTTGAGTCTGCAAATTTTAATAAAATCGGATAAATAGTTCGAATACAGGGACAGTAAAAAGTATTCCGTTACATTACGACCCACAGGATGAAGTAGTTCCAAGTACTTTTTAATGATGTTAAACCCTTCAAAACATAATGAAATTGATATGCATTTATGAAAAGCACTACAATATATGTTTTGTAGAACATTCCGCACAAAAAATACTTATTATTCATTTACACGTCACTATAAAATAATTCCATTACAAAATAGTATGGGGGAGTCATTAACTTTTCAGCTTTACTAATCTAGGGATTTTATTATAGAACCATTTTCTCAATTGTCACTAGTAGGCCATTTAAATAATAACTTTTTCGGATAAAATTGCATAATTGAGTTCACATTGGCGTATTTGAGCCAGCATGTTATGCTGAAAAAAAATGTTCAGATTTCTAAATCAATTGTGATGCCACGTTGACGACTCAAAGCTTATGCAGACGAGATATTCAGATCTCATTCGTACCTTATACTATAGGCATTGTAAACAGTGGAATACTCGTAAAAAAATAGAGAATATACACCCTAAGCAGAGAGTATTCGCTCAAGTTATAGAATATATCCTAGACTGTATGTACTGCCACTTTTTGAGAAAGAAGTCCAAGTGGAATACAGTGGTTCTTAAAAAATTCAGTAAGTATATGGCACATACCTCTGTAAACTCTCTACCACATTCATGATTGCCAATTCATTTTGTTTAATGCATGCTAAAGCGAAATACTGCTCAATTTCATGGGAATGGATTTAAAGCAAAAGAAAAGCGTATGCAGTGGCAAGCATGCACGACCCATTTAAATGAGATATAGCAAATCTGGAACGCACTCGAAACGACACATTGTATTCCTTTGCTGGCATTTTTGGGATTTTTATATATATATTTTTTAAGAGAGAATGCCCCAAATTTTTATTGAAAATCTCATGCCATGCATAGAAAACAGATGTTGATATTATATTATTATATGTATTAATTAATTTGTTCTAACTATTTAAGGGCACCACACACCATATAAAAAATTCTATCATTCTACTCAACCATCATGATTTGCGCCACTTTTTGGTACCAAAACTGATGTGTATATTCTTGACGTCATTTCAAAGAGTTTAAATTCCGATACAAGATTTTTTAGTACTTTATTATCTGTATTACTTTTAATGTATTGCGTACTTCAAATTTTGTACCCATGCATGGCTGTTTTGTATAGTTTGATTTCCCGTTATTTAACCCTGTATAGGAATTTTTATGTAATATTTCGCAATTGTACCATTCACTTTGCTCTTTCTTGTCATTTGAATTTGTGACAAGAAATATATAACCAATTAATGATAGCATAGCTTTTTACTTTTAGCATATTATTATCAAAACTCTATTCTAAGCAATATTGCTCAGACTAATCCCTCTTAGGAAAATCCTAGTTTTTATACTTATTATCTATATTAACGTACATATGTAATAATATCAGATTTGGGACTTTTTTTAAACATCTTGACAGCAAAGGTTTTCCCTTATAATCCCTTTCTCTTTAAGTGATATATAAATTACATGATCTGCCTGATTTAAAATTTTTAAAGTTATTTTTACTTTTTGAAACAGGACCCAAGGCTCTATATTGAAAATAAAACAAAACTGTGTGGAATCTTGTTTGGGCCAGTTGCTCATTTTTATAAGGCAAGAAAGAGAAAAGAAAGAATGTATATCCTCTTCAGACTTGAGCATAAAATAACTTTACAAATATATATTTATTGCTTTTGCATAATCGAAATGACACCATAAATGACAGAAAGAGTCATTTTTATTAAATCAGTACTTTAGGGGACTGGTAATTTAGGTTTACAAATATGGATATAAAAGTACTAATCCCCTTAACCCTTTCAGGAGCAAAAGAATTCTGTTCATAAAATGATGAAATAATAGACTGACACCAGAATATTCAAACGAATTTCTTAGAAAATAAAATTTCGATATTTTGAACTTTCATTAGAAAAGTAACATTTTATTATAATATTACTGGTGTCATTTGTCAATTTTGGCATTAAAATTAGGTGGCTAGACCCTCTAGCCACCGCCCTTGAAAGGGTTAAAACATCAGTTTAACTATTAGAAATTTAAATATATGCATTAACAGAATTAAGGTATTTAAACAAGTAAATAATCAGCAAATCCTCGAAAATTTTTATTGTAAAGCATTTGAGTTAAATAATCATGAATATTTCTTACTTTCTTGGTCACATTGTCTTGAAGGTATTTTCGGAACTCGGATGAAAATAATATTTATTTTATGAGGTTATATTCATCAGTGCTGACATTTATTGGTTTTGTTTTAAAGCAAAAATCATCCAGCTGTATAGAAGTAAAGTAAAAATGGAAAAAATTCAAACTTTTTTTTTTACGAGGAAAATAATGGAGGTACACATTTGTGTACCTCATGTCTGAAGCTCTGAAGAGGATATATATATATTATTTTTAGACATTAAAAATCAATTTTGAAACTTTCTATTTTCTAGAGCGAACCTAACACCTATTCAGTGTAATAATAATTCAACGAAGGCTATGTTCCGTAAACTTCCAAGAATGTTACTTCTAAGAATCAGCAGCAGCATGAGCAGAGTAATCGCTCCGGCAGTTGGCAAGCAGTGGAAGAGTTGCATTGGGGAATTTCCCCATTATAAAAACAAAATCCATGAGTCTTTCAATTCCTTTATTTATTAACTCATAAACTACGTAAGTTCTTCCCCACATTCACCTTGGCCTGATCATCAAATATTCCAAAACTTCGTGATTAAGCTGCATTCCAAGATATTAGAATTTTTCGGGGAAAAAGAAACAGCATCCTAATATTTTAAAAGTCAATCGCATTCTCGAAAAAAATGACATGGCTTCCGAGTAGTTTAAAGGAGAGATGCATTCTAACCTCCTAAAAGACCAAATGAAAAAATCATTTTCACGACAAAACTAGCGCCCTCCTACTCCGCGTCAGTCATTTTGAAAAACCAATTAGGATGAACTCTAGCCTCAAACGGACAAAAATGATCAATTCTAATTGGTCGTAGCAGGCGGTCCTTGGCAAGAACTATATTTTTTCCTCGGAAGAACAAACCCTTTAGCTACGCGTAGTAACACCTGTCACGCGATGTTAAAAATAGAAAATAAAATTAAAATCCCAGGAATATTCCAGAAAGTAAAAAACTTACGAAATACCTCCCGCCTTTTTGAGAAGCAAGAAATAATTTATTAATAACTAAAGTAAAAAAAAGAATTTTAGCTGTAACAAGTTACGAAACTAAGATTGAAATATGTTCCACAAATTTAGAATTGAAGCTAAGAAATAACAAAAAAAAAAAATGGCGAAATTTTTTTTTATTTTATTACAAATCTCCCTCCCAGAAAGACGGGTGAAAAAGTAGGTCTGAGACCTGCAATTTCACAGAAAGGGAGATAATGCAGACTTAGCTCACGAAGTTGTTGATATAAGTAATAATAATTAGATACTGAATAAAAAAAATTTAAATTAATTTCTCTTTTTTATATAAATATAGAATTCAAATTTAAGAACACCAAGATGATGCGTGGAATAACTTTAAACTTAAATACAATAAAAAAGGCATCAGTACAAATACAAGATATAATCTTGTTTAAAGTACACATCATAAAGCAATTACCTATAATAATAACATAAAAATGAAACATAAAAATGAAAAACAATAACGTTGAATTCTTTTTTAACAATGTCAAATCTAGAAATGAAGGAATTTAATAGAACTTTCTTGAAATCAATGTTGAAAGTTTGTTTCAAAAATCCATTTAAGAGTCATATTTGGAGTATTCATGATCTCTTTTCAAGGAAGTCTAATTATATCTTATTAATTGTCCAAGTCATATTTGGAGTGGTATCGTCCATTGCCTCTTTTCAAGGAGGTCTAATTATATCGTTATTAATTGTCCAAATTCAATATAGTAAGACATTTTATAATATAGTAATAATAAACTTTAACAATGTAAATAATAAACAATATAAGTAAGAAACATAATAAGGAAAAATATCAATAATAATAAATATAAGTATAACTAAATCTCATAATAAGTAATAATAAATATCACAAAAGACATTCTTTAAATACTTAATCTCGTTTATCTCATCTCAGGCATTTGGGATGAAATATAGAGAGAAGTGGAATAGAATAAAGAATATAAGCAATTATTTAATCATTTACTTAATCTGGTAATTCGAGTACAGGATTAAGTAGGAATATGTACAAAAAAAAAAAAATTAAAATATAATATGATAAATTAAAATAAAATAAAGATAAATAAAAATTTTGTTCATGTTTGAGAATGCACGTGACCTTCAAACTACTAAGACTCTTTAAAAAAAATATTAATAAATAATAAAAATAAAAGACAAGATTATTAATGTCAATTCATGTCAAATAATTATGCAATAAATATTCTCTCGGTGTGATAAAACATTGCAAGATGCAAGTAGGAAAGAGAAAAAGAAACAAAATTATGTTATAATTGACATGTACTTGGACTGGAATGCAGAAGCAAAGAAAGAGAGAAAGAAAAAAAAATTAAAATAAAGTGATAAAAATTTTGTTACTTGGCAAATAATTAATTTATTAATTGATAGATTAAATTTAATATTACAAATAGGTTCAGTTGAAAAATATATATTTTTAAATATTTATTTGTTATTATATTATTCTAAGTAGGGTAATTCAGTACAGAATAAGAAATTTCCACTTTGTTCGTCTACGCCGGCATAAACAAACAAATATAAAAATTTCCAGACAAGTGACACTCTCGCTGCAGTCAAGAGATATCATTGCCATTCTGTAAGAATTACAAGATATTATCTGAATTAAAATATGGAAAGAAATTTACTGTTTGAGAGAAAGAAAAAAAAATTATAAAATGATAAACTAGAGATATAGTCTAAGCTACAGTTTTTACTTGAGTTTGTTGTTGTTGATTAGGGGGTTGTTGCTCATGACTTAATTTAAATTTATCAGGGGAATAATAAGGTCTTAATTTAGATACATGTACTATTTCTGAACTTTTGAACTGGTTTTGCCTATCAATTTCAAAATTTACTTCGGATAATTTGTTAAGAATTTTATAAGGACCACTAAATACTTGTGATAACTTTCTAGTATTAGGGTACTGAAATTCTTCATAGATAACTAGATCTCCTATTTTAAATTTTGGTTCAATATAATCTTTATCATAATATCTTTTATTTTTTAAATGAAATTCATCAGTTCTTGCTTTAGCAATTTTAAGTGCTTCATGAACAGGGGGATAATAATTTTGTTGTAAGGGGGAGGTCATAGGGTAATTGGCCAAAAAGCAAGTAAGCAGGTGGAAATTTAGTAATAGAATGGGGTGTATTATTATATTCATTAATTACCTCAGATAAAAGCTTAGTCCAGGGAATTTTAGAGGTAGTGGAGTTTATATTATAATCTAGTTATTATTGTCTGATTTACTCTTTCACATTTCCCATTCGTTTGTGGATGATGGGCAGTGGTCAAACGTTGTTTAATATTATGATTTCGCAGGAATTTTTTGAATCTTGAAGAAGTAAAAGCAGCATTCCTGTCACTAAGTATTTTTTGAGGGGACTGTACACTTGAAATCTTACTAAAACAGAATAATTGTTGAGGGATTTTGATATTGAAGATTTGTTTCAGACAATTTGTATAAGTTTCTGTAGTGACACTTTTGGAAGGGAATGCCCAAACATATCTTGTGGCATGGTCTATTATAATATGGAGATATTTTATTGTAGAATTATAATAATTGAACCCTCCTACAATATCAACAGACAGACAGTCAAAAGGTTGATCTGTAGTGGGCATAGCTTGTAATAAGCCAAATTTTTTCTGTCTAGGTTTTTTATTTTTTTGGCAAATATCACAGTATTTAACAAAGTTAGTAATGTCTTGGGTCATATCTGGCCAATAATAGTTAGGAGAAATTAAATTTTGCATTTTTTGAACACCAGGATGACCAAACTGTTCATGAGCAACACTAAGCAATTTTTTTCTTAGGGACATGGGAACTACCACTTTACGAAAACCTTTTCTTTTAACTATAATCAGTCCATTGTCATTAATATAATTTGATCCACACACATTTTCTTTTTCTTGCATCTCAATAATCTCTTTAACGTCAAGAAGAAAAGTAAGGGGTTTACAAAAGTGAGAAATAGGGTTTCGGGACAACATTTCGGCTTCGACATTTGTAGATCCCTTTAAGTACTCTATTTTGTAATCGAACATACTTAACTTCAATGACCACCTAAATAATCGACCTCTTAAATGTTTGACATTTTTTAACCAAACAAGAGATGCATGATCAGTATGGATGGTAAATTGTACACCGTGAAAGTAATGATAAAATTTATCTAAAGTATCAATGATAGCAAGACACTCTAGTTCGGTAATGAAATAATTTTTCTCATAACTTCTCAATCCTCTAGAAAAATAAGCAATTGGATGTAAAAAGTTATTATGGTCGGGTTGTTTAAGAACTGCACCTACCGCCACCTGAGAAGCGTCAACAAACATGTGTAGGGGTAATTTTGGGTCATAAATCTTTAAAATTGGTTTAGCAATGAGGGCATCTTTTAATTTTTGAAAAGAGTTTTGACATTCAGTATTCCATTCCCAAATAGTATCTTTCTTAAGTAATTTATTTAGGGGGTGTCTAATTTCAGCATATTTGTCAATAAATTTATGATACACATTTATAGAACCAAGAAATCTTTGTAATTCTTTAGTATTAGTAGGAGGTTTTAATTTTTTAATTGTTTCTATATTAGTATTAGCTGGAGTTAAAGTTCCATTTTGGATTTCATACCCTGGAAAATTGATTTGTTTTTGAGCAAAAGTACATTTAGATAATTTTAATTTAATATTTTCGATTTGGCATAAATCAAAAATTTGGATGAGATGCTGTATATGTTCATCTATTGATTTAGAAAAAATAATTATATCATCAAAATAATAACAAGCAAAGTCTATTTTATATTTTGTAAGAATTCTTCTAATTGTCCTGTTGAAAATTGGGGGGGCCTACCTTTACACCAAAGGGGAGAACATTCCATTCCCAGAGCCCACAATTAGTAGTAAAGGCTAACTTTTCGGAATCGGCTGGGTGAATAGGTATGTGCCAATAGTCTGAGGCTAAATCTAGTGTAGAGAAATATTGGGCACCACTTAATTTGTCTAAAATTTCATCTATTCGGGGCAAAGGTTCAGCGTCATTTTTCATAATAGTATTTAATTTTCGGTAATCAACGCACATTCGGGTTTTTTTGCCTTCATCTCGTTTATTTATTAACATAACTGGAGAAGAATATGGGCTATAACTTTCTTTAATTAACCCAGCAGCTAATAAGGATTGGATTTGCTGAGATATTTCTTTTTCATCAGCAGTGGATGTACGATAAGGCCTCAAAGATATTAGTAGGTCAGATTTAAGATAAATACGCTGAGGTTCAATATTAATTCTCCCTACATCATATTTATTTTTTGCAAAAATATCTAAATAATCCCTTAAAAGTTCCCTTACATTTTTATTTTGAATAGCACTTAGACTCCCCAATAGATTATAATCATCATTATTAGTTCGCGGCAAGGATTGAGGAGTTATGGTATTTCCATAATCGGGTTGCACAGTAGTATCATTTTTTATAATATCAAAATGAAGCAATTCTAAGTTATCACTGGATATGTTGACATATTGGTTTAACGAAATATTGTCTTGTAACACCTGGCTTTTTGCACAATCAATTTTCAATTTAAATTTGGCACAATCAGGTAAACCTAAAATAGCATAGTCCAAATCAAGCTTACTTACTAAAAAATTAACATATCTCTTTATATTACCAAATTTAATACATAATCGACAAGTTTTATTAATTGTAAGAGTTCCTTGTGCCTGTCTAATAGTAATAGGGGTAACATTATGTAAATTACCATTTAAATATCGAACAAATTTGAGGGGTAAAATTGAGACAGTTGATCCACTATCAACCACACAATACACTTTGTTATTGCCCACGTATCCAGGGATGATTAATTGTCAAATATTATTAGTAGGGGGTGGTTGAATATGAGCAGGAGTTTGAGATTGAAAGGAATTTGTGTTAAATATACAACTCCTCTCCCAATGATATGCATTTTCTATGCCTCTGTTTAAACATATTCTGCACGGACGACTAGGGCAGTTGTTTTGATAATGAGTTGCAGGCATTCTAGGAGTGAAAAACCTAGGATTAAAATTTTGGAATGGATTGTTTGGAGTAGGTCGAGTCCAATGTCTGGGCTGAGGATTGGGATTGTGCATAGGTCTAGTTTGTTGAAAATTTCTATTGTTGTTATTAGAGGTATGATTTGGAATCGCTGCTAATTGTTTAGCAATGCGAAACCATTCACGAGTATTGGAAGGAGGGTTAACCATCAAACAATTTTGATACTCCAGCTGAAGTCCATCAGTTAATCCCTGTATAATTAAATTTTCCCCAAGCTGAAGTTGCCTTCCAATCTCAACTTTCTTTCTAAAATAAGAATCCAAATCACTTAGATCATTCAACTTTAAGGAGGTAAACTCAGAAAATTTTGGAACTCTAACCTTAATGAATTTTTCAGTTAAAATCTCGACAATTTCCTCATAAGTAGCACAATCCAAACAATCATTTATATAAGCTTTTAGCGCTTCCCCCTTTAAATATTTTGAAATATTCTGGTGTTTCCACTCATTATCTTTTTTTTTCTACAGAACATTCTCGATCAAAATGTTTAAACCGTTTAAAAATATCCATGCCCGACCCAAATTCAAAAGGGACAATATCAAGTTTATTTTCTGACATTTTTTCTTCTTTACTAATCTGGATCTTAATACATGAAAGAAGGATAATTCATATGGAAAATATTTAAATGCTATACTTCAATTATTAAAATTCAATTACTATACTTCAAATACTTCAATAAATAACAATAAAAATAATAAATAATAAATAAATCAATTCTGTTTGAATTCATGTGAAATAAATAAATAATAAATAAATAAGTAATAAAATAATAAAATAATAAATATTGGTTTTCCATACATGGGAAATAACAAAAATTTTAAGAACAAAAATACTTTTCTTTATGTATTGAAAATAAATTTAGCAACAGAGTATTTTTTAAGAACAAAATAATCCATTTTTCGATTTAAAAAACACCTTTAAAACTTAATAAAATTTCTATGAGCAGAAAATTTCAATTAATTATAAATTAAGAACAAATTTATTTTTTAATATCTGTAATAAAAGAGAAAGAAAAAGTCAAGAATTTAAACAAAGAAATTATTATTAAAATTTCTTAATCAATAAACAAATAAAATAATAAATATTAACTTACAGACACCTCGATGTGGCTTTGTTCAAATACCTAAAATTTATTAAAATAAACAAAAATAAAGCACTTCGTAGATACGACTCACAGGTGCAAATTTCAATTAGCTTATATTACCGATGGTATCAACCGTGTTTTCGCAATCGTGATGAAGTGTTCATTTATTATGAAATGAAAATTTATCATAATATTTCTGCACTTTTACCTAGAAAATACAGTAATAAATAGATAAAAGTAAATGATGTTGAAATTTGTCGTGCAGGTGTTCTTTAGATTAAATAATCAGCATACGTTTTTCATCGCTGTCAAGAAAAAAAAATACTGCAGGCATATCTCACACTTAAAAATTTGCAGATGCTAGACATGGTCACACAAAACTTCATAAGACGATCCGTTTCCCAGCTGAAGGGTTTATCATTTATGCACATGAAGAATCGGCGTGTTCGGCGAAAATGGCGCGTGCAGTTCTCTTGATGTAGTTGGAACGGGAAGTGTAAGACAAACACATTTCTTCCTAGAACATGGCGAGCACACACTCATCGCTGTAGGTTTCTCTGACAGGAACAGTCTGCAGTTGGCAAACCATACTAGTTTTAATATTTTCCCAGAGATGCACGCCGTCTCATAAATCCTGCCGGCTTTCAGTGTAATAATAATTCGACGAAGACTATGTTCCGTAAACTTCCAAGAATGTTACTTCTAAGAATCAGCAGCAGCATGAGCAGAGTAGTCGCTCCGGCAGTTGGCAAGCAGTGGAAGAGTTGCATTGGGGAATTTCCCCATTATAAAAACAAAATCCATGAGTCTTTCAATTCCTTTATTTATTAACTCATAAACTACGTAAGTTCTTCCCCACATTCACCTTGGCCTGATCATCAAATATTCCAAAACTTCGTGATTAAGCTGCATTCCAAGATATTAGAATTTTTCGGGGAAAAAGAAACAGCATCCTAATATTTTAAAAGTCAATCGCATTCTCGGAAAAAATGACATGGCTTCCGAGTAGTTTAAAGGAGAGATGCATTCTAACCTCCTAAAAGACCAAATGAAAAAATCATTTTCACGACAAAACTAGCGCCCTCCTACTCCGCATCAATCACTTTAAAAAACCAATTAGGATGAACTCGAGCCTCAAACGGACAAAAATGATCAATTCTAATTTGTTGTAGCAGGCGGTCCTTGGCAAGAACTATATTTTTTCTTCAGAAGAACAAACCCTTTAGCTACGCGTAGTAACACCTGTCACGCGATGTTAAAAATAGAAAATAAAATTAAAATCCCAGGAATATTCCAGAAATTAAAAAACTTACGAAATACCTCCCGCCTTTTTGAGAAGCAAGAAATAATTTATTAATAACTAAAGTAAGAAAAAGAATTTTAGCTGTTACAAGTTACGAAACTAAGATTGAAATATGTTCCACAAATTTAGAATTGAAGCTAAAAAAGAACAAAAAAAAAAAAAAAAAAAAAAAAAAAAAAAAAAAAAAAAGGCAAAATTTTTTTTTATTTTATTACATATATATTATTTTTTGACATTAAAAATCAATTTTGAAACTTTCTATTTTCTAGAGCGAACCTAACTAAACACATTTACAAAGTTTTCAGACTTTAATTCAAGTGAATAATAGATTTATCGAGCTGAGTTGTCAGACCCTTGAGAGTGACATTGTAAAATCATCGCCCAGTTGCTCCATGTAACCTTACCTCTAAAACTAATGCTTTTAGAATTAGCTATTGTCTAATGATAAGAAGAAATGAATATTAACACTCTTTAAAGTTATGTAAACATCATATGTTAAAATTTTTAGTAATTTGATTTGATGTTAATGTTATTGTATTGTTTTTCTTTCAGGCATCTCAGGTATTTTTAAGTTTGAAAAATTTTCTAAGTTTGGCTCATGAATTAAAATTCAGAGAAACTGAAATACCTGTTCTTCTGAAGCGACGGATGGATATGGTTAAAGACATCAATTGGTGGCTTGAAGGTTCTGTAAATGAATGCAGTGTTGTCTTTGAAGAACCTGAAGTAATTAGATATTGAGAAAAAATTCTTTTTTTAGAAAAAAAAATACCTTTTATTGTACTAGAAAAATGTTTTATTTTAAGATTTTTTTTTTAATTTTCTTAGATGAATTTTATATATATTTTAAAAAGTAATTCTTATGTTTTGTAATTAATAAACTTTATTAATTATACTTGCACAGTAATGAAACAATTTCATTTTATAGTGCTGTAATGTAATCCAGTTGCATGATTCAAAGTTGAAAATCCTTTGGGTATTTTCAGTCCCTGCCCTCCTTTTAATTAATGCTTTTGCTCTTTTGTGGACTCTCCAGGTTTTTAAAAGGAACAAACGAAGCACTTTGAAATAATTTTGTAAAAAAAATTGTTAAATTTTTACAAAATTTTTGCTACATGTAGCTTAATTTTTTTTAACTTAATGTTAAAAGTTAAAGAAATGAAATGTAAGCAGGCCTTGATTATTGCACAGGCACCTAGGGTTCGTGCCCTGACCCCAAAATTTTTTATAATTTCATCTGAATGTCCATCAATAAAAGCATAATTGCAAAAAAATGTGACTTTTGAGATATTAATACAATAAAATAACAGGAATCTGTCACACAATATGATTAAAAGCTCATTTCAATAAATAAAAAAATATATATTCCTAAAAACATTTTTCATTTTTTTTTTTTTTTTTTTGAAAAACTTAATTTTTGTTGTTGAAAGTTTTAACTTGTGTAACTTATATATATAAAAAAAAAAAAAAAAAAAAAAAAAAAAATGTATGAACCAATTTAATGTGGCACAAAAAATTGAAAGTGGTCTGGCACAGAAACTTACTAGTCATCACTGAATGTAAGGCATAGAATAAATTTTAATTAAAAGAATTGTAGATCTCTTCCACCTGTCCTTATGTGTGACTTTGGTGGAACAGATTGGGACTGTTGATCTCAGACAAATGTTAAGCGTGAACAAATACAAAATGCAGTGGTAATTTAAAAAAAGTTAACTCTTCATTATATGATGTAGTTGATCATCTACATGTTAGTTTTTAGCGTGTATATCATTTGAAGTTTACTTTTTTCATGAATGTCATTTTGTATCCTTTTGTATACATTTTAATTCACTTTTTAGAATTAGACAATAGTCACAAATTGCACAAGATTGTTATGATTGATTTTTAGAGTAGGTAACCTCATCTATAATAGTTTTAATGAAAAATGAGCCATTGACCTTTTTTTTTTTTTTTTCATTTAAAAATTGTTTTTATGAATAATAATAAAAAAAGTTTGTAAGAAAGTGTTAAATAAAAAAGTTTTATATACTTCTGTATGAATGAAGGAAAATATTTGTAGCTGCAATTCACTTTTAATAAATTTGGTTTCAATAATTTAATATTTTTTAGCATATTTCTTGAATTTCAGATTTTTTTTTCCTTTAACAATTAAAAAAAAAAAATTACAAATTACAAATTTAATTTTAAACAAACATCGAATACAGCTGTAATATGTCATTATATGTACTTTAACTAGTTCTGTTTCAGATGATTAATGATTTTAACATCTATAACATATTCTCTAAAATCTTCAGAAAAGGTTTATTGTATCGATGGGTCAGATGATGAAAATGAATGATTTTCTTAAGGCTGTTCTTAAATAAAAAAGGGTAACTTTATGGCATAAATTTTTATTTATTTTTGTTCGGAAATGCATAAAACTAGCAGGTGTTGTTTTTCAGAAACTATTTAATCACACTCATTTTCCCATTTTTTTGCAATCACAATAGATTTTTCAGAAAATAGTGTCAAAGTGAGCATTTTGAACCAAATTTCCATGCAAAAGAAGAATAACCACTCAAATTGGGGGTGAAAAACATGTTTGTCACATGATCAAAAATGCTTATAACTCAGTTGGTAGTTTATTGATCAAACAATGGACAATTAATTTTGATTGCAAAATTGCTTTCATGGTCAGGCTTTCCAATTTTATATCTTTCCATTAAAAAATAAATTTGTAAATATGTTAAAACATTTTGCATTTGTTGAGCAGAGCATTGAGAACAGCCTTAAGAAAACAAAAGCACAGTTTATCTTTTATTTATGTTAATAGAAGAAAAATCATTTGTTGATAGAACTTATAATTTATTCAACTTAAAGATTCTTAAAGAAATACTGAATCAAGATATATTTTATTAGAATTTGAGGAAGAACAATTTAATCATCTGAAACACGGCTAGTTAAAGTACATATAATGACATACTACTGCTGCAAACATTGAATACTGTAGTAATATGTCATTATATGTTCACTAGTTGTGTTTCAGATGTTTGAATTGCTGGCAGCCTTGTTGACTTTATTATGCTAATGAACATATTAAAAGAAATGGTTACAAATTTTTAAACTATTAACAAAAACAATGTAATCTAAATGAACTTAGCTATCTTCAACATTTAACATGGTAGCTTTAACTAAGCTTCATAAGTAAAATGCATGATATTTACTATCTGGACAGGCGTATGTGTACATTAAGCTGTTCATTGATGTTTAAGTTGTAAATACATCATTTTTACACATTATAAAAAGATTATGGTTACCAAATAGAAATGATTCAACTTGATAACAAATTAAACATTCAATCTTTAACTTCAACATATGATACCAACCAATCTACATTCTTTCTGTGACTATTGATGTGGCATTTAATATTCAAGCTTGCTGAGTTAAGTTATTTACTTCGCAACTAAAACATTCCAAGGTATAATAAAGTAATTAGATCAAAATCAGTCCTTAAGGAATGTTTTGCATGTAAAAAACTAAAAAAAAAAGGTTTTTAGCAATTTTTTCCTGGAATAGGGATAAAGATCTTAGCTCTGAGTTTTTTGCATGTTATTTTTATCATTTGAAGAATGTTTTTAAAAAATAAAAGAAAAAACTTGATGTTCTGGCTCTTGTATGGGTGGATACTCTAACATCTGTGCCATGCATTTTTAGTTGAACAGGATCCAATAGATTGTCTGAGTTCTTTGCAGTCAATTTCCATTAAGATTATGAAAATGGATAATATTGTCTAGAGCTTCCAACATTTTGAGATCGAAAATCAACAAACTCACAGCGATTTGAAAAAATATCTACTTATGACCCTCTCTTTTTCACACTTTGGAGTGTTTTAAAAACAATCCACAGATTATACACATGAAAACATATTTATAACTTTTTAGATTTAAAAATTGTTTTCTAACTACTATTAAAATGCATTATGATTTATCAAATTCTTCTTCTTCAGGAACAATTGTTGCATGTTTCCTTACAAAACTTGTACTCTGCTGCTTGCCAGTTAAAATTGATAGAAATTCAGAAAGAAGCAGCAGCTCTGAAGGAAAGAGAAAAATTGGCTGGAAAACGACATAGGCGTAAGGAAAAAGTATGCTATATTTATATATATGTATATTTATTTGTATAATCACTTGAAATATGTATGTATAAATGATATTTTCAGTGTCCTTCATTTACATCATATTATTAAATTAGGTTGATAATTCAATATTATAGTTGTGAAAACAAGGACGTAGCCAGAAAAATATTTTAGAGGAGTATTTCGAACTTGAAATTTTAATTTTGACTCATTTTAGATTTGTTTTTTACTAATTGAGCAGAGGTGAATGTTAAGAGTTTAATTAAGTTTTATGGGGATTTCATATTAATATAATTACAAAAGAAAGTTTATAGTTTTATTTACAATGAAAAAGGCTTAATCTCATTTAGGTACTTCTTCGGTGACGTAATGACTTTTGTGTCTGCTAATTTAATGCTTCACACTATTTACATATGCTTTGAAATATTCTATTGTCAAAAATTTCTTCCCATTTTCATAGATCAGAATGACAATGTGGATATATAAAATGAATACATAGCATTTTTCAAGAATTTTGGGTAAACAAGTCTGACTGCTGTGATAATTTTATTTTAACAGCTTTATTATTCTGTTTTTATAGAGTCTTGTTCTAAATAAATAAATAAATAAATTTTACATGTTTCTTTGAATTTGCATTTATTTTTTCAACCTACTAACAGAATCAAGCAATAAAGAGATGCTTTTGTTAAATTTTGACATTTGAATGCTGACTAAAGTCAGCATTCAAATGTCAAGATGTTGGTTTTCGAATTTTGGCCATCTTGATTAGTAGTTAATGAAATATTTATAGTCATCCCCAAAAAAATTCAGAGGGGATCAAACACTGGTGATCCCCTTATTGGCTATGCCCTTACGTGAAAGATTAATGTAGTTCAATCTGAAAACCTTACCATAAAGTGGGGTGAATAAGAACAGTGGGGTGAATAGGAACGAAACTTCCCGGTGATACAAATAAATTCATTATAAATGTATGTGATGATATTTTTAGTTGCCAATTTTTTTATAAAAAGGTTATAACATTAAGAGTTGGGAACTTCAGTTTTGATATGTTGGCACCACTTTTGAGGTATATAAAAAAACTTCAACAGGATCCTCAAAAACCTCATTTTTTCAACGTCTTCAAAACTTTGTATGTAACTACAGTATTTTTCGTATTCTAAACCTAAGAGAGGGAATTTTTAATTAATGATAGACTTGTAAACGATGTGCTGCATTAAATTCTATTTATTTCTAATCTACATAATGAAAAAATGAAAAATGGCTTGTAACATCAGAGGTTAAAGATTTACGGGGTGAATCGGAACACGTTTTTTCTCATGGTTTATTTTTCTATGCAATAATAGTTTCATGTAATATATGAAAACATATGTATGAATATGTATTATAACAATATTTTGTTTGTTCCAATTACTTGAAGAGTTTAAAGGTGCCAAGAAATTACTTGGCTAAACAAAAAAGTCAACGCCTAATCCAACAGACATGGGACACACAATAAAAGAATTTAAAAATAGAGAATTAGTCAGAAAAACTGCACAGAATTATTCTCTGATATCCAATACATTACACAAACATCTCAAAATGAAAAACATTTTAAAAAGAGAGAGCTGCAAACAGTACTGAGGGCTGGGGATGAGGGCGTATTAGTAGATTGTATTAATACATGCAGCGATGGGGGCTACTCAATAGATTCACTTACCCGATGACTACTAGTGAAGGATAACACAGCACAGGGCTGATTTTGTATTGAATTCTACTTCTGCAATTCGAATATAATTTCTTAAAATAAATTTTAATTTTTCTTGATTTCAAAGTTGTTTTCTAACTTTTAAAAAGGCATATCTTTATTTTATATAAAATAAAGGCTTGGTTTCACAGTAACTACGTGTTCCTATTCCTCCCTTATCATTATTACCCGTTTTTATTAATCCTACTAAAGTTCGAATCGAAATAAATAAAGATTATAACTCTATTCGATTCTTCAATTCATTCCTATCTGCGGGGTGAATCAGAACACCATTAAAAAATAAATAATATATATATAAACAGTAAAAATGTTTCATTTTTGCTTAAAAAGTAAAGACAAAACAAGACCAAAGTTTCTAGTAGAAAAATTAAAAAATTAAAAAATCAGTTGTTGCTTTTTTTTAACGTTAAAGTTGAAAAGTGTTCCAATTCACCCCATTTTACGGTACTTTGTTAAGTCTTCATTTATAGAGTTCCATTCTCCAGATAGCTACAGCTGTTATTATCATATCATTTTTACCAAAAAAAAAAAAAAAAAAAAAAAAAAAAAAAAAAAATTATTTATATGTATATATATATATATCATTTTTCACTTTACATTCTGTTTTTATTATAGTGCTTCCAATTTTACCCCTTAGAGGAAGGGAATGGAGAGATTATTTGTTATCTTATTATGATTGTAATTTGATCTTTTGATTGATATGTGGGCCAGTGATCCCCCTGACAGCAGATAAAAAAGTCAAAATTGTAATGTTTACTCTGTAATTTTTTAAAAAGTCTAAAAAAGTTGATTTTTCTAACATCATATCATACAAAAAAATTAATTATGTATTAGAATATAGCCCTTGAGAGTATTAATCATAAGAAAATATTTTAAAACTGTATATTTGTTGAATTATATTAATTTATAAAATACTTCTACTGCAATGAAATCTGCATCTTAGTGAATGGATATATCATTTTGCAGTGGTGAAGAGGTTAGCAGAACTTCCTGAGAATATCTCTTACACATCGGATTACACAAATATTTTATTATCCTTCCATAGCTACACCACTATTTCCAAATTGAGGAGGTTCACCAAACTTGCTTGCAAAACTGGTGAGACTCCACAAGACCAAGAATAACCACCATATTTAACCTAAAAAAAAAAAAAAAAAAAAAAAAAAAAAAGGCTAAACTTTAAGAGAAACCTAATCTTCTTTTGCATACGAAATTTATTCATTTGTCTTTGTCTAATAAAAAAAATAATACAATGAAGGTGATATGAAATGTTAGTAAATATAGTAAAAAAATACTAAATTTTGCTATATTCCCATGACATTGCTTATGTGATAAAAAGAAATAGAATATTCTCTCTTTTTTTTTTTTTTTTTTTTTTCAACGTACATTTAAAAAAAAAAAAAAAAAAAAAAAATCACTTTAACATGTTTTGGCATACAACCCTTGGGTTACGTATACATTTTCAAGTACATATGTTATATTTTTTTTTTCTAATTCAAAAATATGTCAAATTTTGACTGTATCAGTTCTGTTGTTTACTAATCCCTTACAAACATTTTATTCAGAAATTCAAAAGTTTAATCATGAACTGCATATTAGGCTGCAAACTGCTTTTACTATAGTGTACTCTAGCCTGATTTCTACTTTGGTTGTTAAGTTATTAGTAATTCATTACTTTTGCAAAGTTTATCCAATAAGTCTGTATTAAAAGGAATAGAATATTCCTTTTTTTTTTTTTTTTTTTTTTTTTTTTTTTTTTCAACGTACATTAAAAAAAAAAAAAAAAAAAAAAAAAAAAAAAAGAAAAAAAAAGAAAAAAGAAAAAATTACTTTAACATGTTTTGGCATACAACCCTTGGGTTACGTATACATTTTCAAGTACATATGTTTTTTTTTTTTTTCGTTTTTTTTTTTTTCTAATTCAAAAATATGTCAAATTTTGACTGTATCAGTTCTGTTGTTAACTAATCCCTTACAAACATTTTATTCAGAAATCATTATTTAATAAAAAATATAATTTAACAAATTACAACAACCATTTGGAAAATAATTTTTTCAAAGACTAAAATTTAAGACTTATAAATAAATTCTATAATACATATATATATATAAGGACCCCAGAAGCCAAGGGGTATAAGTGACAAAATTGAAAAAAATAGACTAAATACACAGACGACCTAAAAATATGCTTTTTTCATTTCAGGTAAAGAAATATAAGTGATTTTCTTATTATTTGCTTAGTTATAGAGGCAAACCACTTTTTTCGAAAAACAAACAATATTGATTAATTATACATTTAAAGAAAATTTTACTTTATTTTTTAACAGTTATTGAAATAAGAGTTCAAAGACCAGAATGCAGCAAACAGAAATTTCCTATTTCAATCCACTCAGTTGTTATTGATGTTCCAATTTAACATCAATTATCTTTAAACTCAAATTAAGCCAAATCGAAATTTTGTCACTTGTACCCCTTGGCTTCTGGGGTCCTCATATATAAATTAACTAAGTCTAAAATATAATACAGTAAAACCTCCAAACAACGGACATCTTGGGAGCATGGAAACTGTCCGCTATTGGAAAAATCTCAGAGATTCAAAAATTGCTAAAAAATACTTAAAGTTTCATTAATTCACTTCTATATGTCATAAAATTCTAATATATGATTACTCAGATATTAAAAAAAAAATTACAATAAAATTGAAATAAAATGGTAATCCCTTAATACACTGTTTATTACATTCTTACAAAAAAAAAAATTATTTGAAAAGTTTCGATTTGCATTTAAAAATTACATATATATATATTTTTTTCAATGTGAAGTTTTAATCCTGTCAATAATTCTGATGTTTCTAAATCATCTTTAAAAAAAAAAAGTTCTACTTGGTTATTTTGTTGACCAAAACAAACTATCACCAAACTATGAGATTAAGTACCAATAATGGATGATAGTGAATGTCACATTCAATGACATTAATTAAGTATGATAAACGTGATTAAAACATCATTAAGTTATTTTTATTTTGACTTTTTATTTGTATTTTTATTAATATTCTAATATATTTTTTTTTTCATTATTTAAAATAAAAATTATGTCAATGTATATGATTTGGCTATTAGTTTGGCGATTTGCATAATTTGGCAAAATTGGTCAGCGGGATAACCAAGTAGTACCAAAAAAAAAAAATTGTAACTGCTCACTGTATTTTGCCACTTCTTAAAAACATAAAATCTCAAATCATCCAGAGAGGAGTGGAGAGGTGTTGGGATGTTCGGGGAGGTAAAATCCTTCCGGACTATCTCTTGAATTTAATTCTGGACGTGGGAGAGAAGATTTTCCCAGCCACTCTCTATACATTTATCTGTGATCACAAAATTTTGACTCATTAGCCTGACAAATTTAGAGGCTTTTTACTTTTTTTTTCCTTAAAAAACAATTTATCATACTTTATCGCCAAAATTAGTGTCCGCTATTCGGAATGTCTGTTATTCAGAGGTTAAACATACAAAAATTTAGATTTTGGGAGTGGGGATCGGAAAACTGTCTGTTAAATAGAGGTGTTCGCTATTCGGGAGTGTCCATTATGGAGGTTTTACTGTATTTCATATCTAGATTATGTAAATACAAAGCATCTTTTCAACTAAATCACTAAATTGCAACAAAATTTTGTCATAACTTATGTTGATAAATCTCTAAATAATTATGCAACTATATGTAAATCTTATTATCATAATCTACTTAAATCTAGTATATCTACTAATAATACATTCCAAAAAACTAATGCTAACATAATTGTAAACAATCGTAAAATTAAAGGCTTTTATAAATTCTTAGACATTAACTCTACTAACTTTAAATATCCTTATCTAGTCTTTATACCCAAATTTCATAAGAATCCTGTTAAATTTAGAACAGTTACAATTGGTTGCCATACTTATAATAATGCTGCTAACAAACTTCTATTAACAATTCTTAATCAAATATATAAAATTACAAAAACCAGTGATAGTACACATTGTATAAAGAATAGTTATGAACTGGTCAATATTATGAAAAATCTTAAATGTATAAAAAATATAACTACTTATGACTTCAAAGATCTTTTTAATAATATCGATTTATTAGATTTACATAATATCATAAATGATCTTTTTAAAAAATATTAACATGATTTGGTCTACCAACGAACATTGATACTGATTATTTTCATACTTTAACTAATATCATTATGTATAATAATTTTATCATGCAAGATAACATTATATATATTCAAAAAGTTGGTATACCACAAGGTGGTAGTACATCTAGTATATTATCAGACTTATATTTGTATCATTATGAATGTAACTATTTTAATAATAGTAACGTAACTATTTTAAACGTAACTATTTTAATTGATACTCATAATACCAGTGTATCTCAATTACCCGTTGATTATCCATCCAATCTAGAAATTACAAAAAACCTGCTTTTTAATAATACCATTCACTTTTTAGATCTTAAAATTATATTAAAAGAAAATAAATTAATAACTGATATATATGACAAATGGAAAGAATTTAATTTTAAAGTTAATACATTTACTAATTTAAAATCCTGTCTTCATAATTCTGTATATCGTAATATAATCCTAATCATTTATATAGAATAAAATGTTTTTGTTCTTTGCATTTAATTAATACAAATATTAAAAAGCTTATTTATGATGCTATAATTAATGGTTTTCCTAAAAAATTCATATATTCTTTAATATACAATTAGTAAGTCCATGATCTAATAATTAATTAACACTTTGCGTAAAAAAAAGTACAAAAAAATTATTAAAACATAAAAAATAAAAAATGTAAAAAAAATATAAAAAAATTTGTATAATAGGTTGGAAGGGTGGGTAGATGTTAGAATACGGAGGAGGGCGGTGTTGTCTGGATAATATGCAAAAATCCTTATATATATTAGAAATGTGAAAGTGTGTCCGAAAAATTGGAATGAACTCGGCTTCAAAACCGATGGATTAATGTCTTTGAATCTTTGCATATGTATAGATTAAAGGAGTGGAATGAACATAGGCTAATTTTTATTTATTTTATTCAAATATTTTCCTTAATAATTCAAAATTTAATTATTTTTCATACAAAATTAATAGGCATTTTTCAGATAAAATTTAACCATTTTCCTTTCCTGTTGCCAAGAAAATAAAAAATTGGAATAATAATTTTTCAGCGGCAATGAATTTTTAATAAAAAACTTCCACGCGAAAAATTATATTAAAATAATTTAAAAGAAAATAAATATGACGTCATGTTTGAAATAAAAATAAAAGGTGTATTTTTTATAATATATTTAACAAAGATATTTGTTTAGTTAATGGGAATTTTTGTGTAAAATATGGCGACATCAATTAAAAGTAAAAAGAATGAAAAAGAATTATATTTTTAATAAAATGGTTCACTTATGAAAATGTGACATCATAGTTTAAATAAAGCAGGTACTTTATAGCAGTCGTTAAAAATACAAGGGGTATGAATATCAGTAGCTAATGGAGCGAGATAAATAATGTCGTCATATTTAAAATGAATCAGAATTATTTTTTACTTATATTAATTAATAAGTTATAAGTTACATACAAATGAATACTTTTATTCAAAACTCATAATTATCAATGGAAGAAATTTTTTGTGGGGAAAAGGCGGAACATAAAACTACTGATTAATATATTTTTGGCTCGATTTTTTAACACTTTCGAACAAAGTTGAAAATGCTTTTATGTCTGTCTGTCTGGTCGCTTTCTAACTTTCGTAAATATGCTCCGATTTCCATGAAATTTTTGGATGTTTTTAACGTTTACCTACCACGAATACCTATTGAAAATAAAGTTTCTACCATGATTAGTTTATTTACAGGGATTGTCAAAAAATTTTCTTACATTACGGCATTATTTGGAAAATCGTTTTAATTAAATTTAACAATGTTACACCCTGTGAAACATATTCAAATTTATATGCAATTGCAAAGTGCACTAAAATATGCATTTTGTAAAGTATGTAGTGAAAAGAACACTTATTATTCATTTACAGGGTTACACAAAAGAATTTCATTGCATAAGAATAAAGGGAGGAACAGATTCCGACATATTTTAATTATGGTAAACAATTTCATGTATAATCAAATTGATATATAGTGCTGAGGCTTAATGTGAGTTATTTCATGCATAATACGAAGTGCATAGCATTTACAGGGACACACAAAAGATTTCAAATATTATATATTCTATTCGATATACTGTATATGATGGATGATCACTGTTGCATGGATGAAATGCATTTTGAATTATGATATGCGCTTTTAAGTTTCGCTAGATGTATGCATATTAAATGGAGAGTATAAATGGTAATAGTATAAATAGTTAAATTTAGATATACAGGGTTACACAAAAGATCTCGGAAAGGTTACTGAATATGAGCGTAATTTACTTAAAGGTGGTTTTTAAATAAAATATGCATTTTTATTTTGAACTGCATTTAGTAAACTAAGAAATGTTTGTAGTATATATATAAAATGATATACAGGGTCCCGCAAAGAACTGGATACAAGGTTGTCTTCGGATGATAATGTCTGAAAATGTAATTTAGGTAGTAATAAGAAATATTTTTGTTTGAACTAAATTTTAGAAAGACACTTTCGTGTATTAAAGGCACTTGGAAAACTACTGGGCTGAACAAAAGAATTCAAGAATGTTTCTATCTATTAGTATTAATCGCTGAAAGGAAAATTTTAACCTGCAAACAAATTGACAAATAGGGATTATCAGAAGTTTTTTACCATAAATTCGCGATAAAAAGTTAACTGCACATGCTTTTCATCATCAAAATTTTTTGCTTAATTGATCAATTATTTCTTCTTTAAATGTTATGTGAATGAAGTCATGGGTAACTGCTAGTTAATTTAATAAATTAAAAAAAAAAAAAAAATTGAGAGTGGGAAATTTATTTGTAAAATTGGTACAAAATTTCTATGGAGTTTAACTAACACCAATGTATGGATTATTATTTAGTTATATCTGTTATATTAATAATGTTAATCATTTACATTATTAAATTGCACTTCACTTTTAATAAATGAGTGTACTATATCACTACTAAATGTTATAGGGTACATTTCTTAATAAGCTATTTTTTAATCTTTAATCTTCCTTAATTAAGATATTGAGTTCAGCCTAGCATAGTCAAAATGAATGTTATTGATTTAAATAATAATAGGGTACACTATGATGTATGGTTTAATTTTTCTGTTATTACATTATTCTGCCTTCAATTAATTATTAATTTAATATTATGAAGTGTACAATAAATCGTTTTTTGTTTTTATCTCCATATCTCCATATCTTTTGATATTATCTCCATTTTTCTGTCATACGATATATGAATACTTCAAGCTTTAATATACCACGTGCGGTATCAGGATTAAGATCGTGCATTTGGGATTCATTCTACTTTATAGCTCATCACTATTTTATTTTCTCCATATCCACTATAGATTACTTGGTATTTCTTTAATTAATTTTGGTTTCTTGTGTATTGGTAGTCCCAAATTCGTATTGTTTTGCTTTCTCATGGCAAATACGAAGATGAAACCACACACTCCATTTGTAGTTCCAAAGTATTTGGGACCTGATGATTCTGCTTTGGTTCTACTAATTCCATTTGTATTCATTTTATTCTTTTTTCCTTTCATATTCAGTGTGATATAAGTTATTAAATTCAATGGTTAATTTCAAATTGTTAACATTGTTTACTATTAATGGCCTTATATATATATATATATATATTCTTCATTTTTTTGTAAACAATGCATGCTTTTTTTAGAGTTGAAAGTTAAATAAAAGTGAAACATTTTGAAGAGATTATTATTTATATAGGGTCATTCCATGTCAAATGAGCAAAAATATAAAAAAAGCCGTGGCTGCATAGAATCCGATTTTAATAAAATTTGAGATACGTGTTCATTTCATATTCAAATGTATGTGTGCACAATATTTTGACGAAAAATAAATTATTTTATCAATTTTGGACATTTAAAAAACTTGTGATATAGAATGGCTGGATAATCGTCGAAAGTTGCAAGTTTCAAGTTTCATATTTTGAAAACTATTTAACAAAAATGAAGTTTTTTAATAATATTGAAATCTCTGGATGTCAATCTTTATATTTATTGAGTAACAATAATTTGGTAATATCATAATTAATCATAAATTGGTTGTAAATATTGAAATTTTGTAATTTTTTAAAAATTTTGAAATGTTATAAAAATCAAAGGATTTAAAAAACATTGGTGAAATTGATGAAAGATGTAGTAATATGTATGAAGATCGAATTCTCAAAGTTTCAAAGTTGTTATTTATTTCCTTCATCTTCAAAAAAACTTAGAAACTTTTAAAAAAATGACAAAATCATAATTATTCCTCTTATGTTACCTCAAAAATATAATTACAACAATACATCAATAGTATTACACGTACATAAGAATGACACACTAAAAAAGTTTCAATGCTGCCTTTTTAATTTCTAACATAACAAAAATGAGTTCAAAAAACTAATATTTGAGACATTCTAAAGACAATCTTTCTTTGAAAACGCGTTTTTTTGCAAATTTCTTGGTAAAAGAGACGTGTGCTGTCATCTATGTTTCCTACTTGAATTTAAGATTAAAATACAGTTATTATAAGAAGAAAATCGTTTTTCTTCTATACAAATTTAAAATATTCTTGAGGAAAAAATAAACTGAAAGCAAGAATAAAACTTCGTATACTTAAAATATACACTTTTATCTGTAATATCAAAGAGTTTAAAACTTTTAAAAGCTTTTATTCGTCGCCAAAAAAATGAAAAAAATGTTGACTTTTTAATCAGCAGTTTTCACTATTTATTTTTTTTCTCATAAAGGAATGGAAAAGGCAAGAATTAAATTATAGATGTATTAAATATATTCAATTAGCTATAATGGCAAAAAAATTTGAATTTGGAAAAAGTGTCCTTCATATTAAAACATATAACTGAAATATTTTATTTTTTCCACGATTTTTTTAATTATTTATTTATTTTTAAATTATAAAATAAAAATACAATTACTAAATTATGCTAATCTGTTACTTATAGTTCATTCTTAAGTGTAAATAATTTTTATTACAATCTTTCCATTCCTACGGCAAATAATCAAACTTGAAATTTCAACTATGTACACAAGACCTTGATTTCGTCTCAACTTTAATGTAATTTTTTATACTGAAATAAACTAGTCTGAACTATATTACTTTGCGTTTCCTCATAAATGATTGTGATCTACTTATATGATGATTTTCAATAAAATCTGTGACATGTCAGCCACACCTGATTTGCTCATTTGGCGTGGAATGACCCATAGTCATGTTCTTTCTAAAAGATTTATTAATTTTTAAAAAACAAAATAAAAAGACAATAGCATTTCTTCTTTTTTGGAATTCATTCAATTTCTTATATAATTCTTTTTATCCTATATATCTATATTATAATGGACAAATGTGTGTGTGTAATGCATATGCCCTTTCATGAATGGCAACACTTTTAAATTTTAAATGAAATTTCATTTTTGCTATTTTTGGTACTTTAAAATTTTAAACATATAAACATCACACATTTTCAATTTTTATGTTGCCATATAGAGGGGGAAATGCACTTATAAATGCAGTTTGTTTGAAAGCTGTATCTCGATTTCTTTTTGAGTTATTATTATTTATTATTTTTTTGTAATTTTTAATACATTTTTGTCATTGTGGCAACAGAAGTATTCCAAAAATGCAGACCACCACAAGGACTCAAATATATCTATTCGTGACCAAGAATGACAACCATTTTCCAAATGGTTAATAAAATCATTTCCAGCAACACTGATTTTTCAAGATATGCTTCATTACCAATATTTGAACATGAATCCTCCCAGGAATAATGCTGCTTTGAATATCTTAGAATTCAAGTTCCCCCCCCCTCCCCACCCTCATATATAGTGTGAGTAATTAATGATTTTTGTAGTAATGCATTAAATTTCCCTATTTCTAGGCTAGTATTCTAAATTTCCCTGTTTCTGTCGGCATTAAATTCCCCGGCTGGTAAGATTTCCTGTACGAAAAGGCCTTGAGAGCTACATTTTATTATTTTTTCTTTTAGTATTGTTGCTCTGCAATTTAATTTTGACCTATAATAAAATTGTTAAATCTCCTTTATGTTTTCATGTATGCCTTATCTTTGCACATTGTTGATTTTTTTTTTCTTAGGCTAGCAAATTTCTAATTTAATTTTTTTTTCTTTGTTGATTACTTAATCTATAGACATAATATGGCAATTTTGTTTCATTATTCTTGATAACTTTCTTTTTCTCTTCCATGGTGTGGCAGATCACTGGTTTAATTTATTTTTGGCATTTTCTGAATGTTTCTGAATTTTATAAATGCTATATATATATATATATTTATTTTTTAAAATTAATATATATAGCTATTCTTTTACATGGTTTTATAAGCAAGTGATACTTTGTGCAAAACTTTAAATGCAATTTTCTTGAAAAAAGGTCTTTTAAACTGGTTCTTAAAATATCTTAATAACTACTAAATCAATTTCCTAAAAAAAAAAAAAAAAAAAAAAATAGTTTTTTTTTTTTTTTTTTTTTAAAGTTTTTGTCTGATGTTTTTTTAAAAATTGTTTATTTGTTTATTTAATAAACACACAAAAAATCTTATTTTGTTTTGTCTGTTTAGAACAAAACAAAATGGGATTTTTTGTAATAAAGTAATAATTTAAATAGATACTTTATCATTTTGCTAAAAATATAAATAAAAATACCCGATATTAGTCGACTTAAAAACTGTAGTAAAGGTATATTGTATTTAATAGCATAACTTACATCCATGAATATTTTATGGACTCATTCTTTTGAAAGACAATTTTGTTGTAACAAAAAAGATTCACATAATCTATGTGTGTAGAAAATGAGTTAAACTTAATAAGATTCTTAATATCATAAAATGTATTTATTCTAATGACTTTCTTTTTACAATATTGTAGAGAAAACATTAGAAACAATTTTTTTTTTCCTTTCTTTTTTCTTTTCAGCTCCACTTTGTGCAGGAAGTATTATAGCTAATGTAGTTAAATTAATTCTGTGATTCATTTGTGTTGATTTGTTTGGGAAATGTTTAAAATACACAGTAATTTTAATCATATTCTACTGTGTATTTTAATCAAGTTTAATGCAAATTGTTCAATATTTGTAGATTTGTATGAGGAGTGTACAAATCAAGAATATTTTTTTCTTATGTTGATTATAGCTAGTCATTTCTCTTTTATTTGTAGTTTTTCTTAAAAACAAACGTTTTTTTTTTTTTTTTTTTTTTTTTTTTTTTTAAGAAAAACTCATGCATTTTATTTTCCATTCCTTACTTTTAATATTGAAAAAGCGACATTAAAAATGCACAAAATATACAAATTAATATAGTACATATATATATATATATATATGTATGTTTTGTTGGTTTCAGAAGAAACCATACAGAGAAGCCATGAGTAACACAGAATGCAACATGCTATGCAATAACAAGGAAAAAAAGAGTACAAAAAGATTTTTTTTTTTTTTTTTTAAATAAGAATTAATAATTTTTATTTATATATTTATTTTTATGCAAAAACCTACATATTTATGCCTCATTCTTCTTTATAAAATGAAATTAATAAAGTCCACTTATGTTTCATGCCAAAAAATCTTTTGCCCTTCCATTTGTTGTGTCTGGTACTAAAGTGTAAAACAAAATATTAAATGCCTTTGGAACAGTAAAATAGAGAAACAAATATCAACACGGCACTGCATCCTATACATAGATCAGGATTGTTACGGATTAGGAAAAAACTGCAAAACAGGGAAAAATTGGGGAATTCCAAGATTTAGGCTAAAAGTCAGAGAACTTAAAATATTTTAGGTGATCAAAGAAGATTCAGGGATTTTTTTGATCTACTATTTTCCTCCAGAATCTTGATAATTGTTATAAATGAAGAAATTTTGGGTTTAATTATTCATCCAACCTAAAATTTTTATGTAAAATGTATGTGAACTCTAAAACAGTAACATGATATGAAAAATAATTAAAAATCTGAAATTCATACAGTGTGTACTGTTTTAGCTTTTATCTAGATTAAAGTTGTCAATTGTGGAAGATTTTACTACTATATATTAGCCAATTTTTTTCTGAAAAAAGTCTGGGAAATTTTTGAAAAAAGTCAGAAAAAATCAGGGTTTTTAAATTTTTATTTATTTATTTATTTTGCAGAATTGTGTAGCAATCCTGATAGATTTATTGTATAGAAAAATTCTCAAAAAAATTCATTAAAAAAAGGGAGCAGGGTGGGGTGGAGAATAACATGCTTCAAGTAATTTCACCTACAGTATAAAAATTTTGCCCACAAGAAAGAAAATCACTGTAACAAAAACAAGGTACAACCAACTCTGTGAAATCTTCCATTGTGTAATCTGCAAATGTCTATTATCCACATTTACATTTTGTAACGAAAACAGTGAAAATTTCCATTAATAGTTAAGTTTAAAGATAATTTTTTTCTCATGAATTATCAATTTTCTAATGAATAAATATTTAAATAAAAATAACATTTAAATATTTAAATTTCCTTGAGCAACAAAATTTTATCCTTAGTATTCATTGGATACATGAAAAAAAATATTGACAAGAAACCAAAACTTGACTTACTATGTATTGCATTTAACAAAAGAAAAAACAGAACAATTAGTAAAATTTGTATTTTATGTAATTTAATTTTTTAAAAACTAAGTTAGTTATTAAATATATTATACTAATGTTCATGTTTTTCGTTTTCCAATATAATTCTAAATTTTGTACAGTTATTCTTAATTTATAATCACAAAACCTTCAGTCCGTAAGTGTGGGGATTTCACAATCGACCATATAAACAAATTATAATTAATTTAACAATATATATTTATTATAATAATATATTTTATATATTATAATAAGGCAATTGATTTTTAATTTATTCAATCATTTTCTCTAATTTATTTATGTTAAAATTCATAACTTTTATTTAATCATTTAAAAAACGCAAATGGCGATTAGGATATTATTTTCTATTGTTGCTGATTGGCACATTATTTATCCAGTTTGTTTTCTAAGTATTAATTTAATCTTTACTTCAATGTTAAACAAGTAATAAAAATCATGCATTAAGCATAGATTATGAAGCACTTTCCAGCACTTCTTGAAATCTTTAACAAAACTTATTTATCCAGGTAAATGATGTATTATTGTTCATATCCAAATATGTATTCCAATACTTTTGAAAAGCCCTGTATTTGATCTGTCGGTTAATATATAGACTATATAAGGGTAAAATTTAGTTTAGAAAGAAAACACCTAGCTGGTTGAAAATTTCCTTTCAGCAATTTATACTAATAGATGGAAACATACTTGAATACTTTTATTTAGCCCTGTAAAATACAAAGTACCTTTAATACAGGAAAGTATTTTGCTAAAGTTTAGTTTAAAAATAAATTCTCTTTAAACTACTTAAATCAAATTTCTTGAAATTAACATCCAAAGGCGACCATGTATCCAGTTCTTTGTGTGACCCTGTATATCATTTTACCTATATTCTACAAATATTTCTTAGTAAACTAAATGCAGTTCATCGTAAAAAGGCACAACATATTTTAAAACGACCTATAATAAATTTTGCTCATACTCAGTAACCTTTCTGAGATCTTTTGTGTAACCCTGTATATCTAAATGGTGTAACAATTAGCATTTATATAAACCATATAATATGCATACATCTAGTGAAACTTAAAAGCGTATATCATAATGAAAATGCATTTCATCCATCTAACAGACATCTTCCATAATGTACTTGACTTAGGATAGAATATACTATTTCTAATCTTTTGTGTGTCCCTGTAAATGCTGTGCACTAGTATTATGCATGAAATAACTAATATTAATCCTCAGCATTGATTATATATGAAATCGTTTACCATATTTAAAATATGTCGCAACCCCCCCCCTTTATTATTTTGTATTGGAATTCTTTTGTATGATGACCCTGTAAATGAATAATAACTATTCTTTTCGCTACATACTTTACAAAATGCATATTTTAGTGCACTTTGTTGATGCATATAAATTTGAAGATGTTTGACAGGATGTAACATCTTTGAAACAATTTTTCCCCATAGGTCGTAATGTAATGGAAAACTTTTGACTGTCCCTGTAAATAAACTTATCATAGTAGAACCTTCATTTTCAATAGGGTTCGTGCTCGTTCTAAAAATTTTCAACTTTGTTGGAAAGTGCTAAAAATGTTCATTTTTATTTTTTAAAGTTATAATTTTAAGTCTGTCCTTATAATTATTTTAATGTTATTATTATTTTTTTTTCAATCTTATTCAATTTTTTTAACAATGTTAATCTCAAATCCTTCTTAAATGCTTTATTAAAAATTAATTAATTAAAAAAAAATTTCAGGTTACTAAAGAAAAATCTACCATTGAAGAACTACTTGAAAAAGAAAGCTATGATCCTTTGTTGATAAAGGTATTCTCAGTATTTTCAATTTATAATATATTCCTGTTTCACTTCTTCACAGAATTTTAGCTTTTCAGCATTGTTAAAAAATTAATAAAGATAAGTAATTTTTAAAAGTCAGTATTATTTTATTGAATCAAAACTTGAGATTTAAGGATGCTTAATTTTTTAGAATTTTTACAAAAAGCCCATCTTTTGTCTTATATCTTTATTATTGGATTAAGAGTTTTTGATCGATATGTAGTCTGTATTTCAGATCCATAAAAATTTGAGGTTTAAGGTCTTAAACAATTCAAAATATCATTCAATTTCATGTTACATTAATGTTTGCACATTTTTACACAAAGTTGAATATGTAATATATGAAAGCAATAATTGTTGCCCACTTACCCCCCCCCCCCCCCCCTCCTCTCTTCAAAGAAAAATAAATAAATAAATAAATAGGCTAATTTAATGTTAAGCATTAAATTTGAGTTGAAAAAATGTTTAAAAAAAAAAAAAATGGAGAAATTAATTTAAATTTTATATTTAAACTTGATTTAGTTTATCATTTTTCATCTATATAGTAATATGTTTTATTACTTACCCATCATACGTAGTATAGGGTAAGTCTTGCAATTGTTTTGAAAATCGGAAAAAAAATTTTGACGGATTTACACGTTTTAGATAGTGGAGATTCCGAAAAACATATTTTTAGAAAAAGAAATTTGCCGTCCGTCTGTCTGTCTGTCTGTAAACGCTCTATCTCCCGAACGAATTGAGATAGAGACTTGAAATTTTGTATGTAGTTAGTATGTAAGAATGATACGAACCCTATTTAATATCAGCAACCTCGATTATACGGAACTATTTTTTTCGGACTCTGGAAAAATTCGTCCTGATGAAAGGTATAAAAAAATTTTCGAATTTTTTTGTTCTAAGGAATGGACGTAAAAGGCAATAAAATAACACACATTTTGCATATAGAACGAAGTCAATCGGATTATTAGTTGCCGAGATATTTGTAATCCTGTTTTCCACATTCTTCGATTTTTCATGACCCTGTATTTCTTTCAAATTTCAATTCAGAGGTATATTTTAATTGTAAATGAGACGCATAATCCGATGCAGTTAATTTTAGTTAATAGAGTTATTATTTTTGGAGTTATAAGGATGTTTCTTTTACGCAGTTCGGTACTACTTGAGTAGTTTGGCGTTTTATATAATTTGTCGATATCGGTAATCAGCAGTTCTTTAATAGAGCATTACTATGTATATTAACAATATTTAAATTTTGTTTATGAATTGCAATGCATTGTATAAATAGTTTTCACATGTTTTATTTTCATATACATATCCATGATGGGTAAGTATTACGGTGGCCCCCAATGACTAGTTTTTATTATTTTTTTCCCCTCAAAAGACAGAATACAAAATGTATATTTACATACATAAAAAGGATACAATAAAGCACTTCATAAATCACATGTTAGTGTAAAATTAAAAAAAAAAAAAAAAAAGTGCATATTAGATGTAAATTTTATTTGAATTGATATTAATATATTAAGTCATATGTGGATGTAAATAAAAATACTTAATAAAAGAAAATTTCAAAATATCATCTCTATAAGAAAACTTTGTAATTTTAAAATGTCCAAACACTTTATCTCATAATTCTTCACCTTATCAACAAAATTTAGAATAAGCTAAAATAAAAATAATCCAATTCTTAGTTTTGAAGATATTTCTTAATTTTGTTCCTGTACTCAAATTTAAAAATTATACTAGCCTTGAAAAATAAAATAAAATAAAATAAAAAATCATGATAAAAAATGAACTTTAAATTTAAATCAGATTTTTAAGATTTTTTCCCCCTGTGTTAAAATTATTTGCATTAAATTGTTTTGGAAACTTCCAAAATAATTAAACCTCTAATTGCCAATATAATCTTTGTTTTTAGGTTTGCTTTAACTATAGTTATTAGTTAGTAATTACAGTAATCTATACTAATAAAAGAACAAAACGCTCTGTCTCTGTGTGTATGTGTGTCTGCGATGGCTAGAGAAATTTGCGGCACGTACGAGGCTCAAAATTTTTTTTATAGTATCCCAATATCTCTCCTGATGTACCTGATATTCAGAATTGCAAAATTATATTTATTAACTGAGTAATTAATTAAATTAAAAAAATCACTCTCATAAAAAATCGACTTTTTTCTGCCTTTTTTCCCCTTCATTTGTGTAGAGTTGGTTGATTGCATAAAATTTTCGCAAAAATAATTAAAAAAGCTGGGACAGAATTAAAGAAACAAGTTTAAGATTTTAACATTTCCAAAGTGAGTGTTTTTTTTTTTTTTTTTTTTTCAAAAGATCTTTAAAATTCATAGACTGGCAAACTGTCGGTTTAACTGAGGATTTTTTATCTCAGTTGTTATACGCCATGGAGGAAAAAGGTAGGTGAAAGTGTTTAAACTGCAAAAAAGGTTTGCAATATGGGACCATTTATCACTCAAATTTTAATGTCCCAAACAAAAGCATGTGGAAGGGATTTTGTATTAATAAGACGATATGAAAGAAATGAATTATAGCTGAAACATACTTTACAAAGAAATAGTAATTTTTTAAAATGATCTTTTTTTTCTATTATATTATTCATTAAAATAAATGTTTGCTTTTAAAATAATTGAAATTTAAAAATTAGAAATAATTAAATGTCAAAATAAAATTAAATAAAATATTGAAAACATTTGATTTGAAATAAAAATTGTTTTACTAAAAGTTTTCTTTTTTTCACAACTTTTTAATACTTTATAATGTAAATAAACTAAAACACTTTGTAAAATCACCTTAAAATGAAAATGGTGATTATATGGTGATTTCACAAATTTCATCACATCATTTTATGGTGATTTTACAAAGTGCTTTAGTTTATTTATCAATTATCGCCAGTTATTATGGTGTTTTTTCATTACTTTATAATGTAGATGAAAAATGTTTATGACTTTACAACATATCAATAATTGCATGTGAATGTATGAAATATACTGATGAAAACATTCTTTTAAAATCATGCATGAAAACTTAATTAACAAATATCTATATTATAAAGGCCAAACGTATCTGTGCATAACGCATACGTCATTTTGTGAATGGCAACACTTTGAAATTTGAAATGAAATTTTGGTTTTGCAATTTTTGCTTCTACAAATATTTAAACTTCTGAACATAACACATTTTTCATTTTTACACCGTCGTATAAGAAAAAAAAAAAAATTGCACTTTTAAATGCAATTTGTTTGAAAACTGTATCTTAATTTATTTTTATACTAATTTTTTTGTTGTTTTTAATACCTCTTTTATAATTATGGCAACAGGCACACTCCATTTTTATTAAAAACCAAAGAAAAAAGAGGAAAAAAATGATTACTGTATCTTTATGTTGCCACTTCCTCATTAAAAAGGAATAAAATTGAAATTTAAATATTGTCTGTTATAAAACCCTGTGAATTTGGATTTTATTTACAAAATTTCATTTATATTAAAAAAAAAAAAAAAAAGAATATCAACAGTTTAATATCTGTTTCATCTAATAACATTGAGACTTCAAGTTTTGAATCAAAATAATAAAAATAAAGTACCTTTTTTTTTTTTTTTTTTTTTGGAAAAGTTAAATACAGATACGAAATGTGCATTTGAAAATTTTGATATGGTGAAAATGACGCTGGGTTTAAATTTCACAGAATGAGTCGAGGTTGAATAAATTTTGCTTTATTTTTCATTTTGGAATGCTAGCATAAAAACCTTAATTGATAACTTTATCATAATAACAGATCTTTATTATTTTTTACTGCTTTCATGTATGATTAAAGTTTAATTTTAACAATTTCAACAATTGAGTTTTATAAAAATAGTATTTTGTTAACTTTATGTTAAATGCGATTTGTTTAAGAGTTAGACTTACCAATATACGATGCATTTTTACTGTATTCAATTTTGTATTTTTGCTATAAATCAGTGAAACAGTTCCTTTTTAAGCATTTTCTTTTGTCAAAATTTAATGGGTTCTACCTCGTTAATCTAAAATCTGGATTTCACAGTGCAGACGATTTTAAGACATTAACGGAAGAATGTTAACTTTTCAAGCAAAATCTTAAATGATGCTTCTATATTGATATTTCAAAGACATGTGATAAAAATAATTAAATAATTCTTGCCTATGATTGATCTATTTGTATCTTTTATGCATTCCAATCATGTATTACAGCCAATAATGGCACAAATCGTCATTTTTTTAAACGAAATTTTAGTCATCTGTTCAATAACAGTTTAAGCAGTAAAAAGCAAAAACAAAGAAATACGGGTTTAAACCATTTTGAATTGATCGGCATGTCAAAACACATGGTTTTGTTGGTGCTTAATTGGACTTAATGTAGCAGATTTTAAGATTACATTTTTGGCATCACCCCAAGACATTAAATTTCTATTCTATTTCTCTTTATCCTATGGTTGTATGCAGATTTTTGGCATTTCGAACATTAGAATGTATGAGCCATTAGCTGTGTTGCAGTAAAAAAAAAATATATATATGTACACATATATATACACTTTATGAGTTTTTTTTTAAAATTATTGATTAAATTTAAATTTATTCTATTCAATTTAAAATTTTACTATGGCTTTAATTTGTTTTTAAAACGAAAATAAAATGTCTGTTTGGCTTACAGTTTTTCGAATCTGCAAATGATTCATACTCCACAATAAATTATCAAATAGCAAAGTAAATTATTTATCAGAAATAGACATAAAAAGAATAGTAGCAAAACTAGTTATAACCTTAATGTTTAAACTAATTAAAACATAACCCAATTTCAACCAAAAAAAAAAAAAAAAAAAAAAAAAAACAGTCCACATTTTAATCTGTGATAGACAAATTTTCAGTTAATATAAATCCGATCCAAACCCAAACCTAAAAATTCTATTTGAAAAAAAACTATGGATTTGATAACTGACCAAAACCAAATCTGAATCCCGCAAAAATGCTCAAGTGAAGCATAACCAGATCTGAACAAGGAAAAATAATTTTCGTGGGCATGAAACCTGACCCAAACCTAAAATTTCTCTTAAAAAAAAAAAAAAAAAATAAAAAAAAAAAAAAAAATAAAAAAAAATGACTTGATCGGAATCTGAAACCGATAAAAATATTCCAGAAAACTATAACCTGATCCCAGCAAGACAAAATAATTTCCGTGGTCGTAAACCCGACTCGAACCTAAAAAATTCCATTTGCAAAATCCTGAAATTTGACCCAAACCACATCTGAATCCTACGAAAATATTCGAAAGAACCATAATCAGATTCGAGTAAGATAAAATAATTTCCGTGGATATGAACGAGATCCAAACCTAAAAATTCTATTTAAAAAAATATCTGAAATTTGAATCTAACCAAATCTGAACCTGACAAAAATATTCCAAAGAACCGAAACCAGATCCAAATAAGACAAAAAATTTCCATGCACATGAACCGAATCTGAACCTAAAAAATTTCTTTGAAAAAAATCTCGAAATCTGAACTGAACCAAATATGAACTTGACAAAAATATTCCAGTGAAGCATGTTCTTATTCGAACAAGGCAAAATAATTTCTGTGGACACGCAAGAAATCCCGAACCCAAAAATTCCATTTGAAGAAAAAACCGAAATCTGAATTGAACCAAACCTGAACTTGACAAAAATATTCCAGTGAAGCATGTCGTTATTCAAATAAGACCGAATAATTTCCGTGGACACGCAGGAAGATCTGAACCCAAAAATTCCATTTCAAGAAAAAGCCGAAATCTGAATTGAACCAAATTTGATCCAGACAAAAATATTCCAAAGAACCATAACTGGATCCGAGCAAGGCAAGATAATTTCCATGGACATGAATCCGACCCGAATATTAAAATCCAATTTCAAAAAATGCCTAAAATCTGAATCAAACCAAATCTGAGCCCGACGAAAATATTGTATTGAATCATAACCAGATCTGAACAAGACAAGATAATTTCCATAGACATGACCTCAATATATGGTTACATAACATTTAGGTTGAAATTAGGTTGCAATTACATCACGGTAAGTCTTTGATTATATTTAATTTCCCTTTAGGTTACAGTTGAGTTAGGTTACAGTTAAATTAAAGTTAGGTAAGGTTAAATTGCATTTATGTTATGGTTAGATTAAGGATAGGTTGCAATAAAGTGACGGCTAAGTTACATTTATATTATGTTTAAGTTACAGTAGGGTACTGTTAAGTCGCAGTTAGGTTACATACAGGTTATGGTTACCGTACAAAAGTTTACGGTTAGGAATTTGTCCACAGATAGAACATTATGCATGCTTTTATTAAAAATATACACTTATTTTTGTTAAATGGCTGTGAAATTATAATATTATATACTAACCTTTTAGCATCAAGTATAGATTTCATTCACGGTATAGTCGGATTTAAGAGTGATATAATTAGTTTGAAATTCAAAATATTTAACTTGGAATTTCTATGAGAAAAAAATAATTAGTTACATGACTTAACAGTGATTTTTATGGATAAATGTCAACACTTTAACGCGAAAATCATGCCATCATTGGATACAAATTCCCTACCGCGATTCCCATTGCTCATTTTGAGTATTTTTAGAGCTTAATATTAGTTGCTTTTTAAACCAATTTTTCACATAGTCAGCGGCCATGTATTTCAGACAATGCATTTCTTCATATTTTGAGTTAATGATAAAACCATACAAATTTCATTTTTTTAAAAAATTGTTAATAAGGACCCGGACAACGCCATGTGGGTCAGCTAGTTACTTATAATTTAAAAACATTCAAAAATAAGTTTTATTCATATTCGACATGGGATTTTTTAATTTTGTTATTTTTATGTTTTTAAAAAATTCTGTATTTCAGGGATAGATTGGGATGGGGAGGGGGCAAGTTTCAGAGGGACCGGAAATCCAGAAAGCTCTTGGTCCCAAGGATTCAGGATAATATGTCCTCTATTCTACTTATATTTTATGTTTTAGGTATTAACTTTATATATAAAGTTAGATTATCTTACATTATTCAAAAATTAAAATTTTTAGATTATTTTTATAGTAATTTCTCACTTTAATCCTTAAGTTTGATATACAAATTGAAATTAAATAATTATTGAAAATAAAATTAATTATTTTTTATGATATAATAATGGTAATGAAGTCATTAATAAAGGATATGTTAATAATAAACTTTTTCAAAACAATTTTTCAGGCTTTAGATATTTTAGCTGAGGACATTTCATATTGGCAGTCTATTTTATTAAAAGAAAGATATGAACAACTCAAGAAAGATGAAATCAGCATTAATTTTGTAAGTTTTTGTGTTCTTATTTTGTATTATTTTAGCAAGCTATTCATACATTTTATGTTGCAATAATTTAACTTTATACTGCAAATGATATAAAAATACCTTTTATAAGAAATTTCCACTAAGGCTTGTGACTTCTAAACATAACCTCTAAAAACATGTATCTCTGTTATTGACTTAATTTTACTGTCATTTTTTATCAATATTTCAATATATTAAGAAAAAAAAAGAGAATTGTTACTGATAATCTGGTGTTATATTCTTGGGCATAAAATGGTACTTTGAATAAAGAATCTTTTTATTTCAAATCTTTTTCTGTAACAAAACAAAACTTGTAACAAAAAATATTTCTTACATTTCCAGAGTTAATCAATATATTTTCCCTGTACAAATCTGTTAACATCTCTCCAAAATAGCCCTTTTAGGGCTGTCAACAGCCACGCATTAAATACAAAAACCTAGAATTTTTTTTTTTTTTTTTACTTAACACTTTGCATTACTCGTATGATCGCAAAACCCTTAATATCAAGACTCATTTCAGTCTTTGAAAACTTATTAAGTTTTTAAAAAGTTAAAAAAAGTAGGTATAGTTATTTTTTTTTCATCAGTCAAGTATATAAAATGAAAGAAGTTTTTACCTTAGTAAAATTTTTCCACTTTAATTTTGTTTCATATAATATCTTTATTCTTTACTTTACTTATGGGATCTACATTTTTTTTTTTTTTTAAAGATAATAATTTTGCAATTTTATGGTTATTTGATCTTCTTTGTTTTTTGTCTTCTTGCGGCGGAAATTATTCTGCCTTGTTCGAATAAGAACATGCTTCACTGGAATATTTTTGTCAAGTTCAGATTTCGAAATTTTTCAAAAAAAAAAATTTTTAGGTTCAGATTTGGTTCATGTCCATGGAAATTTGTTGTCTTATTTGGATCCGGTTACTATTCTTTGGAATTTTTTTTTGCCAGGTTCAGATTTGGTTCGATTCAAATTTCAGGTATTTTTTCAAATAGAAGTTTAAGGTTCGTATCGGGTATCGGTATCGTATTCGGGGTCAGCGGAAATTATTTGGTAATTTCCGCTGATTGGTTTAATTTATCCATGCCTACTGTATTGTAAAAAATAATTTTAATATAAATTGTTTATTAATTCTTTTCTGAGCCTATAAAGGTCCCTTACACAATAACTATGCATGTATTCTTTATGACTATATTAAGAGCCTAAATTAGTCAGCATATGACATTGTAAGCTATGTAAACCAATGGAGAGCTTTGCAAATTTGTTACTTGCATTTGCCAGATTTGCATATTTTTAGTCTTTGTCATCTTTTCGTTTTATAGATTTGATTGATGAAACTGGAGAAAAAAATTAATTACATCTACTTTTTTTTAAACTTTATTTTTAAATTTAAGAAGTTTTTAAAGATCAAAATATTTGCTTATTTTAAATTTTTTTTCCCACATGATAACTGGGATTAAAGTTTTATGTTGTATCTTTATAATTTTTAAAATTATTTTCCTTGTAGTTATGTTCTGAAAATACTTACAATTTCAGAAAAAAATTGGTTGGTTCATTCCAACAATATGTATCCTTAGAATGAGACTGCAACCAAAATAATAACAATAGTAGTAATAGTATTAATGTCAGTAAAATGGTTTTAATTAAGCCCGCCATTAACTATATCATAAAATGTATATTCCAGACAGCTATCAAATGTATATTGAAATACAATTGTTTGCTTAAAAAATGTCCATTTCAATAACAGCACATTAAAAATATTAAAATTATTCTATTACACTATATTTTGAATGTGTTTTTATTGAAATGGATTTTATTTAAATAAGTATTTGTATTTTAATATGCTTCGGTAGTTGATTGGTATTTGTGTGTTATGATATAGTTGTATTAATAACTAGCAGCCTCCGCCCGCTACGCTGGTCAGTTTCTCTAAAATAATCTTGAATCAAACGAAATATATTTAAATAAACAATCTTAATATCGAATCAAATACCCACAATTTTTGTCTGATTTATGTAATCTTACATTGGTCAGTTCAAAGTTCATTTTGGCGACAAAATACCTCTAAAATGACTAAATAACTGACAAATTACAAAAGTACTAAAGTGATTAAAATTTTTTTAGTAGGTTTTTTATCTTGAATTCCACTTGAATTGCTTCTACCTGAATTTGCTTCTGAGATATGGTGAAACATGTTATTATTTTAGACCATTCGATGAACTTCCTAAAGGAGAGATTTATATATATATATATATATATATATAGATAAGGATTCAAAATTTCAGGTATTTGCGCCGAAGACATCGCCAAATTAGGAAAATGTGAAGTATCTCAGCAAGTACTGGATTTAAAAGAATTTGCTTAGTACCATTCAATTAAGCATAAAAAATGCACTAAAATATACACTAAACAAACAAATAATTAGTAAAATATTAAGAAAAATATTAATAAAAAGACGAAATGAAAATCCTTTAATGACATTTTAAACACGTGAATCGTATTTAATGTCATTGAATGCGACATTCACGATCATACATTATTAGCATCTAATCTGATAGTTTGGCGATAATTTTTTGGTCGATGGGATAACCTAGTAGTACCATTTTTTTTTATTAGAATGAATGATAAATTAATTGCAAGTATTTTTTCATGATAATGATTTTTCCTTCACATTCAAAATATTTCTTTTTTAGGTACTTCTAGGTTATCCCGTCGACCAAAAAATTATTGCCAAACTATAAGATTAAATGCCAATAATGGATGATTGTGAATGTCACATTCAATGACATTAAATGCGATTCGCGTGTTTAAAATGTCATTAAGTGATTTTTATTTCGACTTTTTATTAATATTTTTATTAATATTCTACTAATTATTTGTTTTTTCGTATTTAAAATAAAAATTATGTCAACATGTATAGTTTGGCTATTAGTTTGGCGATTTGTATAATTTGGCGAAATTGGTCGACGGGATAACCTAGAAGTACCCTTTTTTAGTGGTGGTAAAATAACTGTAGATGAAAAAGATATAATAGTAAGGTTAAAACACAGATTTAATGACTGCTTGGCATATGACTTGGCGGAGACTCGATAAGTACGCAAATTCTATGAACCTAAATATCCAGATAGAGTGTAAACAAACAATTGGTACCATTTGATTATTCCGTCGATCAATTTCGCCAAATTATACAAATGGATATAATTTTTATTTTAAATAACCAAAGAATTAATAAATTACTAAAATATTAATAGAAATTGAGATAAAACATCGAATTGAAATTAGTTGACGACGTAACAATTATGTAAAACATATTTAATGTAAAAAAAATGTGACATTTACGATCATCCATTATTGACATTTAACCTTATACTTTGGCGACAGTTTTTTGGTCGATGGGAGATCAAGTATTGCCAAATAATGTAATATTGCCAAATAATGTAAACAAATTATATAAACAATGATATTGCCAGTAATATTTAGATGCAGATATCATCTACGGATCACGTTGGCACGATTACAACAAAATTGCGATTTTATGCCTCACGTGGTAATCCAGTAATGTAATAGTCGTTTATTTATCAGTAAACTATTTCATTATTTTTCTTTTCTATTTTAAAATTATACAGATTGTTTTGTTCCATAATTACTAATTGAATTAATTAATTTATTATTATTATTATTCCAGATTACATTTTTTTGGCAACGGGAAGAAAAATGTTTTTTTTTTATCGGAAAAATTTTAATTGATTCTGTATGGAAAATAATGAAATTTTGAATTATTAAGAAAAATATTTGAATAAATCAATTAAAAACTAGCCTATGTTCACCGGAAATAGTGTAGCTTTCCAACGGTGAAAGAATTTTTCAAACCCGTCGAGTAGTTTCGGAGCCTATTCAATTCAAACAAACAAACAAATCTTTCCTCTTTATAATATTAGTATACATAATAATAATGATAAATTAAAAGTACTATGATGCAATGTTAGACATTGACCTCAGACATCCTATGCAAGAAGAGTAATTTAAAACTATTGAAATGCAAATGAAAAAAAAAAAAAAAAAAAAAAAAACATGCAAAGTGTGACTTTATTGTTTAATATTAGCTTGCAAATGATTGTATGACTAGTGTAGGCTCTTAATTTAAATTATATTTAATCTATTTGATTAATAATAATTTTATATGCAAAAAATGTATTGAGTTTTGTTTAAGAAAATGATTTTAAACATAGAAAAAAATAATTAAAAGTTTTCTAGTGCATTGTTTCATCACTATTACTTCAAAAATATCTCATTCATAGTGTTGGTGGACTACTTAAAACCTTGATTTCTCATTTTCAATTAAGCATTTTGTGAACATTTGTTTTTTAACCAGAAATGTTCATTTATTTGAACATGATTCATTTTTCATTGTTCAGTATACATAAAAATTGTATTTTAAATTTTATTATGATATGAAGCATATGTTGCTACAATTTTGCTTTTCCCTTTTCTGTTGTTGTTGTTTTTAAAAATAATGCGAGTGGCTGTCATAGATATTTAAGTTTGGTATGTTTTAGATCAGTGTGTTGCCCATCAACAAACAGTGGTTCTCATCACCTCTATTGCCTTATTAATCATCATTTCTATCCACATTCACCAAATCATTTATCCATTATTTTTATCATTTATTTTTTTCAGTTTCATTATAATCGTATTATATTTCAGTAACATTTTGTAATATAACTAAAAATTAACTATTTATGTAGGTTTCAATTCATAATTAGTTTGTTCAAATGTTGTGATAATTTTTTAAATTCCTTATAAAATCTTTCTCTTTCTAAGCACTATCATTTTATTTAACCTACATTCTCAAAATAATGTTTCAATACGATTCCAATTTTCTTTAACAATATTTTCCCCATCAGGTGATATCAGTGCAGTTCATGATTGTCTCATTCGGTGGACATTGTATTTTATTGCTTTTCTGAAACAATTTTCAAATTATTCCTGAATTATGATCAGTCTAAATATATTATAAGAAGAGTGTTTAATAAATGACTAGCTTTTATCCCAAGTAAAACTGACTTTGTTTATTCAGTTATATGTAATTCAAAGACTGACACCATTAACTTTTTATAATATTGTATTAAAATAATTAACTATATGCAAAATATATTTACAAAACAGGACCTTTCACATTTCAAAACATCATCAAAAGCTTTAGATCATCATCTTAAGCATTTCTTTAATCATAAACACAATTCTTTTTCCCACATTTCACCTCTTTTTTTTTTTCCAAAAATTCTTTTTATCTAACTCCCATTATTGACTATTAAGTCTGTAGCTAAAAATTCTCTTTTGCTTGCATTCTCTCTGTATATAGTCATGTAATCTTGTTGGAGTGCTGTTATCGGTATAAGTAGTGATGTTTTGGACACCAGGTTGTGTTTGGCTAAATGCACTCTCACAATTAGTTAAGTTTTCAGTTATTTTAAGTTGATTACAGAAACGTTTTTCTATTCGGCTTATTACATCCCAGATTCTCTTTTGGTTTATTACACCCAGCTAAACTTTCATTATTTTAATTATGCTTAGTTTGACTCATATAATTACTTAAAATTATATGCTGCTTAAGAGTTTAGCACCTATAGGTTTAAAGTTATGTGCATGGCTGGAAAATGGGCTATTTAGCTGATAAAAAAGATTTTGGTAGCTAATCTTGTGATCAAGAAAACATTTGTGCTATTTTCTTTATTTATCTGTGTAACTCCCATTTTATGCAGATGGGAAATTTTAATAGGAACATGACAAAGTTCCCTTTCATTTTTTGTGAAAAAGTCAACATCATGCTTTTTTGTAATTTTATTTTGACCCTTGTTAATTCCACAGTCAATTTTCAAAACCAATAATGAAGGCATAATTAAAGGATTTTTTAAATTACAAAATTAATCTTCTTTATATAGCTTTAATCACAACTCTTTTAACAGTAGAAAATAAAAGGAATATGCTTTCAAGATGAAACACTGAGTCAGTCTTCTGAGGAAAAAAGGTATGTTTGTATTCCATTTTTCATTGAAGAAAGACATCATCTAGCAAGTTTTGTGAAAAATTGAAGTGAATGACTTAGATTATTGCAAATAAAATAACTAAATTTATGAAAATATGTTCATGATAAATTTATGAAAATATTAATAATATAAATCAAAAAATATATAATGAATTAATTTCAACCTTAATAATATTAAATGCCATATTGACATCTTTTATTACCACAGCATGAATAAAAATTTGCATCTTGCATTTACACCCATTTCTCTATAGCCTGTGATTGGAAAATACATTCTTCTATGTCACATCTTTTCTGTTTCTATGAAATTCTCATTTGAAAGGAAACTATATTATATCATAGTCTCATGCAACATATGAGACTCTAAACATCCAGAAATTGATGTCCACTGCATAAATTTTTACTGATGAAAACTGATATGAACTGTCCTGTGCAGCTGTTGCATTGTAAGCCAAAAGTGTGATTTATTGCTTGGAAATTTGTTGTAGTTTGGTATAAGTATGTATTGTAAAAATCCACTTAAAGTCTGGTTGGAGTCCTTTATAATTAACTGGTGTTTTTAATTATGTAGATCCATGCAAACAAAAATTGTTCTTTAATTAAGTTTTGATAATCTTAATATATGTTAATAATTTGCTGATCGTTTTGATCCCAGACCTGTTAATATTGTCAGTTTGATGATATTGTTACCCAAATAAAATTTATAAAGAAGAAAAACGGTGGTTGGAAAGCTATTTACTTCCACAAATCTACTATTTTTGAAATTAATTTATTATTAAGTGTTCAGTTATTTAGTTACAGTAGAGCCGTACCGAGTACTCAGTAAATACTCTGTACTCGACGTACTCGGCCAATTTGCTGAGTACTCGGTACTCGGCCAATACCGAGTAGTTGTAAGGATTTCATTTTTTAAGCATATGAATTTATAACTAATCTGTAAAAAGTTACTCGAATATCAATTTCAATGTATAATATATGTATTAATTCATAAAAACTATTTACTCTGAATTTAACAATATATCTGCAAAATATAGAAAAAGTTAAAAACAAAAATCCTCATAAAATTACACATTTATACAAATAAAAATACTTTTTTGATACATAGGAAAACAAAAAAGACTATTATTTTGGATAAAGAAACTGAAAATACAATAAATGAATAAAAAATTAATAATTAAATTTATTATATTTCAAATTACGGTGCAAAAACACCAAACGTTCAACATTATCTGTAGACAGAGCATTTCTTTTACTACTATGAATTTGGCCTACCTCTGAAAATATACATTCAAAATAAACAGTTGTTGAAGGTGCACATAAGAGTGTTTTGAAGAAAGCCTGTATCTCTTTTTGTACCAAATCTTCATGCAGAGATTTTAAACTAGTACTAGTGTCGCAATCTTTTTGCTCATTCACAATTTTCTCCAAACATTGCCAGAAAAGAGATTAACTTTTTGCTGGCATTTTCTCTTTTGGTTCGTTTACATTAGCATTCTCATGATGTATTTTTTGTTTCTTTGGCAGATTTTCAAGTTCTAGATCAGCTACACTCATCAATTCTAGAGCTTGCTTTTTAAGGCATTCTTAATTCACACATTTATAATTTTCATTGAAAAAGATTATTTTTTTACCGAGATATTAAAAAAATAATAAATTTAAAATAACATAATTTAATCTGTACGCATGAAAAATGAAAAGAAACTACAAAGGCAATACATTTTTTTTTTTTAAATCAAAAGAAAATAAGGTACAGACTGTTACAAAATAAATATGAAATGTTTTGCATTATCAAATGAATTGTTACAGTAACCAATAAACATTTTTATTTTTGATAGACAGATTTCAATGGTCAAAATAAACTGGAGTGTTAAAGAATGTTTTAATTTTATATTGGTTAATAATTCTACTTGTTATGTGTCAATTCTTCTTTTTTATTAGTTTTGAACTGTCAAAAATTGCCTTTAAAATTTAATGAGTTAATTTATTTTTATTATATATCTATATTATTATATGTACACACAGGTATAGATATATGTACACAGGTATATTTATATATATGTACACCTAAGCTCACATTATGCGCACATCAGTGTTTTATTTTCTTATTAGACAACTACTTGGTACTCGGCCAAGTAGTCAGTGGCCGAGTACTCGGTACTCAGCTACTTGGCCAAAGTACTACTCGGTACACCACTAATTATTTATTCTTACTAATAAATATTTTAATTATTATTCTATGGTAAAAACTTTTAACTATTTTGACATTGTCTAAATTTTTAAACAATATATATATCATTATGTAATTGCTTTTCTGTTGCATTTTCAATAACTTTTTGTCTATCAATGAATAGTAAATTATTATTAAAAATATTTTACACATATACACACATATAATATATATATTTGTTTTCCCAGAATCATGAAAATTTAAACCACATAAGAGACTTTTGTTTTTCTGTTTTCAATGCTTGGAATCAAGAAATGAAATTCCTGAATGACAAAATTGAATCATTGACTGCTTTGGAGCGTTCTGAAAGAGGGAAAATCAAACAGGAAGTAGGATTTTTCTCAGTATTTTAAAAATGTCTGTAATAAGAGTTGGATTTTTAAACATTTTTTTAAAAGTCTATTTATTATATCAGTTATGTGAATTAGGTTTTTTGGAATTAGGTTTATTTATTTATTTAATTTTGAAGATAAATATTAGTAAAAACAAGAAGGCAATTTTCTTATAAAAAAGCTCAAATGAAAATGTTCACATAGAGCTATAGTTTTATTCATGAAGATTCATCTTAAGAATTTTTGCAATATTATTTTTGTTTTATTAGATAAAATGAGGTGGTGATGGAAGAGAAAGGAAATCTGAACCATTATTTAAAAATACTAAAAATTTAATATTTCTATTTATTGTGCAGTTTTTAGAATAGAAAGAAAATATTTCATAAATATGTTTCTATTCTAAAGATACAATATTAACCTAAATAGCTGATAGCAAAATCTAAATGTCTGCACTAGATTTATGTAGCTAAGTTCAGACACTTAAGCAATCACATAAATATTTTTAAGTTTACACTTTTGATTATTTCTGTTGACGTTACAAAAAACTAGTTTTAAATGGTTGATACAAAGTATATAGAATGCAGATGAAGCCATCTATTAGAAAGTAAAAGAGCCTAAAAGTCAGCTAACATCTCAAAATAACTCTATGTACTCTGCATTTCAATCACAAGCTTAAATTAATTCAAGCGCAGTTGAAACAAATGTCACTTGTAAGTTTTGAATTATACATTTAAAGCGATTTAAAAAAAAATATTTAACCAATTTAAAGTAATATTGCTGAAAGGGGACATTTTATCCCCATTTCCTTATAAGAACAAAAGGGACAACTGCTTTAAAGGAATGTCTACTGGGCTATTTATTAGGGATGCACTAACTGTTCGATATTTGGCTTATTTAGCCATGCTACCAAATATTTGATTTGGTCAAATGTTAAACTATTCTGATAGTACGAAGAATATCAAATTATTCAGCCTTCCAAATATTTGGGTTGGCCGAGTATCAAAATGTTTAAACAAATCAAATATTTTAAGAAACTTTTCAAAAATATTTTTAAATTTTATACAATTATTTGTTTTAACTGTCAATTTATATACGTATTCAGGATAATTAGTAAATAATTATATTTAAATAAAAGAGAATGTTTTTACGTATACATATATATATATATATATATATATGTATATACAGTCGACTCTCGTTAATTCAAAATCGAATAATTCGAATCTTTGCTTAATTCAAACTAAACATGAAGTCTCGAAATTTTCAATAGCAGAATAACGTTAAAATTTTTCATTAATTCGAACTCATTTTCTCTTGACTTTGTTTAATTCAAACTCATGAGAATTCCGATTTTTTTTTTTTTTTTTTTTTTTTTTTTTTTTTTCTCGTGGATTTCAGATTCTTTGAATAACTTTCTTTCTTTGATTTTTGTGAAAATTGTTCCTAAAGAGTATACATGTAATCCCATGCATTTGATATCCACTTTCTTAGCACCCTGTCTGTCCATCATTGACACTTCAAATTTTTCTTCCATTGTGCTTGTTTTTAATTTTTTAATTAGTTTATGTATTTATACATTCTAATTAAATATTAAGTCATATTCTAATGATAACAGATGAAATAAATTTAAAAAACACTATAGCATTAATTCCTTTGTTATAGTACCATATTGAGCATGTTTTCATTTCATATTTTCCATAATTCAAACTTTGGATAATTCGAACCTTTCTTGTGGTCCCGGCGAGTTCGAATTAACGAGAGCCGACTGTATATATATATACACATATTTTGTTTGAAAAGTGTCACTTGAGAAAATCAACCATTGATATTGACCTACATAGGAATTAATGATGTACTGGTAAATAATTTGTTTCTAGATTTTTCACAAAAAAGGATGTTTCTAAACAAAATGTAGAACTTTCAGAAATAATAATAAACATCAAGGTAGACAAATTTTACACAGGAAACCAGGATCACAATTTATTTATTTAGTTAAAACCACAGTACATTTTTATCTTACTCATGTACTGGTTAAACAGCGTACTGGTCATACAGGTCAAATTTTGATTTTTGTTTGTTAATTTAACAACAGTGAAGATAAGCTAACAATGTAACAATATTTAAAATAGATTTACTTTGATTTCTATGAAATACGATATCATGATCAGAAGTGCTTGAGATCATCCACATTCATACTTAAACTAAACAACTCTGAGCTAGACATTTATTTATTTAGAATACAATTGACAGTTCTTATAATGTGTCATTGGACATAACTCAATAATTTTTAACGATACCATCACATTTTATACAAGCAAACTTAATATAATAAAAATCTTGCTAAAATATCTTCATTATTGATAAAGTTGTAAACGATAATTCAGTTTTGATTGCATATTCCAGACATCTTTAGTGCATTTAAAAACTTTTTTACTAAATCAAAAATAAAGATAAATTAAAGGAGTATAAAAGTTATTTTTGCTGAATTGTCATCATTTGAATAGATTGTTTATTTATTTATTTCTTGCTTTAATCTTTTTTAAAAAAATAAGCAATGTATGACTATAGTTTTTTTCTTCTAAATCTTTCGCATTTTCTGTTTGATTTTAATGTATATATATATATATATTTTTTTTTAATAAGAAGAAAATTTTATTCATTTGTTTTAATTCATAGAAAAATCCGTGAATTTTTAAATTTTATTAATTAAAAAGTTTTATAATTATGCTTTTCTTAAATAATATCTCAAAGCAGATTTTTTTTATAGTGTTATTACTTGTAAAAATATCTTCTTTAGCAAGATCAAAATATCTGTGTTAAATATTATGTAAAATTATTCTAAAATTTAACTCTTTAATAGCTTTAAACTTTGAAATGTAAAAGTATATAACGTAAGTGAAAAACATTACTATTCAGTTTGTCTGTATGCCAAATATTCAGTGTTCGGATAATGGTCAAAATCACTATTTGATGCATCCCTACTATTTATTCAACATGAAGAACAACATGAAGGAAATGTAACTATCACACATGGCCAATCAATCTTCCATCTTGTTGCATCCGAGAATGTTCTTGGCGCATGATGATGTGGTTCATCAACCCATCTGTGGATGGTTATGAGAATTATATCCTAAGATATCATGGAAATTACAAACTTATGTGCAGGTTTTGGATTGGGGATATTGTAAATGAAGTAGTAATATGTACATGGAAACTAAAAATATGAAATACCAGTAAATAATAAAAGAAAAAAACATGATCTCATCTAAAAAATAAATAAGCTTTAAATGAATAATTTAATGGAAGAAACAGTTATATGAAAGCATATGATTGTGAACATAGATAAGATGGTCATAGTAAATCATTATAAATATAAAGTAAACTGTACTTCTCCTGCTATTTTTGATAATTCTAAACAAAACAGTCCATTAATATTTTGTTTATTTATTTTTATTTTTTTTTTTTTTTTTACAGAATAAGTAAAATGTTTTTCATATGGCATCTACTTTGGACAAAAGAATTTAAATATTTTGCTTTTTCAGACTGCTATTGCATCTCATTAACTGATATTTATTAAATAAATTTAATAGAATTATTACATATGATAACTATATTTCACTCTTTTTAAACTATTTTTTAACACTAATGCATATGGGAACTTCCGCTGTTACTTTTGTGACCAATAGAGCAATTTTTCACAAATAATACCAATTATTTTATTAAGAAATATAACTCAAGTAAAAATTGATACAGCCACTTAAATAACCGTTGTGCTTCACCCACATAAAATGTATCCACTTTGTAAGAAAAGCATTTTGCCTGTCTATATAATGAATCAAAATTTTGTTTCTCTTGTGACATTGGGGTCACAATGTGAACAATTACAATCAAAGGATTATTGAAAAAAAAAATCTTTCTACTTTTAGGTAACTTCTATTTATACTGGCAAAAAACAAAGTTTAAGAGTTACAAAAAAGTTAAAGAAAGTCAATCTGTTTGAAGATACAGATTTTCAAGTGCCAAAAAGAAGGGAAAAAACAGATTGTGAGGTATGCCAAAATTCATTTTAACAGATTTTGATGTTTTCCCTCTTCCTCAAAAGCAAGATTATTTATCATTTTTGTTTTTGTCTTACAGCTTTTGAATAACATTTTTTCCTGTGAAGAGTACTTTTTTCATGCACTGAAAATCAGAAGAGAAGAAACTGAAGATTTGAAGTATTTTATTTCTAAGCTACATTATCGACCAAATATCCATGATCCTGAGGTTATTATTTCTAGAAATATGTCTTTTTGACACACAAGAGTTAGAAATATTTAAGAGATTGGCTAGTTTCAAAAGTGATAATCTTATTTATCAGACAAAGAATGTGTGCTATTTTCTCAAAAAGAAAACAAAAATTTGCCTTTAGTATTTACATATATTTTTAAATTATTGTTTTAGAAATTAATATATTTTTTCTGTGTTTCTGGAGACAAATTCTAGATTTTGGAAGAATAGATTTTATTTTTTTCTATCATATCTAACATTAGTATTAAATCATACGCATTATCTCCTTACAATAAACTCTCATTAATTTGGACTAATTGGAGTTCTAAGTTCAGTCATTCAGATTAAAATAATAATAATAATAATAAAATGTTTAACCTGCTGGAAAATCTGGAAAAGTCAGGGAAATATGTATAGATTGTAAAAGTCAATTAAATATCAGAAAAAATTGAAATTACTGAGAAAAATTCATTTTTTTTTTTTTCTGATTATAAAATATATAATTTGAAATTACAATGGTAAGGAAATCTAAATTTACTTTTCATATATTCTATAAAAAGCATTTCAATCTTTTATACACAATTCTTTTGGTCTGCCAGTCTTTTCTAAATCAGAGTCTCCATATCAACTTCACTGAATCTTCATAATTTTAATTAGGCAATTCAATTGGTTTATATTATTTTGTCCAAAGCCCAGCCGCATCAAAACTCTTCTCTAAAAAAAACAAACATGTTTGTGAACTTATAATAAAAAAGATTGTCTGTAAAATAGTATTAGCTAGAAATTTTAATTTTAACATTAAAACATTTCATATAAAAAAAATAATTTTAATGCAATCTTCTCTCCATTTATGTGAAATCTCCAATTTCCTTAACTTAATCTTCCTCACAGATTCAGAGTTAACATTAACTTCAAAGTTCTAACTAAAAATCATCGTTGTTAGGTTTTTGGGCCAGCACAAAACATTTTCTGTATCATATCATTAAATTAATTTAAAAAGTCCAGTTACATGCTAATAATAATTTTGACTAAAAAGTGTAATGCATTTTGCCAAATTAATAAAATTACAGAGATTTGTAAAAAATGGCAAATTAACAAAATTCTTTCAAGAAAATTCTTTCTGAATTTATTTTCAACAGTGCTCATTTTTGTTATTGTTTATTTGATTGTTATATTTTTGAGTGTTTATACTTTCATTATTTTCCATTATGGCATGTTTTAGGATTCCACAATTCTTCATTATTGTCGTAGACTGTCAATCAAAGCTGTAAAAATGAAACTGAAAGAGATTCAAGATATAGAAGACAATTTAGAAGAATTAAAAAAGACTAAAGAAAAGATTTATTATTTGGTAAATAAATATATTTGTTTAATTTTTTGGTATTTTTTTTAAACAGAGCTTTTATTTTTTCCTTTGAAGGGTAAAAGCCCTAATTTTTACTTCCAACTTCATTTTGATCCATGAAGTTTATTTTTTCAATTCTTTACTAATCCGTATTTTAAATTTAATCAGCCGTTTGCATTTAACCAAATATTTATTATGTAGAAAAAATTGAAAATTTAACTTGTACTACCCATTATTTTACATTTTTGTTACAAGTGTTTCCGTTTTAGCTCACAGGCTATCAAAGCCTGAGAGCTTATGTGCCCGTCCGTTCTGTATGTATGTATGTACGTACGTTCGTACGTAACGCGATAACTCATGATAAAAATATCCAATCCACTTGAAATTTTGTATATTCAGTAGAACCCCGATAATCCGAATCGGGTTTTTTGCTTTTTTTTTTCAAGTTTGAGAAGCGATTGGCTAATTTCCATAACATTAACTTGTTGCATTGTCGTATTCTGTATAATAATAAAAAAAATTTCACCAATCGCTTCTCAAAGTTGGAAAAAAAAAAAAATGAAAAAAACCGATCCGGATTATTGGGGTTCTACTGTAAGTATATTCTGATAAGACGCTTCCCTGATTAGTTTTTGGAATTCAGTCGATATGTATAAGAGGGGGAGCGGGGGCTCATGCCCCTCCCCTTAATTTATATAAATGGGTTTTTCATGCAGAATTATCAATTTTCATTTAAAATTTAGATATAGGATTATTCTGATGAGGTGCCTCCATGATTAGTATTAAGTGTTCATTGAATAAGTATAAAGAGGGGGAAAGGGGGGGGGGTAATGCCCCTCCCCATGGTTTATATAAATGTGTTTTTCAAGGAGAATTTATCAGATTTCATTCAAATTTTAGACATAGGATCATTCTGATGAGGGTACCGCCACAATTTGTTTTGAGAGTTCACTGGATAAGTCTAACAGGGGGAAATGGGAAGTAACCCCCCACCCCTTAATTAAGGTTAATGGGGTTTTCCCGCAGAATTTACAGATTTCCTTCACATTTTAGATATAGGTTCATTCTGATAAGGCATTTGATTGGTTTCGGGAATTCATTGGATAAGTATAAATTAGGGATCGGTGGCATTACTCTCTTAGTTTATTTAAATGTTTTTTCTTGAAGAATTAACCGATTTGCTTCAATTTTTGGATACAGATTCATAGTGATAATATGCTTCACTAATTAGCTGTGGGGTTCTTTGTTAAGTTTTTGTTTAATGAGAACTTGTGATTACTCCTCCCCCCCCCCCCTAAATTTGATAAATGGGTTTTTATGCAGAATTGTCCGATTTGCTTTTAGTTGTGGATATAGGTTCTTTCTTATAAGGTGCACCTCTGAATAGTTTTGAAAGTTTAATGGTTAAGTATAAAATAGGGGAATAACTCCTCTTAAATTATATAAATGGGTTTTTATTTAAAAATTTTGGATTTGCTCTGAATTTTGGATGTAGATTTTTTTATATGATAAAGCATGCCCTTGATTAGTTTAGAGGGTTCAATGATTAAATATAAAAGGGGGAAATGGGGAGAATTTTTTTTTCCTCCTTAGTTTGTTTTTTGAACGGAATTAACCCTTGAAAATATAATGTTGTAATGTGCAATTAGTATGCATAGACTGTGAGCTCAATACCATCAGTTTAATTGGGCAATACTCTTTTTATTAATCTAATGTAATGTAATTGTTGTGCTTAAAAAAAGAAAAAAAGTTTAGGTATAAGTTTTCTATTCTTAGATTTCTCAGTTTTTGCACAAAATTTTTAAGAATGATGCATAAAACAACTTTACTTTCCTAATAATCCACTTAAAATTTCGGTTACTATCTGAAAATCTCACATTTTTTGCTAGTGCATCTTCTGCACGCACCTACCCTTATCTCATGCTTCGAAAGAATCCATTCATTTGTTTGGACACCAATATAGTAGAAAGTGGATGTTTGATAAGAATTTCATTAAATTTATCAATCTAATATTTCTGGATTAACATTTAATTGCAACATCATATTAAAATATTAACTTAGAAATCAATTCAAATTCTAACCATATTCTTATTTTAGTATGAATAAATGAAAATTTAAATATAAAGTCAGGTAGAATTTAAATGTGGAACTTTAAAAGATAATGAAATGGCTTTGAATCAGGATGGTAAAATCTAAAATAAGAAGAAAAAGTTTTATTAAAGATTTATCATAAAATTATTTAGTAAAAAAAGAGGAATAAATGGAATGATAATATTCATTAAGCGGCAATGAAATAACTTTGAATAAGGTGTTAAAGTCTTAAAATAAAAAGAAGTTTTATTTTTAAGCCTTTTTTTAATGTTTAAGAAAAAATGAAAAGTATTTTATTTTTTCCCCTTTTTTTATTATATTACAATATTATAGATTTATCGTTAAAAAAAAAAAAAAAAAAAAAAAAAAAAAAAAAAAAAAAATCAGGAATTGTTATGTAATTTATAAAGACAAACATTCTTGTAATTACATCCTTCTTTTTTACTATTTATTACTTTTTCCCAGTTGGGATAGGAAATTTTACATTCAGACGTGAAAAATGCAATCTTACTTAAAGTTATATATATATATATATGACATTTTAAAGTTAGGAGCCAGAGACATCATTGCCAGTGTCCCCGTTTTACCGCGCAGAAGTCATGGCAAGTGAGGAAAAAAAAAAAATAAATAAATAGATGTAGAGGATCCAATAAATTACTCATTGGCTGCTGTAAGTTAATTTATTAATCAGTAGTCATGAGAAAGGGAAAGGCTCCTTTTGTAAATTGTCTTTTACCGAAATATTCCATCATTATTTCAGCGAGCCGTACTCATCGAAGAAAAAACTCAAGAATCTTCTTTCTCATCTCGAGGCTTCCCCTCTTAAAACTAAAAAGAAAAATCTAGAACATTCTTTACTCTCGAACCATCATTCTTTTATGTAAACATAACTCATGCTTAGAGTCGAGACTATATTTCACAGACGATAATTTATTTAAAAAAATATATATTTTATTAATTTATAATCGACTCAGAATTTCAAATATCCTGTGCAAACGATCTTTTTTTTTTGCAGACGATTAATTTTAAGAGAAAAATAAAAGAAATGAATTTATTGTTATGCACATCGAATGTTGAAGGGGGAAAAATAAATAAATAGATAAATAAAAATAATGATATTTTTTTAAAGGTATAGTTTTGGAATAATTTTAATATGACTTTCTTAAAAAGAATTGATAAAAACAGAGAAAAAATGAGTTTTATTTGGAATATTAAGAAATAAAGTTTAACTAAGAATATTTTTAATTTAGAGCCATCTTTTAAATTTACACATACTGGACTAAATGTTTTTGAAGGCGAATTAAGAATTTGTATCGTTTCCATAAAGATTAATAGATTAGATCTCAAAACAAGATTTTAATTTAATAAGTTGAAGTAAGTACAGAATGTTGTTATAAGGAAATTAATATAGTATAAAGGTTAATTTTGGCGAAAAAAAAAAAAAAAAAATTGTAATATTATCCCCCCCTCCCCAAAAACTTTGTATGAAATTGGTAGTTAAATAAAACTACAAGTTCAGAGAACAGAAATCTAATAATTTAGAAAAGTTAAATTTTGGAATAAACTGTCAAACCCAGGAAGCTAAGAGATGGAAGAAAAAGAAAATTGACCCAATATAAAAAATATTAGCGATTAAAAAAAATAATTAAGAGAAAATTAAATCGAATTAAGATTAGGTAGGAGCATTTCCCTGAAAGAAAGTACAATAATGTTACAATATCCCTTACCATTTGTAAGTGCATAGGAGATAATACATACAATAACAGTAAATGAGTTATAAATATTAATAAACAAAAAATATTAAAAATATAATAAAAACAATAAGAAATCTCTTTCATGGGAGTTTAATGTTGTGTTTAGTTTTTTGTTGGATTCCAACATTTTTTTATAATATGTCAAATTTCTAATAATAAATAGCATCACTTCAAAACATTAATAATAAATAACATAGAAAAATTCAAATAATAATAATAACAACAATAATAATAAGTAGTATAATAAGACTAAAAATTTATAACAATAATAATAACTAGTCTTTGGAGGCCACCGTAATACTTACCCATCATGGATATGCATAACATAATATATGAAAACATAACATATGTAAACAATTTATAAAATGCATTACAAATCCAAAATAAAATATAAACGTATTTTTAAGTATTTTTAACACATCATCATGCTCTATTAATGAATTTCTGATGAACCAATTTCGATAAATTGAATGAAATGCCAAACTATTCAAGTGGCACTGAATTGCATAAAAGAAACATCCTTATAACTCTAAAAATAATTATCATATTCACTAACGGTTTCTTGCATCGAATTAAGTGTCTCATTTGCAATTAAAAGATATCTTTGAGTTGAAATTTGAATGAAATACAGTGTCATGAAAAATCAAAGAATGTGAAAAAGAGGATTATAAATATCTCAACAACTAATTATCCGATCGATTTCGTTTTTTATGCAGAATTTGTATTAATTTATTGCCTTTCACGTCCATTCCTTAAAATAAAAAAATTCGAAAATTTTTATATACCTTTCATCAGAGCGAATTTTTCGAGAGTCCGAAAAAAATAGTTCCGGATAATCGAGGTTACTGATATTAAATAGGCTAATATCATAGCTAGGCTAGATCATATTCACTAACGGTTTCTTGCATCGAATTAAGTGTCTCATTTGCAATTAAAAGATATCTTTGAGTTGAAATTTGAATGAAATACAGGGTCATGAAAAATCAAAGAATGTGAAAAACAGGATTATAAATATCTCAACAACTAATTATCCGATCGATTTCGTTTTTTATGCAGAATTTGTGTTAATTTATTGCCTTTTACGTCCACTCCTTAAAATAAAAAAATTCGAAAATTTTTATATACCTTTCATCAGAGCGAATTTTTCGAGAGTCCGAAAGAAATAGTTCCAGATAATCGAGGTTACTGATATTAAATAGGCTTCATCCCATTCTTACATACTAAGCACATACAAAATTTCAAGTCTCTATCTCAATAATTTGTTCGAGAGATAGAGCGGTTACAGACAGACAGAGATAGAGCGGTTACAGACAGACAGACACACAGACGGACGGATGGCAAAATTTTTTTTCTAAAAATATGTTTTTCGGAATATCCAGTGTCTAAAACATGGAAAAAAAAAAAAAAAAAAAAAAAAAAAAAATATCACAAATCCGTCAAAATTTTTTTTCCGATTTTCAAAACGATTGCAAGACTTACCCTATACTACGTATGATGGGTAAGTAATAATTCACCATATCGTAATGTTCTCAATAAGAGTGTAATTTATACTATATTTCATTATAGAAATCATAATGATAATAAAAATAAAACAAGAGTATAATCAAAAGAAAATATCACAGTTTATTTATTATGTTTATTTATTATTGATAGGGGAAATATTGGTTGAAGATAAAAATAATTACATAGCAACTAAATAATTTTCTTATCTTATAAAAGCATAAGAAAGTATTTTTTGCTATCTGAAAGTATACATAAAAATAATAATAATAATAATTCCAAAATCCAAATTAAATTAAATCTAAATATTTAGAAAATGGACTCTCAACCAGTATTTCCTTACAAGAAATCCTCTCTGATACTCTTTTACAAAATTGTCAAATTTGGTTATAAGTTTTCAAATGCCAAATGTAGAGTAATGTTTTATCTACACATGGTTTATAAACTTTAATAATAAAACAAATAGGAATAAAGGTGTCATTCTTAATTGAGAAATAAAAATAAAAATAATTTGCTTTTTTTTTTTTTCTTTTTAACTTTTAATATCTGTAGTTTTCACAATCACTGAAAATTACATATTAAGTTGAGTTAAGGTTTGAGTAAAATATATAAATATCTGTTGAATAAATAGAATAATACTAATGTCAAATAAATGAGTAAATATAGTTAGAATTAAATACACTTAAAATTAATTTATCAACATCAATTTGAAAGCTTTTACAATCAAAGTGTACACCTTATGCCTGCATAAGGAGCCCAATTTAACCCCAAAAACTCCCAAAAACAAGTAATATTCTTGTAGGCCTCCAAGAACATACCTGCTAATGTTGAAAATTATGGTGATAAAATATTTAAAGAATAAGAATTAAAATTTAATCTACTATTTTGACTTTAGTTTGATCTAGTGATTGTGATTGTATCTGAGGTTTTGTTTGTTTTTTGGGTTGCTCATGAAACAATTTAAAATCTTCGGGTGAAAAATAGGGTCTTAATTTAGAAACATGCACAATAACTGAATTCTGTCCTGTCTCATAATTAAATTTATCTATTTCATAAGTTACATCAGAAAGTTTATTTATAATTTTGTATGGTCCAGAGAAAGTAAGTTCTAATTTTCGAGTGTTAATAGTATTTAAATTCTTCATAAATTACAGAGTCTTGTATTTTTAATGGGGATTCGACAAAATTTCGATCATAGTCTTTTACTTTTAAGGTGAAATTCACGAGTTCACGCTTTCGCAATCTTGAGGGCTTTGTCTACTGGTTATGTTTGCTTTTTGATTGCCTTACACAGAACCATTATCCACCATTTAAAAAAATCTTAATCAAAATTATCGTGAAAATTGTAACTATATTTAGCTGTTATTTTTAATCAGAAATTTTATCTAATAAAAATAGATATTGTAAATATCATAGTTATACCTTAAATTGGGATCAACTTTTTAATTCTATTATTTTATAAATCAAACGGATTAAAAATTTTTAATTATAGGTAATTTCATACTTAAAATCACAAATTTACTGAAAAAATTAATTATATTTATCAATCAAAACTCTAGCAGCAGCTTTGCACAGTTCCATTTTTCTTACTGAATTTAAATAAATTATAAGAATCCGGGAACTAAAGCTCCCCGCCACCAGAAATTCTAACAATTATAAATAAATTAGAAAATGTTCTTTTTTAAAATAAACTTTAGCTTCTAAGTTCTTTTATACTTCATTATTATTACAAACTTACCTTTAATCGTGCATAAAATATCAAAATAGTTTTTAATAAGCAACAGTACATATCTTAAGAACATCATACTCCTCAATTAAATCCTTAAGAAATGACATGTTTTCTCTCCAACAGGTTAAAAAAAAAAAATAATAATAATAATAATAATAATAATACTCATAAATAGGTAAGTAAATAAGACTCACAGACAAATAATCAAATAAATAAACCTGACAAACAGAGAACTATCTACAACACATGATAAATTATAATTATTTGTATATCCATACACAATTAATTGTCAAATATTATGAGAATTATTCTGTGAGCTACTTGGAAGAGTATCAGAGGATGGCAACTCATTCCTAAAAATACATTCTCTTTCCCAATGAAAAGCATTATAATTCTATAAATTTAATGAATTTTCAAAGCATTGAAGAATAATTAAGACTCTCAAGGATTACATTTATATTCCTAAATAAGATTTTTTATGTAATATTGAAAGAATCATATTTTATTAGCATTTAAAACAAAATGCAGAGAAAACAACATTACAATTTTACCCATTTGCAAAACGCTTGGAGGGTTAAACCATCAGTTAAACCTTGTAATAGTATACTTTCACTAAGATGTAATTTCCTATCAATTTCAACTTTTTTACGAAAATAAGTTTCCAAATTGTCTAAATTATCTAATTTCAGATTTGAAAAATCAGAAAAACTCGGGATATCTAATTCAATGAATCTTTCTAATAAAATTTTCTTAATTTGTTCATAAACTATACAATTTAAACAGTCATTGATATAAATTTTTTGCGCTTCCCCTTTCAAATAATGCGCAATAAAATTAAATCTCCATTCTAGATTTTTCTGCTCCTTTTCACATGTTGTATCAAAATAAGTTAACCAAGATAAAATGTTCATTCCTGAACTCGGTTCATATGGTACAAATTTAGGATCTTCCATATTTTTTTTATTCTTACTCATTAGAATAAATGAAGCACTTCTATTTTCTTTATTAAATCGTGATCGTAAAATCATTCGCAATAAATTTAAAAGTTAATAATTTCTATCAATTACATAATTTTTTTAAATTACTATATCAGACCCATAACATACAATAATAGGTAAATAAATAAATTAGTAAATTAATAAATTAACTTCAAATTACTCTCATCAATAAAATAATAGATAAATAAATAAATAAATACATAATAAATACTTTTCATCAACCATAAAAATAATAAAAATAATAATCAAAACATTTAATAAAATAACTTACAGTTCTCGAATGGTATATATCTCGAATGGTATCTTCAATAAAATCCATTCTTCATTAAACTCCTCATCAAATATCTTTCGCATACTCACAACTTTGAAATGCTTAATTTTTTTAAAAAAATTGTCATTATTACTATGATTATCTTGAGTCATCAGTGACACATAAAATGCAAAAGGTGGAATATCAGGCCTCAGGAATTCACAAGATATTTTGAAGAAGTCTTTCAAACCATTCACACAGAAAGCTGTTTAATACTCTCAACCATGGTGAGAAAATTCTTCGGTGATTCATAGGTTTTATCACTTCGTTCTATAGCAGACTCCATTAGCAGGCTGAAAATACTATATAGAATGCCCTTCAGAACATAGAATTCATTCGAACTTCGGCGATAGCATGTTCTTCTTGGCTCCGGTTACACATAATATCCTGTCAGACTAAATAAAAGACTGTGACATTTTAAAGTTAGGAGCCAGAGACATCATCGCCAGGGTCCCCGTTCTACCGCTCAGAAGTCATGGCAAGCGAGGAAAAAATAAAAATAAATAAATAAATAGATGTAGAGGATCCAATAAATTACTCATTGGCTGCTGTAAGTTAATTTATTAATCTGTAGTCATAAGAAAGGTAAAGGCTCCTTTTGTAAACTGTCTTTTACCGAAATATTCCATCATTATTTCAGAGAGTCTCACAAAGAACAAATCTCAAAAAATACTCATCAAAGAAAAAACCCAAGAATCTTCATCTCGAGGCTTCCCCTCTTAAATCTAAAAAGAAAGATTTTATCTTATATTAAGATATTGGATTTAGGTTAGCATAGTCAAATTAAATGACTTTGTTTACACATTAATTTATTGTATATTTTTTCTGTTAACACATTGCAAATGCATTTTAATTTTTTAAAAAATTTATTATTTTTCTCTTTTTATTTTTTTTATTCAATTTAGTAATTTTGTTGTAATTAGTTTTTGATGTTTTTTCTTTATTCAATTTTGGTTTTATACATGTTGGTAGCTCCAAATTCATATTGTTTTGCTTTTTCATAGCAAATACGCAGATGAAACCACACATTTCATTTGTAGCTCCAAAGTATTTGGGGCCTAAAGATTCTGCTTTGATTCTGCAAATTCCATTTGTATCATTTTATTTTTTTACTTTTCCCCCATATTTCAATATGGCAATTTTCTATTAAATTCAATCGTTCATATATTGTAATACAATTAATGGTTCTACATAAGTTAAAAAGGCAGTTTTATAAATTTCTTTTATAGTGCTTAAAAAGAATTTGTTGATTTGAATTTCATTCTTAGATGAATACAATAAAAGTAAATTTTTAATTATATTAAATTTTAAAAAGAAATTTTAAAGTTAGATTAAATTATGTAAAATTTTAAAATGTCATGTATTTTATGAATAAAACTTGCTTTTTTCTTACTTAGATTCCTGATATAATCAAGTATTCAGCAGATCGGTTTAAAAATTTTATTAACAAGCAGAGAGCTATATTAGAATGTGTTAGAAGCCAGCTGTCAGATTTTGATGTTGATTTAAAAGTATCTGTATGTATATTCTCCTCCTCTTCTTAAAGGAAAAAAAAAATTATTACTATATATTGGTAGTCATCTGCCATTGTTTTGTATAAGCTTGCTTGTTTTCTTTTCTTCCCACAATGATAATTATATAAGATAGGGGTGCACAACCTTTTGAAGAGAAGGGCCACTTTCAAATATATCTGGGTGGTCGAGGGCCACATCAATAACATGGAGAGAATTCGAGTTAGAGGAGGTGATCTGTAGCCTACAATCTGATAAAAAAATATGTGGTTTCAGAAGAGAGTGTATGTGTGTGATTGGGGGGGGGGGGGTTACCCATTTAAGTTCACTTACCCAGTCAAAATACCCAATTCAGTTGTTAAGGATATATCAGCAGTTTTTACATTTTTACATATAACAGATATAGCAAGGATCATTTTCTAGATTTAAAGATATTCCTTGACATAATTCAGGAAATTATGTTTTGTTTTATTAAAAGTGCTAAAAAAAAGAGCATAAATGGCTGGTGCCAAAAAATGTGAATTTTATGAATGAAGGAGAGAGAAGGAGCTGATTAACAAGATTTTTTTTATCTACGTTATTTTAAATTTTTCCGCACCTGATAGATAAAATTTGCGATTTTTACCTTGCCGATCGACAAAATTCGAGATTTTTACAAAGCGATCGATAAAATTCGTGATTTTTACAAAGTTGGTCGATGAAATTTGCTATTTTCCTTCGTATGATTGGGGAAATTCGTTATTTTTCTGTGCATGATTGACGAGATTTGTAATTTTTCCACACCTGATCGACAAAATTTCCAATTTAAATGCGCCTGATCGAAGAAATTCACGTTTTTCTGAAGCCAATCTACGAAATTTTCATTTTTACGAAGCCGATCAATAAAATTGCAATTTTTACAAAGTGGATTGATAAAATTCGCTATTTTCTTTTGCACAAACGACGAAATTCACAATATTTCAGCGCTTGATAGGCGAAATTCAAGATTTTTACAAAGCCGATCAATGAAATTCACGATTTTTCCACGCCTGATCTACGAAATTTGCAACTTTTGCAAAGGCGATAGACAAAATTCACGATGTTCATGAAGCCGATCAGCAAAATTCATGATTTTTACAAAGTCAATAGACGCAGTTCGCGATTTTTAAAAAGTTGATAGACGAAATTCACGATTTTTGCAAAGCTGATAGACGAAATTCACAATTTTCCTTCGCATGATCGATGAAATTGGCGATTCATCCGAGCTTGATTGAAGAAATACGCGATTTTAATGCGACTGAATAATGTAGAGTCAGTCTAAATCCCCACAATGTCTAAAGTCACACTGTTCACCTTTCTCAGTAAAAAAACTATTTGCATGAAGGCTTAAGTAACTTCAACATCTTCAGAAAAAAAAACAAAGTTTATTTAAAAGCCAATGTATGAAGAAAAACATGTCAGGAAAATATTATTGAAATTTCATAAGTACTTTGAAGCATACACATTTTAACCATATTTAATTTTGACATTACTAGAAAAAGGAGTAGATACTTTCTACTAAAAACAAATACATTTCTTATAAACAACTAGATGCAGAGGTACTTACATGTTGAACTGATTGAGAATATTGCTTGCCAAATATATACAACAAATACAGTAGAAAATTATCATTACAGGTGTTGCCAAAATAAATAAATAAGTTTTAATAAATGAGACACACCCACTGAACAAGATGACATCACTGTGTCAAAATGACATCACCAGCAAATCACATAAAAAAATGTCAAAAAGTTAACTTTACCACCAATGATCTTTGCAAAGCCAATCGACGAAAATCGTGAAATTACTCCGCATGATTGATGAAATTATCAATTTTATTAGAGTCTGATCGACGTAGTTAGCAATTTTTCCGCGTGTGACCAACAAAATTTGCAATATTCCCATCTCCGACCAAAGAAATTTGCTATTTTTCGAAATGCATCAATAAAACTTGCAATTGTTCGGTCTTCGATCGACGAAATGTGCGCTTTTTTCGCTGTAAATTGACAAAATACACATTTTTCATGAGTATCAATATTCGTGATTTTTGTATTAACATTGACGAAATCTGCATTTTTTTATGCGGCAAGATAAAACTCGTGATTTTTTTTCTCTTGATGAACTGACAAAAACACGATTTTTCTGCAGCTGATCAACGAAATTTGCAGTATTTCCACGTGTCATCACTTAATTTGCGATTTTCCCATGTCTTATCAGCAAAATTCACGTTTTTTTTTTTTTTTTTTTTTTTTTTTTAAGGTCTCTGATTGACAAAGTTTGCGATTTTTTGTGCCTTATCGACAAAATTCGCCTTCTTTTCTCCATGCGATAAACCGAGAAAATATGCTATTTTTCCATCCGATGATAATTTGCAATTTTTTCGAGGAACAACAACATTTATGTTTTTTTCTTGCTTCATCAACGAAATGTGTGAGTTTTCGCATCCATCCGACAAAATCTGCAATTTTTCCATGCCTGGCCGGAAAAACTTGCGCTTTTTCGTGCCCAATCAGGAAAATTTGCTTCTTTTTTTCCCCGAGTCTCATGAACAAAATTCGCGATTTCCCCCTCTCTGATGAGCAAAACTGACGATTTTTCCAATCCTCATTGATAAAATTTGACTTTTTTCGCATTTGATCAATGGAATTCGTGATTTTTCCGTGCCGATAAACGAAGTTTGTGATTCTTAAATGATGAAATTGTATTTTTTCCCGCAGTAAATTCACAAAATTTAGGATTTTTTTTGTGTGACATATGTACAAAAATTGCAATTTTTTTCCAATTGTAAATTGACGAAATTCGCAGGCCACATATTAACCCATCGTGGGCCACAGGTTGTACATCCCTAATATAAGAAAATACTTTTGAAAAAAAAGAATGCCATCAATAATACAAATATAAGCATATATACTCTTTTTAATTATTTTAATTTACTTACCTTTAGTTTACTGGTGCAGGAATTGATCCTTGCAAAAATTCGATTGATTTTGAGGATCTGTTCTTAGGATTATATAAAAATACTACAAAACCATATTTACTTGTAAATATTATAAAACGGATTAAACAATTATCAATCAAATACAAATTTAATGTATTTAAAACATTAGCATGTGCTAAATTTTTTATCTGACAAATTATCTGTTTACTTAGCGTGTTTCAGTTTATTTCAAATACTTTGTTCTAAGGCCATGTTAACTTCTCAGGACAAGAGTCTTTCAAGAATTTTTAATCTTTTATCACTGGTTTTTCAAAACAGAAACCTAATTGTTCGCAGAAATGCTTGAATTAAATAATGCAAATTTTACAAAAAAAATTTACTGGTGAGAATAATCAAAGATTCTGAGCACCTTATGCAGCACATATATTGGTCGCTCATCCCTAAGGAGTTAATAAATATAATTTATTTTAATTAAGCAAAAACTAAAGATAAAATTTAATAAGCATCATGTTTTTTTTTTCTTGTAAACTTTATTCGAAAAACAAACTGCAAACATACTATAATCAACATTTATATGAATCATTGTTAAATTAAATTGGTGGGAGCTAAAAAAGAAAAAAAGTATATATATAATATATATACAGTACACAGTCCCTAAATCAGAAACCCTCTAGACCTCAGCGATTCTGAATTTCAGATCATTTTCAATTTATTTGTAAAAAAAAAAAAAAAAAAAAAAAACTACCCCCCCGTTCACACACACACACACACAAAAAAAGAGGAGAGGGCATGATGTATGTCAAGTCAAGAATGCATTTTCAATGCTAAAAAACGATAATATTAAAAATTAAAACAGATATTTTAATAGAGAATCAAAAAAAAAAAAAAGAAAAAGAAAAAATGAAAACTATCCACATACCCCATTTCCCTACAAAATATTTATGTTTGAAACATATTTACAATATTGAAGAAAGATGCTTAAAAACAATAAAACTAAAGTAAATTTCAGATTTTTTTTTTCAAAGCTAAATATAAGTTTTTATAAAAGTATCTTTAGTTCAGGCAGAGACGTGTAAGGAGAAATTTGCGCCCAGGGCCAAGTTAGAATTTGGCACTCCCTTTCACCAATTTTTCTTCTGATAGGCAAAAATGACATTAGTAGCATAAGCTTGGTGCCCCCTAAATTTCCACGCCCCTTTGCCAGGGGCGTAGCTTGAAATTTTTATTGGGGGAGGGGAGGGGAAACCAAAATTTGCCGCCCTTGAATTATTTGCACATTTTTTTAGGAGAAGGGGGGGGGGGGGTAGTTATGCTACTATTTATCTTTAGTTATTTATTCATGGCAATGGCATCTATTTAGGTGATATAAGTGATGCAGCCATGGTTAAATTTCCACTTTAAGTGTGCATGCACATGTGCTGATAAAATATCTCTCCCAGCTCTTGTTTTTTTAAGGTCTAAAAAGGCAATGTAGAATGTTTGAAGAGAATCCGAATCCTGGATCCTTAAATTCATTTTCCTGACATGATAAGAACAATTGTATTCGGAAGAAAAAAAGATACAGAACGCAAAGTTTATTACAATAGAGTTATAGTCATTTCAGAGCCGCAGCTCCCGAAAGATAAAAAAGTCCCCGAAGTTCCTCAAAAAGTTAAGGTCAGATGACCCTGTCGAGGACCACCAACCTTGAATTGGAATAAGGGGAGAGCTTTTCTCCGAAAGATCAAATTACATGTAGTGATCGAACAATGTCCATTTCCGGAATGTGTTCTTGTTTTCGCACTGGGGATAGCACCTGGTAGTAATCTTAAGATGTTTCAAATGTAATGGATCTTCTATATTTTTTTGAAACCATAATTTATTTTCTTATAAATTTACAATAATATTAATTCCAAATCACGTTACCGTTATTTTGTTGTTATTATTATTTTGTGTGTATGTGTAAAAAATAATCTAAGAATGCCACATTAATAATAAAAATTTTAGGTGCCCCGGCGCCTTTAAACCTTCCATGGCGCCCTTTTTGAAACCCTCTTTTTTAGGTGCCTGACTGCACCTCTAAACCTTCTGTGGCGTTCTACTACTAAAACATATTATAGGACCATTCAAATGCACTATAGTCATTTCCACACTTCTTTTCCCTTTCTATCTGTTTCTAAGGGAGACCAACAACTACTATAAGAAGGAAATAATTCTACATCATTCCTGGAATTCATTACAAGTCTGTTTTTGAAATTTTTCATTTCGGATGCATAAATTTTCTTCGGGATAGGAGTGGGGGAATAGAGGTAGTAACAAGTCTAAAATTAAGTGCCTTTTTCATGTTATGTAAGTGAATAATAACTTACTTTGTAATTTTACATTTAAAATTAAGTTATTTTATAATTACTTGTTACTACGAACAAAGCCTTTTTTCAAAAAGCCTTTTACAAAGCCTTTTTTCAGGACACCTGACGGCGCCCTTAAACCTTCTTTTTTGCCCTACTACATGAACATGTTGGGAGGGGAGGCCCCCCCCCCCCTAAAGCTATGTCCCTGCCCTTCGCCCCCCTCCCCCCCCTCTTTCGCACGGCGCTGAGTTAAGGGGTGAGTCTGTACCAAATCTTCTGAAAAATTAAGGCGATTCGCAAAATTTGAAAAATTGTCAATCGTTCTAAGAAAATTGCCAATATTGTCAAAGAATCACGAAAAAAAAAAGGATTAAACAATTCTGAAAAATAACAAATTTCATCCATGGATCACAAAACAAACGTTAACTTTTTCAAAAAATCGCAGATTGCGTAAAAAAAAAAAAAGTAAATTTTATCAAAGAATCACGAAAAAATGCCAAATTTTGTCAAACAATAGCGAGAAAATGGCAAATTTTGTCAAAAAAGTGAGAAAAAAAAATACACATAGTGCCCAGTGGATTGTCCCCCCCCCCCCCCCCCAAGCCTCTGTTCAGATAAATTGCTGTGAATTTCAGAAAATATTTTTTTTGTGACCAAGAGTTCAAGAGTTAATGTGTAACCTTCGAACTTCCTTCTAAGGATGCTAAATAAAAGAATTTTGTTGTCTACAAAGTTGTCTCTCCTTTTTAATTTCAGAATGCCACAAGATTATAAAGTAAGAATATTTCTTATTTTATTTTTATATTTTAACAATCTTCAATTTATTCAAGAATCCAGCAATGTTACTTACAGAATTTTATACAGAATCACCAAAAATTTCCAATGAAACAAACAACTATCCTTTTTAGATTTATTTATTAACAAAGTAAAATGCATATTCTTAATTAAAAAAACACAAAAGCAAGAAAACCAATTTATAATAGTGAAAAACTAGTTTTTAAAAATAATAGTAATTGAAAAAAGGAAAAGCAATAATTTGTATTAATAAATAATTGTATCTATGCTTTCTTTCTTGTAGGAAGAAGCTGTGGAAATGTGTTATAAAATTTATGATGACTTGATAGAGCTAAGAAAGATGCATATTAAAAACATTGAAAAGGAAGTAGCAGAAATCCAAGAAGCAGAAAAATCTGTTAAAAATGTGTGTTGATCTATTGTTTTAGATAATTATATATTTTTATGACTTTTTATACCTGAAAAAGTTGTAAACATTGTACTATCAATATTTTTTTTCTTACAATGATCTGATTTTCAAATGATTCATTTGAAATGTGCATTATTATTATTTTTTTTATTTTGTGAAATGTTAACTTTTTTTTTTAAAAAAAAGAAATGTTATAGAATTTTCTTGACATACATACTATTTAAAAGATAAAATATAACATAAGAATTTTTTATTCATATTACATTATAAATATATTTTTCAGACTTGCAAAATTACTTAATACAATAAAATAAATATTTTGTCGTTATTTTTCTATTGCATTGATTGCTATTCAAAAATTGGACATGCTTGTTTTTTATTAAACCATTTTCCTATGTTTTATCAAAATACAGTCGAACCTTGTTATACCTACACTCTCGGACCAGAATAAAGTGTCGTCATAAGCGAAGTGTCATTGTAACCAGAACTGAAGAAAAATTTCAATGTAAAAAACTAAATTTTTAATTAATTTAAGACAATTTTAAATTCACAACTGTTCTTGTATTTTTAAGCAATTAAACATTATTATTAAACAAAATAAACACAAAAAACGAAGTTGAAAAGAATAAAAATCAGATTTCTGATGACTCATTTTTTTATTGTTACATGAAATAACAATGAATTAAGATTTGCATATCCCTAGATGTGCTTCCTACAATTCTTATTCTATATTATACAATGAATTTTGAACAATATCCATTGTTTCAGAATTGGTTAATAGATAATTTCTAATCAGTTCAATACAATGCAATGCAATGCTTTGGTTATAGTTGGGATTAGTTTTATTCTAGCTCCATATCACTTTCGATCCCCGAGTCTGAAGGAATTTCTGTCTTTTTCCCTTATACATTTTCAGAAGTCATTGGATCTGGAGATATGTTGACGGTTTTTTAAAAATCAATGTACTTATGAACATCCCCTGTTTTATCTGCTTCATGATCTAACATCTCTTTAAACAATATTGGAAAAGGGATGTCTTACCTTCTATACACTCAAGATCTGATGAACTTGGATGAAACTAGCATTTTTGAATTATGAACTGCTTTAGACTTTCTTGCCACTTTTCTGTAAACAATTTAAAACATTATGAGTAAAGTGTGGAAATGAAATGTTTAAGATTTCGTAACTTAATACATATTACAGTTTCAATGGTAAACACAATGAGTGAGTAATTGTAGATTGGAGGATAAAGAATTCTTATGAAGATATCCTTCTTTCACCAATTCTGTCATTCATAGTGCATGAGTTTTTTTATTCAGGTAAAAATAAAAGTTTATTTTTTTATGTCAATGGGCATTTTAGATACTTACGTGAAAAAGTTAAGCTAAGACATTACTTATAGCTTAATTCCTGTGCTTGTACGATGAATTTTGAAAAATGGACAATTTTTCTAAATTGTCGGTATATCCAGAGTTGAAAATTATTCAGTAACGTAAAATCCGGAGTTTAATAACATTAAAATCGTATACAAAAAATCGGGACTTTGAAAAACTGACATGTTAAGCGGAGTGACGTGAAAACTAGGTGTCGAGATAGCGAGGTTTGACTGTATTAAAATTTTATGATGTTTAAATATGCTATCAATAAATAATGTTTAGTTCTTTCACAGGTCCATTTTTGAAAAAATTAAAATGCACTGAAACAAATTAACATACAGAAGCTTTTATTAATTGAGGAACATACTGTAATATCTTTTCATATTAAAAGGAAATATTAGTACAATATTAATTAAGTATTAATGACTTTTATTTTGTAATTTTATATTATTTCAGTCAAGTTAAAATTTGAAAACATTTGAATATACACATTTCTTGTTGACAACTTACAAGGGATCAACATATTTTCTCTCATCAGATCTGTTTTCAGTGGAAAAATTTAATTTGTACAGCTTTACAAATCAATATGATTCAGTTAAAAATAATTCTGTTGAGTTTTCTATTTGGCAGACCAGGTGATATTACCAATCAATAAGGTTACACCTGAGTGAAATATGGTTACTGGTTGTCAGTCCAGTTAGCTCAAATAGTAGAGCATTTCTTCTAAAATAAAAGCATAATACAATATTTCTTCTTCTAAATAATTGAAATATTTACATATACTCAAAAAATAAACAAACCTCTCTAATTCAATCACAGTTCAATAACCAAGTATTAAAAATCAAGAATGTTTTTTCAAATAAGAAAATTTATCAATTTTCTTATTTGAAAAAACATTCTTTAGTTTAAAATATTTTTTCACCCTTTACATGAAATTTCAGCAAAATTCTTCAAGAATTTTGGCAGATAAATAAAAAAATATGTTTAGCATATTTTTCACTCTTAAATGGGCAACAGACTTTGAGACTAGTGACATTACTCCAATGCACATTAGAAAAAAATAAACTTTTGTTGAGAGAGATGGCTCTTGTCTGGCATATCCACAGCAAGCATATTTTCAAGGTCATTGATCGGCTGCTGAAGAATGTTCTAGAATAAATCTAGCTTTTACAGAAATCCTGAATCTCAATTTGCCATTGCCATGCACAAAATTTTTGACAGTTATAGGAGCTTAAAAACTTTCACTCCATCCCAAATGTTAGTAAAAAGTCTTTTCAAGTTTTCTCACTGCTCTTTTCACCGGAGTTACATCAGCAGTAATTATTATCCCTTTTAAAATCAAACAGTCGAGGTACATTGCACATTGACAATGCAAGTTGAAGGTTCTGAGTCAGGGTCCTGGCTTGGCCATTATCCACTGATTAATGTCACTATAGAATGCACAATGTGGCATGTATATTTGGATACAATCCCTCATTTTTTTCTTCATTTTGCGAATAGTGAATTTTGTGCTTATTCTATTGACGATCACTTTCAGAATTTTCAAGCTATGTTTTTGAAGCTTTCACAAAAGTTGCTCTGTGCATTTAGCTAACACATTATGTAAATGAAATTTTGATAGACTTCACACATGCACAATGAAAAATTATTTAGTAAACCTGCTCTTTTTCATACAATTTTTATTATTATATTTTTTATTCTGATTACGGAGTATTGTGTATAATGTTTTTTGTCATATATTCAGATAAGAACATTATTTTATATTAAGAACTGCACAAGTTATAAACAAAAAACTTGGAAAAATTTGGGACTGTTTAATTTCCCTATGAGTATACACGCTATCCACATAAAAAGGAATGCAGTTCATTACAATCCATTACTATGTCCATGTAGTGTATGAATTAATGATTATATGTATTGGGCCGGACATAAACAATCACTGGACCACATACAACCTGCAGGTTAATCTGCAATTTATCTGGGGCTACTACAAAATGCCAGATGATATGAAAATGCCTAGTTTAGTTATAAATATGCATATATACTTGTTAATTCTTAGAAATTCTTCAAAAATATTTTTAAATAATTTTTTATGTTAAAGATAATTTTATCTATTTTTTTTTCTCTTTTAAACCAGTCTAAGAATTTTAGTTGAATTGCAAATTCTTGAAAAACCTAAGACTTAAATTTTGACATATATTCCAAATTGCCAATATTTGGAAAGTTTTGTATTTTTCCTTCAGGGCTATTTAATGATCTTGCATATAATTTCAAGTTATATATGCATAATGGTTTATACTTCAATGCTTTTTTTAACAATGCAATTTTAATGTATTGCCTTTTCTTTCTGAAACAAATATCACATTATTAGAATGAATTATCTGCAAAAAAATAAAAATAAAAATACCGAAATCATTTTGTTGAGCTATGGGATTGAACTCTCATTCTGTATAGATATCTACTGCTTCAATCCAATGCTTTAAATGACTGAGCTAGTTTGATTATGTCCTCCTTTTGTCTAAAATTGAACAGGTTTAAGATTTAATTTTGTGCATGTTCACTTGATTTTATTGAATTAGCTCAAAGTTTTAATATATACGATATCACCACATAGTTTTAGTATATATGTCGCCAAATCACAAGGGTCTTTTCTGCCACAAGTTGGAGTGTACTATGTAAATTCAAATTATTAAAGCAACAGTGTTGAATAATTTGACTCAGGACCTCACTCTTTGAACTTAAACTTTGCTGTACTAGACTAATGATAATATATGAGCATTTCAAAGATTAAAAAAAAAAAAGTAGTATTTTATTTTAGCTTAAGTTATGAGATGTATGCTTTTAAGTAACTCAATGAATTATGTTGTGTAAAATCAAAATGCACTTCTCTATTTCTTTCAGTTGCGTTACAAATTTTGTTATTATTATATTCTGTTTGTAGAATTATTTTTTACTTTTTGTCTTTATTTGAAATGTATGTTTTGAATTTCATTTCAGATTGCAAACATTTGTTTTTTGCTCTACAACCAAGCTGCAAAAATGAGAAAGAAGGAATTTCATTCAATAATAGCTGATTTGCACTTATTAGACTCAATAGAAGCTGATTGTTTTACAGTTGAGGTAATATTTATTATTTTAAGTTTGAATATCATTGATACTTTGTGTAATAATTATTTACTCAAAAATTTCAGAATTTTTCTATAAAGAAATTTATAACTTTTTTTTTTTTTAATAATAATTATAGAAATTTAAATAAAATTGTTAATTATGAAATGTAAATATGTTGACTTCTAGAGTTTTCATGTTTAGCCGCAAATTTTCTTTCAAGATCTTTAGCAATGAACCAAAATTCATAATGTTTTTCATGCTTCAGTGTTGATATAGTTTTCCCTATTCCTTCTTAGAGAATTATTTTTTAATGGGAACTTCAAACTTGTCTAATTCTTAGTTCAAGCCTTATTTTTTATTAGATTGCGTAAAATAATTCATAAATTTGAGATTTAAAGAATATGTAGTCCATTTTCAGTCTGTAAATTAAAGAAGACTTGTAGTGCAACTTTGACTATTTTTATGTTCTTCTTGTTCTGTTTGCTAGAGTATAGTATTACTGGAAAATCCATTTTAATTTTGAAAGTACTTTTGGGACTAGGGAAACAGAACGTTCTCCAAGATGTTATATCAGTATATTTCTTGATGATTTTGATACTACTAGCAAAAACAAGCACATTTTTAATTAATTCCATCCAGACCATAAAAAATTAGTAGTTTTGCTGTTTTTCAATAATAGCTTATGGTCCAAGTAGATTTTTAAACCATTATGCTGATTGTGAGCATATTAAATTATGAATATTTCTTATGATAGAAATAAAAACTGTTTACTGCTACTGCTGATCATAAGTTCCAACTTCATGATAGCTCTGCCCTTTTGAAGCCTTGCTTTATTGTCAGGGTCCTACAAACCCCTTATACTGGATTGCCCTGAACAACTAAAAAATTCCTCTTTGCAACTAGCTTGTTTACCTAGTATTTGTTAATTTAATTTTTTATTTCTTTAATTAAAAAAAAAAAAATCTATGTGTTGTTTTTATCAAAACTCCATTCAAACTTAAAAGAAAATAGTATGAACAGTTTATTGTTTATAAATTCAAATAAATCATTTTTAAAAGATTTCAATCCTCATAAATCAATTGACAAATAGTATTTCAAATCAAAATCAAATGTTTAAGTTAGACATTAACTGTTAAGTTGGTATGCAAATATTTTGTTATAATCTTTTATCTTATCATAATATTAGATGATTACTTCTTTTGTCAGTAAAATCTTTAAAAATGTTTAAATTTTATTTTTATTTCCACTTAATCTGAAATATAAGTTGAAAGTCCAAACCATAAAGCTAGAGAGGGATCTACATAAAAATCCTCTTCTGTAGAAAGTACTGATGCCGAAAAACGAGCTTTTCCCTCTACTGCGTCAATCATGTTAGACTTTAAGTGATAGCAGTGCAAGATGCGCTAAGTATTGCAGATATGTGAGGAGGGTTAGAAACGGCATCCATTGAAATCATTTATGACTCTTCCATCCTCCATTGAATCCTCCTTTGGTTCCAAACAAAACAGAAAGTCCATATAATGATACCCCCAAAAAATACTTTTGAACTGTTGCACCTTCTAAATATTCCAAGTTATTCTGATTGGATTGTGCCATCATCACATTACTTAAATTAGTCTTTATGACTAAAAGATTCAAAAACTCCATATAAAAATTTTATAATAAATTTGCAATTACTTTTATCTTAGATGGACTCATCTAAAAAAAATTGTAGAGGTTGGATCCAAAAACATTAATTATAATGAAACCCAGTAAACAATACTTTAACCAAGTTCCTATTTAATAAAATTTTCTGTTGACCCTTGACTTTGAACACCATTAACATGTAAATTAATCTCCATATTACAAATAATGATCTATATAATGAAGTTTATTCCACTTAACAGAACTAAATAACTTAAGATAACTAATTGAATATTGTAATGATGCTGAGTGAACACAAAGTGTAGTAAAATTTAGTGAAGAAATTACTATGAGCAATGAAGAGATAATGAAAAAAAATTGTAAGACCTTCAAAAGAAGAAAGGCCAATAAAATATAAAAGGGATTCCAGTTTCACAAAAATGAGTTTCACAAAAAAGTTACAGATAAAACATATTTTTCTTGGATACTTACAAAAATTTTATGAACAGTACATTTTTTTTTTTTTTTTTATAAGAAATCAGTACAAAGTAACAGACTTTTTTTTAATTTATGGATTTGATGTATTAAGAAAAAAGAGGAAATGTATGCTATGCTTCAGATTTTGATTACCTTATTTTATTTTATTTATTTATTTATTATTATTATTATTTTTTGACATTATTCTAATTGAATTTTATATATATATATATATATATATATATATATATATATATATATATATATATATATGTATATATATGTGTGTGTACATTGCATAAAAAAAAGTTACTATCCAAATTGACATACATTTTTCCAGTATTTTCATTTTATGAATGCATGTATTTTTATACAAATTTCTTGAATTTAATTTTCTTCATAATGAAGTGTTTAACTGTAACAATGAGATTTTGTTAAATGGAAGTATCACTGTACATTTAAAAATATTAGTGAAAATTTGAAAAAAAAAAAAAAACAATCATTTAAATGTATTTTTATTTACTTACCTATCATACGTAGTATAGAGTAAGTCTTGCAATCGTTTTGAAAAACAAAAAAATTTCTTGACCGATTTACACCTTTCAGATATCGGTGATTCCAAAAAACATATTTTTAGGGGGGGAGTTGCCATCTATCTGTCTGTGTGTCTGTAAACGCTCTTTCTCCCAAACAAATTGAGATAGAGACTTAAAATTTTGTATGTACTTAGTATATAAGAATGGGGCGAAGCCTATTTAATATCAGTAACCTCATTTATCTAGAACTATTTTTTTTTTTTTTTTTTTTTCTTGGAGGGGGGACTCTTAAAATATTTATTCTGGTAAAAGGTAAAGGAGTGTAGGTAAAGGGTAATAAAATAACACAAATTTTGCATAAAGAACAAAGTCGATCAGATTATTAATTGCTAAGAAATTTGTAATCCTGTTTTCCACATTCTTTGATTTCGCATGACCTTGCATTTCATTCAAAATTTCATTTCACAGATATATTTTAATTGAAAATGCGATGCAGTAAACTGTTTGTTATTATTATTATTATTATTATTATTTTTTTTTTTGAGTTATAAAGAAGTTTCTTTTATGCAATTCCCCCAGCAAACCCCAAACTACTTGGGTAGTTTGGGGTTTTATATAATTTGTTGAAATTGGTTCATCAGCAATTAATTAATAGGCATTACTATGTATATTAAAAAATATTTAATTATACATTTAAATTTTATTTTGGAACTGCAATGCATTTTATTAATAGTTTACACATGTTTTATTTTCATACATTATATATAGATTGATGCATATCACATCATAATATCATCAGATTGCAGGCTAAAGTCGTTCGAATAGTATTCAAATTGTCGAAAAGTTCGTATTAATGTGTCAGTTCAAATATTAAATTCAAAACGCAGTGACTCTTACTTGAAGTAATTAAATTAACTTCAGATTAAAAAAAAGACTATATACATATTTATTTACAAAGAATAATAATTATTACTCTCATTGAGAGTTCAATTTTTACCGAACGAGTCGGTTCCAAAAAACATTCTACTACAAAGAATAAAAATCGTCTGACAAAGTAAAAACAAAAGGTTCGTTGCCAACAGCAACGAACAGTAACAAAAATTGTTTTTCGAAACCAAGGAGGCATTCGCAACACACTGCCCCCGGCTGAACATTTAGTTCAGCATCTAAATTAAACACTTTACTAGATATAAGAATATACTTACATACTTTACATAAGTTTCGGATAACATTCGTAAATACAGGTACAAAGAAAGATAATAAGAAATCTTCTATATAAGAAAAGAAAAGAAAACATGTAAAATAAATGCAAATTAAACAATAATAAAGGTAAATTGTATCAACAAAGAAATGTAAAAGTTTAAAGTTTATAGAGTCTATTAGTCATTCAAGTCCAATTCGAGATTATATAAAAGTTGCACAGGTCGTTTAAGTTCACCATTTGTAGTCTGTAAAACACATGATCTTATTTTCGAATCACGACCATATATAAGTTCTTTAACGCGTCCACATTTCCACATGTGTTTCGGAAGTTTTTCATCATGAATTAAAACGATATCATTAACTTTGAACTGGGGTGATGAGTTTACATTTTTAACTTGAAAAGCAGATCTAAGTTCTAATAGGTATTCGTTTCTCCACCTTTTCCAAAAATGGTCAGTAATTTGTTGCTTGTATTTATATTTTTTCGTCAACAGAATCTTGTTTGAATTCTCTTGAGTACAAATCGGAAATCCATAAGAAGGTAAAGACATTAATCGTTTACCAACTAAAAAATGAGAGGGCGTCAAAGGTAATGGTTCAGCATGTTCTTCGTAGAGATAACTTAAGGGACGTGAATTGATCACAGCCTCTATTTCTGTAAGTACTGTTTCTAGTTCTTCATAACTTAGACAAGTTTTGCCCAAAACTTTTTTTAAAGGTGTTTTAATTGATCGAATCATTCTTTCCCAGAAACCGCCCCACCAGGAGGCTCTAGGAATAATAAACTTCCATCTTATCCGATTTCTTCTTAAATAATCAAAAACTTCTTGCTTAGAAATTCTATCCCAAGCATCTTTTAACACCAAATCAGCCTTAGAAAAGGTCTTAGCATTATCGCTATACATTATTTTGCAAAAACCTCTTCTAGAAAAAAATCTTCGTAGTGCTAAGATAAAGGTTTGAGTACTTAGATTGGTTACCAATTCTAAATGTACTGCTCTTGTTACAGCACACGTAAATACAGCAATATAAGCCTTTTTAGATCCTTCAGAAGTTTTGTAATAAATTGGACCGGCAAAATCAACGCCAGAGGTTTCAAAAACAGGTGTTTCGATGATTCTGTCTCTCGGTAGGGGAGCTATTTCCACCTTTCCAGGAGTAGCATTAAGTTTTCGGCATATCATGCATGACCTTATAACGGATTTCACAAATCTTCTTCCTTTCACTATAAAATATCTTTCGCGAAGATGAGCTAAGGTGACAGCTACACCAAAATGATGTAGTCTTTCATGAGCCTCTTTAATGAGCAATTTTACAAAATAAGATTTACTAGGGAGAATCCAAGGATATTTTTCTTTTTCTGTAATTTCTGAAAACTGTAGTCTTCCGGATAAAACAAGTAAATTATTTTCATCTAATTGAGGATTAAGATTGTATAAAGAAGAATCTTTATTAAGGGATTTTTTTTGTTTAAGTGCTTCTATTTCAACTTTAAATGAAGTTTCCTGAGTTTGTTTTATCCAGTATTTTTCTGCTATTTCTATTTCTGAAGTAGTTAAAGGTCCTAAAATTTTAGGGTTTTTCGAATTGGTATTATGAATAAAACGCATTATCCAAGCGGTAATGTTATACACGCGATTTAAACTACTATACTTAGCCACATCAAATATGGGTTTAGGAGAAGCATTACACAATAAAGTTAGATTTGATTTTGTTTTCATTTCAATAACAGCTTCAGAATCAATTTTAAATGATTTTTTCAAAGGCCACATATTTTCTGGAAGTGATAACCAAGTTGGACCACACCACCATACATTATTATTCATTAACTTCGATAAGTTTTCCCCTCGCGTAAGCAGATCTGCTGGGTTTTCTTTTCCAGGGCAATAATTCCAGTCCTTTGGATCTGTTAATGACTGAATTTCTCTGACTCGATTAGCTATAAAGGGTTTCCAGTTTGTAGTAGTCCCCTTTATCCAAAAGAGAGTTATTTCAGAGTCTGACCATAATTTTATAGTTAAATTCGGAATATGTAAAGCTTGTTTCAGGTATTTCCACATTCTAGCAGCAACTACCGCACTGATCAATTCAAGTCGTGGAATGGTTAACCTCTTGAGGGGGGCTATTCTACATTTACTCCAAACAAAACTTGTATGGATTTCATCAGCTAAAGAAATGCAACGCATATAAGCAACTGCTCCGTATCCTTTAGGGCTAGCGTCACAAAATATGTGTATTTGTGTTTTTTCAAAAATGTTCATACCACTAGGAAAATATTTTCGGGGTATTTCAAATGTTCTTAAATGTAGAACTTGAGAACACCAAGTGTCCCACTCGATTTTCAAATCTTCGGGTAATTTACAATCCCACTCTAAACCCCTTTGCCATGTTTCTTGCAACAAGGCTTTTATACGTATCATAAATGGGTTCAAAAATCCGATTGGATCATAAATTTTCAATAACATTTTAAGCACTGTTCGCTTGGTGGGATTATCTTTATGACACTCTTCAAAAGGGTGCACATCTAACATCAAAACATCAGATTCAGTATTCCAAATTATTCCTAGCACTTTTACGATGCTGTTTGTGTTTTCCTCACTTATGCCTAATTTATCAGTTTCCCACATTTTCTTAAGTTCAATAGAGTTAGTTTTGAACTTTCTCAAATTCATTCCTGCATCTTTAAGAATTTTAGAAGCTGTAACTGATAAATAATATGCTTCATTATCTAGATCTGATCCTGAAATTAGATCGTCAACATATAGGGAGTTGTCTAGCATATTTACAACACTTGGATGTTGATCGCGATATTTTTTAAGATGATTTTTAATCGTGGCAGCCAAAATAAATGGTGAGCATGAAACGCCAAATGGCACACGAGTAAATCTTAAAATTTTGAAAAAGTTGTTAGGATCATTATCGAACCAAAGAAATTTAAGGAAATCGCGGTCTTCTTCTGCTACGGAAATTTGGAGAAAGGCCTTTTCGATATCTGCACAAAATGCAGTATTAAATTTTCTGAAATTAAGAATAATTTCTAATAAATTTGGATTCAAATTAGGGCCACTGTACAGATAATCATTTAACGATTTGTTGTTTTCTTTTGAAGAAGCGTCGAATACTATTCTAACTTTAGTTGTGGATTTATCATTTCGCAAGACAGGGCGGTGCGGCATGAAATATCCGCTGTTTATAATTTTATTGGGGGATTCTTCTACTATGTTATTTAATTCCTGTTCAATTACAATTTCTTTATATTTCTGCAATAATTCTTTATTTTTGTGTAATTTTCTATTCAAGTTAAAAAATCTATGTCTAGCATTATTATAATTGCTACCAAAATCGATTTTATCATCTTTCCATAACAATTTAGTTTCATAACGGTGCTCAAGAAAATGCAAATTATCTTCAAATTTTTTAATTAATTCTTTATCTAACTCTGAAATGTTTCCTTCTGTATTAATTCCTAAAGCTTCTAACTCCCACAATGATTTTAAATCATTTTCAATAGGTTTCATAACCTGAGTCGATAAGACACCAGCTTGATTACTATCGCTATTTTTGTTCGAGTCAATTGTCCCACAAAGTGAATGTCCAAATAAATTTTCACACACGAATAAGGATTTATTTATTGGATATATTCTACCATTAATTTGATATATATAATCTGCTCCTAATAAAATTTCAACATTACGATTATCAAAATCTTCCCATCTGTCAAGACGAAATTTAGAAAGTTTTCTCTTTATATTGATTGGAAGGGGAGGAATTTGTATCAAAGAATTAGTTATGATTGGAGTGACTAAAGCTTCCACAACTATACTACGTTTTTTGTCTTTCAAGTGAGTTAGTTTCAACTGAACGACATCATAACATCGTTCTTCAGACTTTTTCGAACCAAAAGTATATACAGTTAAATTTTCATTTCTAATGATTTCAAGTTTTAGTTTAGAAACTAAATTTTCTGTAACGAAGGTACGATGACTAGCAGAGTCAAACAAACAAAGTGCGATTTCGGAATTTTCACCTGCTTCTACCTTTACATGAATAGTTTGCAATATAACTTCCCTATTTAGATTACAATTACTACTATTACAGTGGGATACTGAGGATACAATGCTACTTGTCTGCTCTGAAATTTCTGGTTTTTTATTTTGAGGATTGCAAAGTATTGTATTATGAAATGTTTTGCCACAAATTTTACAATTTTCATTTGAAAACTTACAAAAGCTGGAAATGTGAAATTTTCTAAAGCACTTAAAACACCTTCCCTCCCTTTTCAACTTTTCTCGCATTTCTGGAACGGTCAGCGACTTACAGTTTTCTGTATTATGTTCACTTTTATTGCAAAAAATGCAGTTATTCTTAACATTTGTTGTTAATGCTGAGGTTGTTGGAACACTTCTTTTATAAGTGTTAAAAATTTTCTTATTAGGCTCATATTTATTTTCATGAATTGTTTTTTCAAAACCATTCAATTGTATAGTGGCTTCACGAGATTCGATTTCTTCTTTTAAAAAATTTATTAATTCTGTTACATCCCAGTCGGTACATTTAGTGCGCTTTCTATTAAATTCCAGAGCAATATCAGATGGGATAATTTTAAGAATAATAGGACATAATAAATGTCCATATGAACCTGATGCTACACCTAACGAATTCAGATTTCTTATTTGAATTTCGCACTCGTCATATAATTCTCTAAGAGCTTTAATGTTACTTGAATTTCTCACAGGTTTTAAATTAAGTAATTTAGTCATGTGACTGTTAATTACAAGGTCGTTACGACCAAAACGACTTGTCAATATCTCTATAGCATGAGCATAATTTTCTTGAGTCAGCGAAAATCCTGCAATAGAATTCGCAGCACTTCCGCCTAAAAGTGACTTTAAATAGGAAAATTTATCAATTGGAGTTAAATGCTCATTATTATCAATTGAGTTCGAAAATTGACTCCAAAATTCAAGCCATAAAGATGGATCACCATAAAACTTAGATATGTTAAGTTTTGGTAGTTTAACTATATTTTGATTCAAAGTTTTTTGATTTTTTAGTAGAGAACTATTCTTACTACTACTATCACTTTCATTATCTGAAGCATCTTGCTTAGTTTCAGAAGTAACTGTATTATCATTTATAAATTTGGAAATTTTAAATTTCCATTCAATTATATTTTCATTATATGTTTCGGACTTTTCAATTTCCTTTTCGAATTCAGCATCAGGAACCAATGGTTCTATCTCAGAGTTTAACGATTTTAACGTTTTCAATTTATCATTTAACTGCTGCATTAAAATATTTAACTGCGTTTTCTTATTTTCGATTTCTAAAGTTTGTGTATCATCTAATAAATCTTTAACCTTATCAAATATTTTCGTAACTTGAGTACGAATAACTGCTCTTTTTTTCTTTAGCAGTTCAAGATCCATAGTAAAACCAATCTATTTTATTCAAATAATAAATATTTCATTTCAAATAATTTATTTCAAATAATTAAATTTGAGGTACTTACCTCATTCTTTCGTTTTCAGATCATTCAGATATCAAGTATTTCATCATACATCCTGTCGCGTTGACGCCAAAAATGTTGCATAACATCATAACATCTAAGATTGCAGGCTAAAGTCGTTCGAATAGTATTCAAATTGTCGAAAAGTTCGTATTAATGTGTCAGTTCAAATATTAAATTCAAAACGCAGTGACTCTTACTTGAAGTAATTAAATTAACTTCAGATTAAAAAAAAGACTATATACATATTTATTTACAAAGAATAATAATTATTACTCTCATTGAGAGTTCAATTTTTACCGAACGAGTCGGTTCCAAAAAACATTCTACTACAAAGAATAAAAATCGTCTGACAAAGTAAAAACAAAAGGTTCGTTGCCAACAGCAACGAACAGTAACAAAAATTGTTTTTCGAAACCAAGGAGGCATTCGCAACATAGATATCCATAATGGGTAAGTATTACGGTGGCCCCCCGACAACTAGTTTTTTAATGTTAGTAACCTGAAGTATTTAAAAGTTTGCCTGCGGCTCCACTTTGGACCTGAAAGTTTGGCCCATTTACTTCATTTTTTTCTATTACATTTCATTATTCTAATTTAATATCAGAGTGTAAGCTTTTACTTGGGTTCCCTATCCAATATTTTTTCCCTACAAAAAAGAAAATTTTGCACTGTGTAAAAATGTTTCTATTTAGTTTCAGAATTTTGAAATTAGAATACTAAAAATGAATTTAATTATCATTTATTTTTAATTGCAAAGAAAACCAATTTTATTTGCTATTCTACAGTCTTCTATTTTTTTTATGTATCATATTTGTAACCTTTATGAAGTGTATTGACATAAACTTTCCCTTTCTTTTCATTATGTTTTTGTTTGTATATGTGTTTATTAGATCTTGCCACTACTAGCTGATGCTTGCAACCCCCCAGAAATATATTTCAAGTACCATTGTAAAAAAAAAAAAAAAAAAAAAAACACAGAAATCTTATTTGTATTAATTTCTATTAATCAAAGAATTTCTTTCTATTCCTTCATTATTAATTTTCTATTTTTATGTTTTAATTACCAAATATGCTTACTAAAGATCTCTCAATAAATGGTAGGAGGTTCAGTCTCTGTATGTGCAGAAATAAAGTTATTTGATGTGTTATTAACACAACCTTTGTAAAATATTTCAATTTCATGGATGTCTTTTTCTCTTGAAGATGACATAATTTTCTTTATTGAAGCTATTTCCTATTTTTAAGGTTTGTACATCCTTTTTAAAAGTTTGAGTTCCATTGAATATTTATGATTATGTGGAAAATACAAAATTTTCTCAAATATTTTCTATATATGCAAAACATATTCAAGTAATATACTGTAATAATACATTGTAATAATATACTCTATTGATATATTGTTGATCTTTAGCAGTCAGTTATTATCCAACTAATCTTTATCCTGCTATCCTACTATCTTTAAACAATTATCCTACTATTTACAAGATGCAAAGACTATATTTTCTGTCTTCAGAGACATTTTTATCGATGCTAATTTGATGTAATTTACTTAGTTTTTATAACTAAAAGCAGAAAAAAAACTGTTATTAATTACTACTTTTTTCTGATCTATCACTGGATAAAATGTATAAATGTGAGAATTATGTCTTCTAATACAAAACATTTTCAAATAAAATACTGTCATAGTATATTGTTGACCTTTATCACTCAGTTTCTATTCTACTATCTATACAGAATACAGATACAAAATATAGAAACAGTATTTTCTGACAACAGAGACATTTTTGTAGACGCTAATTTGGTATGATTTATTTAGTTTTTATAACTAAAAGCCCCCCCTCTCCCCCCAAAAAAAATTAATTACCACCTTTTTCTGAAATATCACTGAATAAAATGTATGGGAAAATTATGTCTTCTAATCATACAGGTTCGAACACAGCAAAATTTTTTTAAAGGTTAGTTAGCAAGATTTAACTAATTTCAAAAGTTTGAACCTGGTTAATGAATATAATATTAATGCAAGCAGTCAGGGGCATAGTGACAGATATTTATTAAGCGGGGGGATAATTAAAAAATTTCTCAACTTGAAACAAATTACTTTAATTTCATACTTAAATGGTATGTACAAATGTACATGTTATGATAATGATAGTTGTGTGAAAAAAATTCCTTTGCAAAGAAAAATGCTAAAATAAAAAACATAAAAATTCTAATTGTTTTGTTTAATAAAAGTTTAAATACATCTCTAACACTTAACTAATTTTAATCAAAACTAAATTCATTTTTACTGTCCTACATCAAAATAATTCAATGTGGAAATAGAGATCAAAAGATAAAATACACATTTGCGAAATTACTAGTTAAGGAAGCTTGGGCTCATTCATTCTGAAACTGAAAATTTTGTCTAATCATACATAAACAAACAAAAAAAAAAGTTAAGGTTTTTTTTTTTTTTTTTTTGGTTAAAAAATAGTTATTCTATTTCAATTTATTTTAATGCTGTTTGAGATCAAAATGAAGTGAAAGGGACACTGTGTTTTTTTCTAGTATTAGAATAGAATGCTATTTAAAATAAATAAATAAATAAATAAAATAAAGTGATATTTTTAGATTTATATCTTGTATTGATGGCAATGATTAAGAAACTTGTATAATCACTCTGACAACAACCTATTGCTATAATGCCAATCAAATGACACATGAATAATTTGTCGTCCAATTTTGCTTGTGACAGTGAAATATTTTTTTATTGGAACATTTATTTTCATTTTTATATTAGAGATCTTAATATGAAATGATCATTTTCTTTTAATCTTGAGTCAACTAGTATTAGTTTAAGGTTTGCTAATATTTTGTTATCTATTGTGCGCAAATCATATCATTATATGAAAATAATGTCAGGCATTTTTAATAAAAATCCCTGACATTATTTTGAAATTGTTGAGTTATGAACAAAGCTTTGAGGGAAATAAATGATATGAGTCAGAGTAGTTATTGATGTACAGGAGTAGATAAATTAAAGGTCTCATGGATGTATGATGTTTTCATAGAACAGATCACCAAAACAATAAAAAAATCACATTTATTTTACTTTTTTGTAAGAAAAAAAATTCTAAAAGCTAGTTTCTCTAAATTCCGCTTTCAAAAATCTAGAATTTCCCAAATCTAAGTTTGAATTTCCCAAGTTCTCAAATATCAGAGGGGGAGACTCTCCCCATAACTCTTCCCATGGTGGCGGCTCTGAATGTATATAGAGTACACATTTGCATAAATTTATTTCTGCAGGACAAACAGCTTTTGATGCAATGCCAAGAAGAATATATGACTGCTGCTAGCATGAGGGAAAAGGAAATGGAAGCTCTTAAATTTAAAATGAAGACAGCAGATAAAAAACTTAAAATTGAGGTAATTGTAATTTTTATTTATTCTGAATGCATCTCAAGCAATCAACAAAATATAAGAAGTAAAATATATAATCTTGTTCATTAGGATTCTGATAGCAAAGCCACTTTAAAACATTTGTTTTATGCAGCTGTTGAATTGGAAAAAAATGAGTGTGAAAAAATATTGAGTAATGAAAATGAATTTTCCAATAATTCACAGGTATATCATATTTTGTTTTCTTTTAATTATGTTCATTGCATATTCTTGATTTTTAGTAATCTAATTCATATTAACAAATTTTTAGGTTATACATTTTAAAAAAGGAATGTCAGTGCCTTAAACTTATTTAATTTAGTTAAAATTTTTATAGTGGGATACTGAAAGATTGTATTTACTATGCTATGGGCAGTCTCGAATGAATGGAGGGAGGAGAGTTTGGATTTGTTCTGCAAGTGGCATAGTTGACTCCAACAGACTGTCAACGTGAGTGAGGCACCTTGAAGCTTTGTTGTCCTTCCGATGTATCCAACTCTCCAGTCCTCCTAATAGCTGTATCACATGCACCCTTTTCGCAGAACTTTTTCCCCAACACAACGTTACAGTGAGCAAAAAGTTTCGTGACCTTGATATAGGGGAGAATCTGCTTGCTATTTTTGCTTACTGAACATTTCCTGCATTGCATGGAAAATGTTGGTCATTCATTCAGCGCTGATCAACTGACCAATAGGAGCAGAGCGAGAAATTAAATAATCCCGTGAGAAGTTCGAAAAACCTGTTTACCGAACAAGCAGCAAAATGAACGATCATGTTTTGTAAAATGTTTGCCGAAAAAACTTTCTCTGTGTAATACAGCTCTTATTCAGTTGGTTTATGTTGAACCTATTGAACTTAATTTTTTTTTTTTTTTCTTTGGGGATCATCTGTGATTGGATCTATCAGGTGGAAGTTATTAATTTTATCCAACCACCATTAATATAAACTTGATTTTTAATAAGAACCTGTGAAGAGAAAGAAAAGAATGATAATAAAAAAAGGTTATAAACAAAGGATTTTTAATTCTGAAAGTGAGGTGACAATTAATTTTGAAAAGGAATAGAAATATTTAAATTTGGGGAACCAAAAATAGGATAGACATATTTTAGAAACAGACCAGGATCATGTATTAAAATAGTATAAAGTACATTGCTTGTAAAATAAACAATACAGGGTGAGTCATAAATATTGAAACAATAGACTATCTCCTTAAATATTACTCCTAGACTTCCAATTGCAAAAATTCGTAAAAAATGATGAAATTTCTGATAAGAATAGTTGCAACTCTATGGGGGGGGGGGGAGAGTTTATTTGAAAAAATATGAAAATTAAATTTATATATGGCCCCCGTAGAGCAAAATTCCCAATTAGGAAATTATTCCTTACCCATTCCTAAACTAAACAAACAAACAAAAAAAAAAATTCATCTCCGTATCTGGAAATCTGACAGAGATGTTAAAATTTAAAATTCCCCAAAATTTGTGACTTACACCACTTTACCATACCTGTAAACAAAGAGTTTTTGATTAAGTTTCAAAGCAAATGAGGGATCGTCTACAAGTTATCCGTTCATATATGTCGGTTTAAGACTGTGCCTTTTATTTGGACATAATAAAGCAGCGTATTGATTTAAATTAAAACTTGTTTTCAAAATATGTTTGTCGTTAGCACATGAGGTCTGCATGGATCGAAATATCTTGGTCCGGTCCCAAACCGGCCCATAGGGAAAAAAGTTCTGCCCAGCATGAAAAAATGTTAAAATCATGATCCGGACTAACCTGGAAAGAAGTTTAAAACATAGCCCGGCTCAGCCGTGAATTTCTACATAGTTTTTAACTTCAGTGTAGTTAAAAATTGTCTTGCGTGGAGGAGTTCTGACCAAAAATACTTATCATAGCTTTTCTTTTTTTATATTTACACTTTTTATTATTAAAGAAGTGCCAAAGGCTGTGATATATTTATTTTATCAATGAATCTCTGTTTATATGTAAATGTTTCACTTATATTTTAATATCGCTAGTCCATATCGCATGCGTTGGAGTCTTTTAAAAATGTTATACAGTAAAACCTTTTAAGACGGAATCACATAGCAAAGAAAAAATACGTGACAAATGCCCTTCCTAAAAGGGTTAAATGGAGTTTTTTTTTTTTTTTTTTTTTTTTTTTTTTTCAGGTATCATTGTATTTATTCTGCATGGATCAACACATTTTCTGTTTAAGACAGAATTCTGTCATAGGCAGTTTTTTTCTCTGGTTTTATTGTGTTTAATTTTTTAGCATATAAATATGCTATTCTTAAAAAATAAATTTTAAAGTTTTTTTTTTTTTTTGTAAAGTAAAAGCAATTTTAAAATCTATATATTTTAAAATCTTTAAAATATATTTTTCATAAAAATTTTGATTGAACCAAATTTTACTTATTTCATGCATGTATTAGGTCAGCCAAATTTATGATTTTAATACAGATTGTTTGAGACCGGGATTGAAAATTTTGTCCAGTGCAAACCTAAGAAGGTATGAAAAATACATTAGACCCGGATAGGCGAGTCATCAGAAAAAAGTAACGTCTCGGTCCTGATCCGACCTGTGCCCAGAATACAAATTTTTTAACAACTTCTCCAGGACAATGAAAAGCTTGAAGTTACAAGAGCTAAATTTAAAAAAAAGACTTAATCTGCATCTTAGAAAAACATTCTTTTAAATAACTGATGGGCAGTAAAACAGTACCACTTCGTATTTCACAGTATTTCGTTTTTCTGCATAATGGATTTTTTTCCGGACTATTTACTGTCGTTAAATTATTATAAGTTAAGAAATTGTTCAAGAAAAAAAGTACAAACTTGAAACATGTCATTTTTAATTATTTTACATTTGTTTTGTTTTAAAAAATGTAAAAAATTATTTACTTTTGAGAATATGACTTTTTCAAAAGTTATATTATTTTTTCAATAAATATTTTTAATAGTTCTAAAATTAATATTCAAATACAAAACCCCGAAAACAATACTAAAATAAGATTTTCATCTTTAATTAAATGGAAAAAGATAGATTTTTTACACGTTTTATTGAACTGTTAAAATAGCATTGTCTTTTGAATTTCGCGCATTTCAATTTGTGTCTTAGATTTTTTACACGTTTTATTGAACTGTTAAAATAGCATTGTCTTTTGAATTTCGCGCATTTCAATTTGTGTCTAATCCCTTAAAACCTGACGAATTATTCAAATGGCTATAACTCTGCGAGTTTTGAAGATATGAAGATGCAACTTTTTGTACATTATTCAGGAATGGATAAGGTAAGTTTTCCTAATTGGAATTTTTATCCTACGGGGGCCATATAAAAAGTTAATTTTCATACTTTTTCAAACAGACACCCCCATGGAGTTGCAACTTATCTTATCAAAAATTTCACCTTTTTTAATGAATTTTTGCAATTGGAAGTATGGGTCTAGGGGCAATATTTAAGGAGATAGACTATTGTTTCGATATTTATGACTCCCCCTGTATATGTAAAAGTTAGTCATGGCAAAAACTATAAAATAATTAATTCACCTGAACTTTAGTTTTCTACCAATGAAAATATATTAATGATTCAAGAATGATTTATTTTTCCTATCCTAAAATCTTCATTTACCAAAAATTATTGTTTTGTGAGTGTTTATTAATTAAGATATATATATTTGTAAATATTCAAATCAGGGTAGGCATGATTTAAATCAGCTGATTTTTTTAAAAAAACCATTTGATTTAAATCTTTTCTTTTCTTTTTTTTATTTTTTTTATTTATTGGTCAAAAGTAGTAAAAGTATGCGAAGAAAACCCAGAAAATATAAGTTCTGAAATCAAGAAAACAGTAATGGACTTAAATATTAAGAGAAATGCAGAACATATGATTGAAGTTTTGAAACCTGTTGCTTGTACCCTAGATATAATCCGAAAAGAGGATTGTTCCCGTGCCAAATGCACATATCAATGGAAAATTTTGAGTAAAAAGTAAGAAAATGTATTGGATAAAGATAGAATTACAAAATTTAAAGCAAGGTATGAACAAGCTATTAATGGCTGTCAATTTGCCGCAGTTTTATTAAGTCCCTCTGTTTTAAATTGAAATGAAATTTCACTTTGTCATCATGAAGGTTCATGAAATAAAATTGTCCAAATCTTCTCACCACTGTAGCACAATTTCAAGCAAAAAATGGCCCATTCCAAAAATTACCATTTCTTGAGAAAAAAAGTTTCAGATATTATGACAGATTATTATAATTGGTGGAAGTCCTTTTATGTAATGGGAGGTAAAGAGAAAATCAGTGAAATTGAAATAGAATTTATTTACCAAATAACAACAGCCGTGACGTCATCTGCTGGAGTAGAAAAACAATTTTCTTCTTTTGGATTAGTTCATTCAAGCATTCGAGTGGACAAAGCTTTTAAATTGGTGTTTTTGTTCAAACAATTAAATCCCTGATTTATTTCTACTTGCTTAAAAAATATTGAATTAATTGTGATTTTTATCCCTTAATAAATAGCTTGCATTAAATAAACATTTAATTTGTTTTTTAAATTTTACCATTTTGTATTCTTTTACAACATATTTAAATTTATTTCTTATTTAGCGTGCACAATTCAATTACAAAATAATAGAATGGCTTTAGATTAAAGCCTAGGTGTTTAGTTTTTAGTACTAATCAGTAACTAGAATATGCTATTTTCTTAACTATATAATTATTTTTTATATTATTTTTATAAATTATAAATATTATTATTATTATTATTATTATTTTTAGTTATTCATTATAAAAAACTGCTTCATGTATTGTAAAAACATAAAAACACATTAATTAAAAATAGAATTCTAAAATAAATCAAATAAATCTGATTTAAATTTTAAAAAATCAGATTTTTTTTATTTTATTTTTTTTAAATCATGATTTTTTTCCAACCATGATTCAAATCCTATTTTTCCAATTAATAAAAATATTTTCATATATGTCATTTATCTCATAATTTATTTTCTTCTCCATTAGTTACTTTGTATCAAAATTAATTGTTGTAGTTAGATTCAAATTATTAAGGCACAGAATTAACAGGGCTCATACAGACTCCTTGGACTCCTTACAAACTACTTAGAAATGAAAACGTTCCCAAGTAGTACTTAGAGCTACTTAAACAAAATACTCCTTAAATTTTATTGCAGTTTTACACGCAAGCAATATTGCTTCCGAAAAAGAAAAAAAAAGTCGTGATTGTAAAACACACGATAAACCTTTTATGCACGTCATTCATCAGAAGCACAGCAGTGATTGGTTGGGATCATACTAATAGCCACCAAAGGGATTTACTTTTCACGGCCATAAGGGAAAGAAAAGTGAAAAGAATAATCCAGACACACCTCTAAGCTTCTAATTTCAAAAAATGATTACACGGTTTAATTCCTTCACAGCTAGATATACAACTTTGATTTCTTCCTCATAATACGATTCATCATCCTCAATTTTGCTGATAATGGTGGATCCAGGGGTGATTCTCCTCCGAAATTTCTGAAAATTTGAAATTGTGTTATCAGTTCCGCATAGTTGCCAACTTGTACGGTTTTGCGCACAGAAAAATCAATCGCGGAGAAATGCAAATTTCGTGAAAAGATCGCCGAAAAAGCACACATTTCGTCAACATTTCATGGACAAAAGATGATTTTGTCAATATTTTTATCAACGAACTTTGTCAAAAGATCGCTGAAAAATGCATATTTCCTGTGCGAATCGCGGTTAAAATGACAATTTCAGCAAATATCGCAGATAAAACGCTAATTTCATTTGCAAACTGCGGGAAAACATCAATTTCGTCTAAAGATTGCAGATATAATGCCGATTTTGTTAAAAGATTGCAGGAAAAAATGTCGTTTTCGATAAAAGATCGCTTACAAATATTTTGCCAAAAGATCATTGGAAAAAAAAAAAATGCCAATTTCATCAAAAGATCACAGAAAAACGGCAATTTTGTCAAAAGATTGCAGGGATAAAACATTGTTTTCAAGAAAAAATCGTGTAAAAATGCAAATTTTGTAAAAAAAAAATGTCAATTTCATAAAAAAAAAAAAGAAACATGGGAAAACACCAGTTTCGTCAAAAGATTGCAATAAATCACCGATTTTGCTAAAATATTGCAGATAAATGCCGACTTTGTCTGAAGATCACTGATATACTTATACAAAATGTATTGTATTGTATTATATTTGTATATACTTATACAAAATATATTCAGAATTTGTGAATAAGAAATTATTACTATTTTTAGAGTCCTATTTAAACATTTTTAATAAGGTTATTTATGCATATATACAACTTGATACGATTCAGCTGCTATATGGTATGACATTTTTTTTTTCTTCAATCACTGCATTTGCAAGAGATTCAATTTGTAGATTAAACTTTTTTCTGAAATGTCTATTTTCAAGAGAAATTTTGCGAAGGGTCTTGTGTTTGAAACAAGAAAAAAATGTGAAGGATCCTTTCAAGTCTTCTCAAACAGATTTCTGCTCAGAGATCAGATTACCCACATTAAAGTTTTCATGTGGGACACTCAACATAAAAATAAATAAAATAAAAAGTATGAGAATGTAGCTATTACAAAATTTTCACTATATTATTTCATAAATGAAATTTCAATTTTTCCAGTTCGGAAAAATTGAAAAATAAGCCTTCGGGAAAAAAACGGTTTTTTTCCCAATTTTTCTGGTTTTTTTCCGAGCATTTCCATCTCTACATTTCCAATACTGAAAAAAAGATAATACTTAAAAATAAAACTGGTGTAGGTATGAGAATTTTTTTTATACAGTATAGGACCCCAAATTCGGAATACTCAGGACCGCTGCTTTTCCAGATTTTAGGTCTTCACTCAAAAAATGGATTTCCAAGCAGCAATAATATGATGGAATCTTGGTAAACATTTTATTTAGCATAAGATTTATAATTTAAGCTTTAAAAAGCACATAGTTAATAAAGTATATCTTAGAAAAAGCAATTATTAATTTTTATAAACATAGTTAAAACTCTCTTAATAATAATAATAAATACTTGAATTCAAAAACTAGCAAAGGAAAAAGAAATATCGAAAGTTTAACTAACTTAGTTAAACTTTTAACTAAGCTTTTACTAACTTTTACTAAATTTTACTATTAACTGCTTAACTAATCTTAGAAAAAAAAAAATATAACATAGCATAAAATTATAGCTACTGTTAAAAGAGGAGACGTCAGTTAGTGCTCTACAGCTATCCAGAGCGAGCGACATGGATCCCTCTTCTCATGTCGCTCTGCATTTTTTATAGTGGTTGGTTTCCACTTTGCACGCTTTTTAAAGTGGTCGCATCCACATATAATGATAATAATGCTGACAATTTTTATATTGTGTCAGACGCTTTGAACATGTCCGATAACTTCAATTGCTTCGGCTTTTCTTTCTGCAACACCTCTTTTATCTTATAGAGTTGCATGATTTGTTCTTGGGTTATAAAACTTTTTTGCTCTAATCCCATAATCAGTTCATCTGTCAGACTAATGCACTTATCTTTGAGAATGTGTGTAGCTTTCTGTTGATTGACGTCGTCATCAGTGGTATCATCATCATTTTCTGGATTTAAAAACATCTTGCAAATATCATGGTCTGTTAGTGAATGTGTTATAGGTGCATTGTCATCCACATTGAAACAATCTTCAATTGCTTCTTCAACCAAACTTACATTGCATGTGTACGTCATGGATTTTGCATAATTCAGTAGGTCTTGGATGGGGGTCTTTTCTGCAGAAACTGAAAACCCACAAAATTCATCATTACTTTGTCTATCATCTAAACTGGTTAATGATGGCCATAATTTATGCCATCCATTTAGAAGAGTTTCCTGATAAATGCTTTACAATGCACTAGCTGCCCGCCATAATGTATCTTTCACATTAAATTGCTTTTGAAATTGCAACACGCCACTACCGCTATTGCATGCAATTAGCATTGCTGTTATAAACTCCTTCTTGTAGAGGTATTTGAAGCTGCTTAGAATTCCTTGATCCATCGGCTGGATAAGTGAAGTGCATTTGGGTGGAAAATAATCCAAAAGCCATCGTTCTTTTCGACAACTCCTGAACTAGTGTGAGCTTAGCAATTATCGACCAAAAGAAGTATTTTGCAGTTTTCTGGAAGACCTTGTTTCTGGTAATGGTCACCAGCTTCCGGAACAAAATGATTTTCAAACCATTCTTTGAATATTTCCGTTACCATCCATGCATGTTTATTCGCTTTGTAAAAAACTGGCAAAATCTTAACCTTTTTTAGAACTCTTAGATTGTTACTTTTTCCTGTTATTAATAATTTACATTTATGGGTTCCAGCAGCATTTATGCAGGCCATAACTGTCAGTCTTTCCTTGGAGTCTTTAAATCCAGACGCTGATATTTCTTCAAGCATCACCAGGGTTCGATTTAAGCGGTATCGCATCGCAATTTGCGATTGAAATTTAACTAAAATGCGATCCAAGAAATGCATTAAATCGCAATCATTGCGATGCATATTTCCCACACCCTTTGTTATGTCATGCACATTTAAAGTTAAAATTTAAAGATGTTTTTACTCGACATACGTTGTGTTTTCACTCTCCCCAAATGTTTATTTACAATGAAAGTACAGTGAGACTCCATTTCTGGGTGCATTTTTCTCAGTAAACACATAATTTGTTCCGGCCCTGACGCTGTGATTGATTAATGAATCACTGTTACTAGCTAATCACAACGTTTGCTCATAGAAGTAAATGTAAATTTGTAAGTAATTTGTAGTAAAATTTGTTTGTAAATTTTCAAGATTTAAAAGTTACGTTAGCTATTTTTTACTTGCTATACAAAAGTGTCTAACTGCTATTCAAAACTGACTTTGTATAGCAGTTACTGCTATGCAACTTTCTTTTTCTAAATCGACCCCTGAGCATCACATAGGTTTTCCTTGGCACATACCACCAAAACAATGCAGTTTCATCGGCATTATAACCTGTTCAATGTTTCAAAGTTTCTCCCGTTTAATGATTTCCTCAAATTCTTCGATTAAGGAATTGGCAGCTTCAAAATCCGCTGATGCCTTCTCACCAGAAATCTGAACTAAACATAATCCATGACGCTTCTTAAACTTACCATCCTGTTAAATAATCATAGGGCTTAGAAATATTTAACTCAGCATGAAAATTTTTTGCATGTGTCATAATAATTTCACGGTCAAATGGAAAGTTCTCTGATCGTTGCTGCTTTAGCACTCTATCAACATCAATATGTAGTCATAAGTTTTTCGATGCGACATCAATTCTGGAGCATCGCTTTCCGTAAAAGCTTTAAAAATCTTGTCTCGTTGTTTCATTAAATCGTTACCGGTCGATGTTCCAATGCCACACTGTGGGTGCGCCTCAACTCCTACTGATAACTTAGAAAAATATTTCATTAAATGAAATTTAAACGTTTGAAAAACAAGTTTAAAAAGTAGTTGAGAAGAGGGGCTATTCAGGGTTTTAAGCTTATGTCGTTACGACGATGTTCTAGTCGACGCCCCTGGTGTGTTGGTGACATTAAAATTTCAAAAGTTAAACTTGACAATACTAGCCTAGTAATACAGAAAATAACCAGCATGAAGTGTTGAAAATAACTGGTACAGTTGTAAGACTTTAAAATATGTTGACAGTTCGTTTAATGAAGTAAGTATATTTTTCTTAATGATAATCATTCACTAAATTCATTTTCAATCTGTAAAGCTTCAATGTAAAGTGAGATTTAAAATGATGAAACATGGGTTGGAAATACATTAACGTTTATTAAATAAACAAAAATGAAACAACTTAACTTGAAAATAACTAGCAATAAACTGACCATTTGTCAGTAAAATTAATGAAATAAACAATAAATTTATGTTTATACTCATCTCTCTTCATCAGACATCGGTTCCGTTTCTTTTGACTTCCATTTAAATATAGTGTCTTAGAAAAAACAGACAGCACAAACTCCATGAAAGATAATGCTAAAATTTTGAATACTTCAAATAACCATTTCAGTAAAGAATAATTGACTTCACATTCCAGAGCTAAGCATCAATACCGTATGGATTTTTAAAACTGCCAGCATTTATTTTTCCAGCTGGTCTAAAAAGCATTGCCAGAAATAGTACTGAAATTCAAAGGACTTGAGAACCAATCTCTGATTGGCTGAAAAAGAAATACGTTGATAAACTTCACAATTTGTGAAGTCCACCGTCACTTGCGAAAAATTGCTCTCCGCGTAGGGAGATTTGACGGATTTAAATTTTGAATATTAAAGATTAGCAGAGATTAAAATTAATTAGCACAATGGAAGCTTTTGCTTTTAGTCACTAAACCTGTAAAAAGTTAAAGTCTAGAAAATTAAATAACTAAAATACTGTATGTTGATGAAATAAATACAAATAAGTTAAAAACAAACTAACTTTTATTTAAAAGAAAATAAAGATAAAATCAATATAATTAACAAAAGCATTTATATCTATTAAACAATTAAAACGAAAAACCAAATATAAATAGACTTCATGGCAAAACAACTGTGATGTAATGAGCTGACGATCCAAAGTATATTTTAGTTTTATCTATCCACAAACATGGTAAGGGCATTCCTGGAGAAACTTCATTAAAAATAAACATCACTATCGTCACAATTCATTCCTCGAAAACGATAGCCGGTCTCAAAAACAAACAGAGACGAAGCAGGTGGTTGACTTAAGTCCAGCATTGAAAACCACTTCCTACCAGCTGCTAGCTATCTTGAACATCGGGAAAGGAAGGGGACGAAATACTGCAAAGTCGGTCTCTAGGATAAGTTAGTGACAAACATTTAACAAAACTAAAGAACGGCACTTAGACAACCACATAAATGAAACGAAAACTAAAAGTTAAATCATAATTATCAAACTGAACAAGACGAACGTAAACACTTCTTACTGGAACATTAAGACAAGGATCTAAGCTATTGTCAAAGTATTTATACTAGAAGAGAAACGAAAAGAAACTTATTACGCATGCAAAAGGGCAGGTGAAACGATGGTCAAATGAGAAACCATCATGACGAAACGTCATACCGGAAATGGGCGGTAGACAAATGACGTCACCTTGTGACAATCAAGAAACACGTCATTACAGCTTCCGATTGCATACGAAGTACGATGGGAAAACAACAACAAGCCGGGAGTTTTAAAAGGTAAAAAGTGTTGGAAATAAATATAAGGTAAGTTAAATAACTATTGTTTATATGAATGATAACTTTAATAAAGAAAGATTAATAAAGTTAACCAGATTTAATAAAAGGAAACTTGTTGAATGAAAAAGGTAAAAATGGTATTTTAATAAAAGATAAATAATAGACTGTAAAGGTTATAATAAATGAATAAACTTTAAAATAGGATGAATGTAATTAGGTTAATGTAAATAAAGATAGATTGACTATAGAAATGGAGATATGGCCGGAAAGTGGCAAGAACAGGGTGACATTTCCTGTCATAAGCCCCCCCCTCTTGACACTTGAATGGCCTGAAAAGAGCAAATGCTCACAGAACCACCAAAAAACATGATCTTACAACCATAGACACAGGTTCTACAAGAGCCTTAACTAAATATGCATCCACCATCTCCACAACCTATCAAAAAAAAATTCTTGACCTATAACAAAAAAATTTACTGAAACTTTACTTTAAGCAGAAAAACCTCTAAAATAGAAAATACACTCCAGATCGCCAAGTCGATATTGCTTTAACATTATAAATCATAAACATAAAAATACATACAATACACAAATTACATATAAACACATAGATTACAAATAACAAATATTAGTACAAATTTCATTTTTCAGCCCCCCAAAAGTTAATTTTTAAATACCCTATACATGCTGCAATTCATTATATCAAAAATTTCAATTCAATGATCAACATTAAAAAGTTTTAAAAAAATTGAAGCTAGAAAATCTTACAGTTCCTAACATTACAAATAGAACTGCTAGTGTAAGCATCCATCTAAAACGTAATCTTTAAGCTACAGATAAAAATTAATATTTGGAAAATTTGAATACAATCTTTGCAAAAATCCATATTTGAAAAATTTAAAATAAATTTTGTACAATTTTGCAAAACATTTATCTATGTGGCAGCCTCAAAAAAATCCTAAGCAGTACGTACATATTAAAGATGACAGTAACTCATCCTTTTCCATTCTGATCTATTCCCCAAGAAAATACTAGGCAAACAAGAAAAACAAAATGGTAGATTCCAATAGGGCCCTTTATCAAAACCTAACCATAAAAATTAATGAAATTCAAAAATTACTGTAGTATACTGTCCAAATACAAAAAAAATTTCTCAAGAAGTAAATCTCCAATCCTCAATATATCCAGCGATCCTGAAAACTTATAATATAAACAAACAACAAAAGGAATAATATGCTGTTGATGTTTGACCTCTTTCAAAAAAAACCTAACAAACTTGCTGAAATCCCTGAATCGAATGAGTACCAAACAGTCAATCCAAGGATCCCAGCCCAAGCAGCACCAATGCCGAGGCACGCACATACTCAAGGCTCTGGGACCTACCTGTGGCCACAGGATTTCATACACACCACACACATTCTACATATACACCCAGATATACCGGATTCGTGGCAACTCTTGAGGACAAAACTAAAAACCAGTCTCAAAAAAAACTTTCATCTAATAAAGCAAAAATCGGTATATAAAATTTCTATTTAGCTACAAAGTTAAAATTTTAATTCAGGGGATAGATGATCAGATCTATTCAAAACAGGAGAGAGTATCAAGTAAAAATAGGTATCCGGTTCTTACAGTTACATGAACCGACCCTTAAAAATTTAACTTGATTAAAAAAAAAAATTAGCATCCTAACTTTCAGCTAAAAACACTTCATCTCTCCTAATGACTGCCATTGATTCTAACAACAGCTACCACGACAAAAACTTTTAAACCCCTGGAATGACTTTAAACCAAACTTCTCAATTTCAAGTTCTTTTAACTCCTACCTTCATGAGTAATTTAGAACCAGTTACCTCTGACCTTACCAAAACTGACCTGGGACAAAACTTTAAAGCTTCCTATTCTCTACATTTTCCCAATACAGGAACCACCTGCCAAAAATAATTCAAATGAACTTGAAAATATAAACCTTGATCCAAATTCTCAAAAAAATTGGACTGGCAAAAAAAAAACTCTTTCACTAGAGAATAGTCAGAAAAAGGTCAGATAAAAACATGGCTAAAACATTTCCAGGGTATAACAAAATTAAAATAATTTAACAATTAAAATCTATTTCTTCAAAATTTCAAAACTTGAATAAAAATCCATCCACATACGAAGTTTAACGGCCCATTCTTCATGTCTCTTAACTTGAAAGTACAAACAGCCATAAAAAATATTTCAAAATAACTTTTATAAAGAAAATATTTTATGTTTAACTTTATAAAATGTAATTTTAATGCCAAACCAAAAATTACCCCCTTTCAAAAATTTCATCTTCAAGCAATTTTGGAATCAAATCGAGTCTTATAACCCCAGATCCAAATACATGAAAACAATTTAACAGAGGGCATTAAAATGGTTAGCATTTTAAATTAAGCTTAAATTAATTCAAAACTATACAACATCAGAAATTAAGTTTAAACTACTTTAAAATATAAAATTAAGTTTAAACTATTTCAAATTATATAACATTAAATAAAAATAGATTGAAAATGCCATAATGAGGTTTAACTAAATCCCACTTTAATTACATAGGGATTAAAATGACATGTGAAGATTTATACCTTACACATAATATCCAAAGGACTTTAAAATAAACCTCTTTAAAAAAATTTAGGCAAAAAAACAGGTTTTATAAAAAAAATTTCAAATAATCTTTTTCAATAAAGTTCAAAAGAAATTAACTGTAAATCAAAAATATAACAAAATTTCAAGAGATCTAAAAAAAATGGCCAAGCATTTCAAGTATTTAAAAAAAATGGCATGATACTTTGTCATGAGCTTAAAAACAGCAGCTTAAATTGACTTAATGATTCCTTAGAATCAATTACTCAGCTGAAATATAAACAAATTTAACATATATTCAAAATAGAATGTATCAGGGCAAAAATTCAACTTTATTATAAAACAGTATCTTTAATATTGATAAACAAAACAGTAGAAAAACACAATATATTTCTGAACAATAATTTCTCAAATCAACTAATCCTCCATATAGCCTCATAAAAGACTATTTAAATGAGTATAGTTAATTATTCAAAAAAAAAAAAATTCAGCAATATTTCAAAATAAAACAGTATATAATAAGCTTTTAATTGAAAATCTTGACCCCTATTTAAAACCTTTAAACTGATTTGTAAGCAAATTTATGAAATATGACCAAAGCTGAACTTTATATATAAACTATAAAGATTCAGGTAATTGAGGGTAAAGCACGGTAAAACCCTACAAACTTCTGAAATAACTGATAGTAAATAAATCTGACTGTAAAGAAAAATATATTATTTAGAAGAGCATATTATAAAAGTTAAGCCATATTTATAAAATTTTAAGGGTCAAGATATAGCATTTAAGAAATTAACTGTAAATGAAAATAATAGAACTTAATAAAACCAAGTTATCCATGTCAAGCAAAAATGGGCAAACTTTAATACCCCGGAACATACGTTCCAAACTTGACAAAAATTAACTATTCAAAATATAGAAAATGCTTTAAAAAAATTATGATTTCGCCCTGATTTTAAAGTTAACTTTAAATACTTATTTATTAAAGTTTAAGATATTGAAAAATTTCAAAGTTGCCCGTAAAAAAAAGTTCACAGTAACAATTTAAATTAAGCTCCATTAATTAAACTTCATGTCTGCTCAATATACCATAATAATATCTAAAAATGAGACTTCATTCATTAATGATTCAAAAGATCACCAAAATACAAATTAAACTCCAACCAGGATGGACCAAAATCAAAAATTTCATGTTTAAAAAAAAATTTGCATAACAATGTATATATATTTTAAAATTTACGCAACAAATATATATACTGAAAAAGATGCAAAGTTCAGACTGCAGCTATACTTCATGGAGCACACTAAACTCTTCAAAAGCTTCTTGAAAATTTTACAGCATTGATATCACGACGCAGGGCTGAAAAGTCATTTCCAGTAGAGACCACCAAAAGCAGAAAAACTCAAGTCCTCAGCAAGCATGTCATTGACCTCAGGTGGCAAGTTCTTGGCATCAGTCAAAAAAAAACTGCATTCACAATGACAGTTCAAAAATCCACTTTTGGAGATTTAGATAAGTCAAGCCACTCAAAAACACCGGCAATAGTTGAAGACGAGTCCAGGCTTACTATCACACAAAAGTTCCGGATTGAAGTCACACCAGAAAAAAAGTTAAATCTTGTTTCAAAAATATCAAACTGCAATGTATCAACAAGAATATCAAAATGCAATGGCCCAGTACGCGGACCACTGCCAAAAACCACCTTCAACTGGCAAAATTCTTTCAAAGATGACTTAAAAATTCTTACGAATATCATCTTTTATCACAACCAACATGGCAGACTCCAAAATCTTGAACCTCTATCTGTGTAACTGTACCAGGAACTCGAGGCTAGCAATCGCCAAAAATGACTTGAATTCTTGAATAAATGTCATTTTTCGTCGCAAGCATCAAAAACTTTATTGGCCGACACAAAAATCTTGAATCTCCTTCATGGAAACTGCACCAGGCATCAGGAAACTGAAGGCCAACATCTCCATCAGGTAAGAAGTAAGTAGTATATGCCATGAAGTCAGAAAAATTTTAAATTTACCTCAAATTTACAAAAAAAAATTTCTAAGTTGCAAAAAAAAAAATTATAAATCTGACAAAAATCTATCAAATTTCCTTTTAATTTAGATAAAATTCTTAAAATTTGTTTCAAAAATACATTAGATTAAAAAAAAAATTTACAGTAATAGAAAGTCAGTCAAATTTTTCACTTAAGTTAAAAAAATTACTATATCATTTTAAAAATATTTGTTAAATTTAAATAAAGCTTATGCAATTTATTTAAAAACCAAATAAAAGTAATTTTTAGCTATAAAATTTATTTAAAAACTGAACAATATAATAAATTAACTGCCCCCCCCATCGCAAAGCATCGCTAAATGTCGATGGAAGCAGCATTTACTACGATATCGCCGGACTGTTAAGGGTTAAAAAATGGCAAATACAAACATAAACTAAAGTTTAAGAAACAAATATCTATTAAAAATTTATTTATAAAATGAAACAAAAACACTAGCTTTAAACTACATTTAACTATTACAAATTAATTTCTATAAAAAAAAATTTATAACTCATTAATATATTAAATTAATAAAAGAAAATCAGGTTAGGGACGGGCCCATAACCTTGACGGATTTAAATTTTGAATATTAAAGATTAGCAGAGATTAAAATTAATTAGCACAATGGAAGCTTTTGCTTTTAGTCACTAAACCTGTAAAAAGTTAAAGTCTAGAAAATTAAATAACTAAAATACTGTATGTTGATGAAATAAATACAAATAAGTTAAAAACAAACTAACTTTTATTTAAAAGAAAATAAAGATAAAAGCAATATAATTAACAAAAGCATTTATATCTATTAAACAATTAAAACGAAAAACCAAATATAAATAGACTTCATGGCAAAACAACTGTGATGTAATGAGCTGACGATCCAAAGTATATTTTAGTTTTATCTATCCACAAACATGGTAAGGGCATTCCTGGAGAAACTTCATTAAAAATAAACATCACTATCGTCACAATTCATTCCTCGAAAACGATAGCCGGTCTCAAAAACAAACAGAGACGAAGCAGGTGGTTGACTTAAGTCCAGCATTGAAAACCACTTCCTACCAACTGCTAGCTATCTTGAACATCGGGAAAGGAAGGTGACGAAATATTGCAAAGTCGGTCTCTAGGATAAAGTGACAAACATTTAACAAAACTAAAGAACGGCACTTAGACAACCACATAAATGAAACGAAAACTAAAAGTTAAATCATAATTATCAAACTGAACAAGACGAACGTAAACACTTCATACTGGAACATTAAGACAAGGATCTAAGCTATTGTCAAAGTATTTATACTAGAAGAGAAACGAAAAGAAACTTATTACGCATGCAAAAGGGCAGGTGAAACGATGGTCAAATGAGAAACCATCATGACGAAACGTCATACCGGAAATGGGCGGTAGACAAATGACGTCACCTTGTGACGGTCAAGAAACACGTCATTACAGCTTCCGATTGCATACGAAGTACGATGGGAAAACAACAACAAGCCAGGAGTTTTAAAAGGTAAAAAGTGTTGGAAATAAATATAAGGTAAGTTAAATAACTATTGTTTATATGAATGATAACTTTAATAAAGAAAGATTAATAAAGTTAACCAGATTTAATAAAAGGAAACTTGTTGAATGAAAAAGGTAAAAATGGTATTTTAATAAAAGATAAATAATAGACTGTAAAGGTTATAATAAATGAATAAACTTTAAAATAGGATGAATGTAATTAGGTTAATGTAAATAAAGATAGATTGACTATAGAAATGGAGATATGGCCGGAAAGTGGCAAGAACAGGGTGACATTTCCTGTCAAGATTAAGCTTCGTTTTGTGTCAGCGCAACTGACGATAGTTTGAAGTGACTCAATGTGACAACCAACCATGCATGCGCTCCAGTTGGCACTAAAAAAACGTAAACATGAGCGATGTAGCTGGAATTTAATAGCTTAAATGAAAATAGATAAACGTAAGTGAAAAGAAAAAAATAGGTTACTTTTAAAATAAGATAAACTTACGATTAGGGGGGGGGGGATTTAATTAAATAATGATGAGAGTTTCGGTGATTTAATGATTTAAAATATAAACTCCCAATCATTTATTGCAACAATGGGATCCTCCTGACCCAACGAGATATGTGAAGATGTAGAGTGACCATCAGATTCAATAAATACAAACTTGTAAAACTCAACAAATTTATTATAAACACGACTAACAGAAGAAGTGATAATATATTCAAAACAGAATCTTGATATATAAGGTTAACTGACTGGGAAATATTCTTATCAATACATGACTGAGAAATATACGAATGAATTAATCAAGCTTTAAATAATTAAATAGCTTCGGCAGTAACTACGTAGTGAAATACGAATTAAAACTAAACTTCCTACTATAGTGTGACATACTGCCTATGTGCAAAGCTATTACTCAATTCATCTAACTATGCTTAATTATAAACAAGAAAAACCATAAATATTTAAACACCTGCCGCTAACCGAGAGACCAGCTCCCGCGGCAAAGAACAGCTGATACGAAGTTACGTCATGGCGCGGAAACCATATGCTCTGAATACGAGCAAATAAAAATACGAGACTGAGAGAGTAAGAGTAAGAGAATGAGCAGGTGAAACTACCTGCTTATAAAAGCACGCGAACTACTTACTGGTAATCGTCCGCTGGCCAGACGGCGACACCTGATTAGTTCAAGCGGCAATTACGTAATGCTCCACCTCTCCTGCTGTTTTTGCATATTCCTCAGTTATGATTAACCACACATCTCCGCGATCTTATCAGCGGAAAGTAAAGCCGCCTACGTAACTTGAAAACTGGTAAATAAACATTTAACTATTAGGTTACTTTTAATTCATTTACTTAATAAACTTATTTAAACTTTTATATAACTTTAATTTATTTTATATTTACTTTAATTACCAAACTCTAACTCTTTAATTAAATATAAATATACTCAGTCATGACATGAATTAGGATTTACAAAAGTATGATCTTTAACAAGTGAAGATATCTTGATTCATCAATAATATACATAAATATGAAGTGGAGAAATTTCCATGAAGTTCCACTGCTTGCAAGGGAACATCTTCCCCCTAAATTTCTTCACTAAGATCAAAAACATATCACAGAGACCAGTCAGCTTCACAAGATCAAAAAAAAAAAAAAAAAAAAAAAAAAAAAAAAAAAACAGAAGTTATCTAGAACTCAAAGAAACAAAGAACCAAATATTAGTAAATTGCAAGAACACTCAGAGATTTCATGCATATATATATACAGAGACAAAATTTAAATTGATACAAAAATTCAATATTTTGATTTTTTTTTTCTTTTACAAATTACCTGTCCTGAACCACCAAGACTGGAACCAGATTAAAAATTCATTTAAATTTAAATTTACAATTACCATTACATTTCAATTGACCATTTACAATACAATACATATAATTTCTTTACTTAAACTTCAATTACATTCAAATACTATGAACCAGGATCCTTACTATCTAAAAATATGAAATTCTATGAATATGAAAATATCCATATGAAAAAAAATGATTTCATTATGTACAAAATCATGAAAAACACACTATTCAAAATTCAATTACTACTTATTTTAAATTCTATTAATTAAAGTTAAACTCTAAACACAATTTAACCTGAGGGGAAAATTCCCCCCCCCTTTCCAGTTAAGTTTCTAAGTCCAAAATTCATTTAAACAATGAGAAATTTCCAAATTTAAATTTATTTATTATTATAACTTTAAAATTTCTATGATTCAAGTTTAAATTTAATTTTTCAAAAGATGATTTATGAAAAACGATCTTTAATGATCAATGAAAAACGATCGTAAAAACAATCTTAAACTAATGAAAAAATGAAAGACAGTGATTACTTAAAACATATGATTATACTTGATAACCAATTATGCAAAAATTAATGAATTCACAAATTAATATGACTAATGAACCCTCCCCGGGGAGACGAAAGAAATATGATTAAATGATTCAATTTACACATTACTAATTCAGGATCCCAATTCTAGTTTAACTTTTTATAAATAAATCTTTCATTCGAAATTAACCTTGAACATTCAGTTCAAATCTCAAACACAACGTTTTTTTTTCACGTTATCTAGTGATTGATCAGAGTTCAAGAACCCTTGTAACTCTAATAGTAATTTCTAGTGAACTAACATCGTTAAACTTCATTAACGAACTTTCAAAGTCCATATTTAAATTATTCACTTCACGTTCAAAAACGGTAATTAATATATATAGATTCAAACATTTAAATTCTAAAACCAGTGCAATAACAAGTCAATTAAATTTCATATAATAAAAATACAGTACTTAATACAATTTAAACTTTACTGATACTAAACATCAATTATAGGTACATTACTAAACATTTCTAAAAAATACGTTAAAAATATTTCATTTAAATACATATACATATAGAATTATAAAAGAGATATGCAAAGCCCCTAAATAACGATTACGTTTTAAATACATTTTCGTTAAACTTATTCAACTCAAAACCAGTGAGGGGTTTTGTGAAAACATCGGCTAAGTTCTCTTTACTGCGAATAAATTTAATGTCGAATTTATTATTTAAATACAAATCACGTACGAAAAACAATTTAACATCTATATGTTTCGTTTTATGATTTTCTATTGGAGATTTGGTAAACTCGATTGCCACCTGATTGTCGACTAATATTATCGGTTTGTGATTATACTCCAATAACCGATATTCGACACATTCCTTTAATATTTTGTCTAGCCAGGTAACTTCACATATTCCCTCAACTATTGCAACTAATTCTGCCTCCATTGTGGAAAGTGTGACGGTTCTCTCTTTAAAAGTTCTCCACGTAATTAGAGCTTTGCCAACGCTTATAAATTGCACTCCTATGGAAACACGATCGTCTCTGCTTACGGCGTAATCGGAATCGGTGTAAGCAACTAAGTTACAGCCATTGCAAGATAACCTTAATTTAAAATGTCTCGTTTTCAAAACATACCCGAGTACTTTCAATAATCCCGACCAATGTGGTAATCCTGGGTTTGACTGAAATTGTGAGAATATATTAATTGCATAGCATATATCCGGTCGCGTCCGATTCGCTAGGAAAGACAAACAACCTAGCACGCTTCTATATGGTAATTTCTGCATCTGATCGATATCTTCATCGTTTATAGGGCATTGACTCTTACTAAATATTTGACCCTTAGAAATGGGTAACGATGTGATTGGTATGTCGAAGTTTTCGAATCTTTTATGAATGTCATTTATATAAGGCAATTGATGCAAAAATAACTGACCATTTATTTCTTCGAATTCGACTCCTAACAATCTATGTGTACGTCCAAGTTCTTTTAGGTCAAATTTACTTTTCAGTTTCTCTAAAACAACTTTAATATGCGAGTCACTTTTCCCGAACAAAACGATGTCGTCGACATAAACTAAAACCAATACAGAATTACTCGAGACGAAAATGCAATTTCCCCAATTTAATTTCTTTAGGCCAATTTCTTCAAACGTAGATACTAATTCGTAATACCACGCGCGACCACTTTGATGGAGTGCGTTTGAGTCGATAAACTTTTCCCCCCCTTTCTTTTATCTCATATCCGGGAGGTTGCCTCAAATAGATTTCCTCATTAAGCTTTGCATAAAGATATGCACAGGTCACATCGCACTGTGCATGAACCCAACCAAGGAAATTAACCAGAATAGCAAAGAAAAACCTAATGAGGGTAAAGTTAACGACCGTCGAGAAGGTCTCGTCATAGGACTCTCCTTTAATTTGGTTAAATCCTTGAGCGACGAGCCTCGCCTTGTATCTAACTACATCCCCATTTTCATTTCGTTTCAAATTGAATACCCAACGGCATCCCAGAGCTTGCTTTCCGTGAGGGAGCTCGGTTAGATACCAAACATCGCGTTTATTCAAATTTGCCATTTCATCTTGCATTGCTTTTTCCCAATTAACCCTTTCCCTGGATTTCAGCATCTGCTTCTAAGTGCGAGGAATCTTGATTTCGGAATCGTTATCTAAATTAGCCTGTATTCCCGAAGAACTTGGTTGGGGATTAACAACACCTTGAGAAGTATCTTTACTACTAAAATTGAATAAATTATCGTGATATTTAATATTATTTTGAGTACAGTAATCTTTAATTAACTTTAATGTATTGAATCTAGTATTTTTACCTTCTATTTTATAGGAATATCTGTTCGTTTACCATCTGGCCTCGGAACTGCGTATCTAACCCACTTTACGTCAGTTAAACCAGAGTCTTCAGAATTTCCCGGTAAACTGTCTGTGTCCTCACTTTCTCTCTCAACATCAGATTCAGAATCTGTTTCCGATGGACTGCTAGTAGATTGTGTCGGACGTAAATCAACATTTTCAGTACCTGTTAAACCCTCAGTTTCCGGTTTGAAAAAGTATTCCCCCCTTTCGGGGACATCTCCATTACTTTGAGTTTCTAATCAACTCTCTGGTTCAGAAACAGTTCCGTTTATATCATCCTGTTTATCTGAGAAAACAACATTACATGTTTCTATTACTTTATCACGTTCAGGTAAATAAATTCGGTAACCTTTAGTACTCAAGGCATACCCCACCAAAATTCCTTTTTGTGCCTTTGGATCGAGTTTGTGTCTTAATTGGCTCGGTATTCCTACATATGCTACTGATCCATATTTCCGTAAATGTTTAATCGATGGTTTATAGCCGAAATAAAGTTCTATGGGTGTTTTCTGTTGACCACTGTGACCTAATCTGTTCCAAATATGGACAAACGCTAAAATGGCTTCTGGCCAAAAACTGCGGTCCACGTTTCCTTTATACATCATGGTCCTAGCACCATTAACGACCGTCTGGTTCAGCCTTTCCGGCGAACCATTCATCTCGGGCGTATAAATATTAGTTCTTCCGTGATGTATACCTAGATTGTCACAGAATTCGGTCATATTTTCATTCAAAAACTCAGAACCGTTATCGGTTCTTATAATTTTAACTTTTCGGCCTAGATACCTTTCTGCACAATTTATATGTCTAGAAACAACATCAAAGGTGTCACTTTTGTGTATTAATGGATAAACCGAGATATACCCTGAGTAATCGTCAATTACAGATAAATAGTATCTCTCACCTTTACGACCAGGAATGTCTATCGGCCCCCATAAGTCCATTCCTAACAAAAATAAAGGGCAAATGGCCTTTTTAAATTTAACTGTTTTAAAAGACACTCTACGGTGTTTCTGTACTTTACATGCTTCACAAGAAAATTTTGGATCATTTTCAACTTTCGGTAAACCACGGACAGCATTAAATCGACTTGTTTTTAAAATACATTCTGTATTTGCATGTCCTAAAATATCATGCCAAAAACCTAAACTCTTTAAATCCTTTTTACTTATTGAACTACAGATATTAGGAGGCTTTGCATTTACATAATACAACCCATTTATTAGTTTTGCTTCAAAAGCAATCAAACCTTTATAGTAAACTTTAATTTTACTGTTCCCCCCTATAAACCTAAACCCTTTCTGGTCCAGCTTGGGGCCAGCGACAATGTTACGTCTTAATTTGGGTGAATACAATACATTATGTAACGTGCATTCAACACTACCAAAATTTACAATTATATCACCTTTCCCCTCTATCTGAAAAACCATTTCATCAATTGCTAAAATCATTTCCTCCCCCTCAATGTCCTGATAATTAATAAACAAATCTCTATCTTTACAGAAATGAGAGTTAGCTGCGGTATCAAAAAGCCAAACATCTAGTACATTACTATTACAACTAAACAGATTAGTATTAGAACCAGCAAGAAAGAATGAAACTTTACCTTTAAGCGATTTTGAAGGAGAGGGGGAAAAGCTCCGGTCACTACTTCTTTGAGAGTCATCTCCGTCAGATGCCACAGATGAACCACTCGAAGATCCAGTACGGTAGCGTCTCGGACGAGCTCTTCTCCTGTGCGACAAGGAAAATTCCTTCGAACGAAAGTTCTTAGAGGGAGAAAAATCAGCAGGTGAGCGACCTTTCAGTGGGGGAGATGCAGACGTAGAAAACCGCCGATCTCGACGCTCCTGTCTTCCTGGCGATGAATTCTGGCAATGTACTCGAGAAAAATCCTGATAATTGTCCTTAAACTTGCCCTTAGATATATATTCCCGGCAATTTCTCTTTATATGTCCACGGCGACCACAATAATAGCAGGTGACTTGAGAGCTAGAGATTGAAAACATTTCAGCACTGGAAATAAGAAATTTTTTTTTCTTTTAACATTGGCAAAAAGTAGGGAAACCACATTAAACTTTACCTACACTAGCTTTAAGAATCTTCTCTCATTGTTTCATTAAATCGTTAACGGTCAATGTTCCGATGCCACACTCTTTACACACATTTTTTACCGAAGTGCCGCTATCTAATTTCTTTAATAACTCCACTTTAATAGCAATGGTCAGCGAAGAATGCTTTGTTTTAAGCGAAGCTAAATGCAATGTTGCTTAAAAAAATTAAATTTACAAATAATAAAATTGCAAGCTATAAGAAAAATGATAAGAACGTCAGCACAAGTAAAGAACAAACCAGCAAATGAATGATAAAATAATGCCTATGCATTCCGAAGTTCTCAAGGTAGGATGCACGTGCCGAGGTCAGATGCGCGATATTCAATAAAAAGACAAGTACGTAGGGCCGCCGTTTCTCCGCTGGTAGAAATAGTTTCATATGAAGTACTTTTTTTTTTTTCGTTCTCATGAAAAATTCTGCATTTTTTTCCCTTTTTGTAAGAAAAAGTTCCGGATTTCAGGTCTTCTGGATTTTGGGATTCCGGATTTGGGGTCCCATACTGTAAAAGCAAACAAAAACTTATTTGAATTGCAACAAACTTTCATTAACAATCCTAATTTTTTTCTATGCTTTATGCACTTAGAATGTCCATTATTTTGTATTGCTCTATCAATTTTGATTTTTCAGCAATAACTTCCTTTCTTTTAAATGGACATCAAAATAGGCATAACTAGTAAATCTGCAGTTCAGGAGCCTCAACCTCAGCTTTGCACATCATTTTTTTTAAAACACACTTTGGGTAATATTCAACTTCCTGGAAATTGTAATTTAAAATTTTCAAATTACGTAATTATTTATAAGAATAAAATAAGAATAAGAAGTTTTCAGCCATCAAAAGCGTTAAATTAAAGATTTAGTTACGTTAGGATATTCTGAAATTTTCATGATCTATTATTTTTGTTTTTTTTATTATAAAATAATAGATTTCTTCAGGGGGCTCCGTCCCCCTTGAACCCCCCATAGTCTCATTAAACTAGAGCTGTTGCAAGCCGTACGTATTCGTTACTAAGAAACGGGTATTTTCTAAGATACGAAATACCGAATCGTTACTTAGAAATACCACTCGTTAGCCGTTATCGGAGTCCATATACAACCGAACAAAGTGGAACTAACTTCAAACGCTGCTTACGTTTGTATAATTGACAGGAAATTTGTCACACCCTGTTCTTGCCACTTTCCGGCCATATCTCCATTTCTATAGTCAATCTATCTTTATTTACACTAACCTAATTACATTCATCCTATTTTAAAGTTTATTCATTTATTATAACTTTTACATTCTATTATTTACCATTTTATTAAAATACCATTTTTACCTTTTTCATTCAACAAGTTTCCTTTTATTAAATCTGGTTAACTTTATTAATCTTTCTTTATTAAAGTTATCATTCATATAAACAATAGTTATTTAACTTACCTTATATTTATTTCCAACACTTTTTACCTTTTAAAACTCCCGGCTTGTTATCGTTTTCCCGTCGTATTCGTATGCAGTCAGAAGCTGTAATGACGTGTTTCTTGACCGTCACAAGGTGACGTCATTTGTCTACCGCTCACTTCCGGTATGACGTTTCGTCACGATGGTTTCTCATTTGACCATCGCTTCACCTGCCCTTTTGCATGCGTAATAAGTTTCTTTTAGTTTCCCTTCTAGTATAAATACTTTGACAATAGCTTAGATCCTTGTCTTAATGTTTCAGTATAAATGATTACGTTCGTTGCTCTTCTGTTTAATAGTTATGTTTAGGTTTATAGTTCTGTTTTATTTATGTGCCTGCCAGTGTGCCGTTCTTCAGTTTTTGTTAATTGTTTTATTAACCCAACTTATTTAAGAGACCACCTTTGCAGTATTTCGTCACCTTCTTCTCCCGATGTTCAAGATAGCTGGCAGCTGTTAGGAAGTGGTTTTCAATGCTGGACTTAAGTCAGCCACCTGCTTCGTCTCTGTTTGTTTTTGAGACCGGCTATCGTTTTTGAGGAAAGAATTGTGACTATAGGGATGTTTATTTTAAATGAAGTTTCTCCAGGAATGCCCTTACCGTGTTTGTGGATAGATAAGCTAAAATATGCTTCGGATCGTCAGCTCATTACATCACAGTTGTTTTGCCATGAAGTCTGTTTATATTTAGTTTTCCGTTTTAATTGTTTAATAGATATAAATGCTTTTGTTAATTATATTGCTTTTATCTTTATTTTCTTTTAAATAAAAGTTAGTTTTTGTTTTTAACTCATTTGTATTTAATTCATCAACATACAGTATTTCAGTTATTTAATTTTCTAGACTTTAACTTTTTACAGGTTTAGCGACTAAAAGCAAAAACTTCCATTGTGCTAGTTGATTTTAATCTCTGCTAATCTTTAATATTCAAAATTTAAATCCGTCAAGGTTATGGGCTCGTCCCTAACCTGATTTTTTTAAATTAATTTAATATATTAATGAGCTATAAATTTTTTTTAAAATAGAAATTAAATTGTAATAGTTAAATGTAATTTAAATCTAGCGTTTTTTCTTTCATTTTATAAATAAATTTTTAATAGATATTTGTTTCTGAAACATTAGTTTATTTTTGTATTTGCCATTTTTAACACTTAACGGTCCGGCGATATCGTAGTAAATGCTGCTTCCATCGGCATTTAGCGATGCTTTGCGATGGGGGGGGCAATTAATTTATTATATTTTGTTCAGTTTTTAATTAAATTTCATAGTTAAAAATTATTTTTATTTGGTTTTTAAATAAATTGCATAAGCTTTATTTAATTTTAACAAATGTTTTTAAAACGATATAGTAATTGTTGAATTTTTACAAAAATTTTTTTGAACTTAGGTGAAAAATTTAACTGATTTCTGTTACTTTAAAATTTTTCTTGTTAATCTAATGTAATTTTTGAAAATTTTTAAGGAATTTTATTTAAATTTAAAGAAAACTTGATAGATTTTTGATAGATATATAAAAATTTTGTTTGCAACTTAGAAATTTTTTTTTTTTTGTAAATTTGAGGTAAATCTAAAATTTTGACTTCATGGCATATACTTCTTACTTCTCCTTACCTGATGGAGATGTTGGCCTTCAGTTTCCTGATGCCTGGTGAAGTTTCGCTGATGGAGGTTCAAGATCTTTGTGTCAGCCAAAAAGTTATGATGGTTGTGATTAAAAATTGACATTTACTCAAGAATTTCAAGTCATTTTTGGAGATGCAGGCCTCGAGTTCCTGATCCCTGGTGCAGCTTCACAGATGGAGGTTTAAGATTTTGGAGTCTGTCATGTTGGTTGTGATAAAAGATGATATTCGTAAGAATTTTTAAGTCATCTTTTGAAAGAATCATGCCTGTTGAAGGTGGGTTTTGGCAGTGGTCCGCGTACTGGGCCATTGCATTCTTGTTGATTAGGACAAGATTTAAAGAACTTTTTTTTCTTAGTGCGACTTCAATCCGGAACTTTAGTGTGATAGTATGCCTGGAATTGTCTTCAACTATTGCCGTTGTTTTTGAGTGGCTGGACTTATCTAAATCTCCGAAAGTGGATTTTTGAACTGTCGTCATTACGAACGCAGTTTTTTTTTTTTTTTTTTTTTTTTTGCTGGCGATTTTGCTAACTGGTGTCAAGAACTTGCCGTCTGAAGTCAATGACTTGCTTGCTGAGGACTTGACTTTCTCTGCTTTTGGTGGTCTCTACTGGAAATGACTTTTTCAGTCCTGCATCGTGACATCCATGCTGTAAAATTTTCAAGAAGCTTTTGAAGAGTTTTGTGTGCTCCATCATGTGTAGCTGCAGTTTGAACTTTGCATCTTTTTCAGTATATATGTTGTGTAATTTTTAAAATATATATACATTGTTATGCAAAATTTTTTTAACATGAAATTTTTGATGTTGGTCCATCCTGTTTGGAGTTTAACTTGTATTTTGATGATCTTTTGAATCATTAATGAATGAAGTCTCATTTTTAAATATTGTTGTGGCATATTGAGCTGATTTGAATGAAGTTAAAAAATTTTTTTGCTATGATTTATAGAACTAACTTAATTAATGAAGCTTAATTTAAATTTTTACTGTGATTTTTTGAGCAATTTTGAAATTTTCAATATTTTTTAAACTTTAATTAGCTAGCATTTAAACTTGGGTGGTTTTCAAATGTATTGCCGTAATAGGTGAAACAAAATTTGAAAAAATAATTTGGTTTAATTATAAAATTTCACTCAGGTGTAAGTTGCTTATAGTTTACAACATTCTAAGCAGTAGATTATTTGCGAGTTTTTTAATTTATATTTCAGAAATTTCAAGAAATGTATTGCTCAGTCACTATTTTTCTCATAAGTGTGACCTCTATAAAACATTGATTTTTTTGTATCAATAATTAATTAAAAATTGCTTAAGGTTCTTACATACGTATTAATAAATCAAAAATGTATTAGTATTTATTTATTTCATAAATTTAAAGCATTTTAATAGTTGTTTATGCCATGAGTGTTACTTTGCTTCTTAAATAAAGGGTAAAACTTTTGATTAAAAACAAATTTAATTAAAAATTAATTATTTTCATTGCAATTATAATAAAGAACTAGAAAGTTCTGATAGACAAAGCAATTAATTTAAGTGAAGTCACAGATGCATTAATAAAATTCTGATTCTTAGTTACAGTAACGTTCATGAAAAGTGGTAACACTCATGACAAGCGATAAGACTCATCTTGCAGCAAACAGCTTTTTTGTAACAATATATACAAAAAAAAAAGATTTTTAAAAGTTTAAACTATAATTTGTGTAAAATAGATAGTCCTTTCAAAATTATTTATTAAGAATTAAAATTTGAATCTTAAATAGCACTTACAAAACATGTGTGCAGACATGAAAATCCTGTTACAATTTTTAAATAATTATAAATATATATAATATGACAAAATATATCCCTGAATCATGAATCTATTATAATCATAACTTAAATCTTTCACATGATTTATAGTTTTAGAATTACTTAACTTCTTTTCTCATAAGTGTTTTTTTTTTCCAAGTAACACTCATGTAAGGTAACACTCATGTACGGTAACACTCATGACATTTATTAAGGAATTCTTCACTAAAATAAATTCTAACTGTTTTATTGAAATTTTAGTTGGGCCTATTGATTCCTGAACAAAAAATACAACATTCCCTAATTTAACATTTTTATACGTTAAAAAATAATAATAAATAAATGGGTAACACTCCTGTAAGAAAATAAAAATACTCACCATGTTGAAATGAACATTCTGATAAATAGCAATTATAGAACAAAATTATCGCGTTCTAAATAAGCGCACTGTAAAGAAGAAACAACATCGTTTTCTCACTACCATTGCCAACTGCAATATACAAATATTTTGAAAACAAATAATATTAACTTCCCTAAAGTAACACTCATGTTCTGCATATGCGGACACAAAGTACATTTAAAATTTTAACTCTTAGATACTAATTTTAAATATACAAACTATCTATTTGTTTAATTAACACAGGATATTTTACTTTTAATCCATATATAAGAATTTTAAAATGTTTGAAAGCATAAAAAAAGATTGAAATTTTGCGAGTTTTTTATTCAGGACAAGCAAATTCCCATTACTTGCTAACTAAAATACAAAAAAAAGATCACTATTTCACAACTCTGAAAAAATCTAATGAATGCATTGAATTAAGCATAAAAAGATGTGCTACTACCTGATTTTAGAATATCAAAAAATAAATTTATTAATATGAAATTTAGATTTAAACATCAGGACATCAAACTGGCAGTTCATGTGAAATTCACCCACTTAACTTTTAAAAATCAGGGCAAAATCATAATTTTTTAAAGCATTTTTATATTTTGAATGGTTAATTTTTGTCAGGTTTGGAACGTATGTTCCGGGGTATTAAAGTTTGCCCAATTTTTTGCCTGACATGGATAACTTAGTTTTATTAAGTTCTATTATTTTCATTTACAGTTAATTTCTTAAATGCTATCTTGACCCTTAAATTTTATAAATATGGCTTAACTTTTATAATATGCTCGTCTAAGTAATATATTTTTATGTGGTTTTCTTTACAGTTAAATTTATTTACTATTTCAGAAGTTTGTGGGGTTTTACCGTGCTTTACCCTCAATTACCTGAATCTTGATAGTTTATATATAAAGTTCAGCTCTGGTCATATTTTATAAATTTGCTTAAATTCAGTTACAAATCAGTTTAAAGTTTGTTAATTAAATAGGGGTCAAGATTTTCAATTAAAAGCTTATTATATATGCTGTTTTATTTTGAAATATTGCTGGATTTTTTTTGAATAATCAACTATACTCATTTAACTAGTCTTGTATGAGGCTATATAGAGGATTGGTTGATTTGAGAAATTATTGTTCAGTAATATATTGTTTTTTTTTTTTTTTTTTACTGCTTTGATTATCAATATTAAAGATACTGTTTTATAATAAAGTTGAATTTTTGCCCTGATACATTCTATTTTGAATATGTATTAAAGTTGTTTATATTTTGGCTAAGTAATTGATTCTAAGGAATCATTAAGTCAATTTAAGCTGTTGTTTTTAAGCTCATGACAAAGTATCATGCAATTTTCTTCAAATACTTGAAAGTATAGCCATTATCTTTAGATCTTGTCATACACTTTTGATTTACAGTTAATTTCTTTTGAATTTTATATTGAAAAAGATTATTTGAATTTTTTGATTATAAAACCTGTCTAATTTTTGCCTAAATTTTTAAGAGGTTTATTTTTAAAATCTTTTGAATATTATGTGTAAGGTATAAATCTTCACATGTCATTTTAATCCCTACGTAATTAAAGTGGGATTAGTTAAACCTCATTATGGCATTTTTTTTAAAATTTATTTTTATTTAAGGTTATATAATTTGAAATAGTTGAAACTTAATTTTATGTTTTATATTTTAAAGTAGTTTAAACTTAATTTCTGATGTTATATAATTTTGGAATTAATTTAAGCTTAATTTAAAATGCTAACCATTTTGATCCCTCTATTAAATTTGTATTCATGCCTTTTGGATCTGGAGTTGTAAGACTCGATTAGATTCTAGGTGTCTGAGGACGAAATTTTTTTTGAAAGGGGGAACTTTTTGGTATGGCATTAAAATTACTTTTTATAAAGCTAAACATAAAATATTTTTTTTATAAAAGTTATTTTGAAATATTTTTTTTGGCTGTTTGTACTTTCAAGTTAAGAATGGGCCGTTAAACTTTATATGTGGATGGATTTTTTTGTTAAAGTTTTGAAATTTTGAAGAAATATTTTTTTTATTGTTAAATTGTTTTAGATTTGTTATACCCTGGAAAAGTTTTGGCCATGTTTTTAGCTGACCTTTTTCTGACCATTCTCTGGTGAAGGTGGATTTTTTTTTTTTTTTTTTTTTTTTTTTTTTTTTTTTTTTTTGCCAGTTTAATTTTTGAGAATTTGGATCAAAGTTTAATATTTAAGATTCAAATTCAGCCTAACAATTTTTTGGCAAGTGGTTCCTGTATTGGGAAAATGAGAGAAATAGGTGTAAAGTTTGGTCCTTCTGGGTCAGTTTAGAGGTCAGGATACATGTAATAAGTTCAGAATTGCCTGTAAAGGTATTTAAAAGAATTTGAAATTGAGAAGATTGGTTGACTTTAAAGTCTTTCCAGAGGTTTAGAATTTTTTTTAGATCGTTGTGGTAGCTGTTTGAGGGAATCATTGGCAGTCAGTTAGAGAGATGAATTGCTTTTAGCCGAAAGTTAGAATGCTAATTTTTTTTTCTTTTAAAATCAAGTTAAATTTTTAAGGGTCAGTTCATGTAACTGTAAGAACTAGATACCTATTTTTACTTGATACTCTCTCGTTTCGAATAGATCTGATCATCTACCCCCTGAATTAAAAGTAATTAACTTTGTAGCTAAATAGAAATTTTTTTTTAAATATACTGATTTTAGTTGTGTTAGATGAAGAAAAAAATTTTTTTGAGACTGGTTTTTAGTTTTGTCCTTAAGAGTTGTCTCGAATCCGGTATATCTGGGTGTATATGTAGAATGTGTGAGGTATGTATGAAGTCCTATGGCCATAGGCAGGTCCCGGACCCTTGAGTATGTGCGTGCCTCGGCATTGGTGCTGCTTGGGCTGGGATCCTTGGATTGACTGTTTGGCGCTCATTCGATTCAGGGATTTCAGCAAGTTTGTTAGTTTTTTTTTGAAAGAGGTCAAACTTCAACAGCTTATTCTTTTGTTACTCGTTTATATTATAAGTTTTCTGGATCGCTGGATATATTGTGGATTGGAGATTTACTACTTTAGGAATTTTTTTTGTATTTGAACAGTATATTACAGTAATTTATTTTTGAATTTAATTAATTTTTGTTGGTAGATTTTAATAAAGGGCCCTATTGGAATCTACCTTTTTGTTTATCTTATTTGTCTAGTATTTTCTTGGGGAATAGATCAGAATGAAAGAGGATGAGTTACTGTCATCTTTAAAAGGTATGCACTGTTTAGGATTTGATGAGGTTGCCACATAGATAAATTTTTGCAAAATTGTACAAAATTTATTTTAAATTTTTCAAATGTGAATTTTTACAAAGATTGTATTTAAGTTTTTCAAATATCAATTTTTATCTGTAGCTTAAAGATTACGTTTTAGATGGATGCTTACACTAGCAGTTCTATTTGTAATGTTAGGAACTGTAAGATTTTCTTGCTTCAATTTTAAAACTTTTTAATGTTGATCATTGAGTTGATATTTTTTTTTGATATAATGAATTGCAGTTTGTATAGGGTTATTAAAGAATTAACTTTTGGGGGGCTGAAAAATGAAATTTGTACTAATGTTTGTTATTTGTAATCTGTGTTATATGTAATTTGTGTATTATATGTATTTTTATGTTTATGATTTATAATGTTAAAACAATATCTGTCTTGACGATCTGGAGTATATTTTCTATTTTAGAGGTTTTTTTTGCTAAATATTTTTGGTAAGACTTTTTTTTACGGGTCATAAGAATTTTTTTTGATAGGTTGTGGAGATGATGGATGCATATTTTTATTTTAGGCTCTTGTAGAACCAGCATGTCTATGGTTGTAAGGTCATGTTTTTCGATGGTTCTATGAGCATTTGCTCTTTTTCAGGCCGTTCAAGTGTCAAGAGGGGGGGGGGGGGCTTATGACAGGAAATTTGTCACACCCTGTTCTTGCCACTTTCCGGCCATATCTCCATTTCTATAGTCAATCTATCTTTATTTACACTAACCTAATTACATTCATCCTATTTTAAAGTTTATTCATTTATTATAACTTTTACATTCTATTATTTACCTTTTTATTAAAATACCATTTTTACCATTTTCATTCAACAAGTTTCTTTTTATTAAATCTGGTTAACTTTATTAATCTTTCTTTATTAAAGTTATCATTCATATAAACAATAGTTATTTAACTTACCTTATATTTATTTCCAACACTTTTTACCTTTTAAAACTCCCGGCTTGTTATCGTTTTCCCGTCGTATTCGTATGCAGTCGGAAGCTGTAATGACGTGTTTCTTGACCGTCACTAGGTGACGTCATTTGTCTACTGCTCACTTCCGGTATGACGTTTCGTCACGATGGTTTCTCATTTGACCATCGCTTCACCTGCCCTTTTGCATGCGTAATAAGTTTCTTTTAGTTTCCCTTCTAGTATAAATACTTTGACAATAGCTTAGATCCTTGTCTTAATGTTTCAGTATAAATGATTACGTTCGTTTCTCTTCTGTTTAATAGTTATGTTTAGGTTTATAGTTCTATTTTATTTACGTGCCTGTCAGTGTGCCGTTCTTCAGTTTTTGTTAATTGTTTTATTAACCCAACTTATTTAAGAGACCGCCTTTGCAGTATTTCGTCACCTTCTTCTCCCGATGTTCAAGATAGCTGGCAGCTGTTAGGAAGTGGTTTTCAATGCTGGACTTAAGTCAGCCACCTGCTTCGTCTCTATTTGTTTTTGAGACCGGCTATCGTTTTTGAGGAAAGAATTGTGACGATAGTGATGTTTATTTTAAATGAAGTTTCTCCAGGAATGCCCTTACCGTGTTTGTGGATAGATAAGCTAAAATATGCTTTGGATCGTCAGCTCATTACATCACAGTTGTTTTGCCATGAAGTCTGTTTATATTTAGTTTTCCGTTTTAATTGTTTAATAGATATAAATGCTTTTGTTAATTATATTGCTTTTATCTTTATTTTCTTTTAAATAAAAGTTAGTTTTTGTTTTTAACTCATTTGTATTTATTTCATCAACATACAGTATTTCAGTTATTTAATTTTCTAGACTTTAACTTTTTACAGGTTTAGCGACTAAAAGCAAAAACTTCCATTGTGCTAGTTGATTTTAATCTCTGCTAATCTTTAATATTCAAAATTTAAATCCGTCAATAATTCATGGTTTCTTGCGAGTCCGCCTCAACAAGCATATTAAGGTACATATTAAAAATAAAAATATTAATTGTGTATTTGAATAGAAATGTCCACTACTTAGAGTGAAATCAGTGAAACATGCGATAACGAAAAGTAGCATTAAGCGAGTTCCCAAAAACGTTTTACCCCGCTTAACATCGCAAAAATTTTCTAACATATTTATAGACTCAATCTAATGCATGAAATCATAAAATTGGCACTGATGGCCATAGAAGTGATATCAAATCGAATAGCATTTCCTATTGAAGATCAAGTTATAATCTAATACTTTTATATGGTGATCAGATCATGCGAAGACAAAATTGCACCCGGGCAAACTTACAATTTGGCGCCCCCTCCCAAATTTTTCTTCTAATAGGACAAAAATGGCGTTAGTATTATAAATTTTGCACCCCCTAAACCTCCGCAACTGGGGCGGTCGCCCCTTCGCTCCCCTTTCGCACGGCGCTGATGGTGACCCTTCAAACATAATTCTTTCCAGAAATACTTCATCATTCTTTAATTACAGCAATAACGAATATTTTATTCTACTATAAGCTTCCATTCTTTTTATAGTGAAATTTTAATAGATTAAATGCATAATTAAGACAAAATTAGTTTAATTAAACTCTTAAATGATAAACACGCGTTGTTTTTCTTTTGCTTAGATTGATGGCTCTTTTTTAAATTGAAATATTAATACATAAAATGTAATCTAAAAAAAAAGCACAATTATTTTGCTTAAGTTTTAAAAATGCATATAAAATTTCATATCTGTAAGGTAAATAGTACAATCCCTAAACGATCTCAAAACAATCGTTCTTCTAAAAGCATTTTTTTCTGCTTCAAAAACTTCCTCCAAATTCACACTTACGCATTCGGCAAAAGAACGGATGCGCTGAAATACCAAAATACATTTCTATCTTTCTTCTTCTTAATACCTAAACAACTAAATGAAATACCCGTATGTGATAATAACTTATACCGAGTCTAAAGTCTGGAAACTAACTCTCATCTTGCAGACAATCTGGCTCCGCATAAATCCCGAAATGAAGGTAGTGTTTGAAATTCGTTTCATTCAGTTTTTCAGCAGCAATGAGTATTCAAAAGAAATGATTCGGTATTTTGTATTGGAGATAGTATGTCGGTCGTGTTATTTCAATTATTTATTAACGAATACCTATACCATGCGGTTTGCAAAAGCTCTAATACCTATCATTCTATTTGTATTAGTTATTCTCGAATCTCAAATGATTGGGATTTCATATGGCTTGTTAATTTATTTACTTATTTTATTATGACAAGAAAAGAAATAAGAAGTAGATATATTTTTGATAAAGCAAATGATAATTAAATGATAAATCAAAATGTGATTCATACTTTTGACAAGCGAATAATTCAGTTAAAAGAAGTTCAACAAAGAATTGAAATAAATAAATAAAAAAAAATAAAATATTGGAAAATTTGCATTGGTATTTCTAAAAATATATAAGTTACACAGATTTCATTCGGATAAGAAGAAATTAAAATGTTTCTCATTTTCTTATAAATGCATAAAATGATTTAGAAATGTTGTTAAGTTAGCATTTTACGACATGTCGTCATGAGGGCGCAATTAGCAGTCGTGTACGGAAATTTAGTTTAAAATGCCGAATTTCATGGAATGTTTTAAAGTTTTTTTCTTTCTTTTCTTTTCTTTTTTTATTTAATTTACTGTTATTTAAAAATGGAAAACACTTTCCAATCTCGTAGTTTCCAAATAATTACGCATGCAAATTTTTCGAGATTAAAATTGCTTTCACAAATGTGTCATATGTAACCTAATTTTGATTTGAGTAGACCTTTTACAGAATCAGAAAGATTCGCATTATTGAACAAGGGGGGAGGGAATAAGGATTTAAGGTATGTTTAATTTTTAAAGTAATTTTTAGAATATTTCTGCAGTACAGCACATGGGGGAGGGAGAGTCATGAATCCGTGGCCTCACCGTCAAACTTGCCATTGATCATATGAAAATACGAGCCCCATCCTACATTTTTTGAGCCCCCTTCCCCCCTATTACTCATTTCTAATTACAGCCCTGTGTAGAATTATGCATTGCATTTTAATTAGGGCCGTAGCTAAGGGGGTGTTACAGGCGGCTCAGCCCCTCCTACCCCCCACCCGAAAAGATTCCAAGATCACTAAATGAATTTATGTTCCAAAAACCCAAATGAAATATTGAAAAATCTAATTTAGTTTTGAGAACCTTTCACAGTTTTGCAAAAATACTAAATTGTAAGTAAAATAACTTTTCAACACTTGCTCATTTTATTTGCACATATGAAATCAACATGTTTAATACTGCACTAGTTATGCATTCGAATTTTCCATAATCCTATTATTTTCTTAGCATAAAATGAAGTTATTACAACAGTTTAATCAGTACAGTTCACCAGAGATGTAATGAAGGATATATGGGGGTATACGCCTTCTGGACTTAACACCGTATACCCGCTGTTTCTCAAAAAAGCTATAGTACATACACTCTAGGGTATACTCTCTGCCTTGAGTGTATACCCTCTGCTTAGAGCGTGTGCCCTCTGTTTTTTTATGACTACACCACTGGTAACTACAGTGTAAATATGCAGCAATTTATCTTTCGGACTCACAGAGAGAGAGAAAAAATATATGAGTCACCCCCCCCCCCCCCTACATTTCCTTGAGCCCCCTCTCCCACCCCTATTTATTGACTTCTCGCTAAGGCCCTTATTTTAATATTCTATTTGCATTTTTAAAATAAACTTGGAAACTTAATAAATGTAACTTTTATGGATAGATGGTAGCACTAAACTAATACGTGTTCTTCCAAAGATTGTATTATGTGATATTTGCCGTACTTTCGATGACTGCGAATACTCAATTTCTGAACAGTAAAAAGTAACGAAACGAATACTTTCTACCGGGTAGAGAATTCAAATTCAGTGTTACCATACGGGTATTCATTTTGCCGTTATTTTTACAGCACTACATTAAACATAAATTTGTAACTTTCTATCAATTTGCTAATGGTTATCATATATCTTGTATTTCTTTATACATTTTGATTTATAAGGATAAGTAACAGTTTTAATAAGCATTTTTCATTATCCTCATACTTCTACATACCTGCCCACCACAAACACCTAAATCTGATGTGTCAGGAACTTTTGAAAGTGTAAACTCAGTAATCTAGGTTTTTATTAGGTTTGTTTCCGAAAAAAAGAAGTTTTGATTGCATTTTGTGGCAGTTATCACGGACGGACAGACAGACAGACAAACAGAACAGACTGACAGGCGGAAAACAATAAATTTTGTGTCGCCAAAATAGGCCTTCACTGAAGTTTCAGCAATGACGTCATTATTCATGAGTTAACTCATGAATAATGATATCTGCTATCTATGTTTCTAATATTTTTTACGACTACTATAAAATACCTGTTTTATTTCAATTATGACGTCAAATTTTATCAGGTGAAATAATTGTTAAAAATGTAATTATTTTTTATTTCTTGTACTTCTAATTATGCCCCCATTTTTGTCAGAAAAATTCTTATTAACGAAACAAATTTCCGTGTTTAATATTTAACAAAGTACTATTTTTATTTTTATTTTAATTCTGACGTCATATTTATTTTTTCTTAGTTTAATTTTTCGAATGGAAATTGCTCAATTGAAACTTATTGCTGTTGAAAAATTATTCCATATTTTGATTTTTTTTTTTTTTTTTGGCAACAATAAAGGAAATTGGTTAAATTTTATCTAAAAAATCACTATTAATTCTGCATGAAAAAGAAGGAAATTTTGAATTATTAAGGAAAATATGTGAATAAAATTAAAAAAACATAGCCTATGTTCTTTTCTGGGCTACGTTATAGTTATACACAAAGATACAAACACATTAATTCATTAGTTTTGACGTTGACTTCATTTAAATTTTCGTACACGCATTCAAATTTATAACATTATAAAAATAAGGATTATGATAAATGGTTGCTTAGCAACCATTAAGAGAAAATAAAGAAAATGAAATAAATACATTTGAAATAAGTAAATCTCTAAAACAAATTAGTTTATATTATTGGAACACATTTATAAAAAATCTCCAATATTTACAGTCATAATTAAAAAAATCTGACAAATGCGTAAACAAAATTTCAAAACAATACGAATAATTTAACTGGTAAATTTCAGTATCCCTTTATCATTGAATTCCATTAATGAAATGTGACATTTTCTATCAAGAAAAGAAAAATTAAAAATCATTGGATTCGCCATAGAAAAGCATTATTGTGCAAAATAAAATATTCTATATTTTCCGAACGAATGAATGAAATCTTACAAAAAACTATACAGCTTATCCCAGTGCCTCACTAACATACCCACTTAATTTCAAGCCAATCGGATGCTTTTTACGGAAGTTATCGCGGAACAGACTGACAAACTGATTGACAGACAGACAGATTTCACAAAAAAATTTTGTGTCTCCAAAGTAAGCCTTCACTGACGTTTGGGCAACCATGGTTTCTTTCCTCTCCTGCTCAATGCTTATGCATAGGTTCTGTATCTTTGTGTAAAAGATATTGTAATTTAGCAAAAGAAACATAAAAGAATTATCCAATCACAATTGTATTTGTTTAATGTTTACAAATTTCATTTTTTGTTGTCTATAATATGCATGAAAATGTAATTTACAGCTATGTAGTTATATAATAGCTATATAATTTAAATTTGAAACCTCACTAAAAACAGAATCATCATCTATAATCATAGATGATGATTCTCTTCACTAGATACTTGATACTTGTTTCTAAATTAATGAATGTTTGTTCCTTTTTTTCAATTTGCAGATAAGATTTTCACTTTAAGGCCAGGTTGAAGACTGGTGTAAAAATCGAGACCAAATTGAAATGCTCAGAAAAAATTGATCCCATTGTTTTTATCTTTTGTTAAATCTGTTACACGTTTGGGAACAAACATCCTTCTATCCACATCCCAAATACAAAGATTCAATGACTTTTGTCTCAATTATTGCATGGCAGTAATGGGTACACTCTTAAGAAGAAATTTAAAATATTTCCTGAAAGAAACACAAGTTTCAATGAGTTAAATATTTAACATCACTTTTGTATATCTTTCTTAATTGTATACCTTTATCTTGGGCTCGAACTGTGCCTGTCACATCGTAGTAGAGACATGTTCTACAACTTTGGTTTTAATCTTTCAAAATAATTTGAGTGTATCGGTACTGTAACGTAAAAAAAAAGAAGAAACTGTACTGCAAGACCAAGACTCTGGACTCAAGACAACACACACAATTATCAAAAGGTTTTTTTCATGCTGGAGAGACAAGAAACTGGTCTACACGACTGACAAGAAAGGTCTCCATACTGGGCATACTCAGAATTTTTTGAAAAAAAATACTGATTAAACTACTCATGTATGTAATAAAGATTCAGTCAAAATTAGCGGCGGAATTACATTAAATAGTCTGTAAAAAAATAATATACTTTCGTATATTTGGCATGAAAAGACAAAAGTGTCACAATATTTGGCGAACAGCACTTTTCCCTGCCAAAAACAAATGATTTTAGAGCAACTGAAAACTTTTGGATTTTCAGAATGCGTGTAAATGGTATTTAATGAATTTAAACATAATCAATGAAAGAGTTCAATATATTATATACATACATACATATATATATATATTGTATTGTATTGCATATATATTATTTGTTGATGTAGTTATTTAATTTACCTGTAGAAAAAATATTTTCATATATAAAAAATTCTTATTCAGAAAAATTATTTTCATATATTTAAGCACATTCAAAAATAAAAGCCAGACGTTTCCATAGCAACAAATTCAAATTGACAATTCTCAACTGGATTTTGAACTTGAAACAATTTTAATTAATTTAAATTTGAATTTCATTTTAAATCTCAAATTTTGATGGTTAAATTTGAATATAAATACATATAAATATCGATATAACGAAATTATACTTAAATCATACTAAAACAGACAAAACCAGAAATATTTATCTAAACAAATTGAACATGAAGCTTTTTTCTTTAAAATGTATTTGAAAATAAAAAGTATTTTTTGAAATTGCTTTTCATCGTCAACAGATGATAAATCGCCAAATAACGAAATTTTCATTATTTTTTTACGGACAGGATTCGAGGGTTCCACCGAAAGTTTTTTTATAAACGTATATATCCTCATTAGAAGAACATTGTGTAATTTTTTCAGATTTTTTGGAGTATGCCCGTATGGAGACCTTCCTTGTGAGCTCAATGACTATGGAAAAGCATCTCATCTTAAGTTCTCAGATCAGTTCGTTCCTTCAAACGGCCACGTGACGATATCGCAGTGTTCATTAGTTTTTATTTATAAAACGTCTTCCATCTACTTTTCTATGAAATGTAGTATCATCTACTTTTCTATGAAATGTAGTATCTCATTAAAAAGTTTTATAACCATTTGCAGTTTTTTTAAAAACATTATTTGATAAATAAGTCCAGTTGCAGCTGCGGAGACCAATGAAATTTAATGGTGTTTATTAAGAGTTTTAATGGCCATGTGTTACATCTATGTAGGATGCAATCAAAACATCACAGTACTTTACTTTTAACCTTGTAATAGCAGCATTTATATTTTTAATAGTAGTATGATTTTCTTTATTGATATTTTAACTATTCATTATGTTTTGTAAATTTCTCTAATGCTCTGAAATTTCTTTTGTAATAGTTGACTTTTGATTTTTCATAGGTTTTGCCAGTTGTGTTTACTTTTAAAGATTTTTATGAAAATATTGCTCTTGATTTGAAGCAGTTAAAATCTGGTGTTTCATCTTTCAAAGTATATTGAAATATTATTCATTTTTTATCTTATATACAATTTTTTAGTGTACTTTTTAAATGTTTAAATGTTATAATATTTTATTTTAAACTAAGTTTTATCTTTTCTTTAATGTAATTAATAGATTAATTTCTGAAAGCAACTTTATTATTCCTCTAAAAAAATTAAAAATAAATACAATAGAAAATGTTATAAATCAAATTATAAATTATTTTTATAAATATTACTGTATTTTTATAAATTAAATTAACTCTGTTATCAAGTTGTTGTGCCCACCTTTCAGAAAAGACCTGTGATGAAGATTATGAATTAGTCCTACACAGGTCTGGTACAGCCAGATCCAAACCTGAAAATTACATTTAAAGTCAGTCCAAACTTAATAATAATAATAAAAAAAAATCAAACTTTGCAAAATATTATAATTTATGGAAGAAATGCCGCACCTTCTAAAATTCGCACTTTTTTTAAAACAAAATTGGCATAATCGCCGCACCTGTTGTAAACGCTGCAGTCAAAAGGAGTTATTTTGCCCTATTAAGGAGTCAATAACTTACCAAAAATATTGCATAAATACGACTGAAAAACTAAATTATTAAACTAAATAAATTATTAAAATAACTAATTGTCTAAAAATATGTAGGATTAAAATAATTATACTGTAGAATCGATTTTCTGGAGCTACCAATTTTGGAATTTTTTTTTGTGAAACTTTTTTGATATGTTGTCTTTAACATTAAATGCATTTGTAAAATCCCGAAAATACTGTTGTCCTCAATTTTGAACAAATTTCATTTTTTTGAAAATAAAAATTAATTTCCAAGTCCTCCACCAAAAATCTTTTTTCTTTAACAATAATAATAATAAAACGATGCAATTCCTTTATGTGTAACCAAATGCGCTGATGATCTAATTGTGATAACATTGACTCTCGAGTTTATGGTAGATGAATAAACAAATCTTAGATGGTTCTCTTGTTTTTCTTTAAAGTTGCTCTAATGGACCTTTTTGTAGAGCGCTGTAATTTTTTAATAACTTATTATATTTCAATAAAATTTGTTACACAGCCTAATTTAATATTATTGCGACTTGCTGAAAATTTGAACGAAATCGGCAGATTATCAGCGAAGAGAGAGAGAGTTTTTTTTAATAAGAAGAAAGAAAGCATGCTTTGCTTGTCGTTTCTTTCTTTCTTTTTTTTCTTTTTTGTTTTGTGGCTCAATAATTTCTATTTCCTCGCTCAAATAACATGAATTTGATGATACATTCACGGAGTTCTTTATATGATAAAAAAAATAATAAAATTTGAATAATTTCTCTCTTGCTTTTATTTATTGAAAAAAATTTAAAACTTTCTTGGAACATTATTTTTTAATTTTAAATATTTGTGGAATGTGCTTTAATGTTTACCAATTTATGTTAATACACATGAATGTTAATAAATATTGAGAGAATTTTACTGGAAAATTCGTTTATAAGCCCCTTTCTCATTTTTGTCAGTATTTTATATTGTCAAGAGGGGAGGAGAGGGGGAAGGGAATGCTTTTTTTCAGCATTTTAAGATACATATATTATTTGAATATGTGTTGCTAATAACAATTTTATTAACTAGCTACGCAACATTTAAGTGAAGTGTTTATTAACTTTCAACGGAAGAAAATAATTTTCGATGGATCTTTAATGAAGAAAAAACGATGACAGAAGGAATTTGCTGCCCCTCCATTTTTGTTTGTCATTGCAACAGCCAATACTGAATCTATTAAATGTCTCATCTAAAAATAATATTAGCAGTTCAAAAATAAAAGATATTTTTAATGATGTAGATGATTTCAGCCACGGAAATATAATAATTGGAAAAGTTTGATAAAATATGTTAATGTATAGCATTTTTTTTCTTTCATATTTTTTACTTCATAGAGTTTCGAAATTCTGCAATGACAGGGGATTGTTATAACAGAGAATTAAAGTTTGTTTGTTCTCATCTTCCTAAATTATTTAATAAATAATCAAAAAAATGTTAAAAATCTGTGTTACCAAGTTGTCATAAGAAAAGGAATTTTAAAATCCTCCTCTAACTAGAGATCATTATAATAAAAGTTGAAACAATCAATGACATTAACAAAATATTTCCTTCTCAATGGATACAATAATGATTTGTAACTGAACTAAAATGCATCAACAAAAAAAAAATTTCAACAGCAAAATTTAAAAAAAAAAAATTAGCTTTTTTCCCTGAACACTGAATATTTTACTCAAAATTTTCGTAAAGGCTGCATTTTGTAATTTTAAACTTTTAAACTCATAAACGACATGCCGTTTTTTCCATAAATTGCGGTAATTTGTCGTTTTGAACCTAGCATATTTTCACTCAAGCTGAACCCGAAATGAAAGGAAATTGATTCATGTTTTAATGACAATTATGAAAGGTAATCCACAATTATAACTCTAATACCTCTTTTAATTTTTGTATAGAAAAATGAACACACATATTTAAAGATAAAAAAAACCAACGATTATAAATGCACAAATAAAGTAAGAAAAGGTAGCAAACAGCCGTTTCGAATCTACTATAGAGATTCTTCATCAGTGCAAAACTCAGCGCGCTAGAGAAAGCAAAACTGAGGTAAGAGACAGAGAGACGCAGGCTTATATACCCGCTACGAATACGATCCCGCCTAAAGGAAAGCAACCAATGAGAAGAGAGCAGCCTAACAACTGGCTGGACAAGTAGCGACATCTGCCAGAGAATAAACAAAACAAAAACTAAAAAGCGAGGAAAAAAAAAAAAAAGGTTTAAATTAAATTAAAGATTTCCAAATGCTAGGAAAATAAGGCGTACTTGATAAGTCATTGACTAAGGAGTGAGAATTTTTAATGATGTGGTAAGCTTCCCAAAAATCAAGATCAAGAATGGAAGGACACTTTTGGATGATGGTAGCTGAAGAAAAGTTAAACTTATGTTGTAAAGACCAACAATGTTGAGCAATGGAAGAGCGTTTAAGCTCTTGATTTTTGACATACCTTTTATGTTCCGTTGAACGAAATCTGAGAGCACGTTTAGTCTGACCAATATAAGAAAGGCCACATTGGCAAGAAATTTGGTAAATACCCCAGTTATCTAAGCGATCAATGGGATGCTTAAGATTAGAAAAGGCAATTTTATTAACAGGAGAAAAAATAACATTGAAATCGAACTTTTTTAAAATTTTAGAAACTTGCTGACTGATTTTGGGGAAAAAAGGCAAAACCAAAGTATTGGAATTTGAATTAAAGTTTTTTCTTTCAGATTGGGTGGATTTTGTTAATTTTCTATGAATTGAATCTATAATATTAGGGGAATAACCACGATCAGCAGCAATAGCTTTAAGATAATTAAGTAAGCCAAATCTTAATAGTTCAGTTAAATATTGTCTTAAAAGTTTATGTTCTGATCCGAATTTGACCCTAACTAAGGCTGACAAAGGTGGTCAGATTGTTGTTCTTGACAAGTCTACATATTGGGAGAAATCCCAGAAATTAATTAATGATGGTCCCTATGTGGATATCCACAAAGACCCCTCCTCTCGTGAAATTGATACTATCAATTTGCCATTAAGTCTTCGCACATTATTCCTGCTAAATTAAAGAGGTCTCTTATTCCTTCAGTTGCTCATTGTGCCAGGTTTTATGCTTTACCTAAGGTTCATAAACCTGACATTTCTTTTAGACTCATTGTCTCCAATATCGGTACGGCTTCTTATAAACTTGCTAAATATCTTGTTTCCATATTTTCTCCTCTTTCAAGCGGTAATTCTTTCACTGTTAAAAATTCTTTTGAATTTGTCAAGAAACTTCACAGTTTTAAGCCACAAGGCCACATGATGGTTTCCTTTGATGTTACATCATTATTTACTAATGTTCCTGTTGAAGGGGCTTTAGATTGCCTGAAGAAAAGGCTCTGTGAATTTAATTTTTCTTTTTTCGAAATTGAGGAGCTCATTCATCTCACTCGTGTTTGCTTGTCTCAAAACACTTTTGTATTTAACGGGAATTTCTTTCGTATGACTGACGGTTTGGCTATGGGTAACCCTCTTAGTCTGATTTTATGTGATTTTTACATGCACTATTTTGAAATAAAATTGTTTGAAGTCTTAAAATTTCAGTTTTATGTTCGTTACGTAGATGATATTTTTGCTTTAATTGATGTGAATACAGATATAAATCATATTCTCTCTATTATGAATTCTATTGATTCTTACATTCAATTTACTTTTGAAGTTGAAGCGAACAATTGCCTTTCTTTTTTTGATGTCCTTGTTATTCGCAATGATGATAATTTTCAGACTACTGTCTTTCATAAACCTTTTGCGGTCAGTCTTCCACCTCATAGATATTCTTCTCATCCTCCTAACCAGAAAGTTGCGGCTTTTAAAACTTTTGTTTTCTTGGCTTCCAATATTTGTTCAACTCCTCAGTTACTCAGTGATGAACTTAATTATCTTAAAGCTATTGCTGTTGATCGTGGTTATTCCCCTAATATTATAGATTCAATTCATACAAAATTAACAAAATCCAACCAATCTGAAAGAAAAAACTTTAATTCAAATTCCAATACTTTGGTTTTGCCTTTTTTTCCCAAAATCAGTCAGCAAGTTTCTAAAATTTTAAAAAGGTTCGATTTAAATGTTATTTTTTCTCCTGTTAATAAAATTGCCTTTTCTAATCTTAAGCATCCCATTGATCGCTTAGATAACCTGGGGTATTTACCAAATTTCTTGCCAATGTGGCCTTTCTTATATTGGTCAGACTAAACGTGCTCTCAGATTTCGTTTAACAGAACATAAAAGGTATGTCAAAAATCAAAAGCTTAAACGTTCTTCCATTGCTCAACATTGTTGGTCTTTACAACATAAGTTTAACTTTTCTTCAGCTATCATCATCCAAAAGTGTCCTTCCATTCTTGGTCTTGATTTTTGGGAAGCTTACCACATCATTAAAAATTCTCACTCCTTAGTCAATGACTTATCAAGTACGCCTTATTTTCCTAGCATTTGGAAATCTTTAATTTAATTTAAACCTTTTTTTTTTTTTTCCTCGCTTTTTAGTTTTTGTTTTGTTTATTCTCCGGCAGATGTCGCTACTTGTCCAGCCAGTTGTTAGGCTGCTCTCTTCTCATTGGTTGCTTTCCTTTAGGCGGGATCTTTCTGTAGCGGGTATATAAACCTGCATCTCTCTGTCTCTTAGCTCAGTTTTGCTTTCTCTAGCTCGCTGAGTTTTGCACTGATGAAGAATCTCCATAGTAGATTCGAAACGGCTGTTTGCTACCTTTTCTTACTTTATTTGTGCATTTATAATCGTTGGTATTTTTTTATCTTTAAACATTTTTGCACAAAGGCTTTATGTTCTATTTTAATGAACACACATATATTCTTTGATATCCAAATATACTAAAACCTGTGAAAAGAAGATACTTTATTATCGTTGAATAGAGTCTTGCATCGGATCAGGTTTATTAATGCAGTGGAACAATGCATTCCCCCCCTTTTTTTTAAATAATTTGGTTGCTTCTAATTTACTTCTTTCAGGTCAGTGTGACTTTTATATTATAAACTTTCAAAATTAGTTACAATAAAAAAATGCATCTTATATTGGTTAGTCTAACCATCAAATAAATATTTTAACCTAAAATTAACAAAGTACTATTTCTATAACTCAGTTGTCCAAATTATTAAAATTAAACTTTAATTGCATATGTAATCAGTAAAATATAATAAAAATCAGTTATTAGGTTGAAGTTATCAATTGATGCTCTTATGCTTAGTACAAATGTGAACGATAAAACCAAAATTTATTCCACTCCTACATTATCATAGAATTCCGTGTAAAATCTAAACGTGTCTTTATTTTCAACTTCTCAAAATTTACTCACTCATTTCTCCTATCCATATTCACCATCTTTTAAAAAATTAGTATTTCAATTTGATCATTTTAAAATCATTTTAACTCAAAACTCTTTAAGTGAAGATTCTCAACAACATCTGCATGAGAACAGTAGCACTGCGAACTTTAAGTATTAATTTCAGTACCGAAAAGTAAAAAATTCTGTAATTTATGTCTTTTAAACACATTTGTGTTAAAATGTTTAATTTTACTTCAGAAAATGATCGTTTTCTTTTAAATATGGCATCATTTTTATTTACTTAAGCATTTTGCTTAGTGTATCAAAATTAATATCAGTACACATGCAGAAGGAAAAAAATATAAGAATTATTTATAAGGGAAAATGTGTGTTTTCAAAAGAGTATGTAATTTACCGTTTGGATAGAAGAATTATGGATAGTTTACAAAATGTGGGAATAAGAATATATTTTTTGAAGCTACGAATTTCGAATTTAAACCCACGAAAGACAGAATGAAAGAATTTAAACTAAACAGAATAAGATAACTAGAATATTAAAATTGTTTAAGTTTACTCACCCCAACTCCCAATAACAGCAATAAAAACTGGAAGGAAAAGGCTTGAAATATTTTAAAACACATCATTTATTTTTATAGAACACCACATATAAAAAAGCAAAACAGGCTTGTCGAATTTTGAAAGCTATGGCTGCTTATTCATTTGGTTACTTAAAAGGCTGGACATCATACATTTGAATTTTCTGCATCTTTGATTCCGAATATATTTTTGAATAACTTTTTCCAGAAAAATGAATTTCTTTTTACGCCTCCATCAAAAGCGAGAATCTTTCGTTGAATAAGGAATACTGTGAATTAGAACAGAAAAGTAACTAGAATGAAATCGAATGAATTTTAAACACAGGATGCATTTCGTAGTATGTAGACTTAACAGTTGATTGCTTAAAAAAGGTCACATCATTCTCTTAATTCAATATCTTTTGAGCAGAATAGAATAATCAACATAATTATGCATTACGGAAAAATAAATTGAATTCATCCACAGAATCACAGATCCATCTTATGCCAAAAACATTTCTCGAATAAAAAACTTTGCACGGCAGACGAGAGAAATAAAACCACTTTTGTGTAGGGACTAGTGGTTGTCATAGAGATCAAATGCCATGGAGTTTCGGCTTCTTTTTTCGTTCATAACCTCCAGGGGGGGGGGGGGGGCAGAACAGCATTTCGTTGAATAAGATGTTGAAGCTTCCTTTACTTGACCGTCTAGATCGTCTTCACTCCAACGACCTTGTCAGCACCTAGATGGTTCTTGTGACTGATGGCTAACTTCCACCTGGAAGAGATACTAAAACATGGATTATTATGATTAGATAATTCAGGTAATGCAAGCAATGGATCACCAAGAAGGATATGTCCTGGATTTAAGACTGATAAATAATTCGGATCATAAAGAGGTACGAAATGCCAAAGAATTTCATGTTGCAAACAAAAGACTTGGATTTTGGATCTGTTTAGCACTAAGTTCTGTCCGTTAAGATAAGAATCTGCACCAACGAATGTTTTCCCGTTATCAGAAAAAATGTCTGTTAGACATCTTCTTAGTGATATGAAACGTCATAAAGTGAATAGAAAAGCTTCAGTTGTAATTTCTGAGACCAACTGAAGTTGTACGGCTTTGATACACATACAAAGAAAAAGACAGATGTAGAGTTTAAATATCGAAGACTTCCGAATATGTTCACATTTTCTTTTGATTGGGCCTGAAAAAGTAATCATTACACGCTCAAAGGCTCTGCAAGTGAATTCATGAAGAAGGCAAGTCTCCCATGATCTGAGTAAGAGGTTGGGTGAATATTCGGATGCAACGAATACACTTTCTTAGTTCTTTCTTAACGGTAGATATGCCATCTGGAATGCAACATTTTTTGCGTATTAAGGAGAGAACTTGATCAGGACTCGCATGCAAAAAATAGAGATGGAAGTATCAAATAATGGCTTCCGTTAACGGATGATTTTTAGCATGGGCGTAGGAAGGGGGGGTCCAGGGGGGTCCTGGACCCCCCTAGAATTTTGGCTAAGCCCCCTAGAAATATTTTAAAGTGAAAATACGACTATTTTTCGAAAAAAAAATTTAAAAGAGCAATAGTGCTATAAATGGCAAATAATATCAACAAAACAGAATAAAGCGCAACTATTAGTTTTCTGTGCCATTATTTAAGAGGGGGGGGGGGGGCAGACTCCCTGTCTCGTAAATGATAAACAACAACAGATATGCCACATATGAGACTGATTCTTTGTGCTCTGGAACACAGAGCGCAGAACGTCTCGATAGTTTCATGCCTGAAGCTAGAAGGGGAAGCGGTACGTATTTCCGATAAGGCAACTGTCTTTTCTTTTGTATGGATTGTCCTTGATCTTGTTGGTAGAAACAAAGAAAGTCTAGCTTCCCTCTCTTCGAACTAAATTCTAGGAAGTTACGTATAGAAAAAATCAGGTCCGGGGATCCTCCCTAGTCTCAAAGATAGTAATCTAACTAAACCGTTTTGCGTTGGCTTAAAACATTCACTGTGAATTACTTGTACATAGAACGGGTGGACTACCTGCTACCATCATCCATATAATTTTCAAAGGTATGGTGTTTTTTCATTAATTCTATTCAAAGATTTTATTTTATATCAACGAAATTTTTATTGTTATTTTGTATTTTTACCTAATCTTCATAAATATTTATCTAATTTTTCATTCCTAAGTATATTTTCAAGAGCGAGGGGTGATTGATACTGAGATATTTTAATAGGTTTCCATGCTAGAGCCCTGCTTTTAACTATCAGGTGGCTCCTTTTGGGACCCTTATTATAACTCCCTTAAAAATGGTCCAATTGACTATTTTTTTTTTTTTCCTAACAATTTCTTAGGTCCCCCAGCTACTACATGAAAGTAAAAAAAAAATTTTTAAACTTCAGCTTCATCAATTTTGAATTATAATCACTTTCTTGGAGCCTTTGGTGTAGTTTTTTTTGGAAAATGATCAGAGTTGCATGCATTTTTCTATAATAATATTCTAGCGTCCGCCGATTATTTTAAAAAGTACTAAAAAGTATCTTTATACGCAACTAAATGCCAGTTAAATCCCTGCCACCTTGGGGATACCTGGGCCCTCTGAAGTTTTTGTATTATAAATTGTTTATAAATCCCCCCCCCCTCCTTATAATTAGATTCTCATTTTTGGTTCCCCTTTTTAATGTAGTTATTTTAACGTTTCTATATTCTACTTAACAGTCTGGAACACCCTACAATAACATAAATCCTATCCGGACTCCTTGATTTTTTTTTTTTTTTTTTTTTTTTTTGTGTGTGTGTGTGTGTGTGTGTGGCATAAGTTTTTCATGTCTTAATTTTCTCACATTTTCAATGCAAACATTTAAAATTGAGTTTTAGATCCCTCTCCTCGGACCAAAACCCTTACATTTTTACTGGGACACTTGTACTTTGTTTTAAGTTTTGCCCTTCTTTTTTGTGCATGTTTTTAAAATTTCATTCTAATGATTAATTCATAATATGCTTAATTTTAACTAACTGAAGAACTAAAGTGCTGAAAACTATAACCATTTAACAAGTTTTCATGTTAGGACGCTACTCTTAACTACCAGTTGACTCCCTTTGAGTCCTTTGCTATAACTGTTTTTAAAATTGTCTAATTCACAGGTTTTTTTTTTTTTTTTTTTTTTTTTTTTTTTTTCTAACAACTTCTTAGGTCATCCAGCTACTACATGGATGACAAAAATATTTCTCAGACTTCAGCTACCATTAGTTTCGAATATTAATCTCCTTCTTTGAGATTTTGTTGCAGCTTTTTGAAAAGCAATCCGATTTAATTGCAATTTTCTGTAACATAGTTTAGCGTCTTCTAGCTTTTTTAACATCATTAATAATATACCAATTAACATCCTGGCCTCTAGAACCGGTCCTTCTTTTTACTTCAGCTACTACTTTTTTTTTTTTTTTTTTTTTTTTTTTTTTAACATTAATTAATCACCTTTTTGGGCAAATATGTTTACTCACTACAGCTGTAAATTAAAATTTGCTTTACTTTGAAGGTAATTTTATCTAAGAGATTTCAGTCGTTCATTAAATATCGTGTTAATGTTGAAAGAAATTTGTGAAAAATAACAAGGAGAGCCTTCAACCGTTTCGAGGGCATTCATTAATTTAGTTCTAAAGGCCTAATTTCAATGAGATTTGGCTCATTCAACTTAGATAACAATTCGGCAGATGACAATTATGAAATTTTATGTTAGCTTCAGCTAATAGCTTTTTCGAACATTAATGGTGCATTATTTTTTCGTATTTTACGGACTTGATTTTTACGAAACACAAGTAGAGCACTTCCAGTGCAGTCCGCTTTCGGTTGTGGGGTTCCAAATCCTATATAGTTTCGCTCTGAAAGAGGGTCTTTTCGGAACACACTAGTCACTGCGGAAATCAATAAGATCCCTGAATTTAGGTTCATTTAAAAGATTTTCAAAAAATAAAAAAACATTAAAAATTGATTTTTGTTTAAGGTCATTATAACGGGCCCCACTCAACGTTGGGCGGGTCAGTTAGTCTATATTATAAAGCGCAAATGTGTCTGTACGTAACTGGCAACAGCAGGCAATTAAATTTCGATTCTATTGTAATTTTTTTAACTTTTAAACAATGCATATTTTCAATTTTTAAGCCGCTTAATGGGAGAAAAAATGTACAGTAAACTCTGTCTAAGCTGAATCCATCGAAATTAAGAAACTTTTCCGCAGTAGACAGTATTCTGCCTTAGACAAATTTTAGTCTATGTCTATAGATTCACAGAAAGTTGAAAATCTTTCAGAGTTAGACAGGTTTCTTTCCTACACAGAGTCGGAATTACAGAGTGTTTACTGCATTTACAAATGTAATTTATTTCAAAACTGTATTGTGATTTATTCAAAAATTGTATTGCAATTAACTTTTTTCTGATCCATTTGGAAAATGGCTGTTGTTATCAGTCGAGTATACTCGATATATATCTATCTGAATCCTTGTGATGTCCGCATTTATGGAATACACTATCTACCAATAAGTGTTTGAAAAATGTCGATTTTTGACATTTTCTCAAATATTTAAAAATATACTTGTCGGATTTTTCTGAAACTTCAGGATTATGAAGATTATGTATGACCTCATATTTATCAACATCCATTTGATAAGCAGGGCAATTAGGGGGCCGACAAAAAATTAAAGAATAACAGAAATATTTGGATCACCCTGTACATGAAAATGCACGAAACGATTTATCGCTGCAGAATACAAATATGTGGATACTGCACAACATGTACACTGCTTTTTGTAAGAATAGCATGTATATTCGTAGAAAAGAGTGATTTTTTTTTTTAATTCAAAAATTCTGGTATGTTTTTTGTTTATATCATGCAGGGTTTTTGACCAAATTTAACGAAAATTTCAGAAATATTGGCAAAATCTATTAGAAAAAATATAGCGCAGAATATAAATATATTAAATATTTTATGAAATATGAGTAGTTTTATGAAAAAAATTTTATTGCGCGAACGATAAAAACGATTCTTTTACATCATTTAATAGTCAATTCTATGGAGTAACTTATAAAAATAAAATCCAATCAAATATCGTGAAAATTCAAAAACATATCATTATTATAAGTAAGCTGTTTTTATATTGCTCTCTAAAAACGGCTGGATGATAAGGGATTCTCCACAAATTGACATTTTTTATTAACCGACTTTTAGGAAAAAATCAGTATTTAATGTATACAATATCTAATACAATATTTCTGTTAATAAGTATCTTGACATCTGTGATAGAAAAGAATAAAAGCTCTTTTCCTTTTCTATCACAGGTGTCAAGATACTTATTAGCAGCAATATTGTATTAGATATTGTATTCATTAAATAGTACCAATTTTTTCCTAAAAGTCAGTTAATAAAAAATGTCAATTTGCGGAGAATCCCTTATAATTCAGCCGTTTTTAGAGAGCAATGTAAAAACAGCTCACTTATAATAATGATATCTTTTTGAATTTTCATGATATTTGATTGGATTTTTTTTATAAGTTACTTTATAGAATTGACTATTAAATGGTGTAAAAGAATCGTTTTTATTGTTCGCGCATGCGCAGATAAAAATTATTTCATAAAACTATCCATAGTTCATAAAATATTTAATATATTCATATTCCAATTGCGCTGTATTTTCTCTAATAGATTTTGCCAATATTTCTGAAATTTGCGTTAAATTTGGTCAAAAACCCTGCATGATATAAACAAAAAACATACCAGAATTTTTGAATTTTTAAAAAAAAAATCACTTTTTCTCCATGAATATACATGCTATTCTTTCAAAAATCAGTGTACATATTGTGCAGTATCCACATATTTGTATTCTGCAGCGATAAATCGTTTCGTGCATTTTCACGTACAGGGTGATCCCAAATATTTCTGTTATTCTTTAATTTTTTGTCGGCTCCCTAACTGCCCTGCTTATCAAATGGATGCTGATAAATATGAGGTCAGACATAATCTTCATAATCCTGAAGTATCAGACGAACCCGACAAGTATATTTTTAAATATTTGAGAAAATGTCAAAAATCGAAATTTTTCAAACACTTATTGGTAGATAGTATATATTTGTACTTACGATGACAAAAAAAAAAAAAAAAAAAAAAAAATGTATTAAAAACTACAAAAAAATTAATAACTTAAAAACAAATTAAGAAACAGCTTTCAAATAAATTGCATTTAAAAGTATTTTTTTTTTCCTATACGACGGTGTAAAAATTGAAAATGTGCGATATTTCTAACTTTACAAATTTGCAGTACAGAAAATTGTAAAACTGAAATTTTATTTAAAATTTGTAAGTGTTGCCATTTGCAGAAGGACATAAAGTAAAAATTTTTAACAAAATTTATTATTCAGATGTATGTAACATTTATTTTATTAAAAAATTTTATACAATAAGTATCGAAGGAAATTTTGGAGAAAAATCGGTTTGTAGGTGGCGTTGTGATTGCGAATTTTATACAATTTCCAAGACGGGGTTGAAGAAAAAAGCATATTAAATCATCTAATTATTCTATTTCGGTTTAATTTTCATATTTGTAATAAGTCAAATATTTTCACGATTTTAGGCATATTAAAAATTGATTAAACTGCAGTATGATTTTTTTTTTCTTTCTCCCCCATTTGAAACATTTATTGAAAAAAAAAAAAAAAAAAAACTATGTGTAGTAATAAAAAAAAGCATAAAATAGAAGAAAGTTCTGTCTGACCAGTTTCTTTGATCGACAATATGTCTGAAGAAACCAGTATCCAGGAATGTACCAAAAGGTGAGTTATCTCTGTTGAGTATTATTAATTTTAATTAGGGATGCACCGAATAGTGATTTTGACTGAATACCGAATGCCGAATATTCGGCCTATAGGTGAACCGAATACCGAATATTCTGCTAGCCGAATAGAAATTGTTGGACGGAATACCGAATATTCTAACTAACTTTTTATATTTCAAAGTTTAAAGGTATTAAAATGTCGCTTTTTAAAACAATTTTACATAATATTTAATAAAAGAAACTTACATTTTGGTAAATAAGAGCTTTTTATAAGAGCATTTATTATTGAAAAAAAATCTGCTTGAGTTATTTAAGAAGCACATTTATGAGACTTTTTTAATTAATAAGATTTTTAATTTCATGATTTATTCTATGAATTTCTTCCTTTCTGCGGTTTATTGACAATAGAAAAGGAGAAGATTACAATAGTTCATGAGATAACGATGTAAATGCTACTTGATTGAAAGGTTCCCGATCCTGCAGTTAAACTGAGTTAAAACAGTTTTCCTTCTTGGACACGAAAAAGTCAAAACACACCACTTGCGAACACGCCGACAAATGACCGCAAGTAATGGTCATGTCTGCCCGCACCTTTACCATCTGTGGTCTGAAATTTGTTTCTTTCCTCTCAAATATTCTTTAAAGTTTACAAACATTTTAAAATCAGAGAAGTAATGAAAAAATGGTCGAAGAAAAACTTTAGAGTCTCAAAATTGTCCTTTTTAAATAACTCAAGGCAGAATTTCTTTTTTCAATATAAAGTACAAATACTTTCAACTTAATTCAAAATAAAGGAATGTCTAACTCATAGTTCTTTTGTTGTGAATGGTGGCATTTTCCACCCTTCTCATCATATCATATTTTACAGAAATCAAAGCATGTGAGTTGAAAATATAGTTATAGTATCTTATTTTATTGTTAAAGCAACAAACGAAAACACAAGTTTGACCTAGAGTGAGATGAAATACAATGTATTTATATATGACTCAATAAGTTGATTATGATTATGGTTTCATGAACAAAAATTGTCTGCCTTGATGGCTATTACTAATCTCAAAAGTTTTTCTTTCTTGTTTAAGGACTTTTATTTGGGAAAAGCAAGAAAAAGGTTATTTACTAAACAAAATTTAGGAACTTGCATCTGCACATCATTTATTCATAAGTAGAATCCTCATAAATCACCATTTTAATTCTTCTCATGGTAATGTTCTTAAGAAGTTATAATTTACAAAGAGCAAATAAATAATGTAAAAACATTCTACTTTATTCAAATATGACTTTCTTTCTAATTATTTTGAATATATTTATAAATTGACAGTTAAAAGTAGAAATTGTGATAAGTTTTAAAAAATGTGTTTTAAAAGATTTTATCAAGTTTTGGATTCAGCCGAATAATTTGATATTCGGCCTTACCGAATATTCGGTAACATGGCCGAATACCGAATTGATATCGAATATCTGGTGCTTCCCTAGTTTTAATAAAAATGTTTACTTTTATATTTTGGAAATTATCAAAGAGTTGTAACCATGGCCCCCCCTAGAAAAATTATGTAGTTACGCCCATGATTTTTAGAGATTAGCATTGGATGTTTGGAATCGAATGGCAGTGTTTCATGTTTGCAAAGTCGTCTCGCAACCCACAATATTTCATCAGCATCAAAAAAAATGTTTAAAGAAAGTAGTTTACTGGATGTTGGTAAAGGTTTCTTTTTCTTAAGTAGGTTAATTTCATCGGAAAAAGTAGAATATTGTAAGCACTTGACAGTAGTTTTACAAGCGTTGTTGAGTTCAACAGCATTTAGGGGACCCTCTCTTTTTGAGGGAACTTTAGCGTTGTAAGCAAATCGAATAATCCAATCAACTACTCGAAGTAGCTTCGTATATGATGAAAATTTGATGAGAATGTCGTTATCATTTTCTAGTTGAGTTGTTAAACAAGAACTTCCGGATAGTAACTCCATGGATAAATTTGAAATCAAAGCCTGTTCATCAACAAAAGAATTGTTAGATTTATTCCCCTTGTTTAGAATAAGTGAGGGCACAGAATCATCCCACTTCAAGTCTGCCTTCCAAACTCCTTGCATTAACATTTTCACATTAACTATAGAAGGTGACAAAAGACCCAAAGGGTCAGAATTCCACATGATTATGGGTAATAATTGATGTTTAGTGGTTACAATATGATTTTCTACCACTTTTACCTGTAGGGAATCTGTTTCCTGGTTCCACTCTAGCCCTAGAATGCACTGGGATAAATCAGGATTTAACAAATGTGTGAAACTGGAAGCATTTAAAGAATTTGACGAATGTTCCACAGCAAGGTTTTCATTGGCGGTCCATTTTCTGAATTGGAAACCACTAATCTGAAATAACAAATGGAGCTTATCAATGAGAGCTTGAATTGAATTGAAAGAATCTGCGCCACCTGGAAAGTCGTTCACATACAAATGGCTTTGGGCTAGACTAACAGAAAAAGGGAACTTGATTTCTCATCTTCGCGCAATTGCGAATGGGTTTTAGGGTTAAGAATAGAAAACAAGGCTCATTGTCATAAACGGTGAAAATTTCTGAATGTTTAACATTCTTCAATGTATTTTTCTTAGTTTCAGAATCACCTCCATGTTTATTTAAGGTCAATAACCATGATTTTGTTTCTCTATCATCAGTATAAATAGTATTTTGACGAATGTTTCTTTGAGGTTTTTTAATAAGACATAAATTGGTATTATCAGACACAGGTTCGAAAAGTATCCTTTCAAGTACTGCAAAAGAAATATATTTACAAATCTTTTCATATGGTTTAGGTTGCTTATCAAAATTCAAAATAACAGGCGAAATAGATGAATTCAGACAAGAAATGTTTTTTGAAGCAGCAACAGAGTCATTTATCGAACTCTTACAACCAGAAATATCAGTACTTGAATCACAGCTATTAGTTCTGTAGTTCTCTTCTATTGTATACTTCTTTAAAGCAAATTACAAAGAAACGGGGTTCGTTTGTGAACTAGGAATCAAACCTGAATTAAAAAAATCAGTCATATTAACTGAATGGCAGTCTACAGTTGTAGCCGATTTTGACGAGTGGAGTGCTGGACCACTAGGTATGTAACTCAATGTAGTTGGGATAGCAATGGGTTCACCCGACTGTCCACAAATAGGTGACCCTAATAAGAGTTTGGCAAAAATATCTGCCCACAGAAGAATTTCGATTGGTGTTAGTACATTGAAGTCTGGATCAGCCATTTGCACATTTTCAATGTGCGGCCACGTATGCCTTTCCAGTTTGAAGTTAGGGAGAGGGGTAGTAACCTGATTAACTACAAGGGATTTTAAAGAATTGTACTTATCTTCAAAAAAGGGTGAGAATTGAAATTCAGTGAAATTTAGGCAGGTTTCAGCCGAAATGCCATTAATACCTACAAGCCTATGGTTTATTTTTCTTACATGCAAATTTAATCTTTCTACACAATTTTTTGAGATTAAAGAATTTTGAGAAGCATTGTCAATAAGTGAACGGCACTGAATGACCTTACCTGTGCTAGATTTTACATTAACAAGAGTAGATAACAAAACATTATAATTCTGCAAAGATGAATGACATTGGGCACTATTAGAAATTGAAAGTTCTGGTGCATTATTATTAACAAGCTTTTTTTTAGATTGATTAACAGTATAAATATGTAACAAAGTATGATGCAATTTTGAACAATTTTTGCATTTTACGTTTATTATACATTGATTTACTTTGTGGTTTTGCCTTAAACAATTGTCACATAATTTATGTAATTCAATGATATTCCACCTCTCCATAACAGGTTTTGTATTGAATACTGGACACCGAAAAAGCACATGGCTTTGATTGCATAGTAAGCAATTGTTGCCGGTTTTAACAACCGCACTGTTCACTATGGTGGTTTTGACTCGACTAGTATCTAGAGATTTTTTATCGAAATTAAATTTAGACTCAACTTTATTGCATTTTAAATATTCTGCACTTCAAGCTTCACGCTTAATAAATTTTCGAAATAAATCCAAATCAGAAATTTTAACATTTTCTAGTGATAATTCCCATTGTTGTTTGAAGGGCTGATCTAGTTTATTTAACGAAAAATTTATTAACATTAAATCACTCAAAGCATTAGATTCTAATCCCAAAATTTGTAAGTTCCGAATTGATTCATTACATGTATCTAATAAATGTAACAACATTTTTGGATTAGTTGCTATGATAATTTTTATCGAAAATAATTTGTTTATTTGGCTTTAAGCCAATTGTTGCTTATTTTCATACCGTTCATTTAACAAATCCCAACACTGAGTCAAATTTGCTGTACTCAGAGAAAATCCCTGAATTAATTTGGCAGGGCTGCCCCGAACTGAAGAATGCAAATATTGTAATTTCTCAATATCACACAAATTTTCATTTTCCAAAATCGTAGATTTAAATACTTCTTTAAAAGAAGTCCAATTCTCTGAATCTCCATAAAAATGGCGGAGATCAAATTTAGGGAGCTTAACATGCGAATAATTTTGCTTAGTTGAGGTTTCAAAATGCATTTCCGTCAGAGAATCAACTTTCATTTTCCCCTCTAAATCGACTAACAAATCACAAATTATTTCCTGATACTTCAAAAAACTATCCAAATTATCACTGTTTTCGTTCGGGGAAAGCTTATCAAAAACGTTTGTTCATACGTTGATATTTTAGATTTCAGAATTTTAATTTTCGCTTGTTCATCTGGACTGTAATCTAGTTCTTTTTTCTGAAATACAGTGAAACCTCTCTGTAAGGGCCACCTGCCGTTCCATTGAAAATTGGTTTTTATGAGGGGTGACAAAAAAAAAAAAAACCCAACTAAAATAAGGAAATAAAAACCTATATAGGTGAAAAAACTGTTTATTAACATTTTCAAACTCTATACATGATTGAAATAATTTTCTATTGAAGTTTGTTTACTTTTCACAATTTTTTCAGAGACAATTTTGGTTTCTAATGATTCTTTTACTTTATGGAATAAATTACTTAAATTTGCATCATTTATTAATGCCTTAGAATGAGATATTAGTTTATTTATTTCTGTTAGCGTTTCCTGACAAAGATATATTCACAGCTGAGTGATTCTCAAAATAGGGGAGAATTTATGTCTTTCAGCATACAAAAAAAATTGAGAAGTTTTCTGTCATGATTTTATATTTAGATATGTTTGTCTTAATATTATTCATTATTTGCACTTAAGAATTACTCACTTTTTAGTTAGAAACACCTTAAAATAACAGAATAAATGTTCAAAATGTCATTAGCATGGATGTCCACAGCAGCTGTGTTTTGTATATACTAGCATTTTTCAAGAGTTAATATCATGTTTATAAAATAAAACAAATGTTATTCTTTCTTTAAATTAATCAAGGAGAAGATTTATCCATTAAATTTATTTTTAAAAATAAAATTATAATGTATAACTAAGGAATTAAAGTTTGTCACCCTATTCTATTTTCAAAACAAGGAGATACTTTAACAGTTGATTATTAATAAAAATTTCATTTTCACATATGACAATAGTTTGAAAAAAATCAAGTTTCTCCATAGCAACAAGTAGCCATATTATCTTAGCTTAAAAATAGAAGCATGTGTTGTATTTTAAGAATAGAAGTTAAATATTAGGTGAGTACATCAATTGTATGTCATTAGAATGGATAATAATTTTAATGTTTATTTTACATTTAATATTTTTATTTTACTTACTTGCATGGAACTTTTGTGTTTTAAAAAGCCCTAGAAAGGAATATTGTATTGTGATTATATTATGGCTCATAATCTTATTTAAATTAAAATTTGTCATGCATGGGCAAACATCAATGTCATTAGCATGTTTTTTTGTCCATGCTAATGGCACCTATGTACATAATGTAACCAGTGCTTATTTTATATCCTTTATAAATATTTTTTAAAGTTTAATTTTACATATAAATTTAGTTATTACATTTATTATCCCTAAAATATGCATTAAATCTGTCAAAAAATCACTAACAAGGAAGGTCTCCATTGGGGGCATACTCAGAATTTTTTGAAAAAAATACGAATTAAACTACTCATGTAGGTAATAAAGGATCAGTGAAAATTAGCGGCGGAATTACATTATTAGATATGTAAAAAAATAAAATAGTTTGGAATAATTGGCGTGAAAAGCTGAAGGCGACGCAGGATTTGGCGAGCAGTGCATTTCCTTGCCAAAAGCAGACGATTTTAACGAATCTGAAAATTGATTTTAATTGACTTCACTGTTAAAAATCTGCAGCATTTACTGCAAAATATTGAAACAGGAAGAAAATAAAATTTTCTTAATATGTTTATTCCATGCAATTTGTTTTGTCATTAGCATGACTCATAAAATAGTAATTATTTTTTTTTTTTAAGTGAATTTTTAAATATTTAGCTCTGCTGACTACATGTACAGTATACCTAATACTATATTAAAAACACCTTTTTTTTTTTTTTTTTTTTTTTTTTTCCAGAAATTTTGCTAATAATTTTTTTAAGATTTCACTCGTTGAAAAAGTCTCCTATTTTGAGAATCACCCAGCTTCAGACTCATCAGCCTCATTATCATTATCTAAATCAGATTGAACTCCTGAAATATAATTAAAAAAAATTTTTTGAAAAAAAAATCGTAACACATTTTTTTTTAAATATAAAACAATAAATTTTTATGTTTTACCTGTATCTATGTCATCTATAATTCTTTTCTCCCAATCTTCTGATAAATCATCATAGCATTCCACCATATTTTCATATTTATCTGAATCTGGATCATATTCAATATCAGCAGCTTTCAAAAGTTGAACCACATCATTTTCTAAATCAGCAGCATCAATAATGGCTTCTAAAGCTGTTTGCTTAATTCACATTTTTTAAAGCAATTTACAATAGTCTGTCTTTTCACATTTTCCCAGGCAAGTCTAATCCATTGAATGACATCTAATACTGTAATAGATTTAATAATTTCAGATGAATTGTTATTAGGATCTATAAGAGAAAGGAGTCTTCGCAAAATAAAACGTCGATATTCCAATTTAAAACAGCAAATAACTCCTTGGTCTAGAGGTTGCATTTTTGACGTAGTATTTGGAGGCAAGAATTTAAGTTTTACACTCTTCAAGTTTTCGTCAGAGCGACATGGTGCATTATCCAAAAAAAAGAATGACTTTTCTGCCTTGATTTGTAATTTTATTGTCAAAGCTAATTAACCATTCTTTAAAAATTTCCATGGTCATCCATGCCTTCTTATTATGATGATACTTTACTCCCATTTGTGATAAATCTTTACCTTTAAAACAATGAGGTTTCTTGGAGTTCCAAATGACTCTGGGCTTTTCCTTTTCACCAGCAGCATTTACACAAAAACACACAGTAAGTCTATGTTTAGCTTGTTTCCCTCCTTTTGCCTCTTCTGCTTTCTCAACTAAACTTTTAGTAGGTAAGGCACACAAAAAAAGTCCTGTCTCATCTAAGTTATATACATCATGACCTTCATAGCCTGCCAAAATGATTGGAAGACGTGATTTCCAGTCTTTACACAATTCTTTATCAACATCAGCTGATTCACCACATAAAGTTTTAAAAGAAATACAGTTTCTATTATAAAACTTATTCAATCATCCATTACTCTCACAAAAATCTTCTACGCCAAGTGATTCTGCAATCTGAATGGCTTTTTCTTTCATCAAAGTACCACTTAATGGGATGTTTTTAGTCCTAGCATATCTGAACCACTGAATTACAGCATCATTTATGTCCACCAAATTTTTCATTTCTCTTTCTTTTTATACCGCGATTTTTAAAATCTGCATATTCTTTCAGTAAGTTCTCTTTGTTTTTAACAATATTGTTTATTTGATTCTTGCTGCAATTAAACTGTAAAGCCAATTTTCTGGCAGATGTTCCTTGATCATGACTATTAAGAACTTTGATTTTATCATTCAAATCCAAATGTACTCTTTGGTTTGATTTAGGTGCCATAGTTTCAAATTTTACATAAGCCTGAGCATAAAATTTCTATGGTAAAAATTTTGCTTCCATATGCATTCACACATTCACAGGTTTAGTAAATGTGCAATCAGTTTTTCTAGATAACCTGTTATCCTTTGTGAGTCTACAACAAAGGATCAGGTTTCCCTACTAAGCCAACCCCTACAGGTTGAAAGGTCAAACAAAGTGTGAGGACATCTGGTAATCGCACTTCGTTGTGTTACTAAACCCTCCCATCTCCCTTTGCATTCTTTGTTCCAAAAGCAATTGTTTGCTGAACTCTTATCTTTTGGTTCAAGAATTCAATACACCTGTTTAGGATATAAGGCACCTGTGAAAAAAAATGGCCTTTATGAGGGGTAGATGTGGCCCCTAATGGGAGTAAATTTAACATTATGTTTAATGGGAAAATTTTTTGTTCCTAAAAATATTGGCCCTTAATAGAGGTGGTCCTAGAATAGGGGTGGCCTTTAACAGAAGTTTAACTGTATATCAATTTCCTTACAAATGCATTCAGAAAACAGTTCCTGTTTTGATTGTCTCGGCATAATGAATGTTTACAAATACACAATACGATAAATGAATAAAAATAATGAAATAAATTAAGCACTAGCAACTTAATAAATGCAACATTTCTTTACATACAGAATAAATAAACAAACATCAAAGAATAATGAAACGCAGACGATTTTACTTTTTTTTTTTCTCTCACTATGTTTTATCTAGCACAGGTATAAATAAATGAATAATGCTACGACTTCAAAATATTCCATTGTAGCTCCACCGTTCAAAGTATTTTGGCATAATATGTCCCTAATGGGATTTTGGGCCACTAAACCATATGTAATAAAATTTAAAACACAGAAATAATTTTTCTTTTTTTTAAAATCAGAAATTGGCATGAATAAAGATAAGTAAGCCTCGGTATTCTCTCTTTTCTGCAATAATGAAAGCCATCTAATTACCACCATTTTGAAGAAATTTCCAGTAATATTTTTTTAAATTAAAATATTAAAATGAGGATTTTTAAAAGAAAACTTCTAGTGCAAGCACATCTGCAAATGAACAGTTTCCAGTTAATAAAAAAAAAAATAGTAATAAAATTGGTTCAGTAGAAAGTTCCAGGCATATGACTAAAAAATAGCCTTAAATTTACAAATTATAAAAAATAGGAAAAATTAAGAAAATTTGTTATTTTGAACAAAAACTTGAAAACCTGATATTATTTTAAACCTCAAATTATTTCCAATGGTAGACTACTATGAAAGGGTTTGTTTGTATTTAGATTAAAAATATTTTGGACATTCTTTTGAAAAATATCAGTTTAACCCAATGCCAAATCAAGGACGGTCAACCCAACATACTGCAAAAGAGTAGATGTCAATCTGAGCTGCAACAAAACAATGTAATGCTAACCTTACCTGAACTAGTTGGGTTTGAATAAAACAGGGGTTACCTAAATCAGTACAAGGTTCTACTATGAATAACTTTCTATTTTATTTTCGTTTGGAATTTGCTGCTTAAAAGCTGTCTACTAATTTAATGTTTATCGCTGTTCAAAAATAAGACCTTTTAATAATAATAATAATAATAAAATGCTGTGCAAATTATCTTAATTTAATTAATATTACACCAACATCCTTCTTTAAATATGATACTTCTAATGAACCATTCTATATTCCCGTGTATATACAGCATCATTATTAAAAATATGAAAGAAAATAACCCCAAAAAAGAAATAAGAATAAAAACACAGCAAAAGTAGATGTAATGTTAGTATGCATGAATGCACACATTATAATAACAAAAAACTTTAAATCTTGATATTGAATTTTTATATTTTCGGTATTGATAAAATAATTTTTCCCCATATTTTTGAATAAGCAATCATTAAAAAAGAAAGAAAAAAAACTATATAATTCAACTGTGAAGTACAATTTAAAAATTTTAATTTAATCTTATTTATTTATATACTTTGATATAAAATTTTCAGTACTTGCATTAAAGGAATATATATATAATTTATCCCTTAAGTTTGAAAATTGTTTTTTATTCCTATAGGACTCTCAAGTCATTAATACTTTAAGAGAATTTCTATTATCAGCATTTGAATTCAAGCAGAAAGAAATAGAAATCCCTATGTCTTCTTTGAAGAAAGATCTTGAAAATGTACTTAGAAGATTGATTGAGGATGTAAAAAGAAGACATCATCAAAAATTTAAAAAACGGGAAATACATGAGCAGGTAATCCGTATTATAAAAATGTGTCTATCAAAATGCTAAGTTCAAAATTATTTTCACCTATGTTGAGCCATGCACCAGTGGCGTAGCTAAGGGGGGGCGGGGGGGCGGTCCGCCCCGGGTGTCACCCTCGAAGGGGTGACACCCGAGCGGCCTTTATTTGCAAAAAAATATGCATAATCTTACAAGATTTCGGAAAAAATTCTGACGTAAAATGAATTTTCTAGGGCAAAACTAGGCGCAACAGACTTAGTTTTCTTTTCTTGGAGAAAGTGAAACGGTTAAAAAAAATGGGGTGTATAAATTAGATTTGCAACAGTGAGGAAAAACCCATTTACGCAAAGTGCGGGTAACCAAAACAAACTTTAAAAAGAAAGAATTTTTTTCTACTTATACACGCAGCGCCATGCTAAATGAGGGATGAAGGGGACAGGCCTCGGGCGCTGAAATTTAGAAGGCGCCAAATTTAAACTACCATCGTCATTTTTGGTCTGTCACAAGAAAAAGTTGAGAGGGGAGGGGCGCCCCGTGTGTCAACTTCGAAGGGGTGACACCCGATCTTTATTTGTAAAAAAATATGCATAATCTTACAAGATTTTGGAAAAAATTCTGACGTAAAAGGAATTTTCTAGAGCAAAACAAGGCGCAACAGACTTACTTTTATTTTCTTGGAGAAAGTGAAATGGTATACCAAATGCGGCGTCTAAATTAGGTTTTCAACAGTGAGCAAAAACCCATTTACATAATGTGTGGGTAACTAAGACAAACTTTAAAAGAAAGAATTTTTTTCTACACGCAGTGTCATGCGAAATGGAAGAAGAGAGTGAAGGGGTGGGGAGCGCGGTCCCGTGCGCTGAAATTTAGGGGCACCAAATTTATACTACCATCGTCATTTTTGATCTGTCATAAGAAAAAGTTGGGATGGGAGGGGGAGTGCCAATTTCTAACTTTGCCCCGGACGCAATTTTCTCTTTGCATGTCCCTGTACATACGCGCTGCATTGACTTATGCAGAATTCGCGATGAGTGATGAGTCATTGTTGTCAGGGGTGTAGTCATAAAAATAACAGAGGATATACGCTCTAAGCAGAGGGTATATTCTGAAGACAGAGGGTATACCCTAGAGTGTGTATACTACAAGCTTTCTTGGGTAACAGAGGGTATAAGACGTGTCTTTAAAAATTACAGAAGGTATACGGCGTATACCCCCGTATACCCTTCACTACATCTCTGATTGTTGTGAACTTCTTATATTGGAGATCCTGTTCACTTTCGTCAACGTGAAACTAACAGGAAAAAATTATGAAATACTAGAATAGCTAGAACATGATTAAAAATATTATCTGTATACATTTAAAAATAATATTAATTTTGTAAGCCTTAAAAAGCAACTGAGTTTTTTTTTTTTTTTCATAAAAAAGGGAACTAGTTTGTTCTTGAATGTTTCTTTGTTTCAATTATCCAATCAAAATCTTTTAAATATGTTCGATATGTATCCAATGACGGGACCTTCATCGCGAAAAATACATAGACTGTCTGGCACCGAAGAGCGTCACTTCTGTTTCATTTTTTATCCTTTCTTAGTATTTAGTTCATTATAAAATCATGTATGATAAGTATTCATTTGAAAGATGTTATACATTTTATATTATTATAGTTTGAAATGTTATAATTGTTAGAATATAGGGTTTTATCAATTAAATTTTTTGTTCTAAGATTGAAAGATCCAAGTCCAAGCAGTTAATAGGTAATTAAAACTTTCTTTTTTATTTAAAAATTTAATTTTAATTTGAAAACAAAAGTGTTTGAATGTTCTCTATAAATGTAAATATTCGAAAGTCATGTCATTCGTGAATTTTGTACATACGCTAGAGCAGGTTTGCACAATACCGCACTCCAGGGTGTCCTTTGAATGTTCTCTTTGTGTTCCTTTCATGTTCCACTGCATCCTGTTTCTAAGTTTTTAGCTCACACGCTATCATAAGCCTGAGAGCTTATGTGCCCGTCCGTTCTGTATGTATGTTCGTACGTTCGTGCATAACGCGATAACTCATGATAAAAATATCGGATCCACTTGAAATTTTGTATGTAGGTACATTCTGATAAGGCGCTTCCCTGATTAGTTTTTGGAGTACATTCGATATGTATAAGACGGGGAATGAGGGGAGCTCATCTCATGCCCCTCCCCTTAATTGATATAAACGGGATTTTCATGCAGAATTAACAGTTTTCGTTCAAAATTTAGATATAGGATCATTCTGATGAGGCGAGTCCGTGGCTGTTATTAGGTGTTCATTGAATAAGTATAAACAAGGGGAACGAGGGTTCTAATGCCCCTCCCCTTAACTTGTATAAATGGATTTTTCAAGCAGAATTGTCAGCTTTCGTTCAAATCTCTGAATAGTTTTGGAAGTTTAATGGTTAGGTATAAAAGAGGGGAATAACTCCTCTTAAATTATATAAATGCTAAATGGGTATTTATTAAGAATTATCCAATATGCTCTGAATTTTGGATATAGATTTTTTATATGATAAATCATGTCCTTGATAGTTTAGGAGGTTAAATGATTAAGTATAAAAAAGGAGAAAGGGGAGACTGTTTCCCCTTCTTAATTTTTTTTCGAAAGGAATTAACGAAAATACAAGGCTGTAATGTACAATTAGTATGCGTAGCCTATGAGCTCAATACCATCAGTTTAACTGGGCAATATTCTTTTTATTTATTTCTGTATAAGATTGAAGGGAATCTGTCTAAAGTAAAAAGATATTTAGCTTCCTTACGATTTTCAATCCAATAAATTTTACGGCAGAAAACTGTCAACAATGGAGTGGTTTTCGGTCTGGATCGATTTCACCCGAGACAGATTTTTTACGTATAAAAAGCTGTTTAAAATATACTCTGCTTTAAAATCATTGTTTATACGCTTTTGTTATTACAAGCAGTAATAAGATTTTTGGTTTCTTTCCTTAGAAATTTTTTTTAAGAAAGGGGATCATTAGAGAGATGAAATATTATATTTACCATGTTTCATATTTTTTCGACAATTTTTTTTTTTACATAGGTCCCTACATATAGAACAGCTCTACATATAAATAAATCATAGAGAGCTTTATATTATCACCTTCCATTAGGAGCGGTCTTTTTATGTACGTGTATCGACAATATTACTATAGCGAGTTAAGAGCCTACACTAGTTATGTGGTAACTCAAACGCTAATGTTAAACCTGTTGGATTATTTTTTACGGTTTTCTCTCTTTATTGTTTTAAATGATTTTTTTTAATGGGATACCTGAAGTCAATATCTATTGTCCATTTGTACTTTTTGAGTTTGGTTATAGTTTTTTTTTTTACTTAAGGATAGTAGTATCACTTTTAGAACCGGGTATAAATAAGGTTACTGATCTCTTGTCTAAATTTGTATTTTGTTTGTGATCTTTTTTTAAAATATGAGTTTTTATACAGTCCTTTGTCGAAATAATAGTTTTTTATGCAGTCCTTTGTCGAAATGCATGTTTTTTACGCGATTCTTTGTTGAAATTCGCAATTTTTACGAAGTCTTTCGGAGAAATTCGCATTTTTCTCACGATCTTTTGGCGAATTTTTTCCCCCTGTCTTTTGATGAAATTTGCATTTTTTCGTGGTCCTTTAACGATATTTTGCGCTTTATCCGCAGAACTTTGAATAAGTTCGTGTTTTTTCGTTGATAATTTGACGAAATTGGAGGGTTTTTCCTGAAAACGATTGACAAAATTGATTTACGACAACTGCGATGTATGAAATTCACGATTTTTGGTGTTCGATATACCGGATTGAGGAATTTTAAAGTTTTCAGCATGAAAAGACTTAAATTTTCGACTTTGCTGTTCATTGGACGCTAATAGCAAATAAATCGTACATAAAATTGGCCGAATATTTTTTATTTTTTGACGCTAAAAAATTTAAAAAATAAAAATTGTTTCGTTCCTAAAATTTTCTGCAAAGTTCATAAATTTTTTCTGCACATGTCGTGCACGCGTGCGTCTATATTATAGAACTCTGGATATTGGTATTGTTATAATTAACATTTTGATGCTCCCTGAATCCATTTCCCCCATCTATATGAATGTATGTTGATATTTTTTTTTTTTTTTTTTTTTTTTTTTTAAGATTTCAAAATCCAAACCAAGTGGTCCCAAACTTTGTTTTTGGTGTTTTTTCGATAATGTCTCAATGTAATTTGTGTGTATGTGAGAGCTAATACAATATTGCCAAAGTTTTGAAATTCTAATCACGCACATATATATGCAATAATTTTTAAACAGCAAAAACGGATTCATGGATCCTCAAATGTAAAAATATATCAATTTTGTCGTAATCTGGTTTTAAACATGAATACAATCAGGGTATGCTAATGTATAGCAGATAAATTTTTACTATACTATCTGAAATATAAAAATAATTCTCTTCTTCCTGCTCACGTTTATGTTGTTGGTGGTGGTGTGTGTGTGTGTGGGGGGGGGGGGGGGGGGGGTGACACCATTTACGTCCGCCTCGGGTGTCACCCACCCTAGCTACGCCACTGCCATGCACTGTCAATTTGACTTTGATCTTGCATATTTTGTATTTTTACATCAAAATATCACTTAATTATAATATTATGACTATCAAATAAAATAATAAATATGCTTTTAAATAAAGTTTCTTTGAAAATTGTGACTTCATTCACTGTTTTCTTTTTTTTTTTCCTGTAGTTCTTAAAAATAATTTTCAAGTGCATAATTTTTTAATCTATTGAAACAAATACAACTATGCTCTGCATAATTTGCTCTAGAAATTACCTGTAAACAACATTATAATTTTGCATTGGTATTTCTATCTTGAAATCAGCTGTTCATTTAAGTAAAGTCTACTATAAATTAAAAACAACATGACAAACTGTCAAATCCACTTCTCTCTCTGAAAGTAAATACTTCCTTGTTATCTGAGGAGTTAGAACTATCATCCTTTAGTGATCTTTTAACAAGTACTGAATCATAAAATATTATTCATCATGTATAGCAGATACAAAATTGTTTTCTAATGTTGAAATTTTGGTGAATTTTTGTTTCAATGGAAACTTTGTGATAAAAATTAAATTTGTTTATTATGTCTCACATCTTTTACTCTTACTTAGGCTTTGAAAATTTCAAAGTCATGGAAAGAAGTCTTTCTTCTTGCAATTAATATCAGACAGAAGGAAATAGAAAAAATTATTTCAACAAAAAGAAAAGAAATTGAAGAACAAGCCATTTTTAAGTTAATGCAAGATGATATCAATGGAAAATCAAATAATATGGTTTGTTCATTATTTTTACTTTTTGGTATTTATAATTGTTCTATCTAATTACCGTAAAATGGGGTGAATCGGAGCACTTTTCAACTTTAACATTTAAAAAAAAAACTACAACTGATTTTTTAATTCTTTTATTTTTTTCTAGAAACTTCAGTCTTATTTTGTTCTTTACTTTTTAAGCAAAAACATAACATTTGTTACTGTTTTTTATGTGTATTTTTTATTTTTTTAACAGTGTTTCGATTCATTCTGCAGATAAGGATGAATCAAAACAAGTGAATCTTTATTTATTTTGATTCAAACTTTAATAGGGTTAATGAAAAAGGTAATAATGATAAGGGAGGAATAGGAACTCATAGTTATTATTAAACCTTTATTTTACTTACAAGTAAAGATATGCCTTTTTTAAAAATTAGGAAACAACTTTGAACTCAAGAAAAATTAAAATTTATTCTCAGAAATTGTATTCAAATTGCAGAAGTTGGAATTTAATACAAATTCAGCCATGTTCTGTGTTATCCTTTTTTAATAGTCATTGGATAACTGAATCTATTGAGTATTCCCAATTGCTGCATGTTTGAATACGATCTACTAGTACGTTCTCATCCTCATTCCTTAATATTGATTGCATATCTCTCTTTTTTAATTGGTTTTCCATTTTGAGATGTTTGTGTAATGTTGTGGATGTCAGAAAATAATTCTGTGCTATTTTTCTTAATAAATTGCTATTTTCAAATTATTTTATTTTGTGTTCATGTCTGTTGGATTGGGTGTTCACTTTTTCGTTTAACTAATTTCTTGGCACTTTTAAACTCTTCAAGTAATTAAAATAAACAAAATATTGTTACAATACATATTCATGCATATATTTTCAGATATTACATGAAATTATTATTGTATAGAAAAATAAACCATGAGAGAAAAGTGTTCCGATTCATCCTGTAAATCTTACACATTTGATGTTACAAGCCATTTTTCACTTTTTCATTATATAGTTTAGAAATAAGTAGAATTTAATGCAGCATATCGTTTATAGGTCTATCATTAATTAAAAATCCCTACTCTTAGGTTTAGACTACAAAAAATACTGCAGTTTACACAAAGTTTTAAAGACATTGAAAAAAATAAGGTTTTTGAGGATTGACTTCCTTTTTTTTATGTAACCCAGTTGTGATGCCAACATGGCAAAACTGAATTTCCCAACTCTTAATGTTATTGCCTTCTTATAAAAAAAAATGGGCAACTAAAAATATCATCACATATATTTATAATGAATTTATTTGCATGACTGGGAAGTTTCATTCCTATTCACCCCATTTTACAATATATAGAATATATAAAATTTCTTAATGTAGTTTTATTTCTATTGTAAGATTATATACTGTATTTACTCGTGTATACCGCTTCCCCCGTACTTTACAAGAAAAAAATAGCAATTTTTCAATATCTCTTATATAACGTGCACTGTAAATTTGATGTGCAAATGAATAAATTGACAGGATTTAACATCAGTAGGATGCTAGCAATTCTTATCACTTTTATCTCCTTTTCTAACCTTTTTGTTTAGCATCAAGTAGAGATGTAAATTTTCCGGAAAAATAAAAGTGGCGGAAAAAAACTGTTTTTTACCGTGTTTTTTTTCAGAAAAAAACGGAAAAATTGGAAAAATTGATTTATCATGACTGTTTAACCCAAATAAATTATATTTTCTTGGAGAATATTAAATAATAAACATTTTTCCCATATTTTTTTATGAAAATTATTTTCACTTTATATTACAAAATAAAAAGAAAGTAGAAAGTTTGCTTTTAAAAGTTTAGTTTTTTTTTTGTTCCCTCACAGCCTAAGAATTTTTATTAAACCCTATTGTTTGTTATATCATATCTCTGTTGAAATGATTTTTCAGTTACATGTTTAACTACCAATTGACCTAGTGTAAAAACCTGAACCATTATGTCTGCAGTTTGGAATAAAATAAATTATGCATTCCATTTACATAAGTATAGTTTCTAAGTAAATGATACTAGTTTAAAGAAATTGCTGCAGTTTTGTCATTATTATGAATATCAGTATTCAAAAATTCCATTGTTTGTTTAAAAAATGTATATTTTTACATCATTCCTTTTTACTTTCTTCTATTTTCAATAGAAGAAAGTATTGTAATCGAAATTTTTTTCGACTTCCGGTTTTCGACGGATTTACACGTTTTAGGGGTCAGAGATTCCAAAAAACATGTTTTTACAAAATGTCTGTCTGTCCGTGTGTCTGTGTGTGTGTCTGTGTGTATGTCTGTGTGTATGTCTGTGTGTATGTCTGTGTGTGTGTCTGTATGTCGCCATTCTACCATCAAAAAGTGTATGAAGTTATGCATAGAATTGAACCAAATTTTTTGTGAATGTTTTTGGCTGTGGCAAGCAGGTCCGCCTTCAGTTTTGAAATATTCCGCCGGAAGGGGGCGCTGCAATCGCGATTTTTGTGCCATTTTCAATATTGTACCGACCAAAAATATATGAAGTTATGCATCGAATTGAACCAAATTTTTTGTGTATGTGTATGAGTATGGGTAGTTGGTCCTCCCTGAATTTGAAAAAAATCCGCCGGAAGGGGGCGCTGCAATCGCCATTTTTGTGCCATTTTCAATATTGTACCGACCAAAAGTATATGAAGTTATGCATCGAATTGAATCAAATTTTTTGTGTGTGTGTATGACTATGGCTAGTTGGTCCTCCCTGAATTTGAAAAAAATCCGCCGGAAGGGGGCGCCGCAATCGCGATTTTTGTGCCATTTTCAATATTGTACCGACCAAAAATATATGAAGTTATGAATAGAATTGAACTAAATTTTTTGTGTATATGTATGACTATGGCTAGTTGGTCTTCCCTGAATTTGAAAAAAATCCACCGGAAGGGGGCGCTGCAATCGCGATTTTTGTGCCATTTTCAATATTGTACCGACCAGAAGTACATGAAGTTATGCATCGAATTGAACGAAATTTTTTGTGTAAGTGTATGGCTATGGCTAGTTGGATCGCCCTGAATCTGAAAAAAATCTGCCGGAAGGGGGCGCTGCAATACCGAATTTTATGCTATTTTCAATATTGCACCACATAAAAGTGTATGAAGTTAGTTCTAGAACTGAACTAAACATTTTGTATATGATTATTTGTTGGTAAGGCAAATAAGTCCTCCCTGAATTTGAAAAAAAAAATCTGCTTATCATTCTATTGTCCATCGGCTCGTGCGGAGACGGAAATTCATTTTTACTCCGATTAATTGATTGAAGCAGAAATTTAAGATGAAAATGAAAGTTGGTAAGGTATTGAATTAAAATTATTAAAGCTTTAAAATGAGTAACTATTTCTTTTTAATATTAAAATGTATGTATGAGATAGAAGAAAGTTTTGGGATTGGCACATCCAACTAGTTTTTCTTTGAATTATAATTTTATTTCCTTTATAAAATATGTTTAGTTTGGTATAGCTTTCCAATCTCAACTCAAAAAAGTTTTGATTTAGTTTTATAATCTAAATTCAAACAAAACAAAGTTTTACTTTGGCTTACTCAGGTCTGCAACTAAAAAAAAAACTTGGATTTATTGACTGTTAGATTTTTACTAACTGAAACCAGAAAAATATTTTATTTTTATTTTTTAAGATAAATTAAATGTAATTTTTTTCTTTTTACCCTGAAATCTGGTATTCTATTCTTGAGTAAGAAACCACATTCAATAATGTTACCACATGGTAATTTTATATTTCTAAGAGTGGAACTCAAAAGTATGAAAACAGAACACTACAAATAGAAAATGCTCACTATTTGAGGAATTTACAAAAGCAGTTACATACAGAGATAAACTTCTACTCTGCTTTAGAAAACTACAAAAATTCAAAGTTTAATCAAGAGGGAAAGTATAATTTGGAACATAGTTACTTGTAATAAAATATGGGTTTTTTTTTTCATCGCAGTTGTACTTTTCTAATGCAAACTGCCCATGTTTTTGCAACATTACTGTACATTATGATGGTAAAATGGAGGTCAATTTTAGATTCAACACCTTGAAAAAGCATTCAATTAATCAACTTTAACGAAATCTTGAAAAATGCAGCATAGTAATGCCACCTATAGGGCAATTTACACCAAAAACTAAACAACATTAGTATATATCAGAAACTGTCTGAAGCTGTAGTTTGATTAAAAAAAAAAAAAAAAAAAAAAAAAAAAAAAAAAAAAAAATCTTTTTTGAGGTAAAGTTATTGTGATAATCATGAATAATGCAGCATAGCAGCGTCATCTGTTGAGCAATTTACACCAAAAAGTAATATGAGCACGAAGTTATGTCAAAGATTAACTTAATCTGAAATTTTATAAAAATACATACATTAGTTTGAGATAGAACTATTGTTGAAATTATGAATAATGCAGCATAGCAGCGCCATCGGTTCGGCGATATACACTAATAACTAAACATCTCTAGTTTATATCAAGGTGTAGCTGAATCTAAAGTTTTGTTAAATTATGTGCATCAGTTCTTGAGATAGAGTGCCCATAAAATTTATCACATACAGACTCACAGAGTGACAGATATTTTCCAAAAACCATCAAAACGTGTCCAAGACCTTCTAAAACATTTAAATACACCAAAAACTGGAAGTCAAATTCTTCACGAATTCAATACTTACTTCTTGAAAAGATAGATTAAAGTAATAAATGCATACTTCAAAATTTTATGTTGAATTTTTAATTTTATCATTTCCATTAATCGGCATATTATTGCAATAATTTTACACATGAATTAATTTTTAAAAAGAGAAGTTGCATTTAATTACATACCTAGATTTTTTTCATGTAATCAAGTTTTTGTGAAATTTTGAATTTTTGGTATATACTTGTACAAAATACATTCAGAATTTTTGAATAAGAAATTATTACTATATTTAGGCTCCTATTTAGACATTTTTAATAAGGTTATATACATACATATAATCAACTTAATAAGATTCAGCTGCTGTATGGCATGAAATTTTTTTTTCTTCAATCACTGCACTTGCAAAAGATTCAATTTGTTGATTAAACTTTTTCTGAAATGTCTTTTTTCAAGAGAAATTTTGCAAAGGGTCTTGTGTTTCAAACAAGAAAAAAATGTGAAGGATCCTTTCAAGTCTTCTCAAACAGATTTCTGCTCAGAGATCAGATTACCCACATTAAAATTTTCATGTGAGACACTCAACATAAAATTAAATAAAATAAAAAGTATGAGAATGTAGCTATTACAAAATTTTCACTATATTATTTCATGAATGAAATTTCAATTTTTCCACTTCGGAAAAATTGAAAAATAAGTCTTTGGAAAAAAACCGTTTTTTTTTCCCCAATTTTTCCGTTTTTTTTCCAAGCATTCCCATCTCTAGCACCAAGGTTTAAATAATATTTAAAGTAAAGGCTAAAGTTTATTTATCAATTGTTAAAAATTAAATCTAAAGTTCTGTTTAATTAAATAAATAATTGAAGTTAATTGTAAGGCTTACTTTTCACTTAATTGTACCTTCAAATTATATTTTTATTTAAGCTATATTTATTATCGAAACTATAAATCTTTATTAACGTTATCCTTTATTAGAATTTCATTTAAAAAGTAATATAATTTTGTCAAAGTCTTATATAAATATATCTTTAATAAACTAATTCTTTTTTATTATATATGAAATATATAATACATATCAATTAAATCATTTGTAAATTAAGCTATTACCTTTTTCCAATAAATTTTATTTTCCTTTTATTCAGTTGAAATAGCTTTTAAATCACCGGACATGTCATAGCAAATGTGGTAGCGTTTGGTATAATATGTTTAAGAAATGGAAAATGCGAACGTCTTTTTGAAATTTCTGGCGAACCAGTTCACGTATGACAGTGATTTTGTTTTCAAAAGATAGAACTCGACGAGACAAATAAAATGATAGCATTCAAAAAATTATCGCAGTTTACTGTAGTTTTTTATTTAACTTTTAAAGAAAAAATGAAGACGAAAAATTCAACAAGCAATAGCTAACGTTATTATGGATGGATTAACTTCGTTTTTGGTTTATTTTTATTGTCTTGATAAAACGTAGAACAGTTTTTTTTCTCATCTTTGTATGTTTGACGGTTTCTGATAAAATCGAATTTGTCTTAAACCTCCTGTTGAATATTGTCTTTTGCTGTTGTGATTGTAGTTTTTTTTATTCATTGCCACCAAATTTAATATAAAAATTGTCATGTATGTATCATAATTCATTCAAATTAAACAAATCACATGAAAAACATGGTTATTTGTTTTAATTCTGAAGCTTTTAGTTTCAATTGTTTAAATAATAAAGTTGTGAACGCAGTGTTATTTTTTTGTTCGAATCCATGGCTAATTTTTCAAATAACATGCATTTTATATGACCATGGAATGATTTTCTTGAGTGTCTTAACATTTTGAATTTTAGTAGTAGAAAATAATGGGAAAAAAACAAGTACATCGGAAAAAAGTATCTGGGAAAACCAAAATTTCTCTTCAGGAACTAAATGTAATTTTTTTTAAATTATGATCATATAACGTCCTAATTTAAATAAAAGAAACGATATAGAGTAAAACAAAAACTTCACATTCTGTCCATACCTTAAATAGCATTCAATTGATTTTAAATAGAGATGTGATGTCAGATACGCATTAGGGTACCTAATTGGCACGAGAATTTTGTTATTTTGCCTGATATGATAACTGGGCTAATGTTTATTAAATTTATATATATATGTAGAAGTAAAATTAGCCCCAGAAAACCACAAAAGCAGACTGATAATGTATGTGAGTTTCAATAGCTGAGCGAAGTTCAAAAAGCCCAGCCCAGGAAAATATTTGCAAGCTAAGTGCAATAAGCAAAGTGTGAGAGCTCGAAGATTTGCAGAGAGAGAATGCCTAAATATGCAGTTCGGAGCAGATGGGTCTTCCGTATACTCGTGTTTTTATCAGAACAAGTTTCCGTTTAAGAACTTTTTAAAGAGATCGATTGAGATCCATTTGAGATTTTAATCAATTAATATGTTCTGTTCATTTTATATTTAATTTATTCCAGAATTGTATATGTACCAGGTATTTAGCCAAGAAACTTTTTAATTAAATAACGATTCAGTGAAACTTTGTAACTGTTAATTATTTTCTAATGACTGATTTTCACCACCCTTCTTCTATATATATTTACCTTTATTTAATTTTGTTAAATTTTATAAATCATTTCATTCTGTAGTTATTAATTAAGCTTTTCAATACTACTTGATTATCCTGTTGACCAATTTCGCCAAATTGTACAAATCGTCAATTTATTCACCATGTAATTCATATTGGCATAATTTTTATTTTAAATAACGAAAGAAGAAATAAATTAGTAAAACATCAATAAAAGTACAAATAAAAAGTGGAATTCAAAATCACACTACGGCATAACAAACATGGGTAACCTATTTAATATAAATTGAATGTAACATATATGATAATCCGTTACTGGCATTTAATTTTATAATTTGGTGATAATTTTTTGGTCGAAGAGATAATCAATTATCACCGGTTTTTATTCATTACTATTTTCTTTTGAAAATAATAGAAAATAGTTAATAGAGGTACTACTTGGTTATCCCCGTCGACCAAAAAACCATCGCCAAACTATAATATTATATGCCAATAATGGATGATCGTGAATGTTGCATTCAATGACATTAAATACGATGCACGTGTTTATATTCTTAAAACGAAAGAGTTGATTTGGCTTCTCAGGAAAGAGCTGTAAGTTTTTCGATCATAAATGAGTTGTTTTTCAAGCGATTGAATCTTCTTGATTTAAATTGGTTATTTAAATAGCTCAAACTTGATTTAAATTGCTTAAAAACAACTCGTTCACTCGAGTTATTTCAACTCCTTTCGAGAAGGTGCCTTTCAAAATGCGAGATGAGTGGAATTTGGCTCAACTTGAGTTATTTTGTGGCTGACTTTTTAAGAGAGTAGAATGCCATTAAGAGATTTTTATTTCGAGTTTTTATTTGTTAAGATTCTACAAATTATTTTTTTTGTGTTATTTAAAATGAAAATTATATGTGTAATTTCGATATGAGTTTGGCAATTTGTATAGTTTGGCGAAATTGGTCGACGGGATATCTAAGTAGTACCTTAATATATATGTATGTAATTGAAGTTTGAAAACTAAGCTTTTGCGAAATTGGTGTAAGAAGAATATCGCATAATGTCGTGCATATATGGCATCTGTGCCAAGAAAGCATCAAATGAAAAAACACATGGTGATGCAAAAACTTTTGTGATGGTGTGAAGTGAATGTAATATTTATGCTCAGCAACTATTGGCATTTAAAAGCATTTTTGCTTGAGATATTGTCGAAAAAGCATTGCAAAGATATACTTTCCCTCTCTCTTCCATTTCCAAATGTACTAAATTTAAAATTATGGAAAAAAATCCGAGTTTACGTAAAACCGTGCATAAAAATTATAGTAATTATCCTAATTTTTCTAATAGAAATTCTCAATTTTCCGTTATTAACAAACGCTACTTTAAAATCGCAAATTTATTCGGCTAAATCGCCAAGTTGCAAAATGATCATCGCCACTGAATATATAAATAATGCTGTATTTGCAAACGTATTGGTCAAAAAACGGTGGAACCTTGGTTTACGGCCGCTTTTGTTTTTGACAAGTTCGGTTTATGACCAACTTCTGTGATCAAAATGTTACTCTTTCGGCGTAGGATAACTCGATTCGCGACCAAAGCTGTCGAATAGTTCAATTGGCAACCCTCACATAACTCTTGTTATAAGTCAAGTTTGGAGTAAAGTGCGCGTATCAGAGTGCTTTGTAGCCTTCAGTACAGTAAAAAATTTAACTTATTGTTTTAATTTTAATCAGTTTTGCGAAAATTTTAGCCTTTATTATGACTTCTAAGAATGAAAAAGTGTTTAGTGATAGCAGTAGTAATAAGAAGCTTAAGCGAATTACTGATCAATTATGAAAAGAAGTAGTGACAAAACTTAAGAACGATGATAGTGTAATCAAAATAGCTAAACAATATGGTGTAGATGAACCGTCGATTACTCCGATTATAAAGAACTAGTCGGATGTGGCAACCCCAAAACTATTTTCTATCTCATGCATTTAATGCGTCAAAATTCATTATTACAGTGTCAAAATCAAATGACAATCATATGCTCACCGTGAGGATTCTAAAGACATGAAATTCTGAACATTAGTTTTTGAAATAGGACTGTTGCGGATATCGGGAAAAATACAGCATACATGCGACACTTGTTGGGAGATTTACCCATAAAACGCTATGAGCAATATTATAAATCAAAGTGTGCCTAAATCTCAAGTTTGATGAAAATTTGTGCATTAATTCCTGCGATAGAGATATTGTGGTAATCGGAACAATTCAGCATTGCAGCGCCATGTGTTTGGTTATTGAAAACAAAACGTAAACAAAGCCAATTCATATAAAGATTAACTGAATTTGAAGTTTGATGAAAATCGGTGCGTTAATTCTCGAGATAGAACTATTGCGAAAATAATGAAAAATGTAACACGGTTAAACCATCTGTTGAACGATTTAAATCAACTAGGGGGGCTCCGCCCCCCTGCTCGCTACACTCGCCAACCCCCCGCGAAATCGCTTCGCGATTCCAAGTAGTAGACTACCCCTGCTTGCTGCGCTCGCCAATGCCCCATGGTATAAATAAGCAGTTGCAGACCTTTCAAATGATGTGCCACACGACTGGTGTTGTAAAAAAATTAAAAATGTGCTCCCCCTGGGGGCAGAGTGGGGGGTGACACACAAGACATCCATAATATGAATAAGCAGTTGCAGACCTCTCAAATGATGTGTCACACAACTGGTGTTGTAAAGAAATTAAAAATGTGCCCCCCCCATGGGGGGCAGAGTGGGCGGTTGACACAGAAGACATCCATAATATGAATAAGCAGTTGCAGACCTTACAAATGATGTGCACACGACCGGTGTTGTAAAGAAATTTAAAATGTGCCCCCCCCCCTGGAGGGAGCAGAGTGTGGGGGTGACAGAAGACATGAAGACATGTCCCATAATATGAATAAGCAGTTGCAGACCTTTCAAATCATGTGTCACACGACTGGTGTTGTAAAGAAATTAAAAATGTGGTGAAATATTACTGTTATCGCCAAGTTCGCGTCACTTTTGGTCGCCAAATTTGGCGATATATCGCCAAGTTGGCGACAAACTTGGCGATTGTTGGCGATGGTAACCTTTCCCTCTTTATGGTAACCCATACGGCGATGCATAGACGAAGCCCTTTCCTGATTGGTCTATTCGACTCATGGAAGGAGTGATCCACCCGGATTCGTTATTTCCGGAAATCTTACACATCAGCATCATTTTAGGAGTCATTCCTTTTAAGGCTAGTTTTTTTTTACTATAGAAGGAAATGTAAACAGCATCAATTTATATCAGTGATTACCTGAATATATTATTTTTAATCCCATGCATTAGTTCTTGAGCCAAAAAATTTATTCGACCAAAAAATTTATATTACATACAGAAAGTCAGATACAAGAATGGATTATGATCGTGAACTGAGGTTCCACAGTATATTATATAAAAATTTAATTACAGCTGGTGATTTCAATGTCAATTTTACAAATAACAAGGTAGAACCCGTCAAATTTAATGGTTAAGAAGGAAAACTTTCACTGATATAAAATAAACCTACAAAATTAGTTATAGTAAAAAAATGCACCGTATATTGGTAAGTCTAACTCTAAGACAAATCATTTTTAACATAAAGTTAACAAAATACGATTTCTGTAAAACTCAGTTGTAGAAATTGTTAAAATAAAACTTTAATCGTACATGCAAGTAGTAAATAATAATAAAGATCTGTTATTAATAATAAAGTTATCAATTAAGGCACTTATGCTAGTATTCCAAAATGAAAAAAAAAAAAAAAAAAAAAAAGAAAAGAAAAGAAAAAAAATATTCAAGTTTGATTTAATCATAGAATTTTTTTTCTGTGAAATAAAAAACCCGGCATCATTTTCACCTTATCAAAGTTTACAAATGCATATTTCGTATCTGTATGCACATTTTCAAAATAATTGATATTTTAATTTGATCGTTTTGATTCAAAACTTGAAGTTTCAATGCTATTAGCTAAAACATATATTAAACTGTTGATATTCTTTCAAGTGAAAATCAAATTTTATAAAAGAAATCAAAATTCCCCCGGTTTTATAAAAGATGATATTCTTGTGACTATTTAAATGTCTATTTAAATTTCCATTTTTCTCCTTTTAATGAGAAAATGGCAACATAAAGATACAGTAATAATTTTTTTCTCTTTTCTTTTAATAAAAATGGAGTACTCCTGTTGCCACGATTAGAAAAGAAGTATTAAAAACTACAGAAAAATTAATATTTCGGAAATAAATTAAGATACAGTTTTCAAATAAATTGCATTTAAAAGTAAATTTTATTCCCTATTCGATGATATAAAAATTGAAATTGTGCGATAAGATGTTCAAAAGTTTAAAAATTTGTAGTAGCAAAAACTGCAATATCGAGATTTCATTTAAAATTTAAAAGTGTTGCCATTCGCAAAATGACGTATGCGTTATGCACAGATACGTTTGGCCTTTATAATATAGATAATAGAAATGAATTTTCAGTATATTTTCATCCTTGGTTTGGCGTAAATATATTAAGGCTGTATTTCGAACGACTTTCTCCAAGGAAGACAATTTAACCAATAATTTTCCTGAAAATGTCCTAGCATGTTATTCAATAATTGCAATAAGCTATTCCAATAGATATCAGGAACGAGAAATAAAATATTTTACTTAATTTTTTTTAAATTTAAATGGGAAAATTCGTTTTTTAGGGCATTGACTATAAAATTATGTTTAGCGACCTTTGGGTGCCAATATCACAACAATCGCGCTAATGGCAAAAATATTTCATATTTATAACATCTGATTTTTAAAACACGTAGATAAGAATGCCACGAATCCTATGCGAAAAGAATAAAAATTTCTATTCCCATTATTTTTCTACAAAATATGTATTATCTAAAATAACTAAGATAACTTTAACTAAACTTTTTCATGATTTCTGAATATTTGGTAGATTAAATTCAGATTAAAATTAATATGAATTTAGTTATTGTTCCAGTTTATGCCTTCACCTATAAGTAAATGTAAATTTAAACGATCGTTTAAATATGATTTAGATAATGGATGTATATGTTAAGAAGAAATTGATGTTATCTTTTATTGAAGATCTGCATAATAAGGTACCCTGGAGTAATAATGCCACGTTAAGGTTCTACCAATTTTCACGGCTTAGTTTTAGATTGTATTTTTCAAAAATATAGGATCTGATACAGCAACTCATTGACTATCTATATAAAATAAAATAATTTAACAGATATGTATTCATAAAATGTAATGACGTTTTTTCTTGACCAATGCTGTTTGGCGTTAATACCCACCTATATGGGTAATAACGCCATGCAAACAAAACTATAAAATAAGATGGAATAATGGCATGTAGATTGCCCAATTCTAAAAATATAAACTCTACAGCTCTAGAAATTGACAAATTGCAATCTAAGCTATTGAAAATGTACAATTTTTTTGTGACTCTGAGAGAAAAAGAAAGCTGTGGTGGTGGTGGGGGGAGGAGGCAAAAGAATATCAGATTCTGAGCTACGTTTTGTTTAAAAATGACCATTTAAATATAATTATTAGAAACATTGCACGAATTATTTGAATCAGTATTTATATTCCCATGTATGCATTCTATGCGATAGAAAATATTGATTTTTTTGTGAAAGTGAAAGAAAAAGGAGTGAAAGGGAGCTTCAACAGAATATAACACCCTGTGTCTCTCTTTGCTTAAAAAGTCCCGCGTAAATATGATTATAAGAAACATTGCATGCTTTTAACCATTCATAACATAATATTTTAATCATGTGAAGTTTTATAATAACTAGAACTATATGTAATAAAAATTTCTGTTAAACCTTAACTGCTATTAGCGTCTCACATACCGCTGAGTTTTTCAAGTTTCAGAGTTTAACTAAACTATAGATACCAGGAAAATTTTGTTTCATTTGGAGTCCCATTACTATCTCTAGAAACTTTTGAATAGCTGAATTTTATTTGTAATAGTCTTGTATATAAGGTTCAATACAAAAATAATGTTCTAAAAGTTAATTTAACATTTTATTCATCGTTAGATTAAGTGGTTTGACAGGCTGCTCACAGTTAGTTATGCGACAATTTTTGTCACAGCAGTTAAGGGTTAATACTATTATAGTAATCTAGTAAATAGTTTTTAACCCATAACTCCACACTAATGTGGATTCTCCAAACCTACAGTTAAATTGTCGACGTTTTAAAGAACATGCTTTAATAAATTTGTAATAAATTGAATAAAATTTTTGATTGAAAAATATTATCCCAAAAAGATCTCTTATTCAATTTTATACATAATTCATATGGTTATATATCATTATCTCTATATTAGCAACAAAATTAACCTTTAACTGTTGTTAGCAATCTGACTGAACACTGTACCCCCCCCCCCCCCCCTCCCAAAAAAAAAAAAAAAAAAAAAAAAAAAGCGTTTAACTTGTATTTTTTAGTTTAACTATAGTTACAACTGAAATTCTCTTTCGTTTGGAGTTCTCGTAATATTGTTAGAAATATTTGAATAGATTAAATTTAATTAGAATTAATTCTGTACAAAAAGTTTAGCGCAGGAACAGTATTCTATGATTTTTAATCATGGATCGCATTTTAACCTTTAACTAATGTTACCAGTCTCGTAAACCACTATTTTTCTTTTAATTTTTTAGTTTAACTTGTAATTTTCAGTTTAACTGCAAACACTAACGAAATTTTGTTTCATTTGGAATTTTAGTACTATCACCAGAGACTAAATAGGTGAATATTAAGTATAATACTCTTGTATAAAAAGTTTAGTACAAAAACACAATCCTATGAGTTATTCCTGCCTTTTATTCATCTTTCAATTTTGTGGTCTCACAAACCGCATCACATTCATATGTTACAATTTCTGTCACATCAGTTAAAGGTTAAATTTATAAAGTTGTGAAAAACTGAACGCTGAGAAAGCGGACAGTTAAAATTTTGAACTCAATTGAACAATCCAGTGGAAATTTAATAAAAACCTGATTTTGATGATGTTCGAATTTGAATCTCGAAAACATTTTGATATAGTTTTATTTACAAGAGTTAAAAATTGTTTTTTACATTAGTAAAAAAAAAAAAATAATAATATGATAAAAAATAAAATAGAGAGATTATTTTTAAGTATTGGGCACCCCCCCCCTTAATCTTACCATTTCAACAATGATGATAATGCTGTCCCATATTAATATATAAACCCCCTTCGGATATAGTTCGGCCACTGTTGGGAATCAACCGGGGTAATAACGCCAATCGCTGGCGTTATTACCCCGGGATACTTATTGCGCAGTAAATCCTAAACTACAAATTATCTCGAGAAGATATCCAAATTGTTCTACAACAATTTAAAAGTACATGAAATACACTACAAATTTATGTAATAAACAAAGTGTTTCTGGATAAAAAATATAGTCTTCAGGTCAAAAACCTTATCTCGCAAATTTTAGATCAAGCATTAATTTTTGTTGCTTGTAAAAACAATAAGACCTAAAAATGAAACAAATTAACTTGAAGCTGTTTTTTGCGATTTATATGACTCAAAACCCTTCTGCGCAGAACACATGGGTGTCATTTACCTGATTATTTCATAATTATGCAAAATATAAGCACTTGGCGTTATTACTCCAGGGTACCTTATGTAAAAATCTATTTTTATTTTATTTTAAATAAAAATTTGTTTATTTTTAAAACTTGTTGTTTTTATTTCTGAACATTTAATTTCGGTAGATTAAATACAGTTTAATATCTTTCAGAACAATTCAAATTAAATGTCTTATTGAGTTAGAGCCTAGTTAAACTTAACCAGCTTACTTCTTACTGCGTGACGATCTTTGGATTGTGCTTTGCTCGTGTAAATTAGAGTTAGACTTTGATATGTCAGTATCAAACTATCATAAATAATTAAATGAATTTCCATAAAGAAAGTCAAAACAAACATTAAATCAAGCAGAAAACAAGGCAAAAATACACTTTTAAACTTCGGGTAGGGACAGAATAATGGCAGTGAAAATTGCTAATTTGCATTTTAATAATGTTACTAGCTCTGTTATATAAAAAAGTGCAGGGAGTAAAATGAAGATGCAGTATTACTTCAATTCAGTAAGATTTTCCGAGTGATTGTCTTCTTTGAAAACATTTCATGATTCATATCATGTGATTACATCCAGCAGTAAAAAAAAAAAATCTGTGTATAACGTGCACCTAGGATTTTTGCCCAAATGTACGGAGGTGTACTAAATTAGAATTAAAAAGAAAGTAGACTGTAAATTAAATAGAATGTTTTATTTAGTTAGAGTCGCAGCTTGTTGCTGCGTTAAGAAATCGTTTCTCTCAACCAACTGTATCACACAACACGTGAGCAGGGTTACACTAAATTGCCGATTGGCATATAAGCGTGGGGGGTATTTGTCACCAAGGCGATGTTACAAGGTTACAATACAGGTGTGGAACACCCTAATTTTTTGAAAAAAAAAGTGTGCGTTTTACACGAGTAAATACAGTATATATTTAATATTAAAATTCAAAAGTTTAAAATTTAAAGTTCAGTCTAATTTTCTTTTAGCCTTAATTCTAATGCTTAAAAACAATTTGCCCCTGATGACTTTGTTTCCAGCAATACACCTTATTACTTTCAGATATCATTTTTGGACATTTTAAGATGAAAAAGTTAACCTAAGCACAATTCTCACTTTTTGTGGTTTTAGCTAATGAGCCTAGATAGTCGCTCTTTTCTAACGTCACAGTGCCCAGATCCTTTTTAACCAATTAAATTATATCACCTCCCTTTCTTGCAGTATCTTAACCAGATGGAAATAATTTGAGTTATTGCATTTAAATAGTCCAGAGCAGTGAAACTCTGTGGCTTTTGGACCCCAAGATTTTACACCAAACATGCTGTACAGGCATTGATAGTTTAAGACTTTCTAAGTCAAGCCAGCGTAGCCAACATCGCTGTGTCATCGCGTTTCTGCCACAGAGCTTGCAAATATGGCTCATTATAGTGAAAGCATCAAGCACTTCAGCATCCATGTGAAATTAACATTCACCTCAATGTTTAATAGAATCAGCTGCCTTCCAAAGGGATATAAAAATAGCACAATGAAAGCGATTTTCTAGTAAAGATGTCCCTTGAAAATGACCATGTTTGTGATTGAAAGGTCGTGAGATTAATGTAACATCTTTTCAGAGATGTTTTTAATATTGTTTTAAGTTAAAGTGCTTTGTTAGTAAATTAGTAATTATTTTATGTGTATTAACTCAAGGCAGGGTTCGCCCAAGTGGGCCCAGCCCGAAAAAACTCGCCCGGGTTTTTCAAGCAGGCCCACTTGAAAAAACCCATTGTGGTTTTTTTTTAAATTTATTCATGATTTTACAACTGTATCATTATTTAATCTAAGGTATCAATGCAAAGATAAGTACCAATTTAAATGTATTTTAAAAGAACCAGATTTAAAAGGAATTTCTAAGCACTGATAAAATAACCCCCCAAAAAATTAGCTGTAAAGAAGGAGAAAAAAAAATTTTCAACTGATTTCTTATTTGAAATTAATGAAAGAAACTATATAAATTTAGCATATTTAACTTAAAGCAGGGTTGTTATGATTTTGCCCAACTCAAAAAACCAACTGTGTTTTTTCAAACTTCTACTTTAAATTACGTAGGGTTAATTCCTTAAAATCGTTATTAAGATCTTAATACTGATATTAAGATATATTTCTTAATAACAATACACCACTTGTAAAGTTTCTCTCCCCACCACAAGGCGAAAAAAAATATTTTAATTCGCCCAATGAAAATTTTTATAAGAAATAATTGTAATTTAATTTTTTTACATATTGCAAACACAAAAACAAAAATTTTCCCATTAAAAAAAAAAAAAAAAAAAAAAAAAGCATATATAATTTATTCTATGCTATGTTATACAATTGAAACTCATAACAAATCATAACAACTCATAACCACATATCCTGGAATCCTAATTTATTGATGTAGCTATGTAAGATTATTTGGTTTATTCTGTTAATTATAATAAAAATTACTTACTAATTCTGATTTAGCATTAGTATTAATATAGTATTTTAATGATAATTTCATTCACAAAATTATTACTGGTAATCAATTTTTGTAAAAGCAAAGTGTGATTTTGATCATCATTTATTTTTATATTTTTGTAATTACTTCAAATTGTATTTAGTAGTAAGTAGATTTTTTTTTTTCAAATATTCTGAACCTTCTTCGTTAACTCAAAAAATCCATATATAGCTAGCTTAATTTATCAATGCAAGAAACTAGTCATATCAGACACAAATCTACCTTTAAAATTAACTCAATTTTTTAATATATACATTTTGTTGATTTATTTTTAATGCAAAATTATACCCAGGTTTCACTGATACACCAAGAATTTAGCTATTATGTATATGAAAATTAGAAATTTAAAGTGTTAAAAAAAATTCGATAAAACCCGAAAAAGCCCGGTTTTTTTTTTTTCAGAAAACCCCGAAAAAACCCAGGTTTTTGACTAGTGGACCCAGTGGGTTGGGCTTTTTCAAAAAAAAAAAAAAAAAAAACGGGTTTTTTCAAACCCTGACTTAAGGTGAATGCAGGAGTGCAGAAAATGTTTCTACTCCCAATATTTCCCCCAATCCGCATGAAAATTTCCCCAAAATTTTACAGCATGTTATATGTCAATGCTGCATTACCATAGGTATAGAAAATTTATTCCTTCAATATTTCTCAACGTATGCGCGAGTATATATAGCAAGGGCGATTCTGAGTTAAAATAAAAATAAAAAAAATTCCAAAGATTATAGCAAATTTTTGGAAAGGTTGCAGCAGAGTAAGGAAAAATGGTGCTGTATGTGTGTGTGTGTGTGGGGGGGGGATCCACTTCTAGCACTAACGACGTATTTTTTTTCTTCGTTCTTTGACAAAATTAGCAGTTTATTTGATGAAATTTGGCGAATAATATTGGGATAATTTGGCGAAATTTCAGGCTATTTTGCCCATTTTGGCGAAATTTGTGGTTTTTCACAATCTTTTAACGGAAATTGCGGTTGTTTCGTGATCTTTTGGTGAAACTTACGTTCATTTCACGATCTTTTGGCGAAACTTGCATTAATTTCTCCATAAAATCGCGATTATTTTGCCCCTTTTGACGAAATTTGCGATTGTTTTGAAATCTTTTGATGGAATGTATATTTACTTTGTGATGTTTTGACAAAATTAGAGTTAATTTCGCATTCTTTTGAGGAAACTTGTGGTTATTTTGCAGCCTTTTAACGAAATTTGCCGTTTATCGCAATCTTTTGACGAAGTTTGCAGTTATTTTGGGATATTTTGACGAAATTTGCAACTTTATTGCGTTCTAAGTGACAAAATTTGTGGTTATTTTGAACTTAGTTTTTACTGCAATACTGATGTGATGAAATTAGTTTTTACTGCAATACTTGAGTAATTTTCCCAGTATTTTTATGTCTGAATTTTCAGATTGATGACGTAATTTTCGAAACTGAATGCTTTAAATTATCAGAAAATTCAGAACAGAATCAACCCTGACATACGGTACATATTATTCTGAGATCCATTTTGTGAAGGTTGCCATACATATCTTTTTTATTTGTAGGGAAATTTTTCTATCAAGAAACTATGGAATTCGTTGTTTAAAATCGAAATCAAATGTATATATTTCTGGAAAATTTCCCCCGATCCTAGATCGCCGGATCGAACATATTCTGCACCCCTGGGTGAATGTGACATTCCTCTTTAAACTATTTATTAAGTTTTTCTATTAGTAAACCTTTATTTTGCACAAAATGAACTCATTTAACTTCTAAATGACTTTAACTTAACTGTTTTAGTTGTTTCTTGCATTTTCATGTAATGTTCAACTACCATACATCAAAGATCTGAAGCAATGTTTAAATTCTGTTTGATTTTTTTTCCACATTTTGTGAAACCACTAGATATATTTACATTATATGCTTCAGAAAATATTTGCTTAAAAAAGAGGGAAGGGGGTTGTAAAAGTTAAGAATTTATATATTTTTTAATATTCATTGCACAATGTTCAATGAATGAATATTAATTATGAAACAAGTGAAAACACTTGAAGTCATTTAATTAACTGTGTAGGATATTTAAAAGGCAATAATAAGTGCCAAGTCAAGTATAAAGATTGCATAGTTTTACAGACATTGCAGCCTTACTTAAAATATAGGGTTATTTGCCTCCACTATGTTCCATAACAGTGTATGCTGTAAGCATGCCTGTGCATTCTGCAGACTACGAAAGAATTTTATCCCAAATGATCTTAAAAAAGAGGGTATAAGAAACTATTTAACAGAAAATATATTGACTATATACAGGGTGTCCGAAAAGTCTGGGAACGGTCGAATAACTCGAGAAATACATATGAGATTGAAAAATGTAAATATACGTGTTAAATATTTTTAAATAAGCTACTCAGTGATACTAAATTTGACCTTCGTAACCGACCCCCTGGGGGTCAGAGGGGGTCCAACTTTGAAATCTTAAATTATAATCCCCATTTTTTATTGCAGATTCGGATTCTACGGACAAAAATATGTAACTTTTGTATTTGATGTTTATTTCGAATCCTCGTTTATCACGGTGTAATTGAGCATATTAAATCGATACATATTTCGTCTTTTCCAACGGGATTTTCCCTAATCGAAACTAATTGGGGAGAATTTATGACATCAAATTCCTCGTCTTTTGCAATAATAGCGTTTCCTGAAAATCACCCGTGCCGATTATTTCGGTAGTGCTACACAGTTAAAAATTTGATCCATTTGCTGTAGCGTCACTCCACAGCTTTTATAGAATATCTCTTTCATGACCAATGAGAATGTTCCATAACACAGTAAAGTACACTGTAAAAAAAATTGACCCTTTTGCTGCATCGTCACTCCACCGCTTTTATAGAAAACGATTACTTTACTGTGTTATGGAGCATTCTCATTGGTCACAAAAGAGATATTCTATAATAGCTGTGGAGTGACGCTGCAGCAAATGGGTCAAATTTTTAACAGTGTAGCACTATTGAAATAATCACCATGGGTGATTTTCAGGAAACGCTATTCCTACAAAAGACGAGGAATTTGACGTCAAAAATTCTGCCCAATCAATTTCGATTAGGGAAAATCCCGTTGGAAAAGCGGGAATATGTATCGATTTAATATGCTCAATTACACCGTGATAAATGAAGATTTGAAATAAACATCAAATACAAAAGTTACGTATTTTTGTCCGTAGAATCCGAATCTGCAATAAAAAATGGGGGTTATAATTTAAGGTTTCAAAGTTGGACCCCCTCTGACCCCCAGGGGGTCGGTTTCGAAGGTCAAATTTGGTATCACAGAGTAGCTTATTTAAAAATATTTAACACGTATACTTACGTTTTTCAATCTCATATGTATTTCTCGAGTTATTCGGCTGTTTCCAGACTTTTCGGACACCCTGTATATAAAGGGACATCCGCACAATGTATTTAATTTTAAAAAGGTTTTTAACGTATGATGGTCACCAAACCAGAGAGAATTTTACAAGAATAACACTTTTTACCTAACATGTATATTACATTGAAAATATATAATATAAAAAAAAAAAATTACATTAATTTGTATTTTTAAATTTAAGTTATCTCAAACTATTTAAAAGAAAAAAAATATTAAATTGCCACGATCTCCATCACCCTTTTCCTTCCCAAAGAAAAAGCTGAAAAATGTTTGTACAAGCTAAACTACATTTTAGATATTTTAGCTAGAGTTTCTTTATCATTCTTGCTAAAATACCTAACAGCTACTTTTGCTAGAATGCTAAAGGAACTTGAGCTGTAATTTTCCAAGTGGGTGAAAGAATTCAGGCCTGGATTCTAACCAGGGATCTCTTATTTAATTTACTAAAGAAACTTGCTTGCCAGATTAAATTTTATTCAGGAGGCATTACCCAGGAAGCAGACTTAAAATCCTTTCTTTCTGAAAAATTCAGCTTGATCAATTACACTATAATATCCTTTTGTGTATATTGTTTTCTTCGTTGAAAATGATCTTACAATTCACTACATTAGCAATTGCAACTACATTCATGAGAGTATCTTTATTGGATAAGGTTTTATTTGCATACATAGTTTTGGGGACACCATCATTCAGAGAAAACATCTGTATTCTACAAATGAGTTCCTATTAAGGGATAAACTCTTTTAATGATGTATCTAAGAAGAATTCTCTTTTTATTTTATTTTATGATTCATTTACAAGTAAATATAATAAGATTTTCTTGTTTTTAAAAGGCTAACAATGTTGTGAAAATTTGGAAGAAAATATTTTTGGATGTAATAGATATGAAAGGTGCAAAAATGCAAAAAGTTAATGAAATTCTGAAAAAATCTCCTGGAGATCAAAAGGTATTTAATGAATAACAAATATAGAAAATGTGTAGTTTTACTTGTTTTTTTTGTGTAAATATGTTAGTTATTTGTTTTAAATATGTTTTTGCTAATTACTAATCAAAATTATTCTTTTGGATTGATTTCTCTAAAAGGGGTGTTTCAGCATTCCAATCATATCAAAGGCACTCTAGATAAATGTCTAAAATTGTTAAAACATAATATTCTGATTCTTTTAAAAATGAGTGTTACAGAATAGATCATAGCCTCAAATTTGCAATCATAGGTCTTTTGCAAGCAGAAGCCATTGCAGGATAATGAACATGAACTTAAGAGGAAAATGAACCCAAAACCTTATTTAGCTCAGATATTTTTAATTAAAGACACAATGTAACTTGCTTCTTTTTTAAATTTTACATCTAGAATTTGCCAGCTATTTGGATATAGGATCTCATCTCATTAATAATGGATTGGTATGAACAGGTAGATGAATAATATTCAGCTCAAGTAAGAATTGCCATGATTGTTACATGAATTGAAGGTAGACAGTTAAAGCATACAAGATGATATTAAATTGTTTTTACAAACTAAGAGGGGTGATAGTACCAATCCAGATGACCAATAGTTACTCAGGAACATTGGACAGCATTCCATTCTGAGATGCAGAAAAGAGGAAAATAGAAAGAGATTCTGCAAGATCAAGCAATGCAAGTTATCGTTTCTTACATCATTTTGTATCTTTCTACATAGCATACCTCCTAAGACTATCAAGAATTTACCATATGCAAATTTCCACTGAAAAGAAGCAGCATTTTGATCTTAGTAGGTTATGGCGAAAGCCATTCAGAGCAAAAAATTGCACAACATGATCAAGTATTATCTTCATAACATCATCCAAAACTTTTCATGAATGCTATGAGGAAATATACATACAAGGAATTAGCAAATATGCATCTCACATGCGTTAAAGCAAAATGGAATGGATGCAAAGCATGAAGATTGTACAAACAATGCTTTCCAATTCATCATATTCCTAGTCATCCTACCTTTTCCAGTGTTGATTGTGAACTGCAAGAAATCAGTTTGTTTGCTATCTCAAACAGGTATGCAGGACATTAGCAAAATGCTCAAATACCAGAAATGGAAGAGTAAGTTGCGACTAAATTTGAAATAGCTCCATACACAAGCACACGAGCAGTGGCATACAAGATGAGTGTTTTTCAGCCAGTGGTGTTGCATATTGTACATGAGGAATGCATGCACCCCTACTACATGCAAAAAGTGCAATCTTTGGAGACAGATGATCATCCCTTCCAGACAGACTTTGTGCTTTGGATGCTGGGGATGAAGATTAACAATTCAAAATTTCCTGGATTCATATTATTTAGTGATGAGGCAAGATCCAGCAAAGAAGGCATTTTCAACATGCACAACCAATACATTTGGTCTGGCAGCAATTCTCACTATACTACCCCTTGTAACCACCAGCAGATATTTTCGTGAATGTCTGGGCAGGTATCCTTGGTGATTACCTGGTAGGCCCTTATATCTTGCCAGACTGTTTGACTGACGTGGTATATCTGTATCTTCTTGGGACAAGTGCTTCCCAGTCTATTGCGGGATGTTCAGCTCTCTATCCAGACATGCATGTTGGAGCCCCACCATATTTTTCTATCAGTGTCTGTAACTTCTTGAATGCTATGTAGCCCACATGATGGATCACATGTGGTGGATTTGATGATTGCTCGCTCACCAAACCTCAACCCACTGGACTTTTTCTTCTGTTGACATATGAAATCTTTAGTGTACAAGATGCCTGTGTCCTCAGCTGAAGATCTCATGGCGAGAATCATTGTTGCCGCGGACAAAATTCTGACCACACCAGGAATCTTTGAGCTTGCCAACTGGTGTCAACTGTGCAATGACACTTGGGGTCACATTTTGAGCACTTGCTGTGAGTTTTTTACTAAAAAATAAATCTGATTGTGCATATTTTTATATTGTCCATTCACTTTCCCAGCACAATTGTAAATTCAGGTTGAAATTCTAATATTCCTCTTTTCTACCTCTCAGAGTCAAATGTGAACAATATTCCTATGTAATTATTGGTCTTCTGGATGGGTACTATCCACCCCTCTTGGTTTGTAAAAACAATTTAGAATCACCCTGTATATGCCAGACTTTTAAGTAGAATAATAACATTCTTTCTCAAGTAACAAGATTGATTTGAGAAATAAAAATCACACAAATCAATAGTAAAATTAATAATCACAGGCTTACTTTCAATAGTAGATTCGGGAACAGGAAAAGTTTGTTTAGATGTAGTATTGGTTCCTAAATCTTGAGTTTCTTCAATATATTTTCCAGTAACTGAGTCCAAAATATTAAGTAGGTTGTTATTCATTTTAATTTAGTTGCTGTGCAGATTAATGTTCACTATGATGAATTTTAAGAAAATTGAAGCCAACTATTCCTATAAATTTGATATGTTCAGGGATGTCAATAAAAAAAAATAAGATTGTTTGTAGAATTTTTTTTCCAATTTAGAAACATAAGTTAATACAACTTGCACACAGGGTTGGTATAAAAACCGGTTTTTTTGAAAAAAACCAAAAAACCGGGTTTTTTTGGTTTAAACCAGGTTTTTTTGGTTTAAACCGGGTTTTTTTTCAAATCATTATTTAAATAGCATTTGCAAGAAAAATAACTTGAGTTTTAGAAAGTCATGAGGATTTTTTGTAATTAATAGTTAATTAATGTTAAACATTCACATTAGTATTTATTTTTTTGATAATTAAATAACTAAAGCATAAAAATGTATAATTAAATTATCTTATAAGTTTAGTTTTCTATAGGGAAATATTCATTGTGTGAAAAAAAAAAAAAAAAAACTATTAATTTATTTGTATACTTATATAAACTTTTTAGATAATAATTTAAGAAATAATTATATGCAGGTTGATAATGAAGAACATAGTAAAGGGCAAACAAACATATTTTACTAAATTAACAGAAATAAGCTGAAATAGAAAACATTTTCTTGTGCATAATTTAGAAATTATTTACAGTATTAACATCAACAAATGATTATTAATCTCTTACTACATATATTTACTTAAAAAATATCAATATGCATTTTATTAATGCTAAAAAATACATGTGTATTGACTTACTTGATACATCAACGAATGTAATGCTTACACAAATTGAGACATAGGCTTAGAAAAATTATTATTATTATTATTATTTTAATACAAACTTTATTTTTTCTGTTTCTTTGTTCTTCAAAAGGTGAAGATTTAGCATTAAATTTTATTATCTGTGCAAGCATCAAGTTACATGGATATTTTTGTTTTGTGAAATTTAATGTATCTTTTTTTCTTGTTCACATAGTTCACCTTGACTGTATTGTGGTTCAAGCATGTATACCTAAAAGGGCATGGGTGCTAGAGCTATTTTATACCTGGACTAAAAAACTATGAGACTTCTTTATTTACATTTTTTTTCTCTTAATATTTTTTGAAGACCTGTCCAATTATAAACTGCATTAGTAATGGAACTTATTACTTTAGATATTATCCAGGGCAACTGCAATAGAATTTAACAGTTTAAACATATCTTCAACATTTCTTTTAAAATAAAAATTAGACAGATACAAGTTTTTGAATATTTTTATCAATAACATTCCTATTTTCTACAAAAATTTTAAGTAAAGTGGGGCAATTTTTAAGGTAAACTTCTAAAGCATCTGAAAATGAATCATACCTAGTATTATAAAGAAGAGCTAATTTGACAGCATTTACATTGCATGCAATTTTTACATTTGGTTCTTAAACATGTTTTTGATGTATTTCTTATTCCCTCAAATGAAAACCAGATTATATTTTCCTTTTTTCTAGGTTTAGACATTCTTTTATTTCAATATATATAAGTAACTTTCTTAAAATAAAATACAATACAAAGTAACTAGAAACAGAAAAAAATAATGTAAAAACTGCCAATCTAAGAAAAACCAAAGCTTACTAAAACCAATAGCTATGGAACAGAGAAAATTCATAGCCAATCATTCATTAGCATACAAAACAAGAGTAACCAATGGAAAGAATGACTTATGATTATGTCATTATTGATGCTTTGATACAAGATGCAATCCTTAGTAAATCATACTCAAGCTATCTAAGCAGTAAAATTGCATTTTTGGCTGGCATATGCCATTTTTGCATTTAAAAAAAAATAAAAGGTTTAAAAAAGAATTAAAACTAACTACCTTTTTTAATCCTCCACAGTTCACTGTAGAAAAATATTTTGCCATGTCAATTTATAGCTAGTAAGAAAAATTAGATTGATTAAAGATGTTTGTCACTTTAAAAATTTAATTTGTTTTTAGCTTTGCTTGTAGCTCCTCCATAACTTTGATTTTGCACATTTTAATAATGTGTAAAATAAATGAAAACATTAGGGAAAAGGGAAAAAAAACCAAATTAAAAAAAACCAGCATGGTTTTTTTAAAAAAACCACTTGGTTTAAACCATGGTTTAAACCACGGTTTAAACCAGCGTGGTTTAAACCAAACAACCCTGCTTGCACATATAACTGCACAATTCATAGTTGTAATTTTAAATTGGATAAAATATAGCTTTAAATACATATTTTTTTACTTGTTATAATGAAATGTTTGTTCCAGAACAAGAAAATTTTTAGGAACTTTATTTGTGGAGATTTGAATGACAGTTAGAGTAGGTTGATTTACTTCTTCATATAGGTAAAATTCAATAGATTCTAGAAACATTGTGAACTCAAGGAGGTATTGGATTGGATAAAGGAATTGCAAAAGACAAAATTTATTAGTTTGTATGGATGCAGCTAAAACTTGGCTGTATTTTGATATTTTCTATTATGATTATAAATGATAAAATGTAATTTATTTTAATGTAATCTTATGAAAGTTGTGTTTTAAATGCTGTTTATTAATGATGTTTTTATTATAGGCTGAGTATATCTCTAAATTACCTGAAAACTCTGATCATGATGTGGATTATTCAAATGCTATTGGCAGAAAGGAAGGTCCACTTAAGGAGGTATAATTTTTTAAAAAAAATAAAAAGCTATGTTCAGTAATAATTTTTAAAGTCTTTAGATTATTTCAACAGCATGTTTTTGTTTAGTTATCTGCTCGGTAGCAGAAAGTTTGAGATGGGAGACAGACGTAGTAGATTTTCCTTTCTCTTTTGCAGATTATTTTTCATAGAACCTTTATTTTGCTTCATATTATATTTATCTCTTTATTAGATAATCATAAAGTTAAGATTATTATTAATAAAAATGTACAAAATGCCTAAAAACACTACAGGTAAATGATTGTTTGATTAATTATTGCTTCAACTAAAAAAATATTTTACTTGCAGATTTTTTTCCTGATCTCTTACTGACACTTGGAGAATTTCCTACTACTGAGGTTTTCCGAATATTTCTTTGATAACAATGAATGATTAGGGTACAGATTATCATACTGGGAGAAAAAAAACACTTTTTTTAATATTGAATTTCTCAAAAAATCTATTATTTTAATCTCTGAAAAAAATGAAACTTGCAAATGAATATTTCTCTCAACATTACAAGCATCATTTCAACATAAAATTACACATTATTATTGAAAATGGTATTTTAAATCAAATTGTCACTTAAACCTTTCCGACACACTGTGCCCGGTCTGGGATACCTAATTCCAAACTTGCAAACAGAACCAATAAATTTCTCATTTTATTACACAAATTTGTCCGTGCCGGAAAGGGTTAACTATTTTACTCCATGCTGTAAGATAAAATAAATATCTTATTTAAAGCTTTCTATTTCTTTAATTAAATGTGCATGTATGTGACAAAAAGAGTTCTTTATATTGACATGATTAACAGATTTCAGTGAATAAATATTATATATTATAGTTCAGAAAGGACAGCTTTAATTTACGATGCATTAAATATGTCATCTATCTCAAGAAACATGAAATAGGAACATTCACTTTTGTAAACTTAACTATGCATTCCTGATTATTGTTATAAAAAAAAATATATATCCAGTTTTTCTCTTGTTTGAAAACTGACCTAAAATCTATTTCTGATATTTACCTGCTATTATTGATATTTAAATTATATAATAAGTTTTCTTCTTCCAAAAAGACAAAACTTATTTTAAATAATCAATAGCTTTGTAAGACTTATAACTATCATTTAGTTATTATTTTGGTCTTCTATTTTTCTTTTTTCTTGTCATTAAAAAAAAAAAAAAATCTTGTATAACAAATGGTACAAAAAAATATAAGGTATTTGTACCCTATATGGACAGGGCTCTCAATATGGACACCCCTAATATTTTTAAAGGTAATAATTTTGATCGAGAGATGGCTAAACATTTTTGCGATGAAAAGCAGTTGAAAAGATAATTAAGTCTGGAAAGTGTAATAAAACCTGCTGTTTGCCATTTAGGAGGAAACTTGTTATTTTGAGATGTGCTGATCTTAATTACTTGTAAGCTTAAATTCTTATTAGATACAGTAAAATTACATTAAATGTTGAAAAGTGGAGTATTTAAGAAAGCTAACAAAACATATTTTGGATTGCTATTGCATATTTTGCTTAAAATAATTTTCCTTATTCATTTGGTACAAGATTTAGTAAAACTACGCCCGGTTCCCAATATGGACAGCTTATGTCCTCATCAATTATAACTGTAAGAAAGAAGAAAATTCAACATTGCCAAGCAATAACTTGAAAAGTCATCAAAGTAGTAAAATCTTTGTTCAACAAGATGCTATTTGAACAATCCCCCAAAAACCTTCCTCCAAAAAACCCTTGCAGAAAAATAAAAAGGAGTATCCCTCCCCCCTCACAGTAGGATATCTGTTGGCGAAATCGTAGGTACCAATGGTATGACTTCCTCAACAAAGGAGAGCTTGTACTGCTTCTTTTGCAGTATTGATGCTTTTTCAAACATGCGGCCATGCATCACATGTGGTAGATATGTTCATAAGGATTATGTGGGACTTACTGCCCATGGTGAAAAAGTTTCTATTTGTCTATGCTGTGAGGACTGAGTAATAACAGATGTAAATTCGCAGACAGATGCAATAAAGCTAAGCAAATCCAACAAATTACTTCATAATATTTACTAGTAACTAAGGAGCTTTGCATGGGTCTTCGAAGGGTAAAAACCGATAATGCCCCCCCCCTTTCTAAAATGCATGTTCTGAAGATATTTACTGTCCCCTCTTCTCTTCGGAATACTTTAAGATACATTTTTTTTATTACCTCTCCTCTAAAATCCCTTGGAAAAGTGGCTCTTCCATACACACTGTGTAGAAAGTCAATAAGGAAACACCTGTCCATAATAGGGACAGGTAGTTCCTTATATTGACACTTGTAAACATTTTTTTGTTTTTATCATTTAAATTAAACCAGAATAATTACAAGGTCACTAATTTTAATAGTCCAAGGATAGTGGTCACATATTTTTGGAGTCCTATGACTTGTACATGGGGGTGAAAAAAATACATTTTCCTTAGGGTGTCCATATTGGGTGCAGGTACCTTACAGTTAAAAATTCCCTTTTTTCTTTTACTATATGTTAATTTATCAAATTAAATGAATTTTTTTATAAACTTTATTAAAATAAGTAGTTTTGAGTGCTATATTATTTAGATGTCCAACATTATATGAAAATACATTCTTATTAAAGTTATTAAAAATGTTTTAAAATCTGTTTGTTTGATAGTCCTGATAATATATTCTGTATCTTTTATTTCTCTAAAATATTTATTTTACATTATTTTGTAATAAAAAATGCAAAAAAATTAATTCTAAATAAGTTTTTTGTGCTATACAGTGTTTAAATAAGCTACAAATAAGTTCTTATTTACTTTAAATCCAAAAATTTTGTCACATTATAACCAAGTCATATCATCCAAAATTTTAAAAGTTTACTGAATACAATAATATAGCAACCAATATTTTACTATTAATTGAAAAATGATAATTGATACCTTAATATATTAATTTAGTGTAGCAATTAAAAAAAAATTACAACTTGCATTTTTTATATTATATATATATATATACAGGGTGTATCTAAACTACTGGGCAAAACTTTACAGGGTGATAGTATAGATCAAGACAAATAATATTAAAAAAGAAACTAAGGGTTTCAAACGCCTTCCAAAGGAGATAGGCGCCATCAAAGTTTAAGGTCCAAAATTTGAAATTATTATAAAAAAAGGAAAAATTGGTTGATTCGTTTGCGGTTTTCACGAAAACTATGCTTTATGTCAGTATTGTCTTGAAAATAAATTATAAAGATTAATTTGAAAAAATGCCGATAGAGGGCACTTTAGACTTTGGAGTAACGAACAACTATTTTTTACCGTTATTTTTTGCATCTCATTAAAGTTTTTTAGAAGTTTAGACATAAACTTAAATTTTGAGCTCAAAATCGGTGGTTAAATAGCGCAAACTGAACTGTATTCAATGGGAGTGTGTAGGTTCAAATTTCAAATGATTATAAAAAACAGAAAAATTGGTCATTTGATTTGCGGTTTTCACTAAAATTATTCTTTATGTCAGTATTATCTTGAAAATAAATTATACAGATAAATTTCAAAAAATGTCGATAGATGGCGCTTTAGACTTTGGAGTAATGTACAACTATTTTTTACCGTTATTTTTTGCATCTAATTAATTTTTTTTAGAAGCTTAGACACAAACTTAAATTTTGTGCTGTAAATCTGAATCCTTGAGAGTGGTTAAGTAGCGCAAACTGAACTGTGTTCAATGGGGGTGAGGAGGTTCAAATTTCAAATGCTTATATAAAATGGAAAATTTGGTCGATTCGTTTGCGGTTTTCTCTAAAACCATTCTTTATGTCAGTATTTCCTTGAAAATAAATTTTAAAGATAAATTTCAAAAAATTCCGTTAGAGGGTGCCTTAAACTTTAGAGTAACCAACAACTATTTTTTACCGTTATTTTTTTTTTATCTTAATAAATGTTTTAAAAGCTTAAATTTAAATTTTGAGCTCAAAATCTGAATCGTTGTGAGTAATTAAGTAGCGAAAAATTGAACTGTGTTCGTAGGGTGGGCAGGGTAACATTTCAACTCCTGAACACAGTTCAGTTTGCGCTTCTTAACCCCTCCCAACGATTCAGAATTTGAGCTCAAAATTTAAGTCTAAGCTTTTGCAAGCATTTAATTAGATACAAAAAACAACAGTTACAAATTGTTGTTGGTTAAGCTAAATTTTAAGACGCCCTCTAACGGAATTTTTTGAAATTTATCTTTAAAATTTATTTTCAAGGAAATACTGACATAAAGAATGGTTTTAGAGAAAACCGCAAACGAATCGACCAATTTTTCCGTTTTTTATAAGCATTTGAAATTTGAACCTCCCCCACCCCCACTGAACACAGTTCAGTTTGCGCTACTTAACCACTCTCAATGATCCAGATTTTCAGCACAAAATTTAAGTTTATGTCTAAGCTTCAAAAAAATTTAATGAGATGCAAAAAATAACGGTAAAAAACAGTTGTACGTTACTCCAAAGTCTAAAGTGCTCTCTATCGACATTTTTGAAATTTATGTTTATAATTTATTTTCAAGATAATACTGACATAAAGAATAGTTTTAGTGAAAGCCGCAAATCAATTGACCAATTATTCTGTTTTTTATAATCATTTGAAATTTGAACCTGCCCACTCCCATTGAACACAGTTCAGTTTGCGCTACTTAACCACAGATTTTGAGCTCAAAATTTAAGTTTATGTCTAAACTTCTAAAAAATTTTCATGAGATGCAAAAAATAACGGTAAAAAATAGTTATTCGTAAATCCAAAGTCTAAAGCACCCCCTATCGACATTTTTTGAAATTTATCTTTATAATTTATTTCTAGACAATACTGACATAAAGAATATTTTTCGTGAAAACCACAAGCGAATCGATCAATTTTTTCCGTTTTTTATAATCGTTTCAAATTTTGGACCCTAAACTTTGATGGCGCCTATCTCCATCTGAAGACGTTTGGGACCCTTAGTTTCCCATTTAATATTATTTGTCTTGATGTGTACTATCACCCCTTAAAGTTTTGCCTAGTAGTTTAGATACACCCTGTATATATATATATATACAGGGTGTCCGAAAAGTCTGGAAACGGCCGAATAACTCGAGAAATACATATGAGATTGAAAAACGTAAATATACGTGTTAAATATTTTTAAATAAGCTACTCTGTGATACCAAATTTAAACTTCGAAACCGACCCCCTAGGGTTCAGAGGGGGTCCAACTTTGAACCCTTTGCTAAATTATAACCCCCATTTTTTATTGCAGATTCGGATTCTACGGACAAAAATACTTAACTTTTGTATTTGATGTTTATTTCAAATCTTCGTTTATCACGGTGTAATCGAGCATATTAAATCGATACATATTCCCGCTTTTCCAACGGGATTTTCCCTAATCGAAACTGATTGGGCAGAATTTTTGACGTCAAATTCATCATCTTTTGTAGGAATAGCGTTTCCTGAAAGTCACCCATGGCGATTATTTCAATAGTGCTACACTGTTAAAAATTTGACCCATTTGCTGCAGCGTCACTCCACAACTATTATAGAATATCTCTTTTGTGACCAATGAGAATGCTCCATAACACAGTAAAGTAATCGTTTTCTATAAAAGCGGTGGAGTGACGATGCAGCAAAAGGGTAAATTTTTTTACAGTGTACTTTACTGTGTTATGGAACATTCTCATTGGTCATGAAAGAGATATTCTATAAAAGCTGTGGAGTGACGCTACAGCAAATGGATCAAAATTTTAACTGTGTAGCACTACCGAAATAATCGGCACGGGTGATTTTCAGGAAACGCTATTATTGCAAAAGACGAGGAATTTGATGTTATAAATTCTCCCCAATTAGTTTCGATTAGGGAAAATCCCGTTGGAAAAGCCGAAATATGTATCGATTTAATATGCTCAATTACACCGTGATAAACGAGGATTCGAAATAAATATCAAATACAAAAGTTACGTATTTTTGTCCGTAGAATCCGAATCTGCAATAAAAAATGGGGGTTATAATTTAAGATTTAAAAGTTGGACCCCCTCTGACCCCCAGGGGGTCGGTTATGAAGGTTAAATTTGGTATCACTGAGTAGCTTATTTAAAAATATTTAACACATATATTTACGTTTTTCAATCTCATATGTATTTCTCGAGTTATTCGACCGTTTCCAGACTTTTCGGACACCCTGTATATATATATATATAAATGAACCTATCTGTGTTACCCATTATTTATTTTATCCTGTCTGAACCTATGTATGAATTTTTTTTACTGCGACCTTGTAAAAACTGTCTGTAATAAATGCTATATATCAATGTGTAAATATTATATATATATATATATATATATATATATATATCATAATTGCAGAACTATATGGCTGAATTAAAAACTGAAAGCACTGATGTTGATGATGTAGATGAGGAATACTATGAAATAGATAGTTCAAATACAGATGGCAAAGAAGGTCCTTTTGAAGAAGTATGTTTGTGTATTATAATTTATTATTTTACCCCCTTGTGATATTAATTATCAATAAAAGTTTCATTTCTATTAATAAACTCTAAACACATAAGTCTTGTGATAAAATGATAAAATATTAACATAGCTCATTTATATATATAAGGATAAAAAATAATTTCACAAGCTATTTTCTCTCCAATTTATTAAAAAGAAAAAAAAAAAAAAAAACACTACAGTACAGTACAAAGTTCAAAATCACCCTCTGGACCTCGGCAATCCTAAATTTAGGATTCTTCTGAATTTCAGATCATTTTCAGTTTATTTGTCAAAATAATAATAATAATAATAATCTACCCTTGCCCCTCACAAAAAAAAGGGCGGGGGCATGATTTGTGCCAAGAATGCATTTTCGATGCTAAAAAACAGTAATATTAAAATAGATATTTTAATAGAGAATTAAAATGACATAAAAGAAAACTATCCTCACTGAACATCCCATTTCCCTACAAAATATTTATGTTAGAAACGCATTTACAATATTGAAGATAGATGCTTATATTAGAAACGCATTTACAATATTGAAGATAGATGCTTAAAAATAATAAAATTAAAGTAAATTAAGATTATCTGTTTTATAAAAGCTAAATTTAAGTTTTTATTTAAGTATCTTTAGTTCAGGAATGATTCTGATCAAAATATCTGTGCAACTCAATAGATTTTTTTATTTTTTTTATTTATTTATTTATTTTCTGCACCTAAGCAATTTAAATTGGTTGATACATTCATAGGGTCATTTTTATATTTAAAAGAAGAGACTTGCAATAGTTAATTCTCTTCCAAATAATAATAATAATAATAATAATAATAATTTGAAAAAAATACTGTCCAGAATCATTATTATTATTGCAAGCTGCAAGAGCAGATCGTATGATCATTTTGCCGCTAGATTTATGAAATAAAAAGAGTATGGATATCTTTGTTTTTCACTCTTTCTTTCTTTCTTTTTTTTTATTTTAGAAGAATGCAGAGGTTTTTGAACCAGTTTTAAGAGTTCCAAATTTATATATCATTTAATATATATATATATATACACATATATATATTAAAAGAAAGAAACACTTGTTAGCAAAATGTCCAGATTTTGAAGAATTCCGAATTTTAGATGCCTGGATTTGACACTTTGTACTGTAATAATAAAAAAAAAAAAAAAAAAAAAAAAAAAAATCATTTTTTTTTTTTTAGAATTATAAAATTTTTCTTAAAAAAAAACAAACCGAAAAAAAAAAAAAAAAAAAAAAAATACTTAAAAGTGAAAAATTATAGTGTCATTATATAATATGTAGTGAACAGTTGTTTTTGTCACATTAATCTATCTGAGTTGAATTTATTTAAACAACTGTTTTATGTTGGTTGTAAAGTAAAATATGTTTGTGTGCAGCTGATGACGACTATTGCAACATGCATTCAAATATATGATGTTGCCATTAATAATGGACAAGCTCAACTTGATGCGATGGAATTGGAAATTCAGCCTGTTTTTAGCGATGAATTTGCTGAAGAAAAAGATTTACAGGCTGATGAGGTAAGATAATTTGAAAAAGATTAATTATTATTATTATAACTTCTTTATACATTTTTAAATATTTTTAAAATATTAGAGTTTTATACATATATAGTTTATTTTTTATGAAAAAAATATTAAAATATAATAATAATAATAAGTCTTTAAAGTTTTTCTGTATTGTGTATAATTCTTGATAGTTTAATTCTATTTAAACACATGTATAATTAGATGAAATTTTGAACAGTTTTCCTAATTATAAAGAGTAGTCAAATTTTCTAAGTTTGAAATATTTTTTTCATAATTAATACTGCTTTGCAATGAAAGTTTCATGTTTTTTCTTTTTAGGGTTTCATTCATCTGACGAAACTCTATTCGTCTCTGTCCTCTGTCTGTCTCTCACAGGGTCCGTACATAAAAACTATAATTAACAAATCAACTAAATAAATAATTAAACACGTATTTTAGTAATTTTAGAAACTGTGAACATTGTGATTGTTAATATCTATAAATTTAAAAAATAGCTGTTTTTTTTTAGTCATCTGGCCTAAATTTTTTACTAGATCAATTTTGCTTTTTTTTTTTTTTTTTTTTTTTTTTTTTTTTTTTTTTTTTTTAATGAAAGCTGTTAATTAGTATGTATTCTCACACTAGCTACTTTTTAAAAAATTCCTATTTTTATAGTAAAAATTTAATTTTAAAAGACTTTTTTGAAATTTGAAAATGGTGGCAGCCGGATTATTTCCATTGTTACAGAAAAATAATTAGGTTTATTTATGTATTTTATTTTTTATGATGCCATTTTCTCATTGCAATAAAAAATAACTTAAAAATTTTTTAAACATAAATAATGTAATGATTTAAAAAATATTACCTTTATACAGCTGTTATATTTTGATACTTTTTCATTCTGCTGATGATACTGAATTTGAGACACCAAAGGCGAAATGCATCACTGAGCAAGAATAACATCATATTAAAAGAAAATGATCCTTTTCTTTGATGAAACTAAATATTATCACAAATAAATTTATGAAATTTTTATTCACCGGTATTAAGATTAGACTTCCAAGTCAAGAATGCAAAACTTTACATGCCAAGTTGTAGCAGTTATATAAGGATCACATGTTTTTTAATGTGACTTGATAAACGGCCAAAATTTAAAGCTTGAAAGTGTTGACATTTGCAAAAGGACATATGTATTACACACAGATATGTTTTTCCTTTATAATATAGGTAAGGTAGAGATAAATATATAAGAAATTGAATTAATTCAGAAAGGAAGAAACACTATCACCTCTTTATTTTGCTTTAAAAAAAATAATAAATCCTTTAGGAGGAAAATGACTCTATAAATAATAATCACTTCAAGATAGTTCTCCTTTATTTAACTTTAGCTGTAAAATAAACATGTATTGTTTACAAAAAATGATGATATTGTTTTCTTCTATATAGAATTTATTTATAAGTTTTAAAATATAGTCTTTGAAAAAATTATTTGTTAAGTTACATTTTTTTTTTCTTTCCATCAAAATTTTTTTGCTTTGAAGAACACAGAATAACATCAAAATTTTAACAGTTTTGCACTTTAGAGTCCATAGGTCCGAAATAGTAGAATTTTGGTTATCTTTTCTTCTTTAGATTTTGATAGTTGGATTTTTTGGGTTTGTTGGACGTGAAACTTAAGTTAGCAAAACAACAAAAAAAAATTTCCCCTTTTTTTCTTTTTAAGCTTTAAGAATTGAATTAATACCAAAATGGTGAAATTTTTGCATTATTTTTCTTGTGCTCCCTCAGATTTTTAACCATCAGGAACACTAGTATATTAGCCAACATGGAGTCGAAGTCATAGCCGTTAGAATTTCCAGAATCGGCTTTTTTTCTCTTTGTCTCCACATCCCTGTTCATAATACATCTGTATGCAAAAGTATTTAATCATCTATTTTTACACTGACATATTCCAAATATTTTAACAGTTTCAAATTTCTAATATTATTAGAATTAGCAAAGAGTAAAAATTTTGTTGTATCTGGGGCAAAATGGTTGAATGAAATAACAAAATTTTTACATGATCTATTGTTTTTTACTGTGTTATATTAAGATTAACAATTCATACTAGAAATTAATAAGTATTGAGCAGCTGTGCCGACTTAAATAAATGTAAATGGTATTTTGGTTACATTTATATTTGGCTATATTTTCTTAATTATATTTTATTTAATAATATAAATTATTTTTACTATTGTATTTTTAGATTTATTCTGCTATTAACAAATCCAGCAGTTTAATTACTAAATTTATTGATAACATGCAAACAGAAATGACTCAAATAGAATCTAACATAGGATCCTTGACCCATATAAAAGAAAATATAAAATCACAGGTAAAATAAGAGTTTTTGATTTTCGAATGTTTACTTAAATATGTATTTTTATTATTATTATTATTATTTTTATCAATCTCTATATGTATATGTATCTAACAACTTAGCTGTTAGTTAGGACTAAAGAAAAGTAACTTGTAGACTAAATAACTGACTCATAATTTTTTTTTTTTTTTTTCAATAAACTTTATTTATTTGGCACATTTGCAGTACAAGACACTCGTGAGTCCAAAGTAAGCTGCAAGAAACCATATACTCTAGCATAACATGATGCAGTTATTAGAGCATGCTCAAATTGTGCTCTTTAGAGGAGCACATGAGTTTTGATTTGAATTTAGATTTTCTTCCAGCATGGGGTGTTATTAGTACAGTGGGTATTTTCTTAAACCCTAATTGGTTAATTCTATTTTTAGAGATGGGTTTTCTAAGATTATACAAATATTGAAATCTGACTGCAACACTAATAATAATTGCTATCTTGGCACTAATGGTTATTTATGTTTTAATAAATGTGAGCTTAAAAAATGTTAATGGAGATTTATGGGTTAAATATAATCTTATTTTGACATTATTATAATTTATAATTTAATTGTAATCAAAATCTAATAGCTATCATATTTGAGGAAAAGTAATTATAAGCTATAGCCTAAATATAATCAACTGTCATACCTGGGAAAATAAACTACTATTTATGATTTTAATATTCATTTGATGTTTGTTTGTTTGATTTTATGAGTACAATTGATTTCATTACCATTGATATGTTTATGATGGATAATTTCTTTTATTGTCACTTCATATATAATACTCATTGTAGAAGTTGAATTCTAGTATTATATATACAGTATAGGATCCGTTATCCAGAATGCTTGGGACCCAGGGCATTCTGGATAAGGGGTTTTTTTGTAATTCGGAACACTTTACCGTAAGTATAAGAAATGCACGAAATAATTTCCTAAATAGTGAAATAAATAGGTAAATATGAATACTAGTACATGTAAATACCTTAACTTATAATAAATGAATTAAAAATAATTATAATAAATGAAAAAAGTATACATATATATGAAATTTAATTTTGAGATTTTGAAACGGAATCTTTTGATTGGGATTTAGCAAGCATTTTAATTATAGTCTTTTGCTTATAGCGCGTCTCTTGCACTAATTCTTCTTGTATTTTGTACAGAGACATGATTTGCTGCTCTGCTGCATGCCTGAAATTAATTGTTTGGTATAAAATACTAATCTTTCATTTGATATCTTTTCAACAGTTTCATTCTGCTGGTTGCTCTTCTCATCATCGCTTTCATCAATATATTGTTTGTCATCATTTCACAAATCTCACTGTCAGTCATGTGATTAGAGACAGGAATGTTTTCATCGGCTTCTAAACAATCTTCCATGGCTTCTTGATTGAGCAATTTAGCTTCTGGACAATGAAAGCCTTTGGCATATGCCAACAGATCAGCAATAATTTGCTTCTTTCAAAATCTTGAAGCCTTCAAACTCAGGCTCATTTTTGTCATAAAAAAATAATGCAGATGGCTACAGATTGTACCATCTAGTGATAAGTGTATCCTTATCCTCAGCTTGCCATGCTTTAGCAGCACTCTACAAAGCATCTTTGATTGTGAAGATTCTCTGGAAATTTTTTATCCCGATTCCTTTGTTGCACTCTGTGAGTATTTTTTGAAGTCATTTTTGTAGAGAGTTTTTAAAGATTTCAGAATCCCTTGATTCAGTGATTGGATAAGTGGTGTTATGTACAATTTGGAGGCAAAACCACCGCAATTACATTATCCATTTCTAAGTATTCTGTTTCAGGATGGACCATTCTTTTTTCGTGATATTCTGAAGAAATTTGCCTTTTATCGCGATTTTTTGACGAAAGTTGCCGTTTTTCGCTATCTTTTGTTGAAATTTGCAGATTTTCGCGAATTTTTTGTCAAAATTTGCCGTTTTATTGTGATTTTTTGGACTAAATTTGTTATTTTTTTGCAATCTTTTGGGGGGAAATCTGCCTTCTTTGTGGATTTTGCGACGAAATTACACATTTTCTTTCGAATCTTTTGGGAAAATTTGCAAAAAATTCGTCGTTATTTCTTAATTTTTAACGAATTTTGCCGTTTTTCCATGATTTTTTGACGAAATCTCCCGTGCTTTGGGATTTTTTGACAAAATTTGCTGTTTTTTTTTTGTGATTTTTTGAAAAAATTTGCCTCAATCGCGATTTTTTGACGAAAGTTGCAGTTTTTCGCGAATCTTTTGTCAAAATTTGCCGTTCTATCGCGATTTTTTGGACTATATTTGTTATTTTTTTTGCAGTCATTTGGGGGAAATCTGCCTTCTTTGGGGATTTTGTGACAAAATTACCCATTTTCTCGTGAATCTTTTGACAAAATTTTTCGAAAAATTAGTGTTTTTTAACAAAATTTGCCGTTTTTCCATGATTTTTTGACGAAATCTGCCGTTTTTCGGAATTTTTTGACAAAATTTGCAGTTTTATCGCGATTTTTTGCACTATATTTGTTATTTTTCACGAACTTTTGGGGGGAAAACTGTGTTTTTTGAGGATTATGTGACGAAATTACCTATTTTCTTGTGAATCTTTTGACAAAATTTGCCAAAAATTAGTTGTTATTTCATGATTATTAACGTAATTTGTCGTTTTTTTTTCGCGATCCCTTGACGGAATTAAAAGCTATTTTTTTGCATCCCGTCGCTGATTTTTTTCCAGAACTTGTATAGCACATCCACAACATCGTTGAAAAAAAAAGGTATCGTTTTGCATTCCGGTTTTCGGAGCGTTCCGGATACTGGGACGCCGGATAACGGATCCTATACTGTATATATATATCTATATATATATATGACGATTTAAGGGAGAAACTCGAAAAATCTCTTGTTAAATTCCTTCCAAATTTATTATGTAGGCATGCTAAATTATGTAATACAGAGGATAAATTATTTCAAGTGTGTTATTGTAATTTTGAATAAGTAAATAAATAAATATAAATAATATTTGAAGGGCTCACAACCATAGTAGACAAAGTCCATTTTGAAAAAGAAGAAAACAAAAGTGATAGTTCATTTAGAAAGTGCATAAAATCTGTTCTATCTAGTGATGTTGTCTTAAAAATTTGGAAATAGGTACAGGGTATATGCTGAAGCCTTGAATGTCATGCCTAGGGTATACACTATAGATTTATTTCAGAAACAGAGAGTTTACGAGATTCCTAAAAAAAATCCAGAAGATACATGGTATACCCCTCTACTATAGCTCTGGTTTTATCCACTCTCACAGAAAACAAAATCTGTAAACAAATATACATATATGAGAAAGCAAGTGAAAATAGAATTGATTCACTGTGAGAATGGATAAAACAGATTCTACTCACATTCTAAATGGACTGTCTTTTTTTTTTTTTTTTTTTTTTTCTTTAATGGATTTGGTCTATTATAATTGTGAGTGCCTTATTAGTATTCCCTAAGTTTTATCATGAATCTCAGTAAAAATCTTTTTTATATTTTTATTTAGGCTGCATCTGCTAAATCAACATCTAATCATTTTTTAAGATCATTGCTTGAATTAGAAGAAAAAGCTTTAAAAATGACTGAAGAGAACATAAATGAATTAGATAAAATTTTTGAGAAATTGCTGTTGGATGTGAGACACTTTTTAAGATATTCATTCATTAGTATATCAATCAGTTACATCTAAAATTAATAGTATTATTTTTATTTACTAGATGGAGTTTAATATTTTTATTTACTAGATGGAGTTTAATATTTTTATTTACTAGATTGAGTTTAATATTATTTTTATTTCCTAGATGGAATTTAATATATTCAGTTCAGATTTATTTATTTTTACTTGTTAGATAACATAGCAACTTTGAAAAAAAAATTCAGCATTAAGAAAAAATGCAGTTATTGCTTATTTATATGTGTATTATATTTCATCTACCTATATCTAAGATTGTTCCTGTATGTTATATTGAATAAATTGTGTCAATATTAAAAAAGTATATGTGTCATGTGTAAAACAATTAATACAAAACTCAAGAATACTTGTAAAAGGTTGCTTATCTGGCCAAGTTTTCCTAATATTACTTTGTTATAGCGACTGCCAAAAATGAAGAGTCAAGCAATAAAATGTATTGCTAAATTGCAAGACATATACTACATTACTATTTTGAAAATTTTATGTCTGCACATGAAATACAAAGTTAGACCCATAAATCTAATTTCCATAAAAATCAGATAGTTAGTTTCAGTAATTATCAATGTTTTAAATCCAAAATTTTTATGAAAGGTCTCAGATACATGTTTTTATTACATTGAATAAAGGGGAACACTTTTTTAATTTTTTCTCATCTTCTCATGTGATATATCATTTGACAGCCCTTTGACCACTCTTTCATATTATATACCTCCCTCTCCTGGTGTCCTGTCTCACCAGTCTGAACCTCCACCACTAGAGTTTTCTCTAACATTTTCCAGGTCCTTGTGATTTATCATTGAACAACCCTTTTGACCACTTTTCATATTGTACCCCTCCCGTTAGGTTACAGTTAAGTTGCAAATAGGTTACTCTTGGGTTATTGTTATGATATAGTTAAGTTGCAACTAAGTTATGGGTAAGTTAGTGTTAGGTTAAATGTTTATATAGACTATATTGCATCTTTAATTTATAAACAATCTTTATCATTATTTTTTAATTGTCATTTCAGCGAATTTCCTAAATTTGTATTTGAATCTTTTACCCCTTGTAATATATCTAGGGATAAGTTGAATAAAAGAGTTTTGTTTGTATAGGGGTTTGTTTAGAAAAGAGTTGCATCCATTGGATGTGTAGTAGTCAATTAATAGCTTCTTCTTATTTTAGTCCCCACCTCCACTACTAATATTTACGATACAGTTAGGTTATGGATAAATTATATTAGGTTACAAAGATTCTTAAACATATGTTGTGTCTTTAATTTATGATCATGTTGTGTCTTTAATTTATGATCAATCTTTACCATTACAGCCGGACCTCTGTTTAACGAAGTTGCTAAATCCCGAAAAAAAGTTTATTATATGAAAACTTTGTTAAGTAGAGATTCACTAAAAAAATATTTTAAACAACATAAGACAGATATTAAATTCATAAACACTAAATATTATTAGAATAAATTATTTAATCTGTTTTTTTAATAAAGAACATCAATTTGATTTATTTTTTTTACCCGCAAAAAAAAAAAAAAAAAAAAAAAAAAAAAAAAAAAAAAAAAAAATTCAAGGAAAACAGAAATAAAACAAAACATTCTGCCGGATTACACTCTATTTTCAGTTCTAAGAAAAGAGTTTTAAATTAAAATTAATGAATTATTGTCACATTTATTATAACAAGTAATTTTAAGCATACATTACCACATGCGTCTTTAAATTTAATTGTTGAAAAGGTCTTTTAATTTTGCCTGAGCTTTTTGTTTGAAAAAGTGTTTTCTCTCATATGTCTCACATTTCCCAGAAATGCCTTCAGGCGTATTTTCTTCAAACTGTAATCCATGTCGGATTGTTTCAAATGATTTTACCATTTCATTATACAAAGGCTTGTTGATTTCTGCTTCATAATCATTTCCATCTTCATTCTGGATTCTTTTTATTTTTTACACTGCCCAAAATATCCAATTCAGTTAGCATTTCTGAGGCCTCAATTTTGGAACCATGTGAAAGAAAATCCTCAATCAGCTCATCATTGTTAATTTCATCTTTTTAGCTCTATCCACATTCTTTTTAAGATCTTCAACAGGAATATCATCTTTGTCTTCCATACTTGCCAAATTTTCGTTGCTGACAAAGAATCCAGCTTTGGCAAAACTGTTGCGTATAGTATGATCTGTGACATCATAATTCCATGCTTTGAAAATTTCTGATACAGTAAAACCCCGATCTATCGTTCCCGCATTCATCGTTTTCCCGCATTGATCGTTTTATTTTTACTGTCCCTGCACAAATTATACTTAAATAATGTTAACGAAACCCGCATTCATCATTCTTTAAAAAGTCGTTTTCCCGCATTCATCGTTGTAAAATTTTTCTCCTCACCAAAATTAAATTGAATGTCATGCGAATTCCTATGAAACACAAACTGAAATTACTTTTTTTTATCCTAAAATAAGTCATTTGAATTGTTTGTATTGATAATGGCAACAATAATGAGGATTAAGAGTGGTTGTATATAGCAGAGGATGCGATTATGTTTCCACTGATCGAGATTTTGCGACATGTGGTGTCCTAAACTTAGGAGAAATGTTTGATAATGAAAAAAATCAAAATAATTTCGAAGAAGCAGAGGATAACGCTCATGCAGATGAAGCTGAACCATCATAGTTCTAATTCTGCCTGATGCAATTAGGACTTTTGAAACTGTATTAACTTTTATATAGACATATGAAATTACAGAAAATGATCAGAAAAGAGTTGTATATTTTGAAAATTTATTTTTTGACTTAAAAAAAATGAACAGAAAACCAAGAATATATATTGATTTTTTAAAATAAATATCAATTTTCTGTAACTTCGATTGATTTATTTTACAATTTAGTAAGCAACAAATTAATATTTATTAGTACACTGTATACATTGCATGCATTAGTAAGGCATAAATATTGTGTTTTTACCTATTTTGATGCTAACCCGTATTCATTGTTTTCCCGCATTCATCATTTTTTTCTCCGCACCCCTTGAAAAACGATGGATCAAGGTTCTACTGTACGCTTCCTCATAAGTTGATCTTTGGCACAGATTGATTGATCTCAATGGCAATGATAACTTTTCGTCTTATTCTCTTGCTATCTACTTTGAAGCTTTTGATCACTCTTTCATCCACTAACTGCAGTTTTGATGTAGTGTTAGGCTGTAAGTAAAAAAATGTAACATTTTTCAGTTTTTGGTTGATTTCCTTTGGATGGGCACAGCAACTGTCAAACTGAGAGCAATTTGATGACACTCTGCAATCATACGTTTGTCTAACATTTTAATTCATTTTTCACAAATTTCTGATGCCATTCAAGACTTTTTGTTAAAGTCATAATCAACCTCCAAAGATTTTACGTCTTTTAAACATCTTGGATTCTTGCTTCTTCCGATAACTAATTATTTCAATTTCTGATCTCTAGTCATATTTGCACCTAACATGACAGTTATTCATGCTTTACTTTTTTTACTACTAAAGCAGTTTTTTCCTTTTTAAATGCTAATGTCTTCTGAGGCAAAAAAAAAAAAAATAAAATAAAATAAAATAAAATAAATAAATAAAGCAGCCTCATTTGCATTAAAGACGTTTTCTGGCTTATAGTCTTTTAAAATTTTACTCGATTTTCTCGTTATCCAATTTTCACTATTATTATCATCGTCGTCTTTATTTTCACTAGAATTTACTTTTGCCGCAATTCCGTGTCTTCACTTAAATTTTTCAAGCCACCCACTGCTTTCTCAAAATTCATCTTATCACAGTGCTTTCGCAAATTTAAGAACTTTCTCAATTATAAAAAATGCAGAACCAGGCGACCAATTTGCTCACCTTGAAATGCTTGTTAAGCAGTGCAATATATTGCTTTTATTTACATTTTAATTTATTTGCTTTATCCTTCGACAAATCAGAAGATTATGACAGAGAAATCAAGAATCCTTTATGATCATGGGTGAATTTCATATCTTGTCTCTTTTATACAATTCATCTTTCCTGACAAAAGCGCTTTACTCACTTATCTCAGAATATATTCATATTTGAGTGTGATTTATCCCTCAAATGGCTAATCAAAAAGTATCTTATTTTTGAATGATATTTCTAAAAGTGTTTAAAATAAACATGCAGTCATTTTGCTACTGTTATATGCTAGCTTAGTGCAGATGATTAAATCGCCAAATATTCCATCACCATAATTTAATTCAAAATTAAACCCCTTACTAATTTTATTTTAAATAAATATGCATCGCGTACATTTAAAATACATACTTTTGATCTCTTTTTATTATTTACATTTATGCAGTTTTACTGGAAAAAATAATTTTCATTAAAAATGACTATCACGTAATAAACCAAACTCACTAGCTTTCAGCAACTTTGTCGCAATGTGATTAAGTTTTTTATTTATATTTTTTTTCTTACTATTTTGATGTTGTTGGCAACAATAGTTTGATATTGATACATTTGTTTTGTATTCCAAAGATGTACATAGTGAATAAAAATATTGAAAAGAAAAAACAAAAACTTTATAATATTATAGGTCTTTATAGAAGAAGATAAATAGTTCTTTCAACAAAATGTGTAAACCTTATTGTTTTTTAATTGAGTAGAGATTTTTTTATGTTTATTATTTTTGTAATTTTATTAAACTTCCAATCAGGTAAAAAACCTGAATGCCAGAGTACATATTAAAATCTAACAATGGCTATTTGGCATATGTGAAAAGTGAAATAGTTAGACTGTTTTTATTCATGTGAGACACATATTTAGGCTTTATTATTAGAGTTCAGAAATGTATACCATAATTTCTGAGAGATAAGACACAGCTTATACGTGTTTAAAAGTTATTTTTTTTTCCAAGTGCGGCTTATATGCTGATGCGGCCTATACAATGAACTTTATTTCCAACCTAGTGTTGTAAACAAAATATTACATAAGCTGCAAAATAGAAAAATAGTAAATTTTCTGAAATCAATAAGGAAAAAGTTAATGCATTTTTAAAAATTAGAAATAATATTTGATTTTTAAAATGTGAAGAAAAAAAGGAAGTATTATTAATTTTTTTGAAGAAATTTCGACAAACAAAAAATTTAGTTAATATTTCAAAGAAGAAAAAATAAAAGGTATTTTTGTTTTTCATTGATAAATTCACAATTAACGCTGTCAATTAATATCAATTATACTTAAGGATACAATTTAATTGATCATTTTTTAATAATTGTATAAAAATATCAAACATAATGCAGATGCAATTTTTATTTTGTGCTGCCGTCAAAGAAGAAAAATATATGTATATATATATATATATTACAAATTGTCGATGTACTTGTCGTCATAATTTATCTGCAGTATTATATCTATATTAAATACTTATTTATTCATTTCTATCAGCAAGAAATCTTTATCTTGTGACGTGTGCAACAAAAAAAGGAATCGCATTTTAATACACACCTGCACATTCATATCAAAGAAAGATGTTTCTCTTGTGCATTGTGTAAAAAGAGATTTTCTCAGAATCATATCACACCAGGCTTCTAGTCATTACCCACATAATTGTCACATGAGCGCGTTAAGGACCTAGATTCTTTTCAAACTTTTAAACTCAGTAACATTTTTAAATTTAAGGCTTTCTTAAAATGTATTGCATTCTTTATTATGCTTACAAAAAAAAAAAAAAAAAAAAAAAAAATGTAAACGTGAAATCATTATTACTGTGCCTTTAGGGCCATTTTTGTAACACAGCATGTATAATAATAATGAAAAAGTTAAATGGTTTTCTTTTAACTTGCTTTTGGCGCAATGAAATTGTATTTCGCATATCCCTGCCATCAAATCTACGATATCATAGTTCATCTTTTAGACACTAAAACACATGGTTGAGAGATTTATTGCTTTTATAAGGAAATGAAAAAATGCCGTCCAATCTTTTGGAATGTGAATTCTAACATTTGGGAAGTTTTGTGCATTTACAAATGAAAATATCTTTGCGAATGTATCAGAAGATAAAGAGCTTAAATTTCAGAACAGCCTTTAAAGATGGTGTTTCAATAATATTAGATTTTCTAGTCTTTTTTGGTATTTTGATATTTTGATTTTCAGTGTTTCACAATAACAGCAACATTTAACTTTGCTCTCAAACCTAAATTAGCTACATATTTCATATTCATTGTCACTTTAAATTTTTTTTTAATCTGTAAAAAATTCTTTTAAAAGCAATTCTCAAATCAACTACTTAACAATGCGAAATTTTTTCCCACAGTTTCTAATTCCTTTTTGAATGTAAAAGAATGAAATCGTCAGGTCTAACTATTGAAGCGATTTGGAATCAAAATAATTTTTTTTTTTTTTTTCATAAATAATTTATCAATTTATAAAAGATCTTGGTTAACATGGTAACAGTTAATCTCCTATCATGTGAGGTCATATTGTTTTGTCTTTACGAAAATAATGAAAAATGTCTTTTGGTTGTATATAATTAAAAAATATTAAACACATGTCAATTTTGTATGTTTTTTATGTCTCAGAAAGTATATTTAAACTGTATATCTGAACTCAAAATTATTCATCTGCACATTCATACTAAAGAGAAATCTTTCATGTACGTGGTGTGTAACAAAGCATTTTCTGAGCAATCTAATTTAAATACCGACTGTTTCCTTCAAACTAACTAGAAACCTGTCTCCTGTGATTTTTGTAAAAAAAAATTTCGCAGAAATCTCACTTCAATGCTTACCTCCGCATTCATACCAAAGAAAGAAATGAATTATGCAACCGGAGATTTTGTTAGAAATCTCATTTACATGATCATGCATCTATACTAATGAGAAAAAAGGAGTGCTTTTAAAAAAATAGGAAAATTCGTTTTATTTTCAAATCAATTTATTTTTTACATATTTCATCGGGGAACAGATTACGGGAATGGAAAATCTTTATGTGACTTTTCTACTTTTCATCAGTCTCTTAATTTTTTTACTTATCTGCTTTTGGGTCAACGTCGCATGAGAAACGACAAATTTCTATCAGATTTCAAAAATCATTTCTTCAAAATTGCATTTTGGGTAAAGGGTTAAAATGTTTTTAAATTGCATTATTTTCTCTAAAATAATGAGAGCAAGAAAATGAGTTTTAGAAATAGTAGTTATAAAATAGTTTTCTCTCTGTCAAGGTTGGGCGAGGTGCAAAAGATAGTTGTAGTTAATAAGCACAGTTTCTTTCGGCTTTTTATCGACCAATGTGCTGTTTAAGTTTTATTTATTAATTTGTTTTGTTCATTCGTTTTCATTTGAAGTCAGGATTATGGCTTCATGGAAAATTTATATTAATACTTTTCAGCTTGTTGCAATTGAAAAAGCTTGTTTAAATATACTTTTAGTAATTTATTTCGATTTTCTTTTTCAATTTTATACTGGGCCATACCTATAAAGAAACCAGATTAATTCAGCGTTAGTAAATAAATTACAATATAAATAAATATTGGCAAGTTATATTTATTTATTATTTACTAAAATATTTGTTTTTGTCAAATATATTTGAAGCATGCATTTTTGTTTGTGCAGCGTATAAGCCGCGGCTTATACACCGGTGCAGCTTATCTGATGAAAATTGAATTTTTATCTCTCGTTTTTCATTGGTGTGGCCTATACAACAGTGTGGCTTATCTGCCGGAAATTACAGTACTTTTAATGGATCTAATACATATTTATTTAAATTGAAACTGCACATGTAATCAATAATAGGTATTGTTTGTTATCACAGTCTTACACGTATAATGGCCCTGCAAAGTCACATCCTATGACACTGAATGGACTGGTCTGTTCTACTCGATCATTAGGCAATGGCGCTACCGTCTGATCGCCTGGAATTGAAGAAAATCTTTTGCAAATAATGCAATTTTTAAGCACAGCTCTCACAGATTGTCTAGCCTTTAATAACCAGAATCTTTCTCTAATCTGCACAAGTGTATGGGCAACAGCAGAATGAAAAACTCTGTAGTGGGCATTCCAAATTATAAGTTCTGAAAGTTTGGTTTTTGGATGTTTCTCATCCATCGAATAATTTGCGTTATGGAGTCGTCCTAAGACTCTCAAAACTCCATCTGAATCGAGGTAAGAGTTCAATGAAACCAGTTTAGAGTCTCTAGGAAGTGGCTTGGAATTTTTTAGACTAAAGATTTCTTTTTCGAAAATTTCAGCTTGACAATTTTTTATCAAGAAGATTTCGGCTTCTCGGATTTCCTCCGCCGAAAGTGTATGTATTGGTTCACGATTTTTCTTTAGTAATCTGATAAAATGAAATACATAGGTTGTTACACGCCATAATTTTCTCAAGCTACTAAATTTGTGTATATCAATTATATTCTCCTTGGCAATAATTGTATTAACAACAATCTTACTTCTAGCTTCAATTTCAGGATTGACTGATTTTAATTTTAAATTATCGTCCTTAGGCCAAACTTTTTCAGATTTACCGAGCCATTCCGGCCCATACCACCACTGATTGGAGTTTATTAACTCTTTCGCTGACAGTCCCCTAGTTAGCATGTCAGCAGGATTATCCCTGCTATTTACATGCAGCCAAGAACTAGGGTCGCTGATGTCCTGAATTTGCATCACTCTGTTAGCCACGAACGGCTTTCATTTGGATGCCACTCCTTTGATCCAGTGTAGTACTATAGTCGAGTCTGACCACAATACTATTTTTTCTAGATTCGTGAAAATGAGTTTAAGGTGACTAGCTATTTTAGCAGCTATTAGAGCCCCTAAAAGCTCTAAGGGTGGTAGTGTTATTTTTCTCAACGGGGCTACTTTGGCCTTAGACATAACAAAACATGTCCTATAATTTTCTTCGGACGTTTTAAACCGGAAGTAGGCTACCGCTCCATAGGATTTCAAGGAAGCATCGGAAAAAATGTGTAGTTCTACATTGTCCTGCACTTCACTCGAGTGATAATAATACCTGGGTATTTTTAATTGGTCTAGCAATTTGATTTCCTGATACCATGTTCTGTATTTAATTTTAAATTCTTCGTTAAATTCATCGTCCCAGTCTAGCCCACTCTGCCATAATTCTTGAAGGAAAATTTTTACCTTTATCAAAAAAGGTGACATAAATCCGATTGGATCAAATATTTTAGCGGCAGTCTGGAGAACATGCCTTTTGGTGAATTCCAAGCTGTCACCTATTGACACTAAAGATGCCAAATCTATAGCCAAAAAATCCCCTTCAACATTCCAGTTTAACCCCAATACCTTTGATTCTGTGCAGTTTTCATTAATCTCTATAACCGGGTTACCATTCCAAGCTTCTTTTAATTCTGGAGAATTAGTAACGAACTTTCGCAATTGCATATTGGCATCTTTAAATATAGAAACTGCAGTAGTTGTTAGTTGCATAGCCTGCTCGACTGTATATGATTCGTAAATCAAATCATCTACGTACAAATATTTATTAATCATTTCATAGGCAGCGGGTTCCGTATTCTTATAATTACCAATATGCTTTTTCATTGTAGAGGCTAAAACACAGGGAGAGCTGGTGACGCCGAAGCAGTGACGATTAAGGTGATACAAAACACTGCATTTATCTATGTCGCAGTCATCGAAATACAAAAAACATAGATAATTTCTATCATTTTCTGATACCTGAATTTGTAGAAAGGCCCTAGCAATATCCCCCGTGAAAGCAATTTTAAACTGTCTGAAATTTAATATCACATCTATGAGATTAGGATTCAACTTTTGCCCTGCAAAAGACATTGATTTAAACTTTTCTCCCCCATTTCCCGACTGCTCGCGTCAAAAACAATCCTTGTTTTTGTTGTAGAAGAACTTGGCCTAGAAACAGCAGAGTGTGGCATCACGAAATTGACAGAACAATTATCACTACATTTTTCAGTAATTCCCTCGCTTAATTGCTCTTTCATAATTTCATTATATTTTAAAAATAAAGACTTATCATTCTTTAACCTTTTCGCCAAACCTGCGAAACGCCTTTCTGCAACCTCGTAATTATTAAACAAATTCTGTTTATCTAATTCGCTACGCCATAACAAGGAGGTCATATATCTATCATTTTTAAAAATGATTTCTTTCTGGAATTGATTAATGACCTCATAAGTCTCCTCTTGCATTTGATCATTTGAATCGACTAAAAAAGATTCAATTTGCCATAAATTTCTAAGATCATTTTCTGAAGGGAAACAAATTACATTCATACAGGAAGTTGGCTGCGAATTATTACTATTAACTTGACCAACAATGGTTTTGTCAAATATTGTTGGCTGCATAAATAAATTATGATTAATTTTTTCGACATTACCTATTATAGTTTTGAACAGATAGTCCGCACCTAGCAAGATCTGGACCGGTTTCGAATGAATAAATGTATTGGCCAATTCATGTTTATCTAATCGTAATTTATCTATTAACTTATAATCAACAGAAGTCATTATCTTAGTACCGCTAATGATTTCAGAAACCAGCGCTTTTACAGTTATTTTTTCATAAGGATGATGACAACTAATAATAGTTAAATTTACTACATTAAACTCCTTTTCTATGGCGTCGCGATTCGCAAATGTATAAACCAAAAGCGTTTCCTTAGCAATGGGTTTTAATTTCAACGCCGAGGCTAAACTTTTTGTAATGAATGTTCTAGAGGATGCCGAATCATATAAGAGTCTCGTGCATAATTTATTACCAGTACCCTGCACTCGTACACAGGCGGTTTGCAATAATGTTGTGTACTTTTCGGGAGAATTATTAGTTTTAATCACATATGAAAATACGGGTTGACTTTCTTCATTTTTAGAATCATCAGCTTTTACTGAGCTTTCATCGTGACGCGCTTTTGCCGATTTTTTAGTCGGGCAAAATAAATAATTATGCTGGTAACTTTTACACAATTCACAAGGAGGTATTTTTACCTTACACAAGGATATTAAGTGCGATTTCAAGAAGCAACGATAGCATCTTCCATCTTTTTTCAACTTATACCTTTTTTGTTCATCGGTAACTTCATTACACTTTAAGCTTAAATGATTCACGTTACAAAATATGCAAACATTTTTTACAACAGTATTAAGCACGATTGAAGAGGGAACATTTGGTTTAGTTCTAAAATTCCTTTTTTCATATCGTGCTGCTTCCTGATTTTTTAAGGAAATCCCTGACACTGCATTTGCTGCTTCTCGCGATTCTATTTAAAACTTTATTAATTTCATCAATTCACTTACGTCACCAGCTTTTTCCGCATTTTTCTTTCTCTGATATTCTACAACTAAATTATGGGGTATCTGTTTTAAAATTATCGGTATCAATAAATATCCGAAATTGTCCGACGCGACCCCGATAGCTTGTAAATTACGAATGCTTACTTTGCATTTGTCATATAAATCTCGTAATGACTTAATATTCATGCTCGACCTAACTGGTTCTAGTTCTAATAATTTGTTTATAAACCCGCTTATCAAAATTTCTGGTTTACCGTAACGATTCTGCAGCAAGTCTAAAGACTGCTGGTAATTCGCCTCGGTCAGGGTTAGACCAGAAATTGATTTAAGTGCTTCACCTGACAAAAAGGATTTTAAATAAATAAGTTTATCCACCTTGGATAAATTTTCATTAGCATCAATGCTGCTTTTAAAACTATTCATAAATTCCAAAAACATATTCGGATCCCCTTTAAACGTCGGGATGTTTATTTTTGGTAAATTTATTGTTGTTGGTCTAACATTAAAATAAGGAATTGTACTCACGTTAAATAAAGAACTAGTATCAGGTTGATCAGAATCAATTTTAAATTTCTTCAAATTCAATTTAATTTTAAACTAGCATACCCAGCCCGCTTCGCCGGGCTTAATTTGAAGGTTTATTTAATAATTTATGTGTATGGTACGCTTCTCTCTCAGCTCGCGACGGATCCCCCGGTGACTCTCCCCGGACCATCGGCACTCCACGTGCGTCGGGTGAGCGTCAGAACAAACTTTCAGCATATACATATGGGTGGTTGTACTTGAATGCACAGACCTGCGCGTTTTTTTCTATCTTGCTTTTATACCTCTGGACCGAGTTGGCGCATTGCCAAGATTTGCTTCCTCTGGACCGAGTTGGCGCATTGCCAAGATTTGCTTTCGCCTGTGCCTCAATTATCCTCAGAATTCCTTTTATATATATAGATTTTGTTTCATTTATTCCATCGTCATATTCAAAAGATGACTGAATATCGTTCTCGAAAATTGCTCCATCCGATAATAATTCCTGAACCTGATTATTAACAGTTTTTAATTCATATTGTTTATCCTTAATGTTAGTTAAATATTCTGTTGACTGCTCAAAATGACTTTTATCATTAAAATCTATACTTTCTATATAGGCCTCGATTTTTGTTATAAATTTGGTTATTGCGGTTTTCAATACCTTTCTTTTACTTTTAATTTTCTCTGTGGGTAAAGTTTAACGTGGTTTCCCCACTTTTTGCCAATGTTCCGAAGAAAAAAAAAAATTTCAAATTTAAGTTTTCTCCCCCTCCCCCCCCCCCTTTTAAAACGTAAGTTTATCTTATTTTAAAAGTAACCTATTTATTTCTTTTCACTTACGTTTATCTATTTTCATTTAAGCTATTAAATTCCAGCTACATCGTATATGTTTACATTTTTCTAGCGCCAACTTGAGCGCATGCATGGTTGGTTGTCGCATGGAGTCACTTCAGGTAATCGTCAGTTACGCTGACGCAAAACGCAACGCATTCTCCCTGCGCGGAGAGTAAGTTTTCGTAAGTGACGGTGAACTTCACAAACTGTGAAGTTTATCAGCGTATTTCTTTTTCAGCCAATCAGAGATCGGTTCTTGAGTCCTTTGGTTTTTCGTTTGAATTTCAGTACTATATCTGGCAATGCTTTTAAGACCAGCTGGAAAAATAAATACCGCCGGTTTTAAAAGTCCATACGTTCTGCTTCGTTCTGCGGTATCGGTGCTTAGCTTTGGAATATGAAGTGAATTATTCTTTACCGAAATGGCTATTAGAAGTCTTCAAAGTTTTTTTTAGCATTCTTTTATGAAAGTTACGCCGGAAATTTTCAAAGACACTACGTTAAAGGCAAGGGAAAGGAGAAAGAACCAATCTCTGAAGGATGAGTATAAAATATGTTTATTGTTTATTTCATTATTTTTACTGACAAATAGTCAGTTTATTTCAAGTTGGTTTTCAAGTTACGTTATGCCATTTTTGTCTATTTAATAAAAGTTAGTATTTTAAATCCATGTTTCATCATTTAGAAAATCACTTTGCATGAATTTGTACAGATTGATAATGAATTTAGTGACTGATTTAGCATTAAGAAAATATACTTACTTGATTTAATATGACAAGTTATTTTCAAGGTCATATAACACATTATAAACCCTTCATGCTAGTTATTTCCTGTATTACTAGGCTAACATTGTCAAAGTTTTTTTAACTTTTGAAATTTTAATGTCACTAACCCACCAGGGGTGTCGAATTAAACATTGTCATACCGACATAAGCTTAAAACCCCGACCAGCCCCTCTTCTCAACTACTTTTAAAGTTGTTTTTCAGAAGTTTAAATTTCATTTAATGAGATATTTTTCTAAGTTATCAGTAGAAGTTGAGGCGCACCCACAGATTGGTAGCAGAGCGTGGTTAAGATCTACAGCTGCCTAGTATGCAGGAAATATGTTGAATTAAGTTTAAATGTATTTATGAAAGTGAAACACTTATAGCAATGAAGTTCAAAGTTAATATTAATGTATTGTTGTTGTTTTATTACTAGTTTGAAGTATATATTTAATGAAAATTTGAAGTTAAAAAATTTTATAGTAAGAAGAGATAGTGAAAAGAAATGGCTTCTTTTAATGATAATGCAATTTTAACTCGAGATAATTATCAAGCCTGGTCTTTAGAAATACAAAAAGTTTTAGATACAGAGGGACTTACTCTTTGGTTAAATAAAACCCAATGGCCAGAGGAAAGTAAACTTACCCCTATTGAAAAACTTCGATGTGATCAATGGAAACTGCGTGCTTCCGGTATACTTAAAACTTACATTTCTAGTGACATTAGTCCTTTAGTCGCAAGGTTGAGTGATCCTTCAGAAATATGGGACACTTTAAAAGAGCATTATGAAGTTACAGGAATAACTTCCAAAATAAATAGTTTTAATGATTTCTATGATATTCATATGCACTCAGACGAGGATATATCAGGTTTTCTATGTAGATTTGAGGAATCTTATAAGCGGGCAACTAATGCCGGGGTTACAATATCCGATTTAGATAAATGCTACAGGCTAATAGGTCATCTCCCAGATCAGTATCAGTACTTAGTTCGAGAATTTAAAAAGTTACCAGATGATAAATTTACTTATAAAAATATTAAAGAAGAACTTTTAAGCGAAGTATCAGCTCGGGAAAGTCGTGAAAAGCGTAAAAGTGAATCCTTGGAAACGTTTCAAAGTGTGAGCAGTACTGATAAAACGAAGAAGTTACAAGTATTACACGTTGTAGATACTGTGGTAAACAGGGTCATAACTCAGAATTTTGTAGAAATAAAAATTTAAGTTTAAAATCTAAAAGTGACAAGCCTAATAACACATTTTTTACTGAGTTAGAAACAAATGATTGTTATTCTTCAGAACTGTTACCCCCATGTTGGGAATGGACACTTGACTCTGCAAGTACGGCACATGTTTGCCAAAATAAAAACTTTTTTGATTCTCTTAAGTTACCCCCTCCCGGAGCTATTGTCCGTATGGGAACCACTCCCCATCTGGTGAGAGGTGTAGGAAGAGTTTCTTTTCAAATTACAGATAAAGATAAAATTCATACCCTTGAACTTACTGACGTCATGTATGTGCCAAATATACACCGAAACCTCATAAGTATGAGTAAAATGGACAAGGCTGGTTTACATGCCAAATTCGATAATGGTTTCAAAATTTATGACAGTAAGTGGAAATATTTATACACCGCTCAACGTAAAAATAACTTTTATGTTCTTAAAGCTCTAAAAACAAAATCCAGAGGAACGGAACTCCAACATGAAAAGTTAATCCAAGTTAAATCAGATAGTGGGGAAGCGGAGAAAGAAACTAAAGTAAAATTTCGGTCAAATTCTTCAACCCAAACTAAATCGGAAAATAAAGTTTCTAATATTCCAACTCCACCCAGTCAAAATCATATCTCATATGCGAGTAAAGTTAAAACTTCGTCCAGGCCAGAATTGAAATCTTAATCAAGTTTAAGTTCAAAATCTAACTCAGCCCAGGAAGATAAACCAAAAGTTGAACCTAATTCCAAAATAGTTAACTCGGGATGTAATGAAGTTTCTGACAAAATTGAAACGCAAACTTATAATAGTAGCAGATTACCTATTCATAACCGACTTAACTTTAATCAAGCTTATGCAGCAGATAGAAATAACATCATGCTGTGGCACGAGAGACTCGGCCATAGTAACATTAGAGTCATTAAGCAGATGGTCAATAATAAACTTATTGAGGGTTGCGATAAACTTCAAGGTTCCGAACAAAAATGTGAGCCATGCATACTAAGTAAGAGCACCAGAGCTACTCATCCAAGGCTTTCACATATTCGTTCTAAAGCAATTTTAGACCTCATTCATTCTGACATCTGGGGTCCTGCGCCAGTAGGCTCTAGAAACGGACATAGGTATCTTCTGACCTTCATTGACGACTTCAGTCGCCGAGCTTTTTGTTATCCCCTACGAACGAAAGATGAGGTTCCTTCGAAAGTAAATAATTTTATAAAGTTTATTGAAAGACAATCCGAAAGAAAAGTCAAGGTCATTCGCACCGACAACGGCCTCGAATTCTGCAATAAGCAAATAAATGATTTAGTCACCAAATTAGGAATTAAGCACGAAACAACTTCGGCATACAGCCCACAACAAAATGGGGTTGCTGAGCGTTATAATAGAGTACTTTTTGAAGGGGTTCGCACCTTTAGTCAAGCAGCCAACCTCCCTCCCAAACTCTGGGTTGAAGCCGTAATGGCAGTGAACTATATTCGTAATAGAATCCTACATACAGGAATTAATGCAATCCCGTTCTCAAGGTGGTATGGACAAAAGCCATCAGTTCGCCATTTTCGCCGTTATGGCTGTGTAGCATATGTCCACCAGCCAAAGCAACAACGTAACAAGTTACAGCCCAGGGCTAAACGTGGTGTGTTAATTGGATATGGACTCGGCACAGCCGGTTATAGAGTCTGGTTTCCTCGTAAAAACCGAATTATTGAATCAAAACACGTCACATTTGATGAAGCTCAATTAGGAAATCCAAAGCAACAACCACAATTGTCTCATAACAGTATTCACGATTTTGAAGAACCGTTTACTGTAAGTTTATCCTCTAGTCATGTTTTGCCTGACGTACATCCCGAAGAACCTTCTACTTCGAGCATTCCAACATTAGCAGAAATAACAAAAGAAGAGAAACCAAATGATGAAAACAAGGAACTAAGTGCCGGTAAATCATACGAAGACTCTTCAGATAAAGAAAGTTCAGAAGATGAGTATGATTTTGTTAAAAAGATTGAATATGACACTACTGGCGATGGCAATGAAGAGGAGGATAGTAAACTCATTTTCACAAGAATCGGTTCTACAAGAAGAAAGGGGGCGTCAGCAGGTAGGCATGACATTTATATAATTGCACCCACTGGTGAACGTTTACGAAGTACTAAAGACCTTGATGAATACTGTAAGCAAAACAATCTTTCATATGACTCTAACATAGCCAATTTTTCAACAAGTAATGATTATCAAGGACCCATTACCTTTTCTAAAATTCATGAAGCTAACTTAACAGAAATTGTCATTCCAAAGTCTGCAAAACATGCTGCGACTCTCCCACAAGCGGAACAGTGGAAAGATGCCATGAATAAAGAAATCTCAACCATGTTAGCAAGGAAAGTCTGGACTCCAGTACCATTCGACCCCACTAAGAAAGTCATTGGTACAAGATGGGTTTACACGGTAAAACGAGATGCATCTGGGGAAGTTCAAACATACAAAGCTAGATTGGTTGCGCTTGGAAACAACCAATGAGAGGGTTTGGACTATAATGAAACTTTTTCTCCAGTAGTCAACTTTTCTTTGATACGTCTTTTTATTGTTTTATTCTCAATGATATTCAAATGGAAAAACTGCCTACTTGACGTAAAGTGTGCCTACTTGTATGGAAATATCGATAAGGAAACGTATATTCGACAACCATGTGGATACGTAATACCAGGTCAGGAAACTTACATTCTTAAACTTAATAAAGCAATTTATGGCCTGCACCAGGCAGGAAGGTGTTGGTTCCACGACCTTCATACAAAACTCATCGCAAATAATTTTTCTGAAGTACCTGGGGTAAATTGCGTCTACGTATATAAGAATATTGCAATAGTTTTGGTCTATGTTGACGACCTCCCCATTTTTGCAAAAGATGAGGATGCTTTACGGGAAGTTATTGGTGTAATAGAAAATATTTATGAAGTTAAAAATTTGGGAGCCATTCACACATTACTAGGAATACAGTTCAACAAAGAAGATAATAAATTTAAAAATATAACCTGCTCTCAATATATTGAAAAGTGTATGCAACAGTTTAATGTTCAATGTCTTTCTAGGATAACATTACCAGCTTCTCCTGGCTTTATCCCAGTTTCAGCTCAAGAAGGTGAAGAACTGCCCGAAAACCTTCCATTCCGAAGTTTGCTGGGTTGCTTGCAATACATAAGCCACAGATGTCGACCCAATATAGCATGGTACGTATCTTCAATCTCGCAATATACAGAAAAGCCATCGCACCAGCACTATCGGACGTTGTATCGAATACTGCTCTACCTGGCCAACACAGCTAACCTGGGACTGAAGCTCCAATCATCGGAACCACTTTTACAAATTGTAACCTACGTCGATGCATCTTGGGCAAACGATCTAGATAATCGTAAATCCTGGTCAAGTCATATAATCCTTTTAAACGACAATCCCATACAATGGCGCGTCACTAAGCAGACCTGCACGGCTTCTCTCCAATGGAGGCCGAGTTTATATCAGATAGCGAAGCTGCAAAAGAAATAAAGTTCCTATCTGATACTATCCATGAAGTATCGAAATTCTTTCCTCAACTATTTCAACCAGGCTCAATACAGCGACCTATCATGTTGTGCGATAATACAGCAGCCATCTCTTTTACAAAGACAACGACAGACAATGTCCGAACTCGTCATATCGACCTAAAGTACAAGTTTGTGAGAGACCTTTATCAAAACGGTGTCTTTGACATAAAACATGCATCTTCAAAAGAAAATTTAGCCGACTTGCTTACTAAAGCACTGAGCAAAGATCAGTTTCTGAAATTTCGACAAATATTGATGCAGTAGAAGTAATCAGTGTTTTAAAAAAAAAAATTAAAAAAAAAAAAAACTTTCATCTATCCCCTTAGGATATCTTTGGAACTATGCCATACATCGTAGTCCTGTTTTTTTTTAGAATCAATGAACTTTATTCGAACTTTTCATGAACATTTTGAAATCAAATTCTTTAAGTCAAGTTGGACTGTGAGCTATTCCAGCCATTTTTCTACAATTAAGTGTATCTGCATCATATATTTTTCTTTTGCATCATATATATATATATATATATTTTCAAAGTAAATTTTCTGTACCTGTATTTATGTTTAATGTTACGAATGTTAATTCAAAGTATATATATGTATATTCTAAGTGATTTAAAAGTGTTTAACTCAATAACTCCATGTGACAACCAGCTGGAGAAAAGGGGGCGTTCTGTGGGTAAAGTTTAACGTGGTTTCCCCACTTTTTGCCAATGTTCCGAAGAAAAAAAAAAATTTCAAATTTAAGTTTTCTCCCCCCCTCCCCCCTTTTAAAACGTAAGTTTATCTTATTTTAAAAGTAACCTATTTATTTCTTTTCACTTACGTTTATCTATTTTCATTTAAGCTATTAAATTCCAGCTACATCGTATATGTTTACGTTTTTCTAGCGCCAACTTGAGCGCATGCATGGTTGGTTGTCGCATGGAGTCACTTCAGGTAATCGTCAGTTACGCTGACGCAAAACGCAACGCATTCTCCCTGCGCGGAAAGTAAGTTTTCGTAAGAAAGGGTGAACTTCACAAACTGTGAAGTTTATCGTATTTCTTTTTCAGTCAATCAGAGATCGGTTCTTGAGTCCTTTGGTTTTTCGTTTGAATTTCAGTACTATATCTGGCAATGCTTTTAAGACCAGCTGGAAAAATAAATACCGGCGGTTTTAAAAGTCCATACGTTCTGCTTCGTTCTGCGGTATCGGTGCTTAGCTTTGGAATATGAAGTGAATTATTCTTTACTGAAATGGCTATTAGAAGTCTTCAAAGTTTTTTTTTAGCATTCTTTTATGAAAGTTACGCCGGAAATTTTCAAAGACACTACGTTAAAGGCAAGGGAAAGGAGAAAGAACCAATCTCTGAAGGATGAGTATAAAATATGTTTATAGTTTATTTCATTATTTTTACTGACAAATAGTCAGTTTATTTCAAGTTACGTTATGCCATTTTTGTCTATTTAATAAAAGTTAGTATTTTAAATCCATGTTTCATCATTTAGAAAATCACTTTGCATGAATTTGTACAGATTGATAATGAATTTAGTGACTGATTTAGCATTAAGAAAATATACTTACTTGATTTAATATGACAAGTTATTTTCAAGGTCATATAACACATTATAAACCCTTCATGCTAGTTATTTCCTGTATTACTAGGCTAACATTGTCAAAGTTTTTTTAACTTTTGAAATTTTAATGTCACTAACCCACAAGGGGTGTCGAATTAAACATCGTCGTACCAACATAAGCTTAAAACCCCGACCAGCCCCTCTTCTCAACTACTTTTAAAGCTGTTTTTCAGAAGTTTAAATTTCATTTAATGAGATATTTTTCTAAGTTATCAGTAGAAGTTGAGGCGCACCCACATTCTCTAGATCCATAATAGTGAAAATTAGATCAAAGAATAAATCAAAATAATTTTACAATACCTTTTCTATCCGCGATGTGAAGACGTGATGTATTATTCCGATAAATTCAGCCCGAGAAATCCCCAAGAGCGGTAGCACAAATCACAGTCTTGAAACTTATAATACAGTCCAGAAAACAGTCACTTCCTGGATTGAAAAAAGGCACCATGAAAATTATTACGATTCGCGAATTCGAAAGCACACGGAAATAATACTTGAAAATCGAGAGTGTGTGAAGCTTGAAATATATCTAGAAGAGTCTTTTTACTTATTTATTGCAGACATCACACACACACAAGACAAAACTACAAACACTTAAACATATAAACTTAAATTTTACATAGCGAGAGTTACTTTTTCTCGCGTCGAGAATCATTGCTCGAATACATCTGTACTTTAGAACTGGAATTACGTAACACAAATCTCTCGAGCCCAACGGCGCCGAGAAACAAATCATGTGACACGCTAGCAGGTTCTACGATTCGTAACAGTATTCAATTAAAGGCAGTTCAACGACGAATTTAAAAAAATCATTTATTTGTAAAGCATCGTCAATCACATGATAGTTTGTTGATAGCCATCAAAACCGTTCTAAAAATTACAGGTTTGCTTTAAGTATATTTTTTTCCGATAAAAATATCTTTGCACGCATATTTATGTTTTATATTTGAAAACATTTTTATGATAAAGACAAATTTTTCAGTTGCTTTTAAAAATGTGTTTATGATAAGGTTAATTTTTCTTTTCTCTTTTCGTTGATTGTAAAAATCAGGGTTGCCACGCAACCTGGAGAACCTGGAAAACCGGGAAAACACAGGGAATTTTAAATCTCCTCCCAAAACAGGAAAATTCCAGGGAATTTAAAAAAAAATCCTAAAAAATCTGGAAAACACAGGGAATTTGGTAATTGCAAATTATATCATTTCTAATTAGCATTAGCCTTCATACATGCATATATTTTTTCCCACTCGACATGGAATAAACGCGTTGCAGTACAGGGAATTTTTTTTCAAGATTAGAGTGGCAACCCTGAAAATATATTTGCTATTTGTATTAAATTTCATATTTGAAGAAAAAAAAGTATTTTAAAATATAAATAAAAATTTTCAGAGATAATAATGCGATCAAAGTAAAAATACAGATGTTGTTTGATAGGATGATCACATAAGAAATAAAACATAGTGTTTTTAAATTATTCCAGAAATTAATTTTCACTACACATAATTACTTTAAATGTAAAATTAATGAGAAAATTTGCTTGTAAAAACATTTTGTTCGAGTAGTTACATTTCATAATTTTATTGTATAAATTTTGTAAAATTTTACACTTGTTAAATTGCTTTCTTCGATTATTTTTTTATTTTCATAAGTAATGAATTCTACAATTTAGACATGTTGTACTCAATTATGTATCGTATTTCAATTTTGCCTTTTTTCATAAAAATTTTAAACTTGATTAAATCTTTTTTTATGGACAGATGGCAGCACATAACAATATGTGAAAAGTAAAAAATACGAATTCCTCCAAAAACTCATGTTCCGTAGATAACTACATTTCTTGCAGTTATTTAGTACATATGATGATTGTTAATAACCGGTTTCTGAGCAGTAACGAATAACTAATATTTTCAAACGGGTAGTGAGTTTTAAAATGCCATCACACGGGTATTTATTTAGTTGTTAGTTTTACAGCACTAATGACGATGGAATCCTGTTTGGCAATTTAATCATCTCTGCCAAGCTAGCATATAATGGTAGCAAAATGGACACATGGCATATAAAAAGTGAAGCATTGAGCCCAGAACTGTTGATGACAGTCACTTGACTTAGGTTTTTATTATATAGATAATTTGTCTTTAATATTTTTAATTTGATTAAAGAAATAACTACCTTTTAAAATCATTTTAAAATTGAATTTATTCATACTATCACCTATGTAAGGATTTAATAGGTATAAGTTAACAATTTTGATTTGTTAATTAAAGTATTTTAAAAAAGAATATACAAAACCCTTTTGTGATCTAAGATTACACTTACCCATTTGTTTTAAATTGCTGTAATGCAAGCAAGGTACTAAGTTTTACCCTAATCTAAACTATTTTCTGTTGAAATTATTTCTTTATATTATAGAATGTTATTATGTCACAGCAATTATAGAGATAATTTTCCCATAACAATTTTCTACTGTATGTTGCTGACTGATAAAAATAAATCTTTATCTGGCAGGATTATAAGAAAATTCTCTACCTCTGGTGATGCACAAGTTTATAAAAAATTTTGTTTTATTTTATTTTTTGTGAGTAAACATCATTCTTATGCAATAATTAAATGCTGGTAAAAAAGATTCCGATTTTAACTTAATAGACTTGTCTATATATTTTGCATATTTAACACAATATAATTTATAGATCTCAAGCATAAATATTGCAAATATTTTATTTCATGCCTAAATATTGCATAAAATGTCTCAAATATTTTATTCCATATGTTTTTTCTTTCTTACTGTTTTTTAGTGTCATCTTTGCTTTTTTGCAGTGAGAAAATAAAAATCTGCCAAGAAAACTGATTTAATTACTTATTGCATTTACTTGTTGTATTTTAATTCTAATCAGTAATGGTACATTGGGAATAAAAAATGTAAAAATAAATTAAAACTAACTTGAAATAATTATAATGTGCACATAAGGCTAAAATACATGACAACATGATAAACAGTAGGTGATAAACAGCTATTTTTTCCTTCAAATCATCAAAAGTCCTGCAGTCTAATGAGGGTTTTTACACACTTTAATTTTACTTAACTTGATTCATGTATGTAAAGATGGAATTTCGTAATTGATTTTTCATCCATTTTCTGATGCAATAGAATTTTATAAGTTATGTATAGCTGTGTGTTTCTGATTATAATATACTATTTTCATAGTTTAGAGTTTTAGATTAGTTTTATCATATACTGGGAAAACTATTCACGAATCTTATATAATTTAAATAATTTTCAGTCTTATTTTATTTATTTTTTTAAAATCTTTTGACTCAAAAATAAGTATTTATCAATAAAGTAAAACAGAATTTGAAGCAGTATATATATATATATATATATATATATATATATATATATATATATATATATATATATATTAATATCTAAATAAAATTGGACAAAAACAAGATTTTTTAAAAATAAATTCACTAATTTGCACATTTGAGAATAAATAAAGGCTGTGAATTTTCCTTAATTGGGGCCCATGCAAAATCATGTACTGTAGTGGACATATTTTGGAACAATATTACTTACCTTTATGAATTAGACATTATTTTTATGCTAAACATTGAATGTTAAAATAAACTATTTTTACTTTTACATGTATTTTAAGCTAAATGTGGCATCTCTACCGAACTACTATGGTATAAATTCTATAGATCTGTAAAGAATTCTATAATCTCTACTTTCCCATTATCATTCAGTAGTATACAAGAGGCCATTAGTAGTCTATCTGATAAAGTGCCAATAAAATCATAAAAAAATTAAAAATTAAAATTTAATTCATCGATTTAGATTTTATTCGTATTATTGTATCAAATCAAAAAAGTTTAATAAGTTTTTTAATTATCATTATTTCATTTCAGGATTCTGAAAAATTGTCCCCATTTACTGATCTGTTAGTGGATGTGATGAGTGATGATGGATCAATGCAATCTGAATCAGATGAACCTAAAAAGAAAGAAGTAAGTAAAAAATTATGCATTAGCTTGTATTTTTGTTTTGAAACTATTTAAAGTTTTTTTTTTTAATGATTGTTACTTGAAAGTAATAATTTTAGCTGTAAATATCTGATATTTGAAGATATCTTGCATTTGTAACATGAAAAAATACTTAAGAAAACCTTTGGTATTTATGTACGCCAACCACATAGCTGCCAACTTGTACGGTTTGGCCGTACAATGTACGGATTTTGCTCTAAGTGTACGGTTGTACGGATGAACAGTACGATTGTACGGTTTGCGCACGGAAAAAAACAATCGCGGAGAAATGCAAATTTCGTGACAGGATCGCCGAAAAATCGGAACAGTTCGTCAATATATCGTGGATAAACGACGATTTTGTCACTGCTTTTGTCAACGAACTTTGTGGGAAAAATCGCTGAAAAGCGTGAATTTCCTGTGCGGAGTGCGGAAAAAATGGCGATTTCACCAAATTATCGGAGATGAAACGCTGATTTCGTCTGAAGACCGCGGGAAAACGCCGATTTCGTATAAAGATTGCAGATATAACTCGATTTTGTCGAAATATCGCGGGAAAAAACGCCGTTTTCGATAAAAGATCGTTTAAAAATGTTTTGTCAAAAGATCATTGAAAAGAATGCCGATTTCATCAAAAGATTACGGAAAAAACGCCGATTTCATCAAAAGATCACGAAAAAAACACCGATTTCGTCAAAAAAAGCCGGGATAAAATGTCCTTTTCAAGGAAAAATCGCATAAAAATGCAAATTTTGTCAAAAGATCGTCGAGAAAACGCAGATTTCGTCAAAAGATCGCGGGGATAAACGCCGTTTTCGAGAAAAAATCACGCGAAAATGCACATTTTGTGAAAAGATCATCGGACAAAAAACCCGCCGATTTCATAAAAAAATCACGGGAAAACGCCGATTTCGTCAAAAAAAAATCTCAATAAATCGCCGATTTTGCTAAACTATCGCAGATAAACCGCTGATTTCGTCTGATGATCGCGGATAAAACGCCAATTTCGTGAAAAAGTTGCGGAAAACAGTGAATTTTGTCAAAGAATTGCTGGAAAAATTCAGATTTTGTCAAAAGATCGTTGAAAAAAGGCTGATTCAACAAAAGATCGCGTAAAAATCGTGAATTTTGTAAGAGGATCGCTGAAAAAAATGTGCACTTCATCAAAGACACCCAGTAAAATATGCATAATTAATGCCAGTAAATATACTTTTCCTCCCACCCCCTCAACTGCTGTAACCTTTCAGGAAATTTGTTGTGAATTTAATCTGCCTTATTTATTACAGATCATCATGCAGGACAGTTTTTTGAAAACACATTCCCAAAGTATGAAATTGGAAAAACATTTTCTTGTGTAGCCTCATGTTTTATTTTTCAAAATATAAGTAGAAAAATGAATATAAAAGTAGCATAGAAAATATTGTTGACAAATGATATTCCTTTTTGCATTGCATATGCAATGCATTTTTAAGCATGTAAGAATACATTGCGAAAATTGTAAGGATTTCAGAATTGACATGTTGGCAGGTATGCACCAGCAATTGTTTTTGATTGCCAATAGTGTTCAAAACATAGTATAACATACATTTGTTAGATACATAACATCATTAGAAATAGTAAATAAATTAAAAGCAAACTAAAATAATATATAAAACAATAATGTGATGTACATTTATTAAATTCATAACATCAGGTTGGTAGCTTTTAGCTGTAAAATATTTGCAATTATAGTTTTATTTCTGACTGAATATGTCTGCTAGAACTAACATAATACTATATATTCCATATACATACTATATTGATGAATAAACAATATAGGTCCTTTCATTCAAAATGATCTTGAGCATATGTAGTCTGAGTAAGAGGTGCAGAATATGTTAGAATCCTGTGATCTAAAATTAGGGGAAATTTTGCAGAAAAAATATCAATTGATTTTGATTTATAGGAATTACATAATTCTCTGACACTCAAAAATTTTCACTACAAATAATAAGATCTTTATAGATACCCTCATAAAAGGAATTTCAAAATAATATGTAACACTCATACAAGTGCATAAGTTAAGAAATTTTGGAAAAATAGAAAATTTTTCTATGCCTATGGTAATATTATGTAAGCCTTTAATATATTAAAAACTTTGCAACAAAAAACAACTTTGAAAAAAAAATTATAGTTTTTATTAAAACTTCAAAAGCAAATTTGCCAATTAAGCTTATGTTTGCCAAATGTAACAGGATTTCCAAATGCTCCTTTTACCAAAAACATTCCCTTCTTCTCCCTTGCCCTAGGAAGGACCTGCTTATGTAACATTGTAAAGTTAATTAGTTTCTTGGTTATTTTTAGTGAAAAAAAATCTTATTATTATTTTTTTTTCTTTAGGAATTGGTATTGCAAGAAGTTGATGGTTCAAATAATATAATAGACAAAAAAGAAATACAATCTTTCTTGCTGAAAATTGATGCAGAACTGCACACTGGCAGTGATAAAGAAATTCAGCATATCAATGAAGTATAATTTGTTTTCAATTTCCATAGATTTTTTAAATCCTTTGTACAATTATTTAATTATATAAATTAAAAGAAATAAAACTTGCCAAATAAACAGTTATCAAGTGTAGAATTTTAAAAGAAAAAAGAACTTCGACAGAATGCTACATTAATTTTCATACTGCATGCATATACATCCAAATATGCAATTTTAAAGTGGCATGATAATAAATGATGAATTGATTTATTCCTTGTAGTCATTTTTAATTTTGTATTTATAAATTTTTGATGGTGATTTCTGTTAGAATATGTCTAAGCATCTTTAGTTTTTTTTAAGCATCTCTTTCTTTTATTATTATGCTTGTAATGTTATTGTCTTAATGTTTTACATTCTTAAGGGGACAGTTTACCTTAACAAATTTGTTTATTTTTTTAAATCTATATGTATATTACGCTAACGTATGTGGCACAGAAATCATGATTATTTTTTAATTGTTTAATGGCAACACCCAAATGAGACCCATCTAGGCTGTGGTAAATTGGGAATCTTTACTTTTTATTCTTTCACTGCAATTACAGTTTCAAAATATTGTTATTTTTGTTTTGTTTTTTTATTTTATTGGCTTAAAAAATAAATAAAAATTATGAATTTTAAACGTTTGTTTCAAATTGAAATTATATTATTATAAATCAAATGAGTGAAAGGATTATATTATAAATATATTATTTAATGAAATTAATGAAATAAAAAAAAATGCCACCAGTACAATATTTGGCGATGCATCAAGTTAGCATAAAAATACCGAGTGCTCGATTTAACGGCACAGATGTCGTATACGCACCAGATTGGTGCGATTTTTTTCTGATGCCTATTTAGTGAAAACTTAGTTTTCAATACCAGTTACATATATATTTTTTAACTCTTTTCTATTATTTTAAAAAGGAAGTAATAATAAATAAATAAAAGTTTCATTAATAATTATAGAACTAAACAATTTAAATCATTAAAAAAAAAAAAAAATGAAAGTAAATAAAGATTATTAAAGAATAAATAGCATTTGCCTAGTTACCCATGTGAGGCACATACAATTGCCATTTTGTTGCAATGCGCCAATGTGGTGCATATATCATATCTGCGCCTAATTCTTTATCAGAATCTTCTAATTTAGCAAAAAACTGAGCAATTAAAATAAATTATGAATAAAAGCAGCATTATTAAATGCTTAGTATACATTTAAGGGAGACCAAACTGGTTCCCAAGGGCCACTAGTATTATTAAAATGGTGAAATCACTACATTTCAATGTATGAACAAAATATTTTTTAACTGCATATTTAATTAAACTTTTAAAAAATACATAAAAATTTGAATTTTTTAAAAAAAAATTTCTACATTTAAGAAAATTGATATTTTTGGCCAATTATTATTTTTAAAAGATTTTCAAATGCCTATTACATAAGACTGCACATGGATTTTTAGATATATCTAATATTACATGTGATGCAATATTTTACTGATATATATATATATATATATATATATATATATAGTGTAAAATTATGAAATCTAGCACATCTTCATAAGCTTTTATTTTTCACACATTTAAAAAAAAAAAAAAAAAAAAAAAAAAAAACCTTGAAGACTGAGTAAAAAATGAGGTGTCAAAATATTTACAATCAAACAACCATTTCTTTAATATTATAAAAGAAAAATATTTTTTGACCAATTTTAAGGTAAACTATTTCCTTTTTTAACCTAAAAAAAGAGAAAACAATATAAATGAAAAGGAATAAGATGATAATGAACTAAGTTGTATTATGGATTCTTAAATGAAGTACAGCAGGTTAACTTATTTGTATATAAATTCAACGAACTTATATTACCACAACTGAAAATATTTCTGAAAAGGACCCCCCCCCCCCCCACTTTTATTTCATGATCAAAACCTCCTTGACATTTTTTATTTCTCCAATTAAAGTTATTTTTGCTTTGCATTCTCTACTTTTTTTTTCTCCTTATTGTTCATAGCATAGATTTCTGTGCTAAGGTATGACTTCATTGCCGATAGAAAATTTCACCATTCTATGGCACTCTATTTCTTTTTATGCACAAATTGTGACTTGTGTATCAATACATGATATGTGCTCATGTTGCTTCATTATGTTTCGGGAAGCATTCCCAGTTGAAAACATTTTGCTTGCTGTATTAAATCTTGTTTTATTTTATTAAAAAATTTCAAAATCATTTGATTTCAATTTGCATGCCCTGTTTATTTCATATTTAAGTTCAGAATATCAAAATTTAAATCAATTAGAGTAATAAAAATCATGTGAAGTGGTACTAAAGCCCGATGAAAAATGCCATTTTTTATGTGTTTAAATAAAGATTTTCACTGAAGTAGTATGTGTCTAATGGTATTATCTCTAATATTCTTCCTGCTATTTAAAAAAAAAAAAAAAAAAATGATTGGCAAGAAAGAGTATCTTTTCTGCAGATTTCAAGATAAAAATATAAATAAAATTTCTTCTGATTTACAAAATGTTGTCTTCAGCTCTAGCATCTTTATTTTCTGTCTTCTACATCTGAAGAAAGAACTTTTATTCTAATCAACAACTTTAAAGAGCTGCACTTTACATGAATTGTTGTTTTAGAAATAATTTGCAATACCTAAAATATTCTATATATGATCACAAATTTAAAATCTTTTCAACTTTTGAAGTTGCTTTGATGCTCTTCTTTAAATTGACAAAACCACTATAAATTGGTAGATTTATTAAATAGCTTCATATATTATCAGCATACACATCAGCAGCCAATATCTAATAGTGCAAATGAAAATTCATTTCTATCCATTTCTGCAAAAGCTTTATCTAGTGTAAATCCTTGTGATGAATATGTATGAAACATGCCAGGCCGCAAGATCATTTATAATGTTTGCATTAGAACCTTGTCTTTTAATTACTGATTTATTTGTAAAATTTGGAACAAAATCAGAAGGTTAGAGATTTCCAAAAACATTAAAACATAAAAAGGATTTTTTTCCTCAAACTCTGTTTTTAATAAAATAGTCTTAAAAATACTCAAAACATGTATTATCATCAACAATAAATAGTTTTCAAATTTTGAGTTATTATGTAATTTCAATCAAAAACATTAAAATATATTGTAACCTCACACTGTTGAAGTACAGCTCTGATAATTTATAAATATTGCTTTGTTATTGACAATAAATTTCTGTACAATGTTTGAGAAAAATCAGTTCCATGAAAGTAGATAAAAAATCAATTTCAAGATTTGACCCAGAGAGAGACAACAAATGAAGTTAAATAGAAGCATGTCCCAAAAATTTAAATATTTCATTTGGAATTTTCAAATTCAGGTGTTTTACCGTTTTTTCTCTAAAAAATCCAACAGTTGTTTAATTTCCATACACTTTTATTACTTTTAGATTATCCACAAAATATGTCATATAAATTTCAGGATTTTGTGTGTGTGTATGTGTGTGTGCTTTCCTTCTTCTGTGACACATGTTGACACATTATATTGATTTTATCTATACTATGTGCTGATTGTATCTTGGGACAATAAAATATGTTGTGCCTTGGGACATGTCCAATGATACAACAAATGCATGGTTTTTAATAATTTGCATAAACAAAAATATTTTTGTTACTTATTATATAGAAAATTTCATAAAACAAGTGAAATATAGTAAAGAAAACAACTTAACTTTATTTTGGAAATATTTTATAAAGATTGAAGTTTGCAAATCTGATTCTTGTGACTCACGATAAACCTTTTTCTTTAAATGTGATACAGTGTTCTGCACCTGCTCTCATGTATTTTTCTTGGATTTGAATCAATTAGGTATGTTTATATATTTCACTACATTGTTAATCATTGATAACATAACAACCATATTTCGAATCTTAGAACTGAGAAATACTTTGAAATTGAAATTATTTTGTTTTCATTTCCCATCCATTCTTTCCATAAACTACAGCCACTTGATTATACTGTTTTTGGGCTGTAGAAAACATACTACAAATTTTGTGCTTATGAATGAATGATGTCACATTCTGAACAGCCAATCACAATATATGTTGTAGCAGAAGTTGTTAGAAATGCATTTTAAAAAGCTTTCACATCATTCACTATCATTAAAGGTTTTGAAGTAACAGGTATTTATTCAATCAATGAAAAACATATTCAGTGAAAACTAATTTTTAATAATATGTAACTGACAGACCATTTCATTCAACATTTCAGATGAATGAATCAGCTGAATTTGCAGCAGCAAATGTGTTGTCAGGTGTATGCATGATAATGATAAGTTTATCTTCACATTCTCAAAATGTCACATCCCCAGTAATGATTAGGTTATTTTTCAAAGCTGCTGCTTGTAAAAGCATTGTCTGAAGAAGAAAAAGGTGGTATAAAATTTATGTACAAAAAGTAATGTGGATAAAAGTAATTAAATTTTAAAGCACATACTGATTTTAAAATGCACTCTCCAGCTATCATTATACAAAGACAGTACTGTAACCAGTTTCTTTTGTGTGTCCCTGTAAATTAATTAAAAAAAACTATGAATGCTCTGTTTCAATGTGATCATAGTGATATTCAGTGATTTATATCTGTTTCAATACATTTGAAATAGTGTAATGTCATTTAAATTCTCTAAAAATGATTTTTCCCCATATACCATAATGTAATCAAATTCTTTTAAGGGTCCCTGTAAATGACCCATTACCCGTACATACTTCATATTCAATATCAAGCATGCCCCAAAGTAGAATATGCTTAAAAGTGTGATGTACATCGCAAAACAGCGAGATTCTCTGCAGAACATTTCAAAAATTCAATTAAGAAATTCATTCAAACGAAGGAAAAATCAAGAAAATTGAGTCCCTGAACTTTTGTCAAAGGATCGCAAAGAAAGCAAATTTCGTCACAGTATCAGAAAAAATGGCAATTTCAGTTAAGGGATCATGAAAAAATGGAAAATTCAGTTAAAGGATCGCGATATAATGGCAAGTTTCATCAAAAGATCATGAAAAAAACAAAAACTTTATCAAAAGTTCACGAAAAATGGAAAATTTCATGTAAAAATCTCAAATTTTGTCAAAAGATTGCGAAAAATCCACAGATTTTATCAAAAGATCGCATAAAAACCGTAAATTTTGTCAAAGAAGTGCAAAAAAACAGGGAAAAAAAAACATAATTTCTGCTGGGAATAGATAACCCCCCCCCCCCTCTTGTAATCTTCCAGAAAACTTGCTGTGAATTTCAGAATTTTTATTTTTGAACTCTGAATCACCTCCAGAAATTCGTCGCTCAACAGCCAGAAAAAAGCTGACATTTTTTTAATTGTTTACTTAAAAAGTTTGTGAAAATCATCAATTAGTTGTGAGAAAAAACTTATGTAATTCTTGCAGAACATTTTTGATCAGCTAAATTTCGTTGCAGAACATTGCAAAGTATTCTTCTTTGGGGCAAACATGCTTTGATGACCCTAAATAAGCTTTAATAACTGCATGAAAATTCGAGGATATTTATGGGAGTATGGACAGATGGACAGACAATCTTGAATGCATAAGCACTTTTCGACTTTGTTGAAAAGTGCTAAAAAGATCATCTCAAAATAGGAATTAAATGTTTAAATTTACTTTTAAATTTAATTCATTTTGCAATATTTTGTTTGATCATTTTAAGTATGATGTAATTTCTTCTATTTACCTCTTTTAAAGCATATGGATTTTATTATTTTAAAATTTTATTTCTCTTTTAAAATTCATGTGAAAATACTTTTGTTGCAAGAAGGGGAATATTTTTATTTGTACTGGGTTAGAGTTCTTCTATTTACCTCTTTTAAAGCATATGATTTTATTATTTTAAAATTTTATTTCTCTTTTAAAATTCATGTGAAAATACTTTTGTTGTAAGAAGGGGAATATTTTTATTTGTACTGGGTTAGAGTTGACAACAATAATTTAAAAGATTATCCGCCAATGTAAAATAAATTTGTCATGTAAATATGTTTAAAAATTTTAAACTGTTTGGCAATATTATTACATTGCATATGATGTAACTTCCTCCATTTACTGCTTTTAATTCATATTAATGCATTTATTATTTTAAAATTTTCTTTCTCTTTTGAAATTTACATTTAAATATAATTTTTATGACATAATTTAAATATTTCCTTGTTCTTTTAATACAAAATCATTTAATTCTGATATGTAATTTTTTTCTGTTTATAGCAGTCACGTGTCAATATATTTTTCATTTTAAAGAAATATTATTGCTTGTGCAGTTTTTACAAATTGGCAATGACCTAAAATGATAATCTCTTCTGAAATATGCAAAAAAATATCTATTGAAATGCTCAAAATTTGAATTTAAAATTTAAATAAAACACCAAAGAATTAATCAAATTAAAAAAATAATTGCAATCTGCATACCAGGATCTACTAATCTATTAAATGATCTGAAAGTTATTAAATTCCTATGTATAGTTTTTTCTCCTATAAAGCTTTTTTGATGGAATGATCTTGACTAACTTTAATATATATTCTATTTAAAACCATCTACATCAATTTGTTTATCAAGCATTTCTTTATAAACTGCTTATTTTTATATTTTAGAATGCAGTAGATTACACTTTTTATAGAATAGAGAGATTATTAATTAATTATATGTCTGTTGCCTGAATTATGCAGTATGTTCCAGGGTACAACAGGAAGTTGTACTTTGGGACAGTTTGCCTTTCCTATTTTAAATGAGTGACACTTTTTTTTTTTTTTTTCAAACTGCCTGAATTTCTAAAAATATACTATAGAGAAATATGTTAGTACATTTAAATGTTGCCTTTAAATTGTAAATCTTATTATAATTGTTGAAGCAAAAAATTAAAATGTGAAAATTGTCCAAGGCACAACACTTTCCCCTAAACTTCAATGCCAATTTTAAATATATTGTTTAATATTAATATTTCATAGTTTATATTACTTAGTATTTTATTTGAATAATTATCTTATGAGTGTATTTTGCATATACCTTCTTATTTTCTGTTGTTTTAAATTTATTTTCCTTTGTCTATTGTCCTCTTTTTTTTCCGAATTTTTCCCACAAAATTTATTATTAATTTAATGCGTAATTGAGACATAGTGATTTCTTGATTAAGATTTCCATTAACTAATCTCAAAAAATTTTTAACATTTCTAATCACTAATTTAAAATTCATATTTCAATTTATTTATTACTTTATTTTGCTTATTACATTTAGGTTATTGATGCATATGAATCTTGCAAGAATGAACTAGAATTTGTATCGGAAGTGCAAAGGAGTAGTATTAATTCCATCATTGAAGAAATAGAAAATATTAAGTTGCCAGATCCAAAGAAACTGAAAACAAAAGAAAAGAACCTTAGAGTGTGTATTAAAAATTCTCTTAATGTATTTTAAGATTTAATTTTTAGTCATTTTAATGTTATGTTAGATAATTCTATTTGACATTAAAAACAATTTTTTTAAATAATTTAAAGTGTATACCTGAATTTAAATTCGTACCTAATTCAAAATTTGTAAAAGGTCAAATTATTACGAACATGATTTATTTTTCCTATTGAGTACTTGAAAGCTTAAGAAATTATAGCAAAGAAATTTCACGTTTTGCAGTCTAATACTAGAAGATCTTGTATCTCAAGATTACCAATGCCAAAACATGTGCTTGGCATCAAATTATGAATGTTGTCAAGTATGGTAAAAATTTTTGCTTTCAGAATATGAATGAATTCTCTAAATATATGTGCATTATATTGATTGGAATTCATTAGAATGTTGGGTAGCCATTACTTTGGTAAAGTGGTTAAATATTTTAAATATCATTTTTCATAAAGGGACAGTTATATTGTGAGTGGCTATGAGTAATATAACTGTCTACTTACAAAAATTGACATTTAAAACATCCAACCACTCCACAATAGAAATAGCTAAACAAAATTGTTACATCCCTTATACTTCTCATGAAAATCAAAAGAATATACTTTTATTTTGTATATTTATCCAATACAACAAATTAGTTGCTTGGTTTCAGCAAGCCTCTGTGTATTGCACTGAGTGATACTACCCCTTGTTATGAGTGGATCTTGCTCTAGTGGTACTACAGTACTCTTGTCGCAACGGAGCTAATCTTATATATATATCCTTACTTGTGTATTATTTTCAACCTTGCTCCCTGTCTCATTTACTGAAAGATTTAACTTCTATGGATAAAATATGAATTTCTTTTTAAAAAAACTTAATAAAAAGATACCATGAAATGGAATTTCTATGCTCTACAGACTTGGTGTCCTCGTTTGAGTAGTCCCTCGCAATTTTTCAACTGATAATATTGTATGAATTTATTATTAAATATAAAATTCAGGACAAAGCTAATTTAAAAGAGTTGTTTATTTCATTGTCAATCTAATGCAATTGATTATTAAATTGATTATTGATTTGTGAGCTGAAATGAACATTAGTTGCACAGAGAGTCTGTTCAACTTCAAGTGAGACCTGTGATATATAGGCGATGTTGAGGTGTTCTTTGATGTATGCCTTCAATAAAATTACTTCTTCAAAGTAAGTAGGGTTTTTTTTTTTTTTTTTTTTTTTTTTTTATGCAAATTTTGGAAAAGATCCATGATGTGTATTTTTGATGCAAACAGTGAATTCCTAATTAGTAAATTATAAATTTAGCCATAAAAACATCAAAACTCTAATTATTAAATTGTAAATTTCGTCAAAAGTTTTTTTTTTTTTTTTTTTTTTTTTCTAATTCTTTGATTATGTTAGATTTGCATAATCTTTATTGCCACTTTGTGGGAAAAGCTTATGGAAGGAGGAAAAAGTTGAGCTTCTTTTAATACTGCATATATGTGTAAATAAAAAAAGCTAATAAAACCTAGATAAAGAAAAAAATCTTATGTTACAGGTTTGTGCTGTTTTAATAATGATATTAATTTTATCCTTCTGCCATTTAAAAAAAAATATTGGATAATTTTTTAATTTTATGAAAATTTTTCTTTTTACATCAAAAGTGAAAAAAAAATGTTTTTATTTTTTATAAGTTATCTCTTTTTGGACCACAATTTCTATCTTAAAAAAATAAACCATCTTTCTTTTATTACTATTGATTATTTCTAGACATTACAGTATTACTTTGATTTGTGAATGATTTCAAGATAAATATTTAATACTTTTTCTTCATTGTGATTGTAGATTTATAGATTTTCTGTTTTAAATACAAAATAATTTTGCTGTTAATTATAGGCATCCAAATGCATTACTGATTGTATGAAATTTCTCTCAAAAAGCTTCAGTTATAGATATTCAGCAATAAAAGCATTTCAATCAAATATTGAGAAAATGAAAGCTGCTCAACCTAAAGAACAAGTTATGATTGAATATGAAGTAAATGCATCTTTTGTGTAATTTTATTACTAATGTTTTGTTTGTTTGTTTGTTTTATTTCAGAATCCATTAACTGAGGGATATAAAATTAGTTATTTAACCAAATATCAAATTTTTGGCCAAATATAAACTTTAAAAAGATAATAATCAATATATTCGTTTTTTCCTTTTCTTTTCTTTCTTTTTCTTTTATTTTTATTTTTATTTTTTATTTTTTTTTTTTTTCTTCCATGATAAATTGGAAATAAAGTAAAATAAAATTTGATCTTATATTTTTGTTTGTTTAATAAAAGTAACAGCTTACGCAATGTGTTAATTATTTTTGAGATCATGTAATAACTAATTGTATATTAAAGAATGTATGAATTTTTTAGGAAAACCATTATTTATAGCATCATAAACTAGATTTTTAATATTTGCATTTATTAGATGAGAAGAACATAAACATTTTATTCCATATAAATGATTAAGGATTATATTACGATATACAGAATTATGAAGAAAGGATTTAAAATTACTAAATGTATTAACTTTAAAATTAAATTCATTCTGTTTGTCATATATATCAGTTATTAATTTGTTTTCTTTTAATATAATTTTAAGATCTAAAAAGTTAATGGTATTATTAGAAAGCAGGTTTTTTTTATGATTAGATGGATAATCTACTGGGAATTGAGATATACTGGTATTATCAGTATTAATTAAAATTATATCATCACTATATCGATATAAATGTATTTTATTATTGAAATATTTTTTTTTTCTGGTCTTTCAATTTCTCTATTGTAACTATAAATAATTGATCATATAATTCAATGCCCCCCCCCCTTCCCTTTTGTTCTATCTAAAGTTAAAAATTTTCTTCTAATTTATTTTGTTTGTAAATCTTCAATAAGGTAAAAAATCAATCATCTATTAATTTCCCTTTTTCTTTCTTTCTTTCTTTTTTTTTTTTTAACCTTTTGATTGCAGCCATTGTTTTACAATTCAGAAATTTTTCTTATTTTTTTTCCTGTTATGATTTTTTAAAATTGTTATGAAATAGACACTTATTTTTAAAATCTTTTCCTTTCTTTTGTTTTTTGTTCTATCTTATAGCTGCAAATTTCATCAATTTGTCAAGATTTCAGTAATTTCAAAAATATAGAAATAGAAAGTAGAACAATGCTATTTTATATAAATGTGCATAAAGACATGTTTTTTTCTTTTTTCTTTTTTTTTCTTTTTTTTTTTTTTAAGTAAATATTATTAAAGAAGGTACAATTGCCATTAATAATTGTGATGATATTTTGTTTTAAAATAAATTCTGGATGATGATTTGTTTATTGTTTTATTTTGTAAGTTATTGTGTTCTCCTCTAAAAAAGTTACAATTTTCTTTAATTGAAATGTTTGCAGACTGATGTAAGTCATTTTTCTAAAACAAGGATTATCTGGATGTATAGTGAAACCTCCCTGTGTGACCACCTCCCTGAACAACCAATTATTCACAGAACAAAATTCATTCCCATGGGCTTAATGCTAATTTTACCTCCATTCATAGACCATTTCAGTTGAACTCCCTCCATGAGCAACCAATGTTTTTGAAGAAAATGAAACAAATTTCGCTTTTTTCTGGTTCGCTTGAAAAAAGTTTTATTCGAAAAATTATTCTGGTGAGCATATTATTCATCAAACTTCTAAACTAAATTTAGATTTTTGTATTCCAGTAATTTTTAAGTGTTTAATCCCTTTTGTCCCTGTTTAGACAATGAATTTCACTGTGATGACAAATTATAAATATGGTCAATAAACTCTCTTGTCAAATTTGCCAAGAAACTCTCAAAGAAATAGATAAAGCTGTAAAATCATCGCTATTTGTTCCAGTCCAAAAAAGTTTGCATTTATTTACTGAATTTCAAAAGTACTTGAAAAGAAATTTTATAAAACATAAAATCATAAAATTGAAGCAAATGTCAATGTATTCATTTTTTAAACTCTGCAGTAATTAACTTGTTAATGAACTTTTTTTTATTGTTAAATTTCTATAGTTTTTTGCTAATGTGAAAAATTAATTTTAATAACATTAATTGTTACCTTTTTTTAACAATTAAAATCTAATTTTAAACATGACCTGCATTAAGAGACCACCTTTTTGAGTGACCAATTTTTATGGGAATGGAACATGGTTACTTTAGGGAGGTTTTACTGTACTATAATGATTTCCCATGAGATGAAATAAGTCTGAGTGCTATTTAAGAAGTTTCATAAAGCTAATCACTTTACCTTTAAACAGCCACTTTTCAAAGGTTTCATTATTTAATGGATTACATTTATTATAAATTGTGTAGATTTAAACGATTGTACTCTTTAAAAACGTACTCTAGAATTATGGATTGTACTCTAGAATTATGGATGCAATATATTATATATATTGTATATATATAATATATTGTATACTATATATTGCAATAATAGTTTTAAAAATTTATTTTGATTGTTAGGTTCTTTTATGTAAAATTCAAATATTATAATGAAAATACTTTATTGTTATTTTTTAATCTGCACCCAGTTTCCTGAATTCAGTACTTGGAGTTGATTTAAATAGTGCTTTAAAATCTTCATTATTAATTTGCATTGGTCAAGTACTTAATCAGCTCAGCTTCAAAAAAAAAAAAAAATAAATAAATAAATAAAAAATAAAAAAAATAAAATAAAAATAAATAAATCCATATATATTTTAATTTTTATAGTTTGATCTTCATTAACCTCCTGTTTACTAGGCTAGGTACAATGATCTGATTTGGGGGAGGGGGAGAAGATAGTTCAAATACATTAAAATCCATTTGAATGTGATAAAATTAAGAAATTGTTTCTAAACTTTTAATTTTATATCTAAATTTATAAAAATCAAAAAATATTTAAAAATAATATCAGATAAATAAATTATGAAATTTAACTCTGGTTGAATATCTTATTGTAATTTTTGTGTGCTGTTTTTGTGATGGTAGAAGGGTAATCCAAGGGTTAATATAATATGATCTGGACATAATGAAAAAATCTTTTAATTTGCTTTTATACCCTTTTTTACAAGGTCTAATATAAAAGGCATTACATGCAAAAATCTTAAAATGCTCCATTTGTCTTTGAAATAAAAAATGTTAGTTTAATGAAATGGTTAAGAAAAAGCATGGTATTTTAATTTACTAGCACTATGCTAGTAATATATATATTGATTTCAAAAGAAATTTTGTTCACATATATGGGCAATTTTGACAATTTAAAATCTCATATTTCTTTCAATAAACCTAATATATTTTATTAAAGGTTTTTTTTTTTTCATCCTGAGTCTCTTCAGTTTTATTATAAAAAAACAAATACCGGTAATCCGCTCTCCAAAATGTGACGAAAAATCATAAAATAATCAGAGGGGACGCTTTCTGCGAGATATTTTTGCGATATTTAATGATATTTGCAAGGTTTTATCACGATATTTGACAAATTTGCAGATTGCTTTCGCAATACTTGACAAAATTTGCATTTTTTAGGCATTTCTTTCATGTTTCTTTGATGAAATGTGTGTTTTTTAGAGATTTTTTTAGTTTAATTTGTGCTTTTTTGATTTTTTTACAATTTTTTTTTTTGACAGAATTAACGTGTTTTTATGATTTTTTGACTGACTATTTATAGATATGACACATTTGCATTTTTTCTTAAAATTTTTTGACAAAAAGAGCGTCTTTTTTTGCCAATCCTTATAGAAATTCATGATTTTTCCATGATCTTTTGTGGTTTTTTAAGGATTTTTTGACGTTATTCGCATTTTTTAAATGCTCCTTTGATTGCATTTTTTCAGGTCTGACATAATTCTTGTTTTTACTGCAATCTTTTGACAAAATGTGTGTTTTTTTGGTGAACCTTTGGCGAAATTCATAATTTTTTCGCAATCCTTTGAAGAAATTTGCAGTTATTTTTTATGATTCTTTGGCGAAATTGGCATTTTTAAGCGATCATTAGATAAAAAAAAATTTTTCATGATTTTTTGACATAATTTTCGTTTTTTAGCGTTTTTTTTTTTTTTTTTTTTTTTTTGAAGAAAGGGTGTTTTTTTTGGGGATTTTTTGAAACTTTCAAATTTTTTAAAAAGTGGTAAGGGGGCATTTGATCGGGAGGGGTGGATTAATGGTATTTTACAGTATTCTGAAATGTATATTTCCTAACTCACTCACACATATCCTTTGTTTTTTTCTTTGCTAGTCGTCTGACACCGCAGGACGTTGCCAAAACCTTTTTCTTTTAATTAAAGAGACCAGGAATAGAAATTTAACTCACATGAAAAGTGAAAAAGAAAAATTGGAATCAAAGACTCAAAACCTTCCTCATCATATTGATGCTGAAGCAGTTAGTTATATGAAATCAGAAGTTTGTGAATTTCATTCTATTTTTTATTTTTAATAATATTTTTCAGCAATTTTTATCATAAGGCATCATGTAACAGAATTACAAAATAAGTATTTCCTTTTGATTATCTGATGAATATTAAAACATTACAAAAAGTCAAAGGCCATTTGAAACTAGAATACTGTAGACATCACAAAACTATCTTCTACACTATTTTAAGTTATTAGTTCAAAGTAGTATCAACAATTATGAATATAAATCAAATAAAATTTCAAATTAATCAGCGGGCACATTTTTTAGTCATCAAACTAAGGCTAAAAATTGGATAATTTTTACACAACTGAAATAAGATTATATATATCGGGTGTCCCAAAAATGACTGATGGATTTTAAAATTCAATAACTTGCAAACAGTGACAGCTATTTAAAAAACTTTTGCTGGAGGGTTATGTATAATGTCAGGAGTTTTTTACCATAATTTTTTATGTTAGTTCGAATTTCAAACAATAGGTGGCACTGATGGCGATTGAAGGCCAGGTGATCAGTGCTGAGTGGAGCGTCCACCTGGCCTTCAATCGCCATCAGTGCCACCTATTGTTTGAAATTCGAACTAACATAAAAAATTATGGTAAAAAAAACTTCTGACATTATACATAACCCTCCTGCAAAAATGTTTTAAATAGATGTCACCGTTTGCAAGTTATTGAATTTTTAAATATATCAGTCATTTTTGGGACACCCGGTATATAGAAAAAAATCCACTTTCTATTCAACATTTTTTAAGCTGTTATAGCCTTCCACCATTTCCCCTCAGCGAAACTTGAATTGCTATATCTGTAAAAATCCTACTTGATTATCATTCAATTTATAACACAAAATACAATTTATTCAACTCGGCTTATTTAATTTCAATTAGTTGTAACCTTTCATTTGTCTGACACAAATTTCTGATCTATCTTTTTCTTCTTCATATTTTGTTTATCAGATAAATATAAGGAAACACTCATTTTCATTCACTAGTTACCGTCAAAAGTTGAAAGTTCTTGGAAAAGAGCTCAAAAATTGTTATTTCCTTCAAATTATGGAACTGTCTGCAATATTAAAATTACTGTAAAATTCTGAAAATATGTCCCTTCTGCGAATTGAATATTTCCAACTGAGCAAAAAATTGACCAGGCTGGGAATCAAACCCAGATACTTGGCTTACAAGGCCAATGCTTTACCTGTTAAGCTACCTGGGCGATAGCCAGCTGGGATTTTTCGCTCAGATAACCTTATCAGGGATGAAAGAGTTCCGCCTAAAGGCGGAAATCCGCCTTTTTGAAGATGATTTTGGCCATTCTCTGGATCGATGCAAAAATGCAAAGAAAATATTGCTGGTAATTTGGGGGGGGGGGGGGGGTTCCGAGAAGCTCCGGGAGTAATTCTCGGACTTATCTTTCATCCGCTAGACTTCACCCACAAATCGCCGAAGAGCTATCTGTCAAGGTCAGCGGTCAATTTACGTTCAGAATATCACATGCGGTACATTTCGCGGGGCGAAAATCTATTTTTAAGGACCGGGCAAACATAACTATTCTGAAGTTAAACTTTATTCCCGGAACTGCCTTTTCTTTTCTCTCACTTATGGTTTACTGACAGTGGGAAACGAGGGAGATACAATGGTCACGGAAGATCACTATCTTAACCCTACTGAAGGGAAAGATTTCCGTGCTTCTCTTGGATTGAAGTTGAACTGAAAAACTCATTTACATCAAACGCGTCGCCTGCAAACCGCAAAAAAACTTTGTGTGTGCCCGCAGCCTTAGACTGGCAGCTGTTTTCTGACACCTGGGTCCATAGGTCACTGTGACGCTGAAGAGAAAGAAAATCTTGGGAGGGAATAATTTAATCTGGATTAATGAGCTTTTAAACAGCGATAATAATTTTTCAGTTGTTTTGTTTTCCAGAATAACTATTATTTTTACAGCGCGACGGATACGAGCTAATAAAAATTCTGTTTTATTATTAGTGCACTTCAGTTCTGGTTAAAATATGTCAATTTCAGGTCAACCTTTTTTAAACATTTTTTTAGTTGCGTTTGAATTTATTTCGAGCGGAATTTTCAGTTATAACTAAAATACCCGAACGCGAGTACGTGCAAGACTTGACTACAAATCATAATTAAGAGTTTTAAGACTGATATCTTCATCATTATTATTATAAATACTGTTGATCCATGAATTATATAATTTCTGAAATAAATGAGAATATGGCATTGATAAATTATATACATTCTGCCACAAAGAACACTAGTATAATTATTTATGGTGCATTTACACTCCATTTACAAGTACGGCTTTTACGATATTTGCGTTCAGAGGTAAAGGTCTGCACGGGCCGGGCCTCGGTCCGAAGCCCGAGTCCGGCCCGGCCCACGGGCCGGGTTCGGGCCGATTTGCATTAACGTCATTCGGGCCGGGCTCGGGCCTTGCTTCTGAAGACTCAGGCCGGGTCGGACGGGCCTAGTCACTAATCTTTTCGGGCCGGGCTCGGCCGTAATTTTTTCCTGGAGTATCTAGCCTGGCCGAGCCTAACTTACTTCTTCCGTAGAAACCGAGACTGATTTTATTCTTTTTAATCTTCACGGAACAAAATAATCAGTTCCTGTTGAATCTCCCCATATAAAAATCCTTTTCTCGACGTGGAAATAAGTCTGTTCACAAATCAGTAAACTTTGGCTTTGTCCAAAAATTTTTGCAAAATAGGAATATACTTTTAAGTCGTCATTGTTCTACAATTAAACATTAGAATTTATTCTTTTTAAAGAATCGTAGATCACTAGGCGTCTCAAAATAGAATTAATCGCATAAAAAAAAAAAAAAAAAAAAAATATGACGAAATTTTCGTTTAAACCGAAAACTGCATTTTTTTTTTTTTTTTTTTTTTTTTTTTTTTTAACTGTTCATTCATGCAAAATGAATGCAACAATACGCGAGAAAAAAAATATATTAAACATTTACATCTGCTAAGAAGGAAAAGTATTTTTTTCTTTCCAATGTCTTAGAAGATTTTACTTTTACCGTATAGCATTTTTTAGATTTTTTTTTAATGCATTTCGGGATTTTTTGCGCCAAAATTTTAATTTTCGGGCTCGGGCCTGGAAATTTCGGCCCGTGCAGACCTCTATTCAGAGGCTGCTTCACCACTCAAAAACGCGCGCTCGCTAATGTTAATCCTATGGGAGAAATCTTTTTAAGCATACAGTTTGCGTTTTGATAATTTAAATTTTATTTATTTTGTATTGAATACTTGAGGTTATTATATACAAAGACAGTTTTTTAATTTTTCAATTTTGTTTGCTAATTTTTTTTTTTTTTTTTTTTTTTTTTTTTTTTTTTTTAATCTTTAGGGATATTTTTACCTTTGGAATCTGTTTTGAAAATAAAAATATCCCCAAATATTTTTTGAATAAATCTGTCATTTTATCGCGCATTTTTGACAATTTGTTGCTTTTACTCAATTTTTTAGGAACTTTGCCGGGTTTTTTTCGAACTTTATGACAAGTTCGGCATTTTTTCGCGAATTTTTCGACGAAATTTGTTATTTTTTTGCGTATTTTTCGATGAAATTTGCCATTTTTTCACGATTTACGACAGAACTAGCCATTTTTTCGTAAATCTTTTCACGTAATTTGCCATTTTTTCGCGAATTTTGACAAAATTTGTCATTTTATCGAAATTTTTAAACAAAATTTGCCGCGTTTCCCGAGTTTTTCGACGAAATTTGTCGTTTTTCGCGATTTTTTTTGACGAAATCTGTCATTTTCGCGAATTTTTTGACAAAATTTGTCATTTTATCGTGATTTTTAGACAAAATTTCTCGTTCTTTCAAGATCTTTTGAGGAAATCTGTCGTTTTTCTGTTAGGTCTACAAAAGGTTGATGGCTGTGGTCCCCTGTTTCATCAAGAGATACACATTTATACTGTGAATTTTGAATTTTTTTTAATCAAATTTTTTGTAATTTTTATGTTTTTGTAAAATTTAAAACTGCACTCCAGTCTATAAAATGTCGTCATTAGAATTTTTCTATTTTTTCTCTTTATATTTGACATCTGAAGTTGAAAAAATTTTTCCTCCTTTTTTTCTTTGGTCCACTTTCATGCCTGCCTTTTGGGTCATAACATCTGGTCTGTCATTTAGACAGCTCAACAGAATAGACTGCAGGTAATGGAACTCCATACGACGAAATGTTATAAGGTTATCTGAGCGAAAAATCCCAGCTGGCTATCGCCCATGTAGCTTAACAGGTAAAGCATTGGCCTTGTAAGCCAAGTATCTGGGTTCGATTCCCAGCCTGGTCAATTTTTTGCTCAGTTGCAAATATTCAATTTGTAATTCGTATGATTACTTTACCAATCAGTTAGATTGTGTTGAAAATAATAGTATGTCCCTTCTCTTTTGACAACATGAAATACTGACATACCGTATTTTCGGGTGTATAGCCCACACCCCGTGTATAGCCTGCACTCCTAAATCGACCAGTGCAGTAAAAAAAGTTTGTGTATAACCCGCGGTGATGCATTACCGTATTTTCGGGTGTATAGCCCACACCCCGTGTATAGCCTGCACTCCTAAATCGACCAGTGCAGTAAAAAAAGTTTGTGTATAACCCGCGGTGATGCATTGGTGTATAGTCCGCGGGCTATACACCGTTTAGAAACGTATATTTCGATCAGGATTCGAAATTAGAAGCCATTAGTCATAATTTTTAACACAAATTTACCAAATTTTTTCATGATGCATAATACCTACAGTAATTCGGCTAAAAAATTAAGATTTTTAGTAATGTAATTTTCAGAAGAAACGCCGCGGCGTTTACGTGTTTTAAGATAAAATTTCAAGCGATGCGGCGTTTACGTGCATTTTTTTTTCCAAACAGGTGTGATATTTTTTCTGAATTTTTCTGAAAATTAAAAAAAAATCGGTGATAAATTCAAAATTTCAAACATAAAATGTATACGTATCTTAGGTCATTGGTTCCCAAAAGGATCGAATCCTCGGAATCGGTCCGAAATGCACCAACTCCAAAAAATAACGATTCCTCGGACTCTAATCTGAAATGAAACGACTCCGGAAAAGTTCGATTCCTTGAACTCGTTCCGAAATTAAACGACTCTATAAAGGAAAGACTCTTTGGAATTGTTTCGAAAAAGACTGAATGCTCTGAATCATTCCGAATTGACATAAATCACATACTTTTTTTTTGTTCTTTGCAACAGGATAGGGTAATTTTTTTTTTTCAAAAATAAACTAAATCTTAAATGATCTTAAATCGTCAAGGTTGGAAGGGTTCCGGATTTTGTACTCTACAAACACAATGGGGTGCTGCAGCACTGATTCACTAGCAAATTATTTTCTGATATTTTATTTATAGATTTTTTTAGGTCTCGCGTATAAGTCGACCCCCCCCCCCCCCCACTTTGATGTTCTTTTTTTGTCTAAAATTTCACGACCTATACGCTAGTACATACGAGAGCTATTATAGATCTATCAGTGCAATATTTGGCGATAGTTGCGACAGTTCTTCCAAACCCAGAAATAACTGTATTTAAGCAGTAAAAAAAGCCTTTACAAACATGGAAGAACTCTCTAAATTTCGTGGCATAGCGAAAAAAATTTACAAATTTTGATGTGTTTTTCAAATTTTTTGAGGTTTAAAAGTTACAGAAAAAATATCACGATTTCCAATTAAAAAAAAAAAATCTTTGTATAACCCGCACTGTGTATAAGCTGCAGCGGCTTTTTGGAAGGTTTTTTTCTTGTATAAGCCGCAGACTATACACCCGAAAATACAGTAATTGAGAAACGAGGCTTATAAATGGAATTTCTTGAAGATTTCTTCAACCATAATTCTTAACATTAATACTTATAAAGAAAATTTATTTAGTACACAATAAGATATATTCTGTAGATATTTAAAATAAAATATTCTAAGAAAGTTTTTAAATAAACAAAAAGACAGCAACTATTCAAATTCTATTTTCTTTTACATGTAAAAAGGACTATATGAATATATCTGCATTGTTTGAGTGTGGGAAGAAAAGAAAAAAAAATTAACTACAAGCAAACAAAAAATAATTAAAGAACAAAAAACAAAATCTGATTTTTTTTTCTGTTAAAAATTAATTAATATCTATTGTTAATCGATTAATTTTGTTAAAATTTTCAGCAAATTGCAATAACAGTAAATTAAGATGATTTTTTATAAAAAATATGATACGTTTTTAGAAAATTAGAGCAGCCACCCCCTATAAAAAAAAAAAAAAAATCCACTGTGGAGAAAGAAAAGGACAGGACAACTATCATCTCCTGTTTGTTGAAATTGGATGTTATTGGAATCAGATCATTACTTATGGATAGATAATACAGTCCTCCCCACTTAATCTGGTCACAGATAATCGAATATCCTGTTTATACAAATAGAATCCCCAGGAATTCAATTTCTTTCTATTGCTTTTATGCTTTTTTCCCCCCATGCTTAAAACAAATGTTTTTCATGAGCTGTTCCTGTTTAATCAAATAAAAAACTGTATGATGGTTCTTAAAAATAGGTGCAAAAAGTACATTTCAACTAGAATTTCACCCTCACATTTTGTTATTTTCGGTTTCTTTAGACTGAAGATCAATTTTCAGTTCTTCTTGTAAGGATTTTGGCTGACACTTATATAATCAATAGATAAAATTACTTCTGTCTTTTTTTTTTTTTTTTTGGGTTAAATTGAAAAGAAGGTGAAATAAATTTGCCAATGGAGATCAGTTTTGGCTTTTGTTCATTTAGTTAGTCTTTTTGTTATGAAAAAAATGTCACAATGAATTCTAAATAAAAAGATTTGAACCTTTGTGATAAACTTAGGTATTAAATAAGAAAACAAAATCCAGGTACTTAAATATTTTAAACTATTGCAGACACAAATTTTCAATATAAAACACATGCAGAAAAAATAAAAGAATGGAGAGAAAGTTAAAATTTGGATCTCAAAAAGGGAATGTAAAACCAATTTTAATAACATTGATTAATGTGTGCAGTAATTGTTTCAGCAAAAAGAGCAAAAGGTTATTAATAAATGGTGCCATTTTTGCACAGAAAGTGAAAGAACATGCAAAAAAGCTTTGAACTAGGTGAAATGTTTTGTTCTTGGAAAAATGTGAGTCTATGCCTTTAGCAATAGACAGGGCCGTAAATCCTGGGGGGGTATGGGGGGTGCGGCACCCCCCCTCGAGAAAATCAGTCGGAAAATTTCGCAATTGATCGGTAAAACAATACACTTAATCGGAAACATTTTTTTATTTATCTATAAAAACTTATGAATTTGAAAAACGAAAAAAATCAGTCGGGAAAATATACGTTTAGTCGGAAAAATGTTATTTACTATAAAGACTTAGAAATTGGAAAATCGAAAAAACAGTCGGGATAATTCCCTTTCAATAGGGAAAATGTATGTTTAGTCGGAAATATGGTATTTACCTTTAGGTCTTACAAATTGGAAACATGTTTGTTTATTCGGAAATGTTATTTACTATAAGACTTACAAATTCGAAAAACAAAACAAATCAGTCGGAAAAATTCCTGTTCGATAGGTAAAATGTATGTTTAGTCGGAAAAATGGTCTTATTTATCTATAAAAACTTATGAATTGGAAAAACGAAAAAAATCAGTCGGGAAAATATACGTTTAGTCGGAAAAATGTTATTTACTATAAAGACTTTAGAAATTAGAAAATCGATAAAATCAGTTGGAAAAATTCCCTTTCAATAGAGAAAATGTATGTTTAGTCGGAAATATGGTATTTACCTTAGGTCTTACAAATTAGAAACATGTTTGTTAGTCGGAAAAATGGTATTTACCTTTAGGTCTTAAAAATTGGAAACATGTTTGTTTAGTCGGGAAAATGTTATTTACTATAAAGCTTACAAATTTGAAAACGAAAAAATCAGTCGGAAAAATTCCTGTTCGATAGGTAAAATGTATGTTTTGTCGGAAAAATGGTATCTACCTATATAAGGACTTACAAATTGGAAAAATGAAACAATCAGTCGGAAAAATTCCCGTTCATTCAGAAAAATGTACGTTTAGTCGAGGGTAGGGTAATTTAGAAATCATTTGTAAGTTTATCCTGGTTTCTAATCAGAAATCAATCGTAATTCATATGTCTATTTGGTATTACAATTGACAACGAGCCAAATACCACATTTCCAATACTTCGTAATTGTTCCAATATTGCCAACTCCTCTTGTCTTGTTTTAGTTTGTTATTTTATGGGTTATTCTGTATCATTATAGATGTTAAATAGTAGTGTTGTATAATGATTCTACATGATTAGATGAAAAAAAAAACAATTTTGAATAAAGAAAACTATATAAATTTGTTCATAGTCGGAAATATTTCATATTTTCTTTTTTTATATAAAACTATGCAAATATTGATTTCTGGAATACTGTGAACTCAAAAACCTCGATATGACGAAAAAATACTTAGATACATATCCCAGCGATGTTAATATTGTATGAAACCTTGAAATTTTGATCAAAAACCTTGATATTCCGAATTTTTTACGTACACTTTGACTTCGAAATATCGGTATTCTGCTGTATTGTCGGAAAATTTTTACTTTGGTGTGGAAATTTTAAGATATGCTGAACTAAGTGATGACACTTCTACTTTTTCTCTAACTTTAAATTTATTTAGAAATGTGTATCACTGAATTTAGATGATATCAGATGAAAATTCAAAAATGAGTTGCAAATATTTAGAGCTTTTCTATATCAATCTGGATATTTTTCAAGCTACAAGAATTTAACTTTTAATCGAAAATAACTATGGTATTATTTTTTCTACTTATTTTTTTAAATGTGAATTTGGTTACTTTACGTAATTTTAATAAAAATTGGTGGATGAAAATTGAAAACACCCAAATACTTCGAATTTCTACCGCGAATTAATCTGGATATTTTTCAATCTATACGACTTTACTTCTATCAGAAATAATTCGTTCATTTTCTTTTTTCCTTAACCCTCTGACAGTCTTGTTAAAGGGCAAATTTGTAATTTTGTTTTCTCTGCATTTTATTTTAAATGCTAATAAAACATTCTTTCAAGATTATGTAAAAATATTTCATCACAAATATAAATGTGAAGCTATATAAATCTATTTTGCTTAAACCATTAGTATGTTAGCCTCATGATCATATAGCGTGGAATCTTTATATGTTGCTACTGTTGAGAATATTTGTGTATATATATAATAATTCAATATTTTTTATATCAATTATGCCATCTCTTAACCCTTTCCGGCACAGGCAAAATCTGCTCGTAAAATGAGAAATTATCGACTGACACCGGAATTCAGAAACGAATTTTTTTAGATATTTTGAATTCCTTAATTTAAGCTTTTATTATAAAAGCAAAATTTTGCTAGAATATTATTGGTGCCGTTTGCAAGCTTGGAATTAAAATTAGGTATCCCAGACTGGGCACAGTGTGCAGGGAAGGGTTAAATGAAAAGAACAAAAAATGCAATGAAAATTATGTAATTAGGTTTTGTTGAGACACCGTTTTATAGATCAACTGGCCATATTTCTGCAGTCGTATTAGGTAGGAAAGTGAAATTCAAGAAAATAAATATGCTAAATAAATAATAACGTATTTTAGTATATTAGAAATTCTTACCCTAAAATGGTAAAGGAGGTTGAAAAATTTTGAATGTTTGGTATATGTCATCAGCCGTTTTAAGTAGAAGTGTGAAATTAATGAAAATAAAACCACTAAAAAAAATAAGCACGTATTTCAGGTATTTAATAATTGCTCTCTAAGTGAGTTAAAGGGAGTCAAAAATTCTGAAACATTTGGACATATCCTGGCAGCAGTTTTAGGTAGGGGCATGAAATTCAATATAACAAGCTAATTTAAAATTAATTTAACATGCATTTCAGAGATTTTAGAAAGTCTCGTGCCTTTCAGAGGATTAAAGAAGAGGAAGAGGGGGGGGGGGTATTGAAACTTTTAGATCATTTCGCAATACTTTTGCGAGATGCGTTTTATGAGATTCGGAATAATTACTCTACTAAGCCATACTTAAACATATATTTTATTGATTTTAGAGATTCTCAAGTAATGAGGTTTTATGGGCTGGTGGTAAGTTTTGGGTCATTTCAATATATCTAAGCACAAATTTTAGGTAGGAGAGGGAAATTCAGTGTAACAAATCTTCCAAAAAAAATTGTTAATTACAGTACTTCAGTGATTTTAGAGCTATTTTGCCTATTCTATCGCCAACATTGACTTTGAAGGGGATAATGTAAAATTATACAAATAGGACAACAATAATGGATAATTTATTAGATGTTAAGAAAATGTAGCTTTATTTTAATTTTATCTGCGTTATTTCATTTGACTCAATATTTTTTTAGGGAAACCGATTAGCGTAGCGGGCGAAGGCTGACAGTATATATATATATATATGTGTGTGTGCGTATTACATTTCATTTCGCAATATTCATATAAATTATTCTAAATTTCTGGCATATTCTTTATTTCCCTATCTCTTAATAATATCTATTACTTGTTTTTATTTAATTTCCCTTTAATTTTAAAACTCGTATATTAATACAGTGAAAGTGAAACCTCCAAATAAGGGATACTCCGAATAAGGGACATCTCTATTTAAGGGACAAAACTCACGGTCCCAGTCCCTTGGTATAGGACGTGTAATGTATTTACCTTTGAATAAGGGACACTCGATTTAAGGGATACTTGAAATAAAGATTAAATTCTGGCTTTTGAATTTCAGATAATGAAGTAGTCTGTGATGAAAATGAAAATACAGATTTTTGTGAACTTATCAAACTGACAGACATTTATGTTGCTACAGAGGGATACAACACATTTTACGGGCATTTATTTACCCACAATTCTTATTCGACTTCAATGCGTTTATCCCCATTGAAAGTAATGTTGAAAATTGTGAGGATGATTCTGAAAGTGGAGAATAAAAGAAAATTGTGAAATAAAGAGCTTTACAGATACTTTAATGCAGTTCTTAAATCCAAAAAGGCAAATTTTATGACATAAGTTTTAATTTATTTTTATTTAGAAATGCCTGAAATCAGCAGGCGTTGTTTAGAAATTTTGTAATCGAACTGTTTTTTCCCTTTCAAACGCAATAGATCTTTCAGAAAATAGTGTCAACGTTGGCGTTTTGAACCGAATTTATACACGAAAGAAGAATAAGTACCCAAGAAAAAGTGAAAAAGTCTGTCACGTGATCAAAATCACTTATAACTCAATAGATAATTTATTCAAAATTTGAAAACACAGTTCGATTCCAAATCGCTTCCATAGTCAGGCATTCCAGTTTTATATCTTTCCATTAAAAATGAATTTGTAAATGTGTCAAAACGTTTTCCGCTTGCTGAGCAGAGCAGTTAAGAGCCCACAATAGTCACAGAAAAATTACTCAAAAAAGACCCGGATGACCATGTAAAGTCTATGGGAGCGTTCTTTTCTAATATCTCGCTCAAATTTTAATTTTTTTGCATGATTTTTTTGCACAAGATAGCTGAGGGCAATCCACAACCGGGCTAGTTTTTACTTTTTCAATTTTTGCTTCAGATTTTCTTTAAAAAATTACTTTAACTTTCGAAACCGGTTTAAACCGGTTCTGAAACTGAAACTATCGTAATATAAAAAATATATAACCAGAATCGAAAATGTAAAAACTAGCCCGGTTGTGGATTGCCCTCAGCTATCTTGTGCAAAAAAAATCATGCAAAAATATTAAAATTTGAGCGAGATATTAGAAAAGAACGCTCCCATAGACTTTACATGGTCATCCGGGTCTTTTTGTGTACTTTTTTTGTGACTATTGTGGGCTCTTAAGAGATTTCTTGCCTTAAAGTACGCAAAGCAGTTAAATACTTTTTATGTAAATACTAATGATAATGAAGATGAAGATGATAAAAATGAAGTACTAAAATTTATAAGTATGGTAAATGAACATTTGAAAAATTTATATTGAAAAATTGAAATTCGCAAAGCAGTCACATTTGATTGATTACTTCAAGTAAAACTCTTTTAAATATTTTTATACTTTTTGCATGTACACAGTTTGTGTAAAAAATACAAATCAATAATTCTACAAATCATTTAATGATTTAGTAATCAATTAAAAATTTCAGTTAATTAATTTTCCATTTCTTTTGCGTCTGATTAATGTAATTTATACACCTCGAATACATTTAAACTTCTTTTGTTGTTTTGTTATTTTTATATCCTTCAGGACGTAAATAAAAAACTCCGAATAAAGAACACCTCTATTTAAGGGACAAAAGTTCTTATCCCATAGGTGTCCCTTATTGAGAAGTTTCACTGTAACTATATTATTCAAATTCTAAAGTTTTTAGTCCTTTATAAATTTCATCGCTATCCAATCTATAATATTCTGAGAGAAGCTAGTTTTAATTTTCGAATGTTTGAAAAGCCATTTTGTTATTTTTATTTCCAATCTTAATTCCAGGAATCTATGTTCCCACGTCTTTTTGAAGCTAGGCTTTTTACTTCGAAAACATCACGCTACGAGGTATGGGCTCATTAAACCACACCCCTTTTGACACATTAGCTTAGCTACTCAGCTCTAAAAGTGCTCCTTTCACTGATTGGCTCGTTTCTGTACTACATCGATATCCGACGTCCTCTGCTAATCTAACAAAAAACAGATGCAGTGACTTCGGAGCTTAGATTTCTGTCTTATTTCAAGTGTTTCGACATACATTATCTCCTGTATACGACTCTTGTACTTTTCAAAATTTTCTTTTTAAAATCATGTAGTGTGACATAGAGATTCATTCCAAAGAATGAAAGCTTTACGAATTTTTTCATTTACAAGATTCATTTTAATTTTTCATGTATGATGTATAAACGACTTAGAACAACAAACTGGCTCCGTTTCTGTTGGAGAAATCACCTGATTATCGAATCCACTGCCTTATTACACTTACGCTCTGACCGTATAGATTAGTAGTACGACGGCAAATCAACCACTTTGTGTTCTCAGTTTAAATTCTCTGATGCCAGCTATTATCAAGAATTTCACGCAAGTTAATTATATTTTTCGACTACAAAATTACACAACCTTTCATAAGCTGCCGAGATTCCACGAATTTAAGGCCCCTGTCCCTGCCCGCGAAGACACTCGCGAGCTAATGCTATTCCTATGGGGAGGCATTTTTCTAATTACTCATTCGCATTTTGACATTTTTAAATAATTTTTTTTTGCATTGGATAGCTGAGGTTCCTTTCGACGTTGTTCCTTGACTATTTTTTCAGTTTTGGTCTCATATTTTTTATAAAGTTAGTTTCACTTTCAAAATTGGTTCAGAAAGTGAAACTAACTTTATAAAAAATATCTGCGTCCAAAATTGAAAAAGTAGTCAAGGAGCGATGTTGAGAGGCACCTCAGCTATCCAATGCAAAAAAAAAAAAATATTTAAAAATGTCAAAATGCGAATGAGCAATTAGAAAAATGCCTCCCCATAGGAATAGCATTAGCTCGCGAGTGTTTTCGCGGGTAGGGACAGGGCCCTTTATACATGGCATTATATATATGTGTGTGTGTGTATATATACACATACATACACATACGTATGTATATAATAGTCGGTATTTTATTTTTTGTAGTACTCGGAAATTTTTCTTCTTGGAGTCGGAAATTTATGAGTCTTACACCCCCCTATGCAACAAGGGTGGTTTACGCCCCTGGCAATAGAGAAATAATTTAATTTTCAAAACTGGAGATCAAGAATCAGGATTGGTTGATGTTTCACATTGTGATCAATAGTGTTATGTTGATTATTTTGGGTCTAAAATAATTTAAAAATAATAATAATAATAATAATAATAATAATAGGTTATTTTATTTAAATAATTTAGTTTTGCTTGCTAATAGGATATATTTCTTTTTATCAAATAATTTACAAATTACTCCATATAATATCTGGTAAATATATTTAATGTTTAATAATATTTTTATATTTTTGAGGGTGTTTTGCTGTGTCGGCAAGGCGCCGGCCGATACATCGATATATTCCTCGAAAGATATTTAAAATATATGTGAAATTCTGAAAAGAAAAGAAAAAAAAATATGTTTGTTTTGGAAGTTTTTATATTTTATATTTCAATATTTCGAGACGCACGTGGTCCGGTCATCGAATAATGTATTCATACACGGCAGGTGTCCGATATTTTGAAGGACAACATGGTTTTCTTTTCATAAAAAATTTTTGATAACAAAGAAAAATTGTAAACGGCAATGCTGTTCTTTTGTTTGAAAAAAGAATGAGCAAGTTTGTTGAACAACCCAAATAACTAACATACATGTGAGACATCAAGTGGATTATTTTGCCTACACGATGGAAATGAAGTGATGCGGCACGGAGATAAAAAGGGGAACAGAGGAAGATCGGGAGGCTTTTGGAGAGTATGGCAAGTGACGAGAAGACCAGCGACTTCGGGCTTCGTTAAGATACGGCAGCGGTGGAAGATTTCGTCACTTGTGATGGGAAGGAGCGAACGGAGGTCTGGAATTCGGCGAACATCGAGGAGAAGGTGTGCTGCCTGATTGAAAGTTACTACTAAGAGGATGTCGGATTCTAGAGGGATTCACCATTATTTTCCTGATGCGATTGTCCATTTTTCCAAGGTTTTGATGGTGTTACCATAATGTAATTTAAGGTACCATTATTTTTCTTTCTTCCCCGGGGTCGTAAAGCATATGCATATTATTAGCACATGATAAATGCTAGTATTATTTTTGTAATTCTTTAATGTTAATTTAATTCTCATTTAATATTTAAATAAAATGTAAGTTATAATTTATTCAATGATTTAAGTCATTATTTACCTTTTTCCCATAGCAGCTTATGTTCTTTTAGATTGTTTTTTTTTTTTTTTTTTTTTTTTTTTTTTTTTTTTTTTTTTGAATATGCAACCGAGATTATTTAATAATTACTATACGATTAGGCTTTTGATGATAATTGAAGATTTATTTAAATTTAGTTTATTTTTATATTGAAGTTCGGTAGAATATATTTTATTCTACCACTTGTTCGTTTCTACCCATCTTAATTTGGGGATTGACACAACAATAGTTTTGGGGTCTTTTATAGTCCAATATTGTCCAGAAAATGATTTTAAGTAAGATGAAACAAACTTTATCTTGTATTGCCTTCTGGAACCATTGCTGGGTAAAAGGAAAATCCAAAGATAATTGAAACAAAGATCAAATGATGCTTTTATTTTCTGTAAATCAAATTTGAGCCAAAAAATTCAATCTTTAGTTATAGGGAAAAGTAAGAAGCATTATGTCTAAAAGCATGTCAAAAGTTATTCAGGTCATGTACCCACTCACAAAAAATATTAAAGACCTTAAAATACTTATAAAGGAACTAATGAAGTTAGATGCTGATTTGCTGAATCAAAACAAACAAAAAAATTGTTTTGTTTTTGGATAATGTGTTCAGTCACAAAGCTGATGGTGGATTGATTAGCCTTGCAAAAATCAAGCTTCAGTTTCTTATTTTAAATATCACAAGTAAAATTCAGTCTTTGGATCAAGAAAAATCCCATGTTTTGAAATTCATTAAAGTAAACAAATCATTAAAGAACTCCCTTTCTTCCTATATGAAAGACACACGAAAATTTTTCTCTGGAATTATTAGAAAATTAGCCTTTTAACTGCACTGCAATTTGTGAAACGATCAAGAAACAATGTAACTTAAAAATTTATCTTAGATTGTGTAAAGAAAGCATGATTTGTGAAAAAGCAAAAGCATAACCCTAATATATCGGATCATGAAAGGGTAAGTTATGATTTTCTTTATGAAGATTTTTGATTTTCGCAGTTTATGCAATCTGAGATCAAGAAGTTTATCGATATAGACAAGAACAAAGAAAAGGAATCTAATCATGGTTTGATGATATCAATGGACAGTGAAAACAAGGAAAGTTATGATTAGACAGCTGAACCACCACCATCACTGCTTGCTTAGTGACAACTAGGCTTTAAGGGGGCTCAGAGGTTGAAAACTTTTCAAAAAAGCGACTTTTTTTATGATCTAATTTGATTATTAATTTAATTTTTAACTCAATGCAAAAAACCACATAAAAATATTTGCACTTTTGACGGAGTTATAAGCATTTATGTATCAACACTTGCATAGCCGCATCCATATAATTTCAACTTTAAGTCGCGTTTTCTCAAAACTTGATTTTTAATGACTAACACCAAGATTTAAAAAAAACTATTTGATGGAATGGCTTAATATATTTTTTTTTTTTTTTTTTTTTTTTTTTTTGCATGCATATAACATCATTCTCTAGATTGTGAATTAATATATTTTAGATAGTTTAATATTTTGAGTATTTTTAATGGAAAAAAAGTTCTATTTTGGGGGGGGTTTAAATTTTCAACTTTGAGAGATTTTTTAATACTGTTTATATTAAGTGATAGTTATATCTTTAAATCATAATCTAGATTATGATGTTACATGCATGCAAAAAAAATTTAAGCCATTCCATCAAATAGTTTTTTTTTAATCTTGGAGTTAGTCGTCAAAAATCAAGTTTTGAGAAAACGCGACTTAAAGTTGAAATTATATGGATGCGGCTATGTAAGTATTGATGCATAAATGCTTATAACTCTCTAAAAATGCTAATATTTTTATGTGGTTTTTTGCATTGAGTTAAGAATTAATTGAATAATCAAACTAGATCATAAAAAAAAAAAAATCGATTTTTTGAAAAGTTTTCAACCCCTGAGCCCCCTTAAAGGCAATGTGCCATCACTTCGGGACTATGATTATTATGATGTTTTATATGCATTCGAAAAAAATCTCTACATTTGCTGTTCTAAAATTTCACACAGACAGACCCCTTTAAATGACCTTTTTAAGTCAATATAAATTATATAATCTATAAATAAAGAAGTTTTGACCAAATACAAACAAGTTGCATTAAAAGTAATGTAAACCAAATGCAATCAGTACCAGATATATGGTCACCCACTTATAAGGTTACTTTTCGTAAGTCCGTACTTACAGAATAGGTATTATGTGTTAAAATACACCACCTATATTAACTATATCTCAAGAGTTAATGCATGAAATTTCATTTTCATGCATTGTTTTTTTTCATACATTGTTAGACCTTGATATAAATAAATGTTAATTGTATTTGGGTATTTACCACACAACAAGTTGTATTGTTATGCTTTATTTTTTCATGATTTCTTCAATAATTATATCTCTAAAGCTAATACACAGAACATTATCAAAATGCGTGTTTTGCTAGACCTGGATATTAATAGATGCTGATTCAATTTTAACTTTGCTCACTCAAGAATGGATGTTGCTATCCCTATGCTTGGGGAAAGGTTCCTAATGGGATCTGCAATCAATTGATATCATTTATTTAGCTTAGTCTGTAGTATTAAATTATTAACACCATTCTTGTAATTCTTATACATTTTAAACCACATTGTTGCCATAATTGCTGATTTTTAAATGTCAACTTTTGACTGTTATCCAGATATCAAATAATTTCGCATGTTTTTTTTCAATGAACATTCTTTCAGTAGTTTATTTTTTACTGTGTGTGAAAATGTACCAAGTTTTACATTTAGTCTAAATGATTGAAAATGTATAAGTTGATCTAATTTTAAATTTTAATACTATTGGAGCACTTTTGTTCTGTTGTTCTTCTAATTCACTAATCTCTTTCTTACATTCGGGGAAATGCATTATGCCTTATATTCATAATCATTTATGCTATTATAAATTATTATAGTAAAATAGTACAGATTTTTTTTTTTTTTTTTTTTTTTTTTTTTTTTTTTTTTTAATTTTGTGATAGCCATGACATACAAGTTTAATTCTATATTTGTTTTTATGTATCTATTTCAAGTTTTATTTATTTTAATTATTTTTTGTATAGGTGTATACATCTTGTAGAAACTGTCTGTTGAAATCATTTGATATAAAGATGCAAGAAATTGATGATATTTCTTCTGAGATTGAATTCCTAAATAATGTTGAACTAAAAATCAAAAATCAATTGAAACAGTTGAGTGTAGAAAAACATAAGGTTGCTATTACCAAATTAGAAAAGGTATATTGTGTAATGCTTACCAATTTTTAAAAAACTGTTGCTAACTTTTATTAAATGTTTTGTTTTAATTTGTTATTACCTGAACCAAATGGACAACAACCATAATTTTACTACAACAAATTAATTGATAATATTTCATCTAACGTAAAAAAAGTAATCCAGAATAACATTTGTTTTTCCAAATCTTCATTAACTAAACTAATTTCCTATCCATTTAAAATATAACATGGTCACATAATGTTAATGAACAAAAAAAGGGAAAAATGTTACACTAATTTTTTAAAAAAATTCATTAGCTGACATATTTATTAGAAGAAGTCAATATTACTGTCCTTAGTGTCATTCCATGTCATATCAACGTGGGGTCTGGACCTCGACATCTTAGATTTTCATGATTTTTGGTTTATATTTTGTATTCATGGAGTATATGAAAAATCTAATTTTTTAACTTTTTTTTCTTAGTGGTTTTTTTTTTATGGAATTTTAAAAATTGCCAAAAGTAACAAATTTAACCAATTTTGCAATCACAAGATCCTCCATAATTCTTTAATAAATTGAGCTAGAGAGCTCCTTTATGTCTTATTTTAAAGCTATTTTTATTAGCTTTAATATGATATGTAACACTAACTTTTGAGTAAAATATTTTTTTTTACAAATTTTAAAAATGTTTGAAATATTCAAAAACACCATTTTTAATTTTTTTCAAACAAATATATGTTAATGTTTGAGTTTTTGACTACAATTATGTAAAATTTCAAGATGGAGAAATGATGGGATTTTGAGTTATTAATTTTTGAGTAATAGTTATACATAAAAATTTTCAAGTATGAAGGAAAAATTAACATTTGTACAATTTCTTTCCATTATAATTCACACTTCTTTTTCATTAAAAATTTCATGCTAAGCATATTCAGTTCTAAGGCATGGAAAAACTATATGTTTTTTTGAAAAAAAATTAAAAATAATGTTTTTAAAAAGTTTAAATTCAAAAATTTTGAAAATTTGTCAAAAAAAATATTTTACTCAAAAAATAGTTAGTGTTACATATCATATTAAAGCTAATAAAAATAACTTTAAAATAAGACATAAAGGAGCTCTCTAGCTCAATTTGTTAAAGAATTATGGAGGATCTTGTGATTGCAAAATTGGTTAAATTTGTTACTTTTGGCCATTTTTAAAATTCCGTAAAAAAGAAAAAAAAACCACTAAGAAAATCTTTTTTAAAAATTAGATTTTTCATATACTCCATGAATACAAACTATAAACCAAAAATCATGAAAATCTAAGATGTGGAGGTCCAGACCCCACGTTGATATGACATGGAATGACCCTACCTAATATTTTCAAAAAACCATTCTTATTCAAAAATTAATAACTCAAAACCCCATCATTTCTCTATCTTGAAAATTTCCATACTTGTAGCCAAAAATTCAAAGATTAACGTATGTTTTTTGAAAAAAATTAAAATGGTGTTTTTAAAAAATTTAAATTCGAAAATTTTGAAAATTTGTCAAAAAAATATTTTATTCAAAATAGCTAGTGTTGCATATCATATTAAAGATAATAAAAAGAGCTTTAAAATAAGACATAAATGAGCTCTCTAGCTCAATTCGTTAAAGAATTGTAGAAGATCTTGTGATTGCAAAATTGGTTAAATTTGTTACTTTTGGCCATTTTTAAAATTCTGTAAAAAAAAACCTACTAAGAAAAAAAAATTAAAAAATTAGATTTTTCATATACTCCATGAATACAAACTATAAACCAAAAATCCTGAAAATCTAAGATGTCGAAGTCCAGACCCCATGTTGATATGACATGGAATGACCCTACCTAAAATTTTCAATAAACCATTCTTATTCAAAAATTAATAACTCAAAATCCCATCATTTCTCCATCTTGAAAATTTCCATACTTGTAGCCAAAAAATCAAAGATTAACATATATTTTTTTAAAAAAAAAATTAAAAATGGTGTTTTTGAAAAATTTAAATTCAAAAATTTTGAAAATTTGTCAAAAAAAATATTTTACTCAAAATAGTTAGTGTTGCATATCATATAAAAGATAATAAAAAGAGCTTTAAACTAAGATATAAATGAGCTCTCTAGCTCAATTTGTTAAAGAATTATAGAAGATTTTGTGATTGCAAAATTGGTTAAATTTGTTACTTTTGGCAATTTTTAAAATTCCATAAAAAAAACCCGCTAGGAATTTTTTTTTTTTTTCTTAGTTAGATTTTTCATATACTCCATGAATACAAGCTATAAACAAAAAATTATAGAAATCCAAGACATCAAGGTCCAAAAATTGCATTTTTTTCGTTGATTTGACATGGAATGACCCCTTACTGTCCCTTGAAGAAGTCAAGATACCTATATTATATTACTGTCCTATAATAATATAGAAATTTATGTGGCTTATTTGCATTTATTATCCAATATGTTTATTATATAATTCTGCATTTATTTTTATATTTCTCTTTTATGTTCGTTATGTTAATTACTTATTAATGATATTTAATTTTTAGTAAGAAGTGCTTTATGCAAATTAATAAATTTGGCATATTCCAATTTTATGTTTTGCGTGGATGTATGTTAATAAGTTTATATTTCTGTTTAATTTTGCATTTAAGTACCCACATGTATGTATTTATAGTATAAAGTACTCCCATTCTAATTATAAACTGTTGCTCAAATTTTGGATTTTTTAAAACTATTGTTTAATTTTAATATTTATTAAAAGTAAAATAGTTGTTTGACAAATACCGTTTTGTAAGCATTTGTTTTCTTATAAATAATTATACTTTATTGCATGACTGCAATTCATATTTTTTCACAAAACTTTCCTTTAAAATACAAGAACTTGACATGGAAACCTAACTCAATTATGGAAAATTCACTGCTTTTAATTTTTACACTTGGTATAAAATATAAAGCTCATGAAAAAAAAAAAAAAGTAACATTATTTAAGCTATTTTTTAGGATTTCTAAATTGATACTCTAAATTTATTTAGTCTAAATTTCTAAATATATAATCATTATTTAATTAATATGAAACTATAAATTGATAAAAGTATATTCAAATATGTGTATATATTACACTCTTTATTTTTTAGTGTGGTTTGGTATATAATTAGATCCATTGTTTTTGTAAATCACACACAATTGTAACCATAAAGAATATTTGATGATTTATCATCTGTGGCTGACAGAAAATATCTTAAAATTAAGTTTTTAACTTATAATTAATTTCTAAGAATATTAAAATATTATCATCAGAAATATACCTTTAAACATCATATATATTAAAACCGTAAGGATTTTTTTCAGCATAGCAAAAACTGGTCTCTACGCATACGCACTTGCGCAGAAATCTGAGAACAATTGGAGAAATTACTCACTGCATACGCATTTGCAAAGCGATTGATTCGCAACTTGAAACATGACGGCAACCATGAATTTCTCTCTTCTGACGCTTTTATATTTTGAAATAGCAAGTTATTTGTTATTTATCATTATTTATTTTATTTTGCTGTGTCTATGTTGATCTCTATTATTTTGCTTTTTTTCATAGCGAGTGCTAAGCCGAGTCTAAACCTAGCGACTCTCCCTGCAATAAATGAATGTTGATGAAAATTTTCTTTATATATTTAAACATTTAAATGTACAATTAAGTCAAATATTAATTTGCTGAAATATAATGGTATTCAAATTTTGGATTTCTCGGTATCTTGATGGTGGAAACCACCTTTTTCAGCATTTTAACTTTTTTTTTTTTATTCAGTAGGCATGCTTGAATATTCGTGTTTTTTTTTTTTTTTTTTTTTTAATTATAAAATCTAATCTTTTAGAAAGTAAAAAGTAGCGTTGGAAATATTTGACAAAACCCCTTAAATTTGATACAACATAGCACAGCATATTGTTATTACCTTATTGTAGGCAACATTGAATCTTTTAAAACATTTCGATCTATTTAAATCTTTGAATTGAGTTAATATTACCGTTAATAACAAAGTACAAAGTGGTAATAACAACATTCGTCATAATGTTGTCATATAAATATATGCACAAATATCAATAATAAAAAATTAATTACGATGGTGATTTTGTCATCATAGTGTATATGAATGCCTTTTATATGAAATTAGTAATGAATAATGACTGTAATTTATAATTTATCCATACCATGTCCCCAGAAGCAGAATTTTTTTTGCAGTCTGCAACACAAGTAGAAATTAAAAAACAGTCTGCAGAACATAAAGATTAATGTCCTCTTTTCAATCCCTTGCATTATGTTACAAGTATTTGTGATTGACATAAAAAGAAAGTACTTTTAAAATTTAACTACTTTTCACCTCAGAATTTTTAACACCATCCTTCATTGCTGAAACAGGGAGAAAATCCATTCCAGCACTTTTTTTTCCCCCACAATCGTTTATTAAAAATTGTGGTTGAGAAAATTTTTTGTTTTCTCACAATCTTTTGCAGTTTTTTTCGCGGTCTGTTTACAAATTTTGCTATTTTTATAGACAACTTTTTGTTGAAATTTGCTGTTTTTTCACAAAATTTTCATGAAATTTGCCGTTTTTTGAGACGTTTTGACAAAATTTTAATTTTTTGCAATACTTTGACGAAATTTGCATTTTATTAAGGATACCTGGACAAAATTGGCGTTTTCTTGCGGTCTTTCAACAAATTTTACAATTTTTTTTAGCAATCTTTTGAAGAAATTTATTATTTTTTGTGATCTTTTGACGAAATTTTGTGTTTTTTGTCATCTATTTATAAAATTATCGTCTTTTTTTTTGGGGGGGGGGGTATTTTGAGGAAATTTGCTATTTAATTTTTCTATTTTTTGTGATTATTTGCCAAAATTTGTGTTTTTTATGGTGCCTAGAAAATTTTTGTATTTTTTTGCGATCTTTTGATGAAATTTACAATTCTTGTGATACCTGGACAAAATTTGTTGTTTTCTCAAGGTCTTTTGATGAAATATGTGATTTCCTCGAGGTCATGGAATTTTGTGTTTTCTCGCTATCTTTTGATGTAATTTGCCATTTTATCAAAACCTTTCAAGGAAATTTTCCATTTTTTGGCAAACTTTTGACGAAATCTGCATTTTTTCTGTGATACCTGGGCAAATTTTGCATTTTCCTGTGAACTTTTAATGAAATTCATTGTTGTTTTTCGTGATCTTTTGTTGAAATGTGCATTTTTTTTCAATCCTTTGACAAAATTTGAGTGTTTTTCCCTACCCTTTGAGAAAAATCCCAAGATATATGGCAAAATTGGTGATTTTTCTTCGCACAATTGACAAAATTGATTTTTTTTTTTTGGGGGGGGGGGGGGGGTCATTCCATGTCAGATACCCAGACCATGGCACCCACCATCACCAATTTTGATAAAACTCAGTAAATTTGTAGAATTTCTAATGCTGATTCCAAAAATATCAATTATATTAAAAATGATCAAACGGTTTGTGAGTTATGAGCTTTAAAACAGCTCCCAAGATGGCCGATTTGCCACCATTTTGAGATGTTTGTTTGCCACCATTTTGTACATGTGACAGCCCATACAACACACGTTATCTATAAGACGTCGACTTATAGTATGAATACGTCTATAACCTCCATAATGTTATTTAGATGTGCATATCAGTAAATAAACAGACGTCGATCTGACATTTCCAATTTAGATTTCTATAAGACGTCTGTGACCTGCAACAGACGACCTGTGGCTTTCACTCTTTTAACATCTAAAGGAAATCCTTTACTCCATGTCCTTAGGAAATACTCAAGACTGCATCCAATGGATTTGCGAATAACATGCATTATGCATCTCTTATGGAAAAAATACTCCTACTTCAACCGCAAGCGAGCGGGGGTGATCTATGCTTGGAGGTCTTAGAGATGTAGTCTTGCAGACTATCTGGATATAATCAATGTCTGGAGAAACTCAGAGAGATCACACATGTTATTTCTAATAGACGTAAAAAGATATATATATCGTGGATATTTTTAGATAACCTATAGATGTTTGGCCGTCTTGTATTTACAGCTTCTAGATGACTTATAGATGAATGTGTGCTATGTGGGAGCATAAAAGTCCATAACTTCTTTCAGATTTAAGCTAGAGCTTTCATTTTTTTTTTTCATTGTTTAAAATAAAGTAAACTTTTATTTAAAAATATTTTTGTGAAGCTCATTCAATAAAAAATCTGTCAAAAAATGACTTTTTGTCTTTTTTTTTTCTTAAAAAAAGTCTAACTTCAATGGCTGATTTCCCCCAATGAACCCCCTTCAATTTGTTTCTAATTGCATAAATAGGCAGCTCGAAGTGTGTTTTGATGACTGATAGAAAAATTTTAATGGGCGGTTCACAGGTTTTTATTTAAAAAAATAAATTCAATTTTACTGACTTTCTCGAGTAACAAAAAACGCTAGATAATGTTGATATTTCTTTTATTACCAGAAATATCATACATATTGACATCTAAAAGTTTGATAAGGTTTTATGCTGCATAAATATATATATATTTAATGTTGCGAAAAAAAGGGGGGAATCCCTTAGGAATAAATAAAAATGCCAATAATGAATTCTTGCAAGAGATAGGCACATTTTCCTGACAAATTGAAATTTCTTGCAAAGACTCAGTAATTTACAAGTAAAAAAGAAATGATAGAAATTGTTCTACAAAGATACATTATATAACAAAATCATACTTGTATATAGTACAAAATATGATAAAATTAAAACTCTTAAATAAAAAATACATTAAGTAAAAATTACACTAGTCTGCATGATATCAGATAATTAAAAACCAAAGACTGCCCTTAATGCATTTTTTTATGTAAATTACAAAACTGTTCTTAGTTTCTTCTATCATGTATAATTCGTTTGCGATTAATCAGAGTTGATTTCGATTCATTACCAAGAACAAGCATCATGTACTAGTCATACATAATATAAATGTATATTTGTGGAAACTAATAGAATTTAATGATGAGTCCAATGCTTTAATAAGCACAAAGGGCAAAACATAAAATGAAAAGGAAATAAAATTGAAAGAGAACAAACTTTAAGTAAAACAACTTTGTCATTTTTCATCAATATTATAATTAGTTAATTAGGAAGATTTCTTAAAAAATATTACCTGTTACATTCTCCCTTGTGTTGGAATTTCAGTAAAAGTTTTGCAAATCTATGCTGATCATGACCACTGAGCTCTATATATAATACGGAGGGCCTACTCGTCGAGCTGACCAAACCACTTTCTGCCGAGACCGCATCAAACTTTTCAATGCGCGCAAGTAATGAGTCCTCCATTTTTCTTAATATTACAAGCATTTTTTGAAGCTTTTTCACAAACTTTTTATTATTTTTGTTTATTTCTATATGTTTTTGATATTTTTATGAGCAAAATTTAACAAATGTTTCTTTATTTTTTGTTGAGTTAAACTAAAATTTTCTTTTTAACTAATATCAAATTGAAAGTTTGCTATGAATTTAAGTAAAATCAATAATTTTTTAGTAAAAGAATATTTATCAGTGAAAATTGTAGCAATTTCGACTTAATTTTAAAAGAAAATTCAATTTGAAAATATCTACTCCATACTATCCTATGGGAGGAAATCTATGTTTTGCCAAAGATTTTCGTCGGGAAATCTTTGGCATTGTATTCATGGGCGGACCGCTGGATTCAGTGTATCAGAATAGGGAGTTAGCTCTCTGTGTTACTGTTGAGCTCAGTGATCATGACCCCTGGAACCCAAAATTACCCCCAGTTAAAAATATCTATCTGTATATCTATTACTTTTTTATGAACATAACCTCCATAATTCTGTACAAAACTCTCCCAAACTGATACATGAAATCCAGGAGCAAAAAATATCAAATTCGTTAATGTACAGAATCATATCATGGGATTGAAATAGGAAGGGATTTTGTGAAAACTGAAAAAAAAAAAAAAAAAAAATCTAAGTTATCATACATATTAAATTAGATTAAAGTTTTCTTTACATGTAGGAAAAGGTACAAAAATTTATGTATTACAGATTTTCTATAAAATTTAAAATAGACTCAAAGGGGGAAAATACAGCTGTAGGAAGAAAAAATTTCATATCTTAGTCAAGTCTCAAAATACCAAATTTAATTAAATTTATTATAAATCTTCTTAATATTATCTACAACTTACGTGCTAACTAGTCTTTGATTGGACAAACTCTTATAGCAAAAACAAATTAAATAGTGGTTGGCAAAAAAATTATGCATTAAGGGTGTACACAAATCCAAACTGCCTATTTTCTGACTTATTTTTAAATACATTTTTGCTCACAAACGCATCTAATTGGCAGGTTTTGTTATTCAGAAACTATATAATGTGCCGTATTGGTCAATTTTATATATATACATTTATAAAGGCTTAATATATTTAAAGTGCTGTCAAAGAGGGCATTTTGAACTATATTTTCCAAAGCAATAGTATTGGAAACTGAAAAAAAATGGTCATACTGAGAAAATAATTGCCAAAATCAAATAAATCAAGATCTAATTCATTGATGAAAAATAAAAATACAGGTCATTTATAAATCTCTGCAAAAAATAACATCAACAAGTATCATGTTTTTACTTTTAAAAATGTGTCAGAAAATTTTAAGTTGTTAAAGATTTTTTTTTTTTTTTTTTTTTTTTTTTTTTTTTTTGTATATACTACTTTTACATGATTCTGATAGAACCAGTTCTTACAGAAAAATTAAATTTTAAAAGCAGCCAGATAAAATTGTTAAACTGGGTTTATCCTTAAATTTGATTTAGTTTTTGTTAATGAAACAAGTACAGTAGACTCCTTTAAATCCGCAACTCTCAAAAATCTACACATAATTTACGGATGTAAATAATGAAACATTCAGTTCAGATATAGGGACAAAATTTGACTCTTTTTTTTAAATTTATATCAATTCCACACATATTTTAATTTGTAATTTTTGTTAATATTACTGAACTCATGTTTTTTTCATGAAGAAAGAGAAAAAAAAATTTCTGAAAAAATTCACAATATTGCTAATATCATTGGTAATCAGTATCTTCTTATCAAACATATTCATGTATTAATCAAGCTTTTTTGGTTTAGTCTGGCTAAACCTGAAATAAAACTTCCTTATTTCATGATTTTATTGTGAATTAGTAATGTATCTTTGAAAGGTAAGCTATAATGAATTCTTTTTTACTCGTAATTTACTAAGACTTTGCAAGAAATTTCAATTTGTCAGGAAAATAAGTCTTTCCAAGAATTTATTATTGACATTCTTATTTATTCCTGAGGGATTCTGCCTTTTTTAGCCACATTAAATATATATATTTATGCAACATAAAACCTTATCAAACTTTTATATGTCAATATGTATGATATTTCTAGTAATAATAAAAATATCAACAATTATCTAGCGTTTTTTGTTACTCGAGAAAGTCAGTAAAATTAAATTTATTTTTGTAAATAAAAATCTGTGAACCGCCCATTAAAATTTTTTTATCAGTCATCAAAACACACTTTGAGCTGCCTATTTATGCAATTAGAAGAAAATTGAAGGGGGTTCATTGGGGGAAATCAGCCATTGAAGTTAGACATTTTTTTAAGTAAAAAAAATGACAAAAAGTCATTTTTGACAGATTTTTTATTGAATGAGCTTCACAAAAATCTTTTTAAATGAAAGTTTACTTTATTCTGAACAAAACAAAAAAAATTTGAAAGCTCTAGCTTAAATCTGAAAGAAGTTATGGATTTTTATGTTGTCACATGTACTATTCAAAATGGCATCAAATCGGCCATCTTGGGAGCTGTTTTAAAGCTCATAACTCACAAACCATTTGATCATTTTCAATCTAATTGATATTTTTGGAATCAGCATTAAAAATTCTACAAATTCTTTGAGTTTTATTGAAACTGGTGATAGTGGGTGTCATTTTTGGAAAAATCTGGGTGATTTGACGTGGAATGACCCTTTTGAGACCAATTGTCAAAATTTAGGATATCAGTTTATAGTTTATATCATGTTTTTCCCGAGATATATGGCAAAATTGGTGATTTTTCTTCGTTCAATTCACAAAATTGATTTTTTTTTTATTTATTTAGACCATTTGTCAAAATTTATGATTACTTTAGTTAGTTATTAAATTTTTTTTTTTTTTTTTTTTTTTTTTTCGATACCATTTGTCAAATTTTATGAATTTTCAGATTTATGATAGATTTTTCTTTTTATGTTTAGAAATGATTGCCTGAATTTTTTGGAAAATTCAAAACAGAATCGCCATTGATTTATAATTGTTATCATGTTTATATCATGTTTTTCCCGATATATGTAGCAAAATTGGTGATTTTTCTTCGCACAATTAACAAAATCTTTTTTGATGCAAATTTTATAAATTTTCAGATATATGATATTTTTTTTTTTTTTTTTTTTTTTCAAGTTTAGAAATTATTGCCTGAATTTTTCAAAAAATTCAAAACAGAATCGTCCTTGATTTATAGTTTTTATCATGTTTATATATGATATTTAATGATCATGATCATGATTACATTATCATGTTTATATTAAATTATAGTTTATATCATGTTTTCTGAGATATATGGCATCACTGGAGATTTTTTTTATGTTTTAGACTATTTGTCAAAATTTACGATTACTTTAGTTAGATTACTTAGTTTAGAAATAATTGCCTAAATTTTTGGGAAAATTCAAAACAGAATCGTCCTTGATTTATAGTTTTTATTATGTTTATATCATGATCATGTTCATATCAATTTATAGTTTATATGATGTTTTTCCTGAGATATATGTGCGAAATTGGTGCTTTTTCTTCGCACAATTGACAAAATTGTTTTCTTTTTACTTTTTGATATTTGTCAAAATTTACTATTACTTCAGAATTTTAACATTTATGACGTTTTTTTCTATGTTTAGGATTGCCTAAATTTTTCGGAAAAATTCAAAACAGAATCGTCCTTGATATATATAATTTAACATGAATCAGAGCTTCGTCAATCATATGTGATCCGGATAATATTATAATGGAACATAGTAAATGATTTTTAGCATTTTTTAAAAAATTTAACGGTTGAGAAATAGTCTGGAGATGTTCTCAACTCAAATTCTGTAACATTCATTTATTGCAGGGGGAAAAGATGTAACATTTCATGAAGATATGCTAGGTCCATAACTAAATAAACTTAGGACTCGCTATGAAAAATAAGAAAATAGCAGATAGTTTTATGCAAAATAATAGAGATCGAAATGGGCACAGCAAAATAAAATAAGTAAATGATAAATAACAGATAACTTACCATCTCAAAATGAAAAAGCGTCAGAAGAGAGAAATTCTATGAGTACATCTGTGAATGTAATTTGCCTGGATATAAAATGCAGGATTTTTTTTCATTTATTCAAATTTTTTATAAAAATAAATCTTTAAAAAATTCTTTTATAGCTGAAAAAAATACTTTTTTTCTTCTTTGGTGCTTTCAATTGTTGCCGCCAAGTTGCGAGATATTTTGCCCAAGATATATAGCGAAATATGTGATTTTTCTTCACACAAATGATAATTTTTTTTTTTTTTTTTTTTTTTTTTTGTAACTATTTGTCATATTTTAAGAATTTTCAGATTTATGATGGATTTTTCTTTTTATGTTTGAGATATGATTGCCTGAATTTTTCAGAAAATTCAAAACAGAATCGTTCTTGATTTATAGTTTTTACCATGTTTATTTTTATATCATATTTCATGATCATATTATCATGTTTATATCATGATTTTTCAGAGATGTATGGCGAAATTGATGATTTTTCTTTGTACAATTGACAAAATTGATTTTTTTTTCTTTTTTTTATAGACCATTTCTCAAATTTTATGATTACTTTAGTTAGATTACTTAGTTTAGAAATGATTGCCTAAATTTTTTGGAAAATTCAAAACAGAATCATCCTTGATTTATAGTTTTTATCATGTTTATATCAATTTATAGTTTATATCATGTTTTTTCCCGAGATGTATACCAAAATTGGTGATTTTTCTTCACACAATTAGCAAAATTGATTTTTTAGACCATTAGTGATTTTTTCTTTGAGACTATTTGTCAAAATCTACGATTACTTTAGTTAGATTACTTAGTCTAGAAATGATTGCCTAAATTTTTTGGAAAATTCAAAACAGAATCGTCCTAGATTTACAGTTTATATCATGTTTTTCCTGAGATATATGAGTGAAATTGGTCCTTGATTTATAATTTAATGTGAATCGGAGCTTCGTCAATCATATGTGATTCAGATAATATTAAAATGGAACATGGTAAATGATTTCTAGCATTTTTTAAAAACTTTAACGGGTTGAAAAGTAGTCTGCAGATGTTCTCAAGAGTCTGTGATGAGCGTCGCACCAGTGCGCTGATTCTGCGCCCAGTATCATGTGATATTGGTGTTTTGTCAGTAAATGGAAAAGCGTCAGATGAGAGAAATTCTATGAGTGCATTTGTGAATGTAATTTACCTGGATATAAAATGCAGGTTTTTAGCTCACAGGCTGTCAAAGCCTGAGAGCTTATGTGCTCACCTGTTCTGTATGTATATATGTTCGTACGTACGTAACGCGATAACTCATGATAAAAATATCCGATTTAAATGAAATTTTGTATTTAGACTTCTTATGATGAGACGCTTCCCTAATTAGTTTTCAGAGTTCATTCGATAAGTATAAAAAGGGGAACGGGAGCTATTGCCCCTCCCCTTAATTTATATAAATGGATTTTTCCTGCAGAATTACTAGATTTCGTTCAAATCTTAGATGTAGGATCATTCTAATGAGGTGCCTTCAAGATTGTTACTGGGTGTTCATTGGATAAGTTTAAAGAGAAGGAATGGGAGGGGGGTAATCCCCCCCCCATCTTAATTTAGGTTTTTCACCCAAAATTTATTGATTTGCTTCAAATTTTGTATAAAGGTTTATTCTGAAATTGCGCTTCCCTGATTTGTTTTTGGAATTCACTGGATAAGTATAAAGGGAGGATATGGAAACTACCCCTCATAGTTTATGTAAATGGTTTTTCATATAGAATTAACCGATTTGTTTTAATTTTTGGAGACAGGTTCATAGTAGTAAGAAGCTTCGCTCATATGTTGTGGTATTCTTTTGTTAATTATAAAGGGGGGTTAGGGATGATTCCCCTCCCCCCCCCTCCTTAAGTTAGCTAAATAGGATTTTATGCTGAATTATCTGATTTTTCTTTAAATTTTCGATGTAGGTTCTTTCTGATAAGTTGAATTTCTGAAAAGTTTTGGAGGTTTAATGATTAATTATAAAGGTGTGAACTGGGGACAACGTTTCTTAAGTTATATAAATTGGTTTTTATGCAGAATAATTCGACTTGCTTCAAATTTTTGATACAGGTTATTATATGATAAGGCGTATCTCTGATTAAATTTGGGGCTTCAATGATAAGTATAAAGAAAGAAAATTGGGGGAGGGGTATTTTTTTTTTTTCGAAGACATTATTATATAAGGCTGTAGTATACAATTAGTCTGCATAGCCTGTGAGCTTTATGCCATCAGTTTAACTGGGCATCATTCTTTTTATTTTTCATTTATTGAAATTTTTAATAAAAATTAATCTTAAAAAAATTTTATGGGTGAAAAAAATATTTTTTTTTCTCTTTGTTGCTTTTATATTGTTGCCGTCAAGTTTTGAAGGGTTCCATCTAGTAATACTTATATTTCTAGCATATAATGAAGTGAATGAAAAATTAATTGCATAATTCTATCTTTATGTACAAAAATCCAGTTTATGTAAATAAAAGAGTATTAAAAAAATAGTTCCATTGTTGTAACTGCCACACATTATAACGACAGTGTTCTTGTATCATTTTGTCAGTCTTATTGATGCATATGTTTGTTCTTTATAATAGAGATTTGCTTGTAGAAGTTTTACTTCTAATTTCCACCCATAGATTGTGTGTGATTTAAAACTGTTAAATCGTAAATGAAGTTATTCTTGAAAATTCTTAAAAGGTTCACAAAATTATGAACATACAATCCCCAAATGACCGTGAAAGTATGATAAGAAAATAGGCAACATTAATTAAGTAAAAAGAAATTACTAATTACCATTAAATCTTGAAAGTTATTTTTGAAAATTGCCTAAAGAAAAAATATAAGTTGTAAGAGAAAGTAATAAACATTCACCCACTTGTGAAGAAACACAAATATGCAATCCATGTAGTTAAATACAAATTATTTATTAATCGAGAACATAATCATTGAAAATATACCTCTGGCCAGAGTACAGGATAAAAAAAATCATTTCTTAAACCTATTTTGATGACAAATTTTTGCTTGTAGTCCTCATAATGTGATCGTTAAAATTGAATCCATTCAAATACTTGTTATAAGCAATTAATCTGTGTAATAATCTGTTTGATTTACGAGTCTATTGTTCACTGGAAATTACTAAAAGTCACCGGAGATCCAAATTGAAGTTGCACTGATGTTCACAAATCTCGAAATAGATTACCAATTTTCCAAAGTGTCATAGTTATATCATATGCAGACAGACAGATGATGAAGAACTAACACCTATATTCACCCGTATTGAAGGAACTCTATTTTAACAATGACTTGCACAGGAGATGACAAATTCTCATAGTTAGCATTGGATTGGGAGGAACTTGAGTCAAGCAAAGGTAGGCTACATCTGATACCTCAAATATGCATTCATTTTATGAAATTTAGCAGACTGAAGCAGTTTTGCATAAATTTGGGTCGAGATTAAATTCAGCCACATCAGATGTAAGTCGATTGAGGCTTGGCTTGCTCCTTCTGAGATACGTGTGCTTTGTGAGAACTTAGTATATCTTTCAATTCTTGTAACACATTTTGTAAGTTATCTCCTCTGTTTTTCAAATTTAAAGTTGGCTGTATAAAATAGGAGAATATTATTATCTAGAACTTTTATTGTAATATAATATTTTATTATATATTTTTTTATTATTATTATAATTATAATACTAGACGGAACCCGTCAAAACTTGACGGCAACAATATAAAAGCAACAAAGAGAAAAAAAAAGTTTTTTTTTCACCTATAAATTTTTTTTAAAGATTAATTTTAATTAAAAATTTCAATAAATAAAAAATAAAAAGAATGATGCCCAGTTAAACTGATGGCATAAAGCTCTCAGGCTATGCAGACTAATTGTATACTACAGCCTTATATAATAATGTTTTCGAAAAAAAAAATAAGAAAGAAAATACCCCTTCCCAATTTTCTTTCTTTATACTTATCATTGAAGCCCCAAATTTAATCAGAGATATGCCTTATCATATAATAACCTGTATCCAAAATTCGAAGCAAGTCGAATAATTCTGCATAAAAACCAATTTATATAACTTAAGAAATGTTGTCCCCTGTTCCCACCTTTATAATTAATCATTAAACCTCCAAAACTGTTCAGAAATTCATTTATCAGAAAGAACTTACATCGAAAATTTAAAGAAAATCGGATAATTCTGCATAAAACCCTATATAGCTAACTTAAGGGGGAGGTAATCGCCCCTACCCCCCCCTCTTTATAATTAACAAAAGAATACCACAACAAATGAGCGAAGCTTCTTACTACTATGAACCTGTATCCAAAAATTAAAACAAATCGGTTAAGAAAAAAAAAAAAATCAATTTTATCAATTGTGCGAAAAAAGATCACAAATTTCGCTATATACCTTGGAAAAAACATGATATAAAGTATAAATTGACATAAACATGATGATATAAGCATGATCATGATAAAAACTATAAATCAAGGATGATTCTGTTTTGAATTTTCCGAAAAATTTAGGCAATCATTTCCAAACTAAGTAATCTAAATAAAGTAATCGTAAATTTTGACAAACAGTCTAAATAAAAAGAAAAATCAATTTTGTCAATTGTACGAAGAAAAATCACCAATTTCGCCATATATCTCGGGAAAAACATGATATAAACTATAATCTGATATCTTAAATTTTGACAATTGGTCTAAAAAAAAAAAAAAAAAAAAAAAAAATCTTTTTCAATTGTGTGAAGAAAAATTACCAATTTTGCCATATATCTTGGGATTTTTCTCAAAGGGTAGTGAAAAACACTCAAATTTTGCAAAAGGATTGCAAAAAAATGCATATTTCAACTAAAGATCACAAAAAACAACAATAAATTTCATTAAAAGTTCATGGGAAAATGCAAAATTTGCCCAGTTATCACGGAAAAAATGCAGATTTCATCAAAAGTTTGCCAAAAAATGGAAAATTTCCTTGAAAGATTTTGATAAAATGGCAAATTACATCAAAAGATCGCAAGAAAACAACAAATTTCCATGAACTCGAGAAAATCACAAATTTCATCAAAAGACCTTGAGAAAATGACAAATTTTGTCCAGGTATCACAAAAATTGTAAATTTCATCAAAAGATCGCAAAAAAAAAACCACACAAATTTTCTAGGCCATATAAAAAACACAAATTTTGGCAAATAATCACAAAAAATATAAAATTTTGTCAAAAAATTGAAAAAATAAATAGCAAATTTCATCAAAATACCACCCCCCCCCCCAAAAAAAAACGATAATTTTGTAAATAGATGACAAAAAACACAAAATTTCATCAAAAAATCACAAAAAATAAAAAATTTCTTCAAAAGATTGCTAAAAAAAATTGTAAAATTTGTTCAAATACTGCCAAAAAAAAAAAAAAAAAAGCCAATTTTGTTTAGGTATCCTTAATAAAATGCAAATTTCGTCAAAGTATTGCAAAAAATTAAAATTTTGTCAAAACGTCTCAAAAAACAGCAAGTTTCATGAAAATTTTGTGAAAAAACAGCAAATTTCAACAAAAAGTTGTCTATAAAAATAGCAAAATTTGTAGACAGACCGTGAAAAAAACTGCAAAAGATTGTGAGAAAACAAAAAATTTTCTCAACCCCAATTTTTAACAAACGATTGTGGGGGGGAAAAAAAAAGTGCTGGAATGGATTTTCTCCCTGTTTCGGCAATGAAGGGAATGGTGTTAAAAATTCTGAGGTTAAAAGTAGTTCAATTTTAAAAGTACTTTCTTTTTTATGTCAATCACAAATACTTGTAACATAATGCAAGAGATTAAAAAGAGGACATTAGTTCTGCAGACTGTTTTTTAATTTCTACTTGTGTTGCAGACTGCAGAAAAAAAATCTGCTGCTGGGGACATAAATTATACATTACAGTCATTATTCATTACTAATTTCATATAAAATGCATTCATATACACTATGATGACAAAATCACCATCGTAATTCATTCTTTACTATTTATATATGTGCATATATTTATATGACAACATTATGATGAATGTTGTTATTACCGCTTTGTACTTTGTTATTAACAGTAATATTAACTCAATTCAAAGGTTTAAATAGATCGAAACGTTTTAAAAGATTCAATGTTGTCTACAATAAGGTAATAACAATATGCTGTGCTGTGCTAACTAAATGTACCAAATTTAAGGGGTTTTGTCAAACATTTCCAACACTACTTTTTATTTTCTAAAAGATTAGATTTTATAATAACTAGTACACCGAACCCGGGGTTCCTGGGTCACAAAGTAAAGGTGAAAAACATTTTTAAAATTTAAAATTGGAAAGTCTAATAAATTTTTTCTGCGTAATAGGCTTTTTAAACTGCCAACTAATTCCAAATAGCAATTTTATATGAAACATATTATTTTTTAATCATATACAGCTTTGAAAATTATCGGTACTTCCGTATTAGCAGGGCCGCAGCTAAGGGGGCGCTATGGGCGGCTCAGTCCCCCCCCCCTAAAATATTTTGAGCCCCTCCCCCTCCCCCGAAAAAGATTCCAAGGTCACTCAATGAATTTCTGTTCCGAAAATTCAAATGAAATATTGTTTAGAAATCTAATTTAGTTTTAAAACCTTTTCACAGTTTTGCAGAGTTACTAAATCTATACATATAATAAAACAGTAGGACCCGGTGTGTCTGTACATTGAAGATAATTGACAAAAATGGAGTCAGGGCGATAAAAGAAAACCAATGAAACACAAAAAAAAATTTTTTGAATTTTTTGTCTGTCTGTCTGTCTGTCTGTTTGTTCGAGGTTATCTTCGTAACTACTGAATGGATTTTTATGCGGTTTTCACTAATGAAGAATGCACACTCCCGGGCAGTGTATAGGCTTTGTTTCATCAAAATCGGACAACAGACAAAAAAGTAACAAAAAGAAACAAAAGAAACTATTAGGTGCGCTGCTCACGTTTTTTAGTACATAACGTTTTTTAGTACATATAAAATCCAATAGATGTCACTGTGCGATTTTAAAACGCGCTATCGTTATGTTTTCGCCAGTCTACTTAAGTATGAGAAAGTTTCAAGCTGGCTGTCGTTCCATGTGGTTTAGTCGGTAGAACGTCAGTGCGCCATACTGATGGCCCGGGTTCGATTCCCAGCATGGAATTTTTTTTCACTATGTTGGCATTAACGCCTATAAGCAATTAAAAGAATTTGAAATATTGTATTCAAGGCGAATTTTCTCTCTGGGAAAATTTCCTTGCATTAATATGTCAGTGTAATTTTTTTTTCAATTTAATTTTTTTTTTCGAAACTTTGTTTTTCTTAAAAAATTACAGTAAATATTTGATATTTCCCAACGTTTTTCGAATGATCGACTTGCTTTTTTTTTTTTTAATGTATGTCTGAACCTTATCTAACTACTTCTTCAAGATTTCTTTAGATAAACCGACCAGCGTAGCGGGCGAAGGCCGCTAGTTGTATCTAAAATAAGTGTTTCAACACTCCCTCATCCTATTTGTACATAAGAAGCTAACATGATGGGCTATTTTGCATCAGTTATACACTCAAAACTTTCATCATCATATACTTTTCTAAGCATAAAATGAAGTAATTTTAACAGTTTAATAAGAAATAGAGTACCTACAATGTGAATATGCACTAATTTATCTTTCTGCGTCAGATAGAGAGAAAAAAAACTATGAGCCCCCCCTACATTCTCCCGAGCCCTCCCTATTGTTCACTACGGCCCTGTGTATTAGACGCACGATAGCAGTTATTAGCCAAAGTTTTCGCGAAAGAATAAAATTGCATTCTCAGTTTTTAAAAACAACTAAGAAAATATGACACCCAGATATTCTTTAAAATACATTTTTGTAAAGGTTAATTGATGTATCTTTTGTAAAGTAAGTTTACAACGAACTGAAAGTCACTAAATTCATAGATAAAAAACGAAATAAAACCAACAACATTCACCGGGTTTTATAGCCGACAATATATTGACATAACAGGTTTTTAATTACTATTTTTTTCAATTGCTATGAAAGAATGACAACTAAAATATACAGTGATCTGTTATTTTCCACGGAGAAAAGAGATAGATGGAGGTGCAGTATGCGATTAAAACGGTTTGATGGGCGCTATTCTTCCAATTTAAGTCTCTCATTCGGCCCAAACAAAACAATCACATGGAACAGAGACCGAATTTTTTAACATCATTTTTTCTCTAAATGAAAAAGATCTGAATATATTTTAGCATTATAAAATAGCATTTCATTGTATTATGAATTAAATTTGCATCGCTAAAAGTTTTTTCTCTTTTGTGAAAGCACGCCGTTGTGTTTGATGCAATGCTGCGAATTTTAGGGTTACACTTTTGGCGTCACCTTCAGCCACTTAACTGCATCTCTATTTTTTTTTTCTTTTTTACTCTATGGCTATTTTTCCTCTCTTTCCCACATAAATGCGATACTCAAGTTGCCACCATTAGAGAAATTGAACCAAAAACTACAAAAAAATTAATATCTCAAAAACAAATTGAGATACAGTTTTCTAACAAACGGCATTTAAAAGTGCATTTTTTTCTCTAAACGATGGTATAAAGATTGAAAACGTGCAATGTCTAGAAGTTTAAAAATTTACAATAGCGAAAATTGCAAAACCGAAATTTCATCGGAAAGTGTTGCCATTCAAAACATGACGTATGCGTTACGCACAGATACGTTTGGCCTTTATTATATAGATAAAAAAAAAAAACACTAATATTCAAGCATGCCTACTGAAAAAAAAAAAAAAAGTTAAAATGCTGAAAAAGGTGGTTTTCCCCATCAAGATACCGAGAAATCCAAAATTTAAATACCATTATATTTCAGAAAATTAATATTTGATTTAATTTTACATTTAAATGTTTAAATATATAAAGAAAATGTTCATCAACATTCATTTATTGCAGGGGGAGTCGCTAGGCTTAGGCTCAGCTTAGCACTCGCTATGAAAAAAAGCAAAATAGATATTTCTATGCAAAATAATAGAGATCAACATGGACACAGCAAAATAAAATAAATTATGATAAATAACAAATAACTTACTATTTCAAAATATAAAAGCGTCAGAAGAGAGAAATTCATGGTTGCCGTCATGTTTCAAGTTGTGTTGTGTCGATCCCCAAATAAAGATGGACAGACACTAACACGTGGTAGAATAAAATATTATTCTACCGAACTTCAACATAAAACTAATTAAATAAATTCTCAATGAAAATTATATCAAAATTTTGGATTGTATAGTGATAATTAAATAACATCATTTACAAATCAAAAGCATTCTAAAAGAAAATAAGCTGCTGTGGGAAAAGATAAGTAATGACTTAAATCATGGATTAAATTTTAACTTATATTTATTTAAATTTTAAATAAGAAATAAATTATCATTAACGAATTACAAAATTAATATCAATAGTTAATGCAGGATAGTAAAAAACATTTGCATACGTCCCCGGGGAAGAATGAAAATCAATAGGTACTTTAGTTACATATTAACATAGTTGAAACTTAACTCCAATCTGTTACAATATGATTTCTCTTCGATCATTAAATTATTGGAGAGACATCCTCTTAACCACGGGTTCCAACCGTCTCCTTCCCTTGCAGCGCATCAGGTATATCTTCCGATGTGTCATCCGCTCGCAGAGTCTAGTACCGATCGACGATTTCCTCGTTCACTCTGCCGCACTGCAATCTCAGACTTCTGAAGACACTCACCCCCCAGTCGCTCGCCGAACTGCTCAAAAGCCTCCTCTCCGATCCGTGCGTTCCTCTTTTATCAACGTGCCCAATCACTCCATTTTTGTAGCGTAGACAAAAGAATTCATTCGATGTCCGACATGTGTTGTTAGTTATTTGGGTTGTTCAACAAAATTTCTCATTTATTTAAACAATTGAACGGCATTTCCGTTTACAATTTTTATTTGTTATCAAAAAATTTTTATGAAAAGAAAACCAATTTGTCCGTTAAAACATCAGACACCTGCCATGTATGAATACATTATTCGATGTCCGGACCACGTGCGTCTCGAAATATTGAAATATGAAATATCTTTATATTTTCAAATTACACATTACTACAAACTTCCAAAACAAACTTTTTTTTTTATTATTATTATTTTAAATCAGAATTACAAATATATTTTAAATATCTTTCGAGGAAATATTGATGTATCGGTGGCGCCTTGCCGACAAAACAAAACCCCCTCAAAATTATTAAAATATTATTAAACATTAAATATATTTACCAGATATAATATGGAGTAATTTGTAAATTATTTGGTAAAAGAAGATATATCCTATTAGCAAGCAAAACTAATTATTTAAATAAAATAACCTATTATTATTATTATTATTATTATTATTATTATTTTATATATATATAATTTTAAATTATTTTAGACCCAAAATAATCAACATAACAGCTGCGAATCAATCGCTTTGCAAATGCGTATGCAGAGAGTAAGTACAGTCTTCTCCGATTGGTTCTCAGATTTCTGCGCAAGTGCGTATGCATAGAGACCAGTTTTAGCTATGCTGAAAAAAATCCTTACTGTTTTTAATATATATGATTTTATTATAATTATGTAGAATTTTTATTGTAAAGCAGCCTTCTATCTTTCTCCAAACAAATCTCAATGGCAGGAGCTGATGCCCCTACCCATGCTACCTACAAGAATGAGTTTCTGATACTAACTGAGAAACTATCATTTAAATCAGCAATTTCAAAAACAGCACTGGGACACTACTTTTGAATTCACAAATCATCATCCAGAATTTTTCCATTTGTTTGCTGAAAGGGCATGTTCAAAACCTTTCATGACTGCGATTGACTGTTAGAGTTTGATCGCTGAGCGGTATACGCATGCTCAAGTCGCGTCAACTACTTTACTGAGCCCCAACAACGAACCAACCTACTATGCCGACACAAACACACACAATGATATTCTCTGGAGCAAGCTACAATGGCTGCCAAGAGGATTAAAATTTGTTGTTTTGTGGTAACAAGACGTTGAAAAACATAGCGAATTCAAGGACTTAAGTGAGTTGCATGTCAGAAGTTATGAAAAGCACTGGAGAATTAAAAATTTTTAATTCAAATAACTTAGCTAATCGTTGCTGATAAACAGTGGAATTTACGGCAATTAACTAGAAATTAAATTTATCAATCTTGAATCAAATAAATTTAGCTTTAAGAAAGACTATTTAATAAATTTTTAAATTATATTTTTGGATGTTAAAGCAATGTTGTATTCCTGGCAAAGAATTATTATTTAATGAAAATTATATTTTGTTTACATTTTTTATTTGATACACTTTACAAATGATATTTTAATGTTTAACTTATTAACATTTATTATGAATTTTTTGATCGAAATAAATGTAATTTAAAAGTGATTTTAGACAAATAGTTTATGCATTGTTTCTGAATGAATTTAAAAGTATATCGTAATATTTATATTTAAAAAAACATTAATTAATCTGATATTTATGTAAATAAATACTAATATTTAATTTAAATGACAGGAAAGGAATTAAAAGTTTATTTTGCTGCTTGACTTCAAATAATTTTTTAATGTTATGCTTTAGCTTAAAATAATTAAAATTAATAATTTAAAATTGAAATAAAGAAGATATGTAACATCAATGTGGCATTTTTTTTCTTTTAGTGAAAACTTGAGCTGATAGGTAGTTAAGGGTGTATTTCGATTCAAACTGATTATTTTCCAATTCATTTTTGCTGTCAAATGCATGAAACTGGCAAATTGTCTTGTTTAGAAACTACACAAGGTGCCGTAATTGTCCATTCTTTGATAAATGCAGAAAATATTGCAAAAAAAGCAATTAAAAACGGCCTTTTGAACCGATTTTTTTGAAGCGGGCGATTGGTGAAACAAAAAAAGGGTCTTTCTGAGAAGGTAATTGCTTATAAATCAAATTCTAATGAATTGAGCGTAAAAAGACATCACACGGCACCTTATACGTCTCTTCAAAAATCTCCTCAGCAAGTTTCATGTTTCTACTTTTAAAAATGTGGCTGAAATTGTATTGGAAAGTTTTGAGCTGTTGAAGGTGGAAAAGCGTTTTTTCGAATACACCCTTAAATTAGATCTTGTAGTCTTTAAAATCTCCATATTGATGTAATTTTGTTTGAATTTCAAATTTCTCTTTCAGATGTACATATAGTGCTCATATATGAGATCAGTTTCTTTCTTGCATAATTCTGCTGATTTTTGTCATTATTCTTATGTGCAAGCCCTCTGTTTATGCAAAAATAAAATTATCATTACATTATTGAATAGTGCTGTGGAAAAAACCTGACAAAATGAATACCCCTATGATATCGTTAATTTCTAACTCGCTACCCATTAGAAAGTTTTCGTTCCTCCTTACTGTTCAGAAATTGGTATTCAGAAGTCATCAAATGTTCTACAGAACTCTATAGATCATACAGAAGAGTCTTTTGGAAGAATTCACATTTGTTATGTGCTGCCATCTATATGTAAAACTTACATTTAATAAAACTTCCAAGTTTTATTAAAAAATTAAAAAAAACTTAAATGCAATGCATAATTGTACACAAGGCTGTAATTAGAAGTGAATAATAGGGGGGGAAGGGCCCTCAAGGAAATGTAGGGTGGGGCTCGTATTTTCACTCTATCTCTAAATATTTTTTGCTAAATCCGCAAGCTCTGGTAAACTATCATATGATCAATAGTGGATCTAACGGTGAGATCACGGATGTCATGACCCCCCCCCCCCTGTGCTGAGCTGCAGAAATATTCTAAAAATGAAATATACTTTAAATCTTTACCCCCACCCCATCCCCCATTAAATAATGCGAATCTTTCAGATTTTGTAAAAGGTCTACTCAAATCAAAATTAGGTAACTTCTGACACATTTGTGAAAACATTTTAAATTTCGAGAAATCTGCAAGTGTACATATTTGGAAACTATGTGATTAAAAAGTGTTTCCCATTTTTAAATAAAAACAGATTTAAAAAAAAAAAAATCATGAAATTTCATGAAATTTGGCATTTTAAACTCAATTTCTTGACGCACTCTGCTAATTGCTCCCTCATGAAGACATTTCTGTGAACATTTCTGTGAAATCCTAAAAATTATTGTAAAATGCTAACTTAACAACATTTCTAAATCATTTTATACATTTATAAGAAAATGAGAAACATTTCTATTTCTTCATATGTGAATGAAATCTGTGTAAATAATATATTTTTAGAAATACTAATGCAAATTTTTGTATTTATGAATGAAAATGAATTTGTTAAAGCACCAGAAAAATCATCACTTTTAATTTAAGAATAACCTTCCATGAAATAATTGGTTATGAAGTGATGTGACTTTCTCCCCCTCCAAAGAAAAGTGCCATGATGCTCCTCGTAAATTGAGGGCTGGATCTGCCATTGCATATAATAGATGATACTTTACCAATATATATATTTTTTAATTCATTGTTTAACTTTCTTTAATTGAATACTTTGCTTGGCATAAATATAAATCGCTGTTTGCTCTATCATATGATGCTTCAGAAAAATATGTCTACAGTTTACTTCTTTTTCTTTCCATAATAAAAGCAATAAATGAATTAACAAGCCCATACATGGTTTGTACGGATACTGTATAGATATTTTCCAGATGAAATATGAGTATTTTTTTTTATTAAATTAATAATTCTAGCTCAAATGTCCAAATTTATGTCTTATTTAAGGATAGATTTTCTATATGAAAATACCGGTACAAAAAATTTCCTGGTCATGAAATTTCAGGATCCATACTAACCCTACCGTACGAAATCCAAATCATTTCAGATTTGAAAATAACTGATACAAAGACAGGGCTTGAATTTCAGGGCGGGATGGCGGGATTCGCACCCAGAATTTTGAAATCCCGCCCAAAATAATATCGTAGGGGGGAGGCAACCATCGAAACAAAAGCACGAATTTTCCGAAAAATTTTACATTTTGAAACTACAATTAACTCCCACTTTTTTAAAAAAAATTTTGTGTCATTTTTGTGCGACTGAATGACATATTTTGTGAGTCTTTTGCTGCAAAAAATCGATGGAATTCCCGCTATTTTTTCGCAACCGATCGTCAAATTGCTCATTTTTTGCCCTGCAATCGATTGACAAGTTTTGTGCAATTTACAATTGTGCGAGAACAGAGCATTCAGTTTCAAATTTTCCAAAAAATTAACACATTCGATTCCAAAACTTATGAAACATTGTTTATCAACCCCGAAATTTGGATAGTTATGTCCGAATTTCGGGGATAATTACCCATTTTTCATAGCTTCTGAACCGAGTTGAATTGCATATTTTCGAGATATTATTTCAGATATTATTATATATAATTCAGGTATTATTTTTGGCTAAAAGTAATTACAGTATCTGTAAACATGAGAAAATTCTAATTGAGCTTTAGTCGTGATTTCAATTTTCTCAAAATTCGAGACTTTTATCAATATTTTTGAAGTTTCAATCTGTTTGATTATTAGCTAAAAAGAAAATTTTCTGTCAAAAGAAATGAAACAAATATGAAAAGATAATGAAATAATGTGGAATGGAATTTGTCTTCATTAAGTCATACAGTTTAGTAAATGTTTTATGCTAGGTTTATCCTTTTCATAGAGTATAGAAGGCAGGAATGAGACAATTTTTATGAAAACATTTTTTACTTAATATATTTTTCTTGGTGCAGGTGTAGTATCATAATATTTACACTTTCCAGACATTTTGAAAATTGTCAATAGTTACCCACCCACTTCTCTTTCAAGTGTGTGAATTGTGCGACATATGACCTAAAATAGAGGAAAAATATAATGAGTTAACTTTTTTATAAATATTTAACTTTTACAAATCTAAGCTAAATAAAAAGCATAATATGTCTTGTACACTTAGAGACCGAGGGTTTTGTAGATTATATTTTTTTGCGGATAATGGATCATCCTTTTGTTTACATTTTATTACTTTCTTCTATCTTTACAAGAAGAAAGTATTGTATTCATGAAAATTTTCGACTTATGGTTATCGACGGATTTATACGTTTTAGAAGGTCCTGAACACGTTTGACTATTTTTAGAAAATGTCTGTCTGTGAGTCTGTCCATCTGTCACTGAGTCTGTCAGTCTGTCTGTCAGTCTGTCTGTGAGTCTGTCTGTCTGTATGTGACAAAAAATTTGTGGGCGCTCTATCTCAAGAACTAATGCTCAAAATTTAATAAAATTTTATATTCAGTTAGACCTTGATATGAATTAGTGCCTATTGGTTTTTGGTGAAAATTGGCCTGCATGTGGCGCTGCTATACTACGTTTTTCATGATTTTCAAGATTGCTATATCTCAAGAACTAATGCACAGAATTTCACCAAACTTCAGATTCTCTGACCCCTTGATATACATAGACGCTGATTAAGTTTTGGTGTAAAATGGCCAGCAGGTGGCGCTGCTATGCTACGTTTTTCATGATTTTCATGATAGCTATATCTCAACAACTAATGCACAGAATTTCACCCAACTTCAGATTCCGTGATACCTTGAAATACATAGCTGCTGATAAGGTTTTGGTGTGAACTGCTCTGTAGGTGGCGCTGCTATGCTACATTTTGCACAATTTTTGCTATAACTATATCTCAAGAACTAATGCAGAGAACTTCATCAAATTTTAGTTTCTTTTACACTAAAATATATAACACAATTAGACGCTGATTACATTTTGGTATTAACCTTGTAACAGGTTATGAAGCTATGCTGCATTTTGCACGAGTTTTCCGATAGCTATATCTCAACAACCAACGCACAGAATTTCATCAAACTTCAGATTTTTTTCCAAAATGACATATAACATAATTACACGATGATTACGTTTTATTATAAATCCTTTAACTGATGGTGCTGCTGTGCTATATTTTACACGATTTTTTTTTTTATTAGATATATCTCAAGAACTAATGCACACAATTTCATCAAACTTCAGATTCTTTTACACCATAACATAATTAGACGCTTTTTTACGTTTTGGCATAAATTGTCCAAGATATGGTGTTGCGGTGCTACGTTTTGCAAATTTTTTGTTATAACTATATCTCAAGAACTAATGGACGAAATTCCATCAAATTTCAGATTCTGTTAGGTCTTGACATCTATAGATGCTTATTAGATTTTAGTATAAATTACACAACATGAGGCACTACTAAGCTCATTTTCTCAGAATATTAAATTTTTTTTTTTTTTTTTAATATTAAAATGTTTTTATAAGATAGAAGAAAGTTTCGGGATTGACACATCCAACTAGTTTTTAATGTTATGATTATATATTAGGAATAAAATAACTGTACAAAAATTACAATGGAAAAATATTTAATGACAAATATTAAAGAAAAAAATTATATACAATGCAAATTTTACTAATATTCATTATTTTAAACATTGACATATTATAATAATAGTTTGTTTTGATTAGTTGTCATTTTTTTTTTTTTCTCTAGTTTATGAACATTCATTGCTTTTTGCTCCAAGACAAAATTTTGTTATTCAAGGAAATTTAAATATTTATATCCAATTAATATTTCAATATTTATTCATTGGAAAATTCATAACTGATAGAAAATATATACCAAATTTAGCTTTATAAGTTTTAACTGTTAATCACAATTGTCATTGTTTACATTCTAGTATTTAGTGTGGATAATAAATATTTGCAGATTATGTATCGGTGGATTTCACTGAGTTGATTGTATTTTTTATAATTCAGCAATATTATTTTATTTTTAAACTTTAATCCTCTGAACATCTGAGAAATTTTCTCTATTCCCATAAAAAATGATCTTGAAACTAATGCTAATTTACCTGTTTGTTTCTAAATACACTTCATATTTCTTAAAGTACAATTCTGTTTAAAATATTTTTGTCTACAGCCGATTTAGGGAAACAAAAAAATAAACAATTTAGAAAATTAAACTTGTATAATTTCTAAGCTGTCTGACTGAATGGCTTCCTGCTTGGTATTCAAAAGTAAAATTTACCAAGGACTCCTAATATGTCGTCAAAATTAAGCATTAGTGTCAAAAATTCTAGTTTGTTAATATTTTAATTAATACAATTTAAATGTATAGATGACCATCCAAGCTTAGTTTTAGTAGAAGATTACTCTGTCATTATTATTAATTGGTTGCTAGCATTTGCATTTTTTATATGATTTATGATACAGTTAGTAGAGAGGATATCTTTGTTTTTCGACTACTCTGCAATATATGAAGGTACTGCTGTATAAAAGTTTATGTTGTTTTTAGGGTAAAAGTTACATATAAAAGTTTATAATTTAATCTTTTAAAAGAATTATTTACAGTATTCCATAATAAAATTTTACAGGCTAATGATTCAATTGCTGTATGCAAAAAAGTATGCATTTCTGCTTGTGAAAGAACAAAAGACGAAGTAAAAGATTCAGACGAACTACAGTTATTGAAAGGAGTTTTGCAGAGTTCTGAGGTAGTTTTCATTTCCCAAATAGATTTTTTTAATGTTAAGAATGACATTCTGATAACTTTGATAAATTAATTTTTTATTTAAATACGTTTTTTTTTTCTTCTGTTGGTAAATTACTTGTAAGTAAAATACTTAATATTCAAGGATGGGTTATAAGGTATCTGTGTGGTTTTCTTTTACAAAAAGCAACCTTAAACAATTTAATTTAGCTAATGTCGGCTGGTTACATTAATCAAATATATTAAACAAACTTTTATTTTGATTTACAAACGTAGAAAATACAAATAGAACTTTTAAAATTTTTCATTCGAATTTTTTTTGTAAATGTTTAAGCAACAGGAATTTTGAAAAATTTGAAGCCCTTGAGCCAATATCCTAGAGATCCATCCTTAAATTTAAAAGACTAATGGTCATTGATTAATTTTTTGGTCCTTAACCCTTTAACTTTCAGAGCATTTTAATTCCTAAGATATTGAAATAAATGATTGACACCGGTAATTGCGTACAAATATTTTTGTAAATAAGAAAAAGTGATTTTTCACATGTATAATAAAATGAATTTTTCTTTATTAAAATTCTGGTGTCGTTGTTGCATATCGGAATTGAAATTTTGTGGTTTTGTAGAGAAACCAATGAACGTTAAAGGGTTAAAAGGTCCTAAATCCTGAAGTTTTAAGATTGTTATAGAGTTGTATGTTTAAATGAATTAACCTTTTTGAAATTTATAATTTTTAATGAATGTTTAAACTGTTTTTATTAATCATGTTACTAAATGATCTAGAATTATGTTTTACAGTATATTATATAACTGATTATGTAGATTGTTGAATTGCTCTGGTGCTCATTATTTAAGCAGTGAGGTTTATGCAGTTTTCGTGAGTAATTGTTAATTTCATTTTTATTGGTTCTTTTGGTAAATTTTCTTTTTTATTTTTGGACTTTACCCTTTTGGTATTTACAACAATTGATAAGAGGGGGGGGGGGGGGTATTTGTTACCAATATACCCACATTTCTTATCAATTCTATTCATTACATATTTACTTTATTCAATCAAATGTAAAATCAATTAAATCTTCATTACTTACCTTTTCCGTCAGTGCATCTGATTTATTCCATTTAATTTACAAACGGAGAAATGATTTGAATCCACAGTATTTTGTCCTGGTAAGATTTTCCCCTGGTGAGCCTCACCGTGCATTCATTCAAACTAAACGGTAACAGCAACAATTGGTAGACAGAGTTGTTTTCTCCTATGAGCGTGATTTTGCTTTCAGCATGCACTTTTGCAAATTTCTCTCTGCATGTGCAACAGATGTAGGAGGTTTTGCTTCCAGTTTTTCGATCCAGTCTGGTTCTCAGCTGTGTACCGGGAAGAATAAATAGAAATTCGCAGCTGTTGCTTTTGAAGATGAGATTTTTATGAGATAATGTTCATTGGCGATTGTAAAGCTTGTTCTGATATGTTGCAGGAGAGAATGGATTGGTATGAGATATGTTTATGTTCTTTAGCAGTCGTCAATCTTGTTCTGAAACATGGCATGGTAGATTTTGTTAATGCAGTTTGTCAAGTTGGTGACTATGTTTTTATTCTCTACTAGTTTTCGTCAACGTATGTTTTTTTTTCAAGTTCCTATTTATTTATTTGCAATTAGAATTGAAATGAGCACTGGAGGGAGATGTTTATTTGTTTATTTATTAAGCCATACACTGTTTAAATTAGCTATAAAATTATATTGAATAGTTATTTATTATTTGAATTATATTTTTATTTTAAACATCGTTTTTAAGTATGAAAAAGATTTTAAAAATTTATTTAAGATAAGATTTTAAAAATTCGCTTTTTTAAAAAAAATTTCAAGAATTACAGTTTTTTTTTCCCCCCAATCTGTTGACGAATTCGTTTTCATGATTCTTTGACGATGTTCGTGTTTTTTCCCCATGATCTTTTTACGAAATTAGTGCTTTTTCTACGATTCGTGGGCAAAAATTCACATTTTTACCTTGATTCTTCAGGCATGAAAGAGTTCCTCCTAAAAGAGGAATTCCACCTTTTTTAAAGCAATTTTGGACATTCTCTGGGTTAGTGTAAAAATGCAAAGAAAATTTTGGAAGGATAATGGGAAGGGGGGGGGGTTGCCTGGGAAATTTAGTAATCATCTGTTTTGCCTATTCAAACCCTCACAGTTTATTATTAAATTGTTGTATAAAAGAGACATTCAATGAAATGTGAGCTTATATCATATATGTATCTGAAAGTTGTGTAAATGTAGTTTTTCAAAGTGTCTTTCAGAAATGATTTTTTTTTAAATCTTTACTAATTCTAAGGGAACAGAAGTTTCTTTTTGGGATAGAATATTTATACAACACTTTTGGGTGATTTCTGTGATTCGTTTTTCAAGATTATTTCTAAATCAAAAATCAATTTAGCCATGAACTTGTTTTCTTAAAAGAGGTATAGAGGGAGGGGATTTAATAGCTAAACTATTCAGAATAATATTTATTTTTGGAAAAAATAATGACTGTTCTTCACATAAGTTGATCAGATACATTTGTATTTATATTTTTAGCATTGTTAATGCTTTCTAAGTTAAAAAATATATATGTAGCAATCATATGTACAATTACATTTGTATTGTATAAGTAGCTGTTAAAAAGCCACTTAAATTATAAGCGTTTGGAGCTAATGTATAGATGGAAAATATTTTCCACCTTTTTTCTCATTTCCCACTTTCATGCCTGCCTTAGACAAAAATTTTTGTTTTTTGGTGATCCTTTCACGAAATTTGCATTTTTTCCTCAATGCTTTAATGAAATTTGCATTTTTGCTCTCAATGCTTGGACAAAATTTGCGTTATTTTTGGAATTCTTTCATGAAATTCGCCTTTCTTTCCACAATCCTTTCACAAATTTCTGCTTTTTTTGCAGTCCTTTCGAAAAATTTGTGGGTTTTTTTCATTGTTTTGAGACGAATTTCTCTATTTTTCAATATTCTTTGATGAAATTGCATTTTTTCCTTGATCCTTTGAAATTTTTGTTATTTTTCTGTTTGACAAAATACGAGTTTTTTCTGTGACTTTTTAAAGAGATTTGCTTTTTTCTGCGATTTTTGACAAAGTTCGCATGTTTTTGAGTTATCCTTTGCGAAATTATTGATCTTTTTTATGCAAACTATTAAAAAAATTGATATTTTTTGGCAACCATTTCTCAAAATTTGCGATATTTTACCGTAAAGCAATGTCTAAATTTTCAGTCTAATGACCATTTTTTTTTTTTCATTTTCGTCGCTGAATGCTTTAAATTTTCAGAAGATTTGGAACAAATCACATGGAAATTCGTAAATTTTTTCGTGAAAGCGCTTGAAGCTTGTTATTATAAACTTAAGGAATTGTTACATTTCCAAGACTTTTCATTCCTTGAAAATGAATACTTTTTATTCCAACACTTTTGCTATTTTTCCAAAAGCGTATGAATTATGAAATCGGTTTCTGTGCTTTTGCAAGCGCTGGGAAGGAAAAAGATGTGTTTTTATGACACTTCTTTCTGATTTCTAATTAATAGCTCAATTATTTATAAGAAATTTAAGATTCTGAGTCTTGGGTAAATCAGGAGAGGCTTTGGACTATCTTCCTTTAAATTTTCATATTTGTAAGTGCAAAAAATATTTTTAGCCATCCCATACACACAGATCAAAACTTTATTTTATTATTATAAATATGTTTTATGTTATCGAATTTTAAAATGACAAAAATCCAAACAAACTTTCAAAAACTGCATATGATAACAGATTTTTCTATTTCTCTTTAAAGTAACTACTCTAAGGTTACTTAATTCATATTTTTCCACACAACACACAAAAACTTATTAAATCGGATTTGTTTTATAAACAGAATGTGTTCACCATCCTGTGTTCCAACCCAACGTGTTCCAACAGTGTCACCAATGGCACTCCATATAATTCTATTGTCACTGTGAATTACTAATGGGTGACTGATGCCTTGAAATAGTTGACTATACAGTCAGGTGCTTTCATATAATCATGAGGTTAGATAATATAATAATGTAAGCCTCGAGAAGTAGTCAAAAGATCCACCCCACGCATGCATACAAACAACTCTAAAATGAAAAAATGCTCATAGATTCACATTTCTGGAGAGGGAAAAGGAGCAGAGAAAATATTTTTTACTGAACATAGACTGTGGCATTAAAAATTTTACTCGGGTACATATCGGAAAATACTGATATGAACATGAAAATATTACTGCTGGGTATTTGGAATTATCCAGTATTTATTCTAATTTGTACTCAAAATATAGCACATAAATGGTTAAATAAAAAAGAAAAGAAAATTGAAATGTAAAATTGGCCCTGAATAACACAAAAACTGGAGGGGCAAAAGGTAAGTCTTGCCCTCCCCCCCTTTTTTTTACATATAAGTATTATTATACATACATTGCATATATCATTTGATTTGGAAATTAGAGCAGCTTGTTTTATGCTTGATAATTTTTGAATCCCCTTCCAATAAACATTTGTAGCTATGCCCCAGGTTCAAGGTAATTGCTCTAAAAAGTGCTACTCAGAGATTTTCAAAAGGTATCACTAGTGTAAGATAAGAAATCCTTCCCTCCTCCCTGTAAAAAACACTCATTCTTTTCTTTAGGTTTTGATTTTGACTTTTTTGCTCATACCTTCGTCTTTGTATGTACCTCTCTGTACAGTGATACTTTGACTGATGATACTGTTAACCAAAAAAAAAAAAAAAAATTCATTGTTTTCTGACTTAGCAGATTCATTTGGCTAACAAATGTTTTATTGGACGTCTAGTTTACGAAGTGCAGCATGTTGAGTTTTGATTAAGTGAAAAACTATATTTCAATTCACAAAAATTTTAGAACATGATTAGATTACAGAACAAATTATAGTCATTATGTAAGATATCATTGTATTTTCTTCTTTTTGGCTTTTTTCCAGTCTTGTATGATGTTATTGATATATACATGTGTCTATTTTAAGCAGCTTGGTGATGGTGGTAATGCTTCTAAAAATCTAAATTTTGTTGATGAAATGCATGAAGAGAAAAGTCAAGCTGCTGAAAAACCAATGATTGATGAAATAGTTGAATTAAAACGAACTGAGCATGTTGATATGAAAAAGGTATGCATGTTGAAAGTGGATTTGCTGTTACTAAAATATGTTCATTAAATTTAACTTTTGTATATCATGTAAGATTTGTTTACTGTGTAAAGTTGTTCTTTATTATTAACCAGTTATTTAGTATAAGGGTAAGAATCTTTCATGTTTCTGCTCATTTCCACATTTGTATAAATTTTAATTATTCTCTCTCCACCTTCCCAAACATTACTTTCTAATTCTTTACTTCCTCTAGAACACAATGGTTGTTTTAAAGTTTTATTTTTTAAATACTTTTTTGCCTAAATTTTTGCTTTGTAGTTCCAATAAAAAAGCAACCAGAAATCACGTCCATTCCCTACAAAATTTTAGCATTTTGCACACACTTTCATCCGCAGTACACAAAGGTTTTAAAGTGTTTAAAACTCAGCTTATTATTTAAAAAAATAATTCTGTCCTGCTTATTACTTTGTAGTATCAATAACCTAAATCCCCTTTCCACATGAAATTTCTTTTCCCAACATTTTATATTGCAAAAGGAGAAAATTTTGAAATATAAAATAAATGTTTTCCTCTTTTATGCAAGCAAAAAGTATTGTTAGAAATCTGTAAATTTCATTCTGTCTTTTTATTCTGACAATAAAAGTGAAATCTATTCATCAAATTGGATATAATAATGTAAATGAACTTGCTTATCAAAAGAGGAAAATTACGGGTTACAAATCCTTGGAATCAAGTAAATTTTCTATTTGTTAATTCAATGTTACAAATTTGTGGAAATAAAAGCTAATTGTTTTATTAATTTATTCTATTTTTTAATAATGAATTAATATTATCTTGCTTCTTTAGGATTGTAAAATTTTTTCATTATTCAGCAATTTTTCAGTTTTTTAAATAACTTAACTTTTTCTAATTTTCATTACATAGTTCTCACTAAAAAGCATTTTTTTTTTTTTTAACAAAAATAATCTTTCTCAAAGATTAATAGAAATTTATGATGAAGCTATTGTTTTGAAGTAGTAGTAGGCAAAATAATAAAAACTAGTCGCTGGGGCAACTGTAATCTCATCACGGATATGCATAATATAAAATATGAAAATAAAACATATGTAAGCTTAAAATGCATTGCAATTCCAAAACAAAATTTAAACATATATTTAAATATTTTTAATATACGTAGTAATGCTCTATTAATGAATTGTTGATGAACCAATTTTGACAAATTATTTAAAATGCCAAATTACTCAAGTAATATTGGTGTAAAAGAAACATCCTTATAACTGCAAAAATAATAATGATATTAACTAACAATTTACTGTGTCAGATTAAGTACCTCATTTCTAATTAAAATATATTCCTAATTAAAATATATCTCTGAACTGAAATTTGAATGAAATACAGGGTCATGAAAAATCAAGGAGTGTGAAAAATAGGATTACAAGTATCTGGGCTACTAATTATCCGATCGACTTTGTTTCTTTACATAAAATTTGTGTTATTTTATTGTCTTTTACATCCAATCCTTAAAATGAAAAAATTCAAAAATGTTTATGTACCTTTCATCAGAACGGATATTTTGAGAGTCTAAAAAAATAGTTCTGGATAATAGAGGTTATTGATATTAAATGGGCTTCTTCCCATCATTACATACTAAGTACACAGCAAATTTCAAATTCCTATCTCAATTTGTTCAGGAAATAGTGCGTTTACAGACACACTGACAGATGGATAGCAATTTTTTTTTTTTTTTTTTTTTTTTTTCTAAAAATGTTTTTACTGAATCTACAGTGTCTAAAACATGTAAATCCCTCAAAAAAAAAAAAAAAAAAAAAAAAAAAAAAAATCTGGTTTTTAAAATGACTGTTAGACTTACCCTAATACTACGTATGATTGGTAAGTAATAATTATTGCCAAAAACAATCTCTTTGTTATAGTTCATCCATAATTTGGATACTATGAAACTTTGAGTATAGCTAGCACATGTTCTGATCCTTTCATTCTTATTATCAAGGCACTTTTTTTTTTCCTTAAAAAAATTTTTTAGAGGTACCCTGAGTTATGTATTTTCCTTTCTTTACAAAATAGTGATAATAATAATAATAATAATAATAAAATAATTATTAATTTTGAGTGCAAATCTGCCATTATGTTTCATTCGTTTTTGGTCTGGGGCAGTGGTGTGATTCAGCCAGTTTATAATTTTTTTTTAGAACTTATACCTATTTTTTTTTTCCGGTTATTCACCTAACCAACTGGTAAACTTTTTTATACAAAAAACATAAATTAATAATATATATTTGTATTTTCTTATGTTAATCCACTCAGTTGTATGTTCTAAGCATTACACTGTGTAGTGTTCTCATTTTCAATTTATTTTTATACCTAAAATATTTATTAGTTAAATGTGGTGCTGCTTTCATAGGATGAGTTTATTGGATTGCTGACATATGCACATAACATGTCTTGATATTTCAACCATTTTTTCTGATCTATGGCAACCTACATCAAGACTATCCAACTTGACGCCCACAAACATCATGACATGCTTTGAAGGTTTTCTTGATGCCCTTTTCAGTGTTTCTTTTATCTAAAGATAGACCATTCCTCTGTTAATTCTAATTTAATATGTGATTCTAAATATAATACTAGGTAATTCGATGTTATTCTGAATTTGCTATAATTAAAAAGTTTTTTTCCTCTTTTTTTATATAGTTTCTGAATTATAGAGGCTTTAATTTACAAATTTGAGGTGTATGAGATGCGTATATTTTGCTCTCTATACTAAAGTGAGGTAAGCACTATTGTGTCACTCAATATTATAATATGACTGGCTGTCATTGCTGCTAGTTCATATAGTGTAACTTCTTTATATCCAGTCTAAATTTTCTTCTGAAAAACATTTGATGACATTTTGACAAGAAAAGAAGCATTCTTAAACATATTCTTGACTAAATTCTTTATTTTTGCAGAATATGGGGAATTGAACCGTTATATAACACATGAATGTTGCAAACTGTATAAACGATATAAAACACAATATAGGATATTTAATCATTTTTCAAACTGCAAGTGCATGGGCTATCATGACCATGCCAGTACGTTATCTGAATAAATTTTATATTACACAATCACCAAGAGAAATTGTCTTGGCATAAAATTGATTCCCAATCTGAGCTCAAACCCTACAGGTAATAAAAAGGCCATTAGATAAAAAGCAATGGGAAAATATTAAAATGAGTGTTGTCAAGAATAAATCTGTTATCGCCTTCAGTGAAAAGCATGCAGCATACAGCAACCCTAAGATCACCTACTTTGTTGCATAACAATTGGTAAAAAATTAAATTCTTTATACAAGACAAATGTGATGATATGAAATAGATTTAATGGTTAGAAATAAATATAATGGTTATTTAAAACAGAAAAGACATTTAATTCTTTTGATATTTAATCAACTGAAAAGTAAGAAAGAAAAATCTAGAAATGAAATGATATTTTAAAATTAATTTATTGTTTGGTTTTTATTTATATGCAATTTGGATACGAAAAATAAAAAGAAAAGAAAAGAAATTTGGAATTAAAAAGAATCTATTAAAGAAAGTTTTTCTTTTAAAAATTATATTTTAAAAGAGAGGAAAAAAACTAACTTTTGAGATATTAATAGAAAGATATAAAATAAAATATGTGTTACATCACAGGCACCCTTTATTGTTTGCCGCCAGCTAAGATGTACTCCTGCCTACAGAAAGGTTGGATATTTAAATTTAGGCATTATACCTAGTTGGAAACTAATAAGACCTATTAAACTATGTTTTGTGCTTGGAATGGAAAAAGACCTATATGGAGTATCGGAGCTCTGAAATTGTCCCTCCTCTTCCTCTAAAGTCCTTCTTTTTGGAAAAAGATTTCTTTAATCCTCTTGTTTATGCATTTTGGTCCACTTAATCCCCTTTTTGTGACTGGAAATTTAAAAATACATAAATAAATACTAATATGTTAAAATTACAACAAAACTAAAAATCCCTAAAGAGTGCAAATTTTACCATAGCAGGCTAAAACAATGTAATTAGAATTCTTTCATAAATGTAAAAAAATTGCAGCAAAATGTGAAAAAATGATTTAAAAAAAAAACTCATTGAAAATCACATTAAAAATCACTAAAAATACTAGAAATTTAAAACTAAATGCCTTAAATAAATAAAATGAATGAATTTCATTTTAATTATGAAAATAAAAATGAAAATTGCAGTACGAATTCCAAATAAATTTTATTGGAAAGATTTTACATATATATAATTTTTTTAAATTGGGCTAAAAATTTGAAACTGGATTTCATTTACGAATATCACTGCAGAATGTGAAAAAACTCTAAACATTCCTTAAAAATGACTAAATAAATAAGTAATTCACAGTATTAATTTTGAAAAAACTTTATTGAAATGAAAACAACATTTACTATATTGGGCTAAAAAGTTTAAGCTAGATTCCATTTATTAATGTGGAAAAATCACTGCATATAAATCATTAAAAATTTAAAAAAAAAAAAAAAAAAAAAAAAAAAAAACAGAGCAAACAAATTATAATGTTGTAAGCTAAAACATTATAACTGTTTTTTTTTTTTTTTTTTTTTTTTTTACAAATGTGAAAAAATCATTGTGGGATTGGGGAAGGGAATTAACATTGCTAACTATTCATATTGGAGAATATAAACATAGGACAAAATTTAACACATTAAAATTAAAATTTTAAACCAAATTCCTTTTATGAAAGTCAAAATGCTGAAAAACAGAAACAATTTTAAAAATCACTGTAGAAGTTCAGAATGAACTTTATTGAAACAAGGACAAAATTTACTACATTGAAGTAAAAAATTTGAACCAGATTCCTTTTACTAATGTAAAAAAAAATGCTATAAAAATGTGAAAAGGTACAAAAGTTGATTAAAAAATTACATTCCCCCCCCCCTTAAAAAAAGGCTCTGGGTTGCATAACTTTAGATAGCATACATCAAATGCCATCTTGTCAAGCACATAATTGCACACCAATTTCTTCAGCACAAATACACATAGACAAACTTTTATCTTTATTTATATATTTAGATTTGTTTTCAATTTTGATTGAGAATTATATCCCATCTATTAAAAGAAACTAGGTTAACCTGAATATGATTTGGTGAGATTTTAAAAACCTCTCTCTGCATGTAATACAAATTTTGTAGCCATTTTGCCTCATTAACTAAAACATGGAATATTTTAGTTGCAATGAATTTTTGCATTGTTAACAAAGTGCAAGCCAGCCAGTTAAAAAATGTCCAAACTGGGATTCAAACCTGGTTATATTTGGATTATTGACATAGTGCACCAATGTTCTACCAACTGAACCATTCAGATAATGTCCTGCTTGGCAACTCTCACTTTCATATGTTGGCAAGATGGAATGTCTTTAAATGAGTTACAGTATTCTGTGGTAAACATGTGATGAAATTAAACCCAGCATTGATCAAATGATATATATATATATGTGGACCTTGTAATTATAATTTTCTGTGTGTGATTCATGACTACAAACCAGTTCTACTAAACATTTGCATTTGTCAAATTCAGCGGATTATGACTCGTGTTAAAATAAAAATGTTACATTATTTGTGTAGTGTAAGACGTTTTTCTCTTGTATATTTTAGGATTCAAAAGCATTTCCATCTTGGCTCAATAGATTTTTAGCTTTTCTCGATTTTCAAGATGATAGTATTTCTTTAATTACTGATTTCAATCAAAGTTCTGGTTTGACTACAATATTGGAAGATTCTCAGGTTTGTTAACCATTTTTTTAATCACTTTTATTATTATTTTTAACTAGATTAGATAGTATTAGAGTATAAAGTATTATTATTATTAAATATATTTACAAATATATTATTGTTAAAGTATATTTATGTTTAAAGTGTTATTATATTACAGCTATCTGGATCATTTCTTATAAAATCTAATGATACAGATTCTCATCTGCAAGAGATGGAAAACTATAAAAATTTATTGAAATCTTTAGAAAAGAAAAGAGAAAAACAAGTATGTTTTTTATGCATTCTGCTACATTTCTACTGTTATAATTATTAATCTAACTGTAGTCATTAATAGTTTATAGTCATGGGAGGCTGTCATAAGGAAATGTTTTTTTAATATTTTGTCTGAAGAAATTCTTAAGTCAACAATTTAAGCCAACAGTGCTAAGTAGGTCAGCTGGTAATGACAATAAAAACACTCATCAACCTTAATGCACTAAAATGTTGGCCTAAAATGCCCATAGAATTTCATATATAAACTATGTGTTTTTTCTATACATTTTCTTTTTTATTTAGATTGTCACAGTAGAACGTCACAGTAGAACTTCATAGCAAGACTAAAAATGAAGTCCCATGTGACTTCAGAACAAAAAAATTTTGTTCAGTTTATAGTTACCCCAGGTTCAAAAAAACATTATTTTGCTGTTAATGTTACTGTTCTCCTTCAAAAATATCAGAAAAAAATAAGATCATACCTTGGATTATCTTGGATGAGAAAGAATGACTAGGAGAAACCACGTGGTGCTGAGTGTATGACGGCACAATTCAACTACGACTTGAATCAGAACAAAATACAATTTTATTGAAGACATCCCGATGATCAAGAAGGGGAAGATACTGATACTGGCTGATTCAGGGCACAACTCAAATTATGAAATTCTTGGGTAAAAAAAAAAAAAAAAGAAAAAAAAAAAGAACATAAACTTCGGCATGGGAAAACGGCCTTCAAAAGAGAGGAAGACCAACCTCAAACTACCATCTCGGACTCCAGAACGCTACTGACTAGAAATCTGGATTGGCAATCGCGAGGCAGAAAAACTGGCAAGAGGAACAATGTCAACGGAAGAAAAAAAACACGCCTGCGAATGAGGGCGGAAGAAAAGAGCGCCAAGTGTGACGTCAGAACGTCACGCCTACAGACGAAAGTGCGGGAAAAACATGAGGAAGAACTCCTTCAACATGGCAATGTCGAGATTGGGAAAAACGTATCTGTATGTACCCCACGGGGTTGTAAAGCAAATTATACCTTGATAGCACTCCGGCAAGTGTACCTGGTGGTACGCAGAGGGCATGTCTAGAAGCGTGAAAAACTGATAATTGGCAATATTACTGATGAGTGTTTGGATTTTAGGAAGAGGATAGCTCGAGTGGTCTATTATGGTATTGAGAACACGTAGATCAAGTACCATTCTGTACTTTTGTGGACCTCCATCCGACTTTTTCTTGACTAGCAACATGGGACAGGCCCACGATGTTACATTTTTTTCGATGATTTTGGCTTCAATCATTTCGTTTATTTGTCTATGAGCTTCTTGTTGCAACGCAAGTGGCATGGGGAAAGGCAATGCCTTTATGGGGTTTTCACTATTAAAGTTAATTTGGGGTTAACTACATCAGAGTGTCCAATTGTTTTTAATGTGGCTGAAAATGCTTGAAATTTATCTTTCAATACTTTATGCAATTTTTTTTTCTGTATCATTTAAATGGTTCATGTTTATTTCTGCTTTATTGAATTCTATCTGTCTTTGTTTAACGACTTCAGGGTCTGGCTGGATTAAATTTATGTATTCTTCAGATGTAGGAGGTGGTACGTCAACCGATATTTCCAACCTTTCTTTGAAGGCGGGCTTAAGTTCTTCAATTAAGTTAATGTGGCCGATCATTGCATTTTTGTTGATATGTAAAATCTGTTCAGACTGGTTGTCTAAAAAAATGTAAAATTGCTGTTCATTAGTGTAACAATTGTTAGCATTGTTTTCTGTGAGTAGCACCACAGAGTCCTGTTCTGGAGTTTTAAATGAATGGACGGAATAATGAACATTTACTTTGTATTTGTCTTCGGGAGTCAAAATTAAGTCTTTGTTCATGAAGGAATAGTCCCGGAAAGTCTGTAACCTGATGTAAGTATGATGACTGTATGGTTACTTTTTGTACAAGTGTCATTGGTAAATTTTGAGTTGTAATGATAGAGTCCTTTTTCTTCGGAAAAAATGGTGGTACATTAAGCAACTTAGTAAAATCAACATCTGAGGGTTTCTTTTGAGATTTCATTTTACTTTGTTTTCAAGATGGTTTGACATAGTGAAATTTTGACTTGCTGACTTATTTGAAAAGTGTATAAATTCATTCTTGATTTTACAGACTTCCGTTTCGGGGAAGATTATTACATTAAATTTTCTTACAAAATCAAATCCTAAAAGCCCAGTGAACTTTGATGATGGTCTTAAAGTAAAAAGATATAGCGGATGTCTAAAGTGTATAGCTTGCATCTTGAAAGAGAGTTCTACACATCCTTTAAATTCAGTCCCTGAATTGATAGTGGATATTTTTATATTTCTGGATAGTACCCGATGCTTAAATTTATGTTTGTTTGCATCAAAAAATTTTTTACATAAAAGAGAAATGGAACTTCCAGTATGAATTAAAAAAAGGAGCAGTTTCATTGGCAAGCTGAACTTGGATAACAGGAACAGAAGGTACTGTAATATTAACATTAGCTATTATTTCTTCCTTAATTTTAGAATTTGGAATGTTGTGAAACTGATTTTCTGGAGACTGTGTGGTATGGGTACTTTGTTTTCCAGGATTCAAAGACTCGATTAGTAGTTTGGGTGAGTTATTGCTGGAACTGCATTGTAGTTAAAAGACTGAAAATTCATGGATGGAGTTATTCTGCATTCACAGGCAGAGTGCCACACACATAAGCATAATTGGCACGTAACATTTTCTGACTGTGCTACCTGAGTGTTACGGAAGTTGTGATTTCGGTATGGACGACGAAAGTTGTGCCAATTTCCACGACTGTGTTTAAAGTTATCCCTTCTAAAATTACCTCTTCTGCCATGAAAGTTGTTATTATGTATTCGTTTATTCCGAAACTTGAAGGTAGATTGAGAATTGTTTGTAGACTTTTCATTTCTAGGTTCATTTAGAGGCTCATTAGTTTTGGTTTTCTCACAAAATTTATTAACTGTTGTTTGTAAACTGTTCACTTGCTCGGTTAATGCCAAAAAACGATCTTATTCAGCGATTGCAGGAGTATTTGATAACACTGAATTTTGTATCTCGCAGTCCTGTGCTAACCTTGCTTTTTCTAGAGCCAGCTTATAATTTGTAATATTGTTCTGGAGGATGAGTAACCGATAATTCGGAGGAATAATTTGTAAAAACTTTACAAATAGAATTTGATCTAGTGCTTGAGGATCAGTTAGATTGTTGTATATTTTATGCGTTAGAAATTGTAGTCTGTGACTAAGATTACTTATTGATTTATCTGGCAGCATCTGTAAATTTTCATATTGCATGATGTGTGATGCCACTGAAGTTTGCGTAAAATGTGATTTCAGTTCCTCGAAAAGGTGATCTGATGATTCAAATGGGCTAAAATCAAGTTTTTGCGATATTAACTGTCGAGCCTTGCCTCCTAAATGAGATGTGGTGTATGCTAAAATGACATCATCTGACCAATTTTTTGAAAGCATGCAAAATCTATAATTTGGTTGATGAAAAAGTTAAGTTCATCAGGGTTGCCATCAAAAGGTTGAATTTTAAAGTTAGGCAGATTTTGTTTTTTTACTAATAGCAGGTGACTGAGTGGGCAGAATGTGGGGTGTTAGAGTCGGCATGGTTGAATTTGATGTTACACTACTGCCAACATCATTCTGGGCATCAGCCCTAGCTCTAGTTTTAGGCCTTCTTGGTGGCATAATTTTATGAATTACTCTTTTATGATAAAATAAAAAAGAACACTTATATACAAATGAAGTCATCAACTTCCACAAATGATTTTATATATATATTTTTTTTTAGCTTATCCTGTTATTATTATTAAGTACCACTATGCACACATGTTTTAAACACAATTAATTATTTCAGTAACAATTATTCATACAAATTATTTTCACAGAATTTTCTAAAAAGTCCACAAATTAACAGATTTGAAAACGATATATATTAATTATAGTATATATATATATATATATATATATATATATATTACTATTATTCACAAGTTATTATAAACTATATATGATCTTAGTCATCATTCACTTTACTTATTCAATTATTTCAAATAGATCATGCAGTATCGATGTATCACACATTTTATCTTATTATTTAAACAGAAAAACAAATTCTTTACACTCTTGATATCATAAAGAAAACTTGCATAACGTCATGCGAAGTAGGCAAGTCACCATCTGTCACAGTCAAACGTCACACTAGAACTTCGTAGCAAGACTAAAAATGAAGTCCCATGTGACTTCATAACAAAAAAAAATTTGTTCAGTTTATAGTTACCCCAGGTTCAAAAAAACATTATTTCGCTGTTAACGTTACTGTTCTCCTTCAAAAATATCAGAAAAAAAATAAGATCATATCTTGGATGAGAAAGAATGACTGAATGAGAAACCACGTGGTGCTGAGTGTATGACGGCACAATTCAACTGCGACTTGAATCAGAACAAAAGACAATTTTATTGAAGACATCCCGATGATCAAGAATGGGAAGACACTGATACTGGCTGATTCAGGGCACAACTCAAATTATGAAATTCTTGAGTTAAAAAAAAAACATAAACTTCGGCAGGGGAAAACGGCCTTCAAAAGAGAGGAAGACCAACCTCAAACTACGATCTCGGACTCCGGAACGCTACTGACTAGAAATCCAGATCGGCGATCGCAAGGCAGAAAAACTGGCAAGAGGAACAATGTCAACGGAAGAAAAAAAACACGCCCGCGAATGAGGGCGGAAGAAAAGAGCGCCAAGTGTGACGTCAGTACGTCACGCCTATGGATGAAAGCGCGGGAAAAACATGAGGAAGAATTCCTTCAACATGGCGATGGTCGAGATTGGGAAAACGTAGTGCGTGATAATTTAAAATAATTAGAATTACGATCGCCGGCACGAGAGGACAAAAATTGAAAGCATTAGCCAAAATTAATGGGAAATATATCAAATTAAAGTTAATAAATTGAAACTAACAATTGTGTCAACAAAGTACTAAAATTTTCGCTAGAAGGATAAAATAAAAATTAAATTAAGACTTAACAAAGCATGTCATATTGTAACATAGATGTTTTTTATTATTCATCAGAATTTCTATGTAACTGGAAAACAAGGAATTGTTAGGAAAAATAAAATGCTCAAAAAGTCAGGAAAAATTACAAAACTTACATTTTCTAAAACCTGGAAAAATTAAAGAATCTTTCTCTCACATGTGTGCCATCATGTGTCAAGATTCTCTTAAGTTCCAAGGCCCATTTCTAAAAAAGTTGATTTTTCACTTGCAAGCAGAATTTTTGATAAATTCACTTTTTAAGATAAAGATGCTTTAGATATGCAAATTTGTAATGGTATCATAAAAATTTAAATAAAAAAGAATGAAAAAAAATGAAGCAAGCAAAGGAAAAAAAAATAAGAAAAGAAAAACTGTAACTAATATTAAAATGTTGAAAGACAAAAAAAAAAAAAAAAAAAAAAAATTAAATTTACACAACAAACTGTTTCGTAAACGACACAAATAAATAATATGATGGCAGACTCATTTAAAAAAATTTAAATATCTAATATGTATAAATTCAGCTATATGAGTAAACAGTTACTTTGAATCCACTTTACATTGTATTTTAGTGATTTTTTTTTTTTTATTATTATTGTTTGTTTCTAATTTGTTATATTTTAAACATGAAATGATATAGATTTTTAGTTTCAATTCTACAGATTATTTTTATTTTCAGATAATATTTGCCTTTTATTCTTATCAATGTATCAGTGTATTATCTTTTGCTGTATAAGTTCAATCATTAAGATCTAAAATTGTGATTCACATTTCTAAAGGTATGAATTGTGGTCAGGGAATTGTTGGAAATATGGTCTGGAAAACTTTAAAAAAGTCTGAGAATTTTTCTTATTCAAATAGAGTGTGAACCCTGTTCCTATTATGTCAAATTAACAATTATTCACCATAATTTGACTTTATTATTATTATAATTTATATTTGTTACATAAAAAAATGCATAAAATACAAGTCTTAGACTCTAGTCAAGACTCTAGTCTTAAATTCATTGATGTCTCTATACCTCTTTTTAAACATACAAATTGTAATTAAGCTTGTCTCTCACACTATTAAAATTAAGTATAACATTTTTATGTAATATATTTTTTATATAATCTTTGATATACTTCATACCTAGATTTATATTTTTAGGCAATTTACACTGTTTCATCTTGGGACGATCTCTTTTTAAGATCATTCCTGAAAAGTCAAATTGAAAAAAGCAATTTAGAAAATGAAACACATTCATGTGATATATCTAAAGTGAGTAGTCTCATTTATCTCCTGTAAAATGTTACATTTGTGAAGTATCTTTTTGTAGAAGACAGAAGAAGTCTAAAATGTAAAATAAAAAATTATTTTAAAATAAAAATGTTTAAATGTTTTTACTTCTAAATTTCTTTCAACAAAGCTCATTATATTTTATATTCTACTGTAATGTTTAACTATTATCATATGATTTATCTATTTTTAAAATGTTTTAAGCATTTAAAATTATTTAAATTTCATTTTAATGACAAACAGTTCAGTGAGTTCATAGTCATGATTTTCACGTACTTCAATTTTCCCTTCTTACTGCTCCAAAAAAAAAAAAAAAAAAAAAAAAAAAAAAAAAAAAAAATTATGTACAGTACTGGACCTCATATCCAAAAGACCCAAAAACTGGAATGAATAATGAAATCTGAAATTCCACGATGATCTCAAATAAAAAATTCTTAAAAATGTCCACAGATGGCACAACGAGTGTGCGTAGCACAGTTTCAAGTCGTGCTAAACTAAATAATTATACTCAGCTCAATAATTTTATTGCAATTTTTTTTTTATGCATTAGTTTAATCCAAATTTATTAACATAGTTAGCAAAGTTAGTGTATGCAGACATTTTAAATTTATTTTAAAAAGAAACCTTTTTCCTCACTTATGCAGAAAATACAAAAATTCATAATATAAATTCCTAGGCCTAATACGGCTCTCGCGAAAAATGATGTACTTTCATTTTCTAAAAAATGTTTTTATGTTGCTAATAATGCGATATGCCGAATTAAAAAAAGAATGTTTATCGTTATTTTATGTTATTTTTTGTAATTAATGTGTTTGTGTGTTTACTTATACCTAACACGTCAATTTGCGATATCGAATCCTAGGCCTAACTCGGTTCTCATGAGCAACAACACATTTTCATTTTCCAAAAGATGTTTTAATATTTCTAAGAATATGCAGTAGTATTAAAGAATATTTCTTTTCCTTATTTTGATTTAATTTTTGTAATTTGTATTTTTGGCTTTATTTATACTAAGCCTAACATGACAATTCACAAAGTAGATTGTTTCGTGGAGTGTAAAATTTTGTCATGGGCATGTACTGTATCTAATGATCTCCGTCCTGAGACCAGTATGGATTTGAGGCCCCTACTGTATTTAAATTTGAAGTGCTATGTTAATTGAAATTGCTTTCGGAAAAAAAATATTTAGTAAGATATGGAAATGCATGTAACATTTTATATAAAAAAAAAAAAAAGTAAATAATCATTTGTATTATTCCACCTAACTTCCCAAATTTACACTTTCTCCTCTTTTGCCACTCCTCCAACTAGCATATATGTATATTTTTTATTCTAAAATCTTTATTTTTATACATAAAAAATATGCCTATCTTATTATTTCATTTGTCCTCTAGTATAATTAAAAAATAATAATAAATAAATCTAAAATCTTTATTTTTATACTTAAAAAATCTGTTTTATTATTTGTCTTTGTATTAAAAATAAATAACCAAGTTTATAAATTACCCCTATATAAATTATCCAAGCTAGTAGAAAACCCTTAAAACTGTATAAAAAATCTCAGTAAATTAAAAAATAACTGTGGGAATTCTAAGTAGAATTTATTAAATAGAAGATAAAATTTATTATATATAGATAAAAGATTGAAACATATAAGAATGCTTAAATAAATAAAAGAACAAAAATTACTATACTGGGCTAACAGATTAAAGCAGGACTTACGTAGCAAATTAAACTGTAAAAAATAAGTTTAAAAAATTACAAAAAAAATAAATAAATAAATAAATAAATAAATAAATAAAATAATTATTAAATGCTATTTTATTATTTGATTTGTCCCCTGGCATAGTAATAGTAATAATAATAATAAATAAATAAATAAAATCTTTTAAAAATCTATCTGTTTTAGTATTTGATTTGTCTTTTGTATTGAAAATAAATAATCAAGCTTATAGAAAACCCAAAAAATCATATAAAAATCTCAGTAAATTAAAAAGTAACTGTAGGAATTCTAAGTCGAATTCATTGAATAGGAGGCAAAATTTATTATTCATAATTAAATAATTGAAACATGGAAAAAAATGCTAAAATTCACACAGACACACACACACAGAAAAAAAAAAAAAAAAAAAAAAAAAAAAAAAATCTGCAGAGAACAAAAATTACCATACTGGGTCAACAGATTAAAACAGGATTTCTGTTGTAAATTTTGGAAAAAAAAAAAAAATCTGTCAGAATTGTATATAAAAATTGGAAAAAAAAATTAAGAAAAATGCTGTGTGAATTCTGAATAAATAGATTGAAAGGAAGTCAAAATATGTATTATTGAACTAACAATTTGAAATTGCATTTCTCAATGTTAAGCTGAAAATAGCATGTTGCTTCTGTTATTTTTTTTGTTATTATTTTAATGTATTTTCAGAGGTGGGGCGCTTATAGTTGGTGCAGCTCACATATATATATGTATATATATATATACTTTATTATACATTGAATTCAATATTCTCGGCCATTTTCAGCTATTGTTCGATAGTTTTTCTAAATGTCGTACACAAAAGCTAGTCTGTTGCACTTTATTATATATATATTAGCCCTTTTGAAAAATTTTGATAATTTATTTTATTTATTTATTATTATTATTTATTATTTATTTATTTATTTTTAGTCTAATAAATTCTTTTATCAGGACAAGTGACCATGGACAAGTGATCCATGGGGACAAGTGATCGGTATATGTGTCATATAAAAAGGTGCTCGGAATCCTTTATTATTCTCACCAATGAATTTTGTCATATTTAATCTGAGCATTTTCACGATTAAATTTGGCAAAATTTTACGTTTGCTAAAATTGGTGATAAAAGATTGAAAATTTGTAAAAGATGCTTATCCCAAAAGGGTTAAAGTAAAAGTTCAATAACATTTATATTATTATTCTATATATTTTGTAAAGGTTATAATCAGAGAAAGAAGTTGGGAAGACCTGTTCTATAAAGCTGATAGCTTGGTAAGAAAACAAGAAATTCTTGCTGCTAAATTGAAAGAAACTGTACAGGTATATTTACATTTTTTATTTTTATTAAAATCTGAGCATTTTGCACATATTTGAGTTCTAAAATTCATTCATTAAAGTTTTTACCAATATAATTATAATTATAATAATTTTAATCTAATTTACAATTTAAAATTATTCAATAATTTAATAAATTTAATTTGAATTTTAAATATAATTGTTGAATCCTTTATGATTTGTTTTGTGTACATTATGTTTATTTTGTAATTATTTTGCAGTTAATTTTTATACTTCTAGAATTATGTTATGCACCAGGTAAAATTCTTTAAAAATTTCTTTTCATTTTTTAAAACTTTCTTTTTATTGTAAACATAATGATTATTCTATAAATAAAAAGTAAAGTTTCATTATTTCTTTATAACTTAAAAGCTGTAATATAAGCTTAATGTTCATCGAAGAAAAATAGATTAAAATTTGCAGAAGTTTTGTGAAAAAGAAACAAAACCTAATAGAGAAAACCCAACAGATAGTGCTGCTGTGTTGCATTTTTTGTGATATCCTATGTAATTCCATTATAGATAATTTTACTGTATAGTATTTTTTGAAGTCGCCAATACTTGATATGAATTAGTGATATAAATGATAAGTGAAACATTTACCTTATTTTCCGGGAATGACGCCGTGGCGTTAAACTAGATTTTTTTGTTTTGTAAACAAAAGTGCGGCCAATAACTAGGTGCGGCTTGTAAATAGGACTATAATTTAAAATTTTTGAAATCTGCTTAGAAAAAAAATCATAAATTTCAGTCTTACTCTTTGTGAATAAGATGGAAATAAAAAAAAATAGCAGCACACAGACATTAGTGTGTTTACAAACAATGCAATTTCAGGAGCAGAGGATTGCATTTTTACCGGGTATTGCATCCAATCACGTCTCTCGACAAGTTTGCCCCAGAGAGTATCACTTGCCATATAAGGAATAACTCTTCCAATTTCCTTTCTCATCTTTTCACAAGGAACTTTATCCATGTGATATCAGGCACAGATAAATATAAGGAAAACAATATGCATAAAGAACATTTTAACACTGCTCCTTTTTCTTCGAATAAAAAGTCTTTTTCAGAAGATTTTCCTCCACAGAGATGTTATTTTTGTCATTCACTAAAGTCAATACTAATCCAAACTATGGAAAGCTATTTTACTCCATGTTCGTAATTATTTTTAACTTCGAACTATGAATTGGCAACAGCTCGGCAAATCTTTAACTTTCGTTGCTTTCGCTGTAATTGTATGCATGCACGTGGAATTATATTTATAAGGTTAAAGAATCTGATGCTTAAAATTGATTTTAATTTATTGATATATAAGTTTTATCTTAAATATGTCTTCAGATGTGAGTTGTAAGCACCGCAGTTACCCTGCAAAATACAAGCTGAATGCTATCAAATTAGCAAAAGTTAACGGGAATCGTGGCGCAGCGAGGGAGCTTGACGGATTTAAATTTTGAATATTAAAAATTAGCAGAGATTAAAATTAACTAGCACAATGGAAACTTTTGCTTTTAGTCGCTAAACCTGTACAAAGTTAAAGTCTAGAAAATTAAATAACTGAAATGTTGATGATAACTGTATGTTGATGAAATAAATACAAATAAGTTAAAAACAAAACTAACTTTTATTTAAAAGAAAATAAAGATAAAAGCAATATAATTAACAAAGGCATTTATATCTATTAAACAATTAAAACAGAAAACTAAATATAAACAGACTTCATGACAAAACAAATGTGAAATAATTAGTTGATGATCCGGAGCATATATTAGCATATCTAACCACAAACACTGCAAGAATATCCAGCTGAAGAAAGTTCTTTAAAGTAAACATCACTTTCGTTACTATCTTTCCTCAAAAACAATAGCCGGTCTCAAAACAAACAGACGAAGCAGATTGCTGACTTAAGTCCAGCTTTAAAACACTTCCTAACAGCTGTCTTGAACATCGGAAGAGGAATGTAACGAAATACTACAAAAGGCGGTCTCTTAAATAAGTTGGGTTAATAAAACAATTAACAAAACTGAAGAACGACACACTGACAGGCACGTAAATAAAACAGAACTATAAACCTAAACATAATTGTTAAACAGAAAAGCAACGAACGTTATCATTTATACTAAAACATTAAGACAAGGATCTAAGCTACTGTCAAAGTATTTATACTAGAAGGGAAACTAAAAGAAACTCATTACGCATGCAAAAGGACAGGTGAAGCGATGGTCAAATAGGAAACCATCGTGACGAAACGTCATACCGGAAGTGAGCGGTAGACAAATGACGTCACCTAGTGACGGTCAAGAAACACGTCATTACAGCTTCAGATTGCATATGAGTACCACGGGAAAAACACTGAAAATAACCCGGGAGTTTTAAAGGTAAATCGTTGGAAATAAATGTAAGGTAAGTTAAGTAACTATTGTTTATATGAATGAGAACTTTAATAAAGAGATATTAATAAAGTTAACCAGATTTAATAAAAGGAAAACTTGTTGAATGAAAAGGAAAAAATGGTATTTTAATAAAAGATAAATAATAGACTGTAAAAGTTATAATAAATGAATAAACTATGTAAAAATAGGATGAATGTAATTAGGTTAATGTAAATAAAGATAGATTGACTATAGAAATGGAGATTATGGCCGGAAAGTGGCAAGAACAGAGTGACAAATTTCCTGTCAGAGCTGAATGTAGATGAAAAAAGAATCCGAGAATGGCGGAAGCAGGAATCTGTGCTTAAGGAAATGCCAAGAGAGAAGCGAGCTCAGCGTCGGGGGCCAGAGGCGCATTGGCCTAATTTAGAAAATGAACTCTGTTCCTGGATAGAGAATCAACGGAAGAACAAGCGTTCCTTATCTACTGTTTTAATACGAATAAAAGCTAAACAAATGGCAGATGAGAAAGGTTATGATGATTTCCTAGGTGGTCCATCTTGGTGCAATCGTTTCTTTAAACGAAACGGGTTAACAATGCATTCTAGAACAAAAGTGGGGCAGAAACTACCCGATAATTGGCAAGAGAAGAAGGCATCTTTTCTAAAATTCGTGAAAGAGAAGATTGAAAAACTATCATTGAAACCTTTTCAGATAGGAAATATGGATGAGGTTCCGGTTTCATTCGATATGCCAACTTCTTGTTCCGCCGATTTTATCGGTGTAAAAACCGTTCCACTAGTAACAACAGGGAACGAGAAAAATTGTTTCACGGTTGTGCTTTCGTGCATGGCATCAGGAGAGAAATTACCACCTATGGTAATTTTCAAACGAAAAACTCTACCAAAAGAAAGTTTTCCGAAGGGTATAGTTGTGTCAAATAATGAAAGAGGTTGGATGAACCTAGAAACTTCGATCGAGTGGGCGTAAAAATGCTGGCGAAAAAGACCCAATTCTTTTTTCCAAAGAAACTGTCTTCTAGTAATGGACTCTATGCAAGCTCATCGAACGACGGATATTAAAAAATATCTAGCGTCACAAAGAACAGAACCAGCGATCATCCCAGGCAGACTGACTAAATTACTCCAACCTCTTGATGTCAGTTTAAATCGAGCTTTTAAAGCACAAATGCGCAATTATTGGGAACAATGGATGGCTGGCGAAGACCACGAATTTGCAAAAGGTGGTCATATGCGAAGCGAAGGGCGACATACGCCCAAATTTCTCAATGGATTGTTGATGCTTGGGAAAAAATTCCCCAAAAAATGGTGCAAAATTGTCAACTAACTCTAAGTTAGTGACTTAAAAACGATCTGAAATAAAACAGAGATGAACTTCAAATTCTAAAACGTAAACAACGTGAAAAGTAACTTCAATATTCTTTTATTTATAACTTCAGATGAAACAGCATAAAAGTGAACTTACGCACTTTGACAAACTTCATGACAGCAGAAAACTAGCAGCGTTTAACAAAGATGACATCAATAAAAGATTCGGAAAACACAATTAAAATATATTAAAACCATTCATACTGACAAAACTAAAACTCCATGAATGACGATAACTTTCATGCGTTCAAGCTTCTTGAGACATCGCTTGCTTCATACTGAAGGAACGGAGAAAGGCCAAACTGTCTTGACATCACGAAGCATATACACTCTGGCCAAATCGGCACGTTCTAATGTAAGCCAATGAGCGGCCGATATCGTTTTTGATATGCAAATATCAAAAACGATAAATTGATTAAGTTCGATTAAAAGAGATGTATGCTGCCATCTAGTGGGAAAAAGACTGTCGATCGATTAAAATAATCATAACGTTCAGCGTTACAAGAAAGCAAAAACACGCGGTTGAAGTACGGTGAAATCAACGAAGTCCACTTTAGACAAAAGGTAAATCAAAGCTATTTAACAAGTGGAATTAAACTAGAGAAAGGTAAGTAATTATTATATTTAAGTAATTTAATAAAAGTAAAAGTGAATTTTGAATATTGTTGTAATAAATATTATGTAAACAAAGGAACTAGGGAACTATTAACTTAGGCTGAAATGAAGTGTGTAAAAGGTAAGTTTATGGAGGCAATGAGAACAAGTTTGATGTTCCCATCAAAAATGCTTTTATAAAATCGGAAATAATACAAGGTGATATTGATGTACCATCGAACTTAACTTCCACTATGGATTGTTTTCATGATGATGAAGATACTGATCCAGATGATATCATAAGTGATGACCATAATTTGTCACCTGAACTAGTTAAATTATTCACCAGCGATACAGAGGACGAAGATTTTGAGGGGTTTTCTCATGTTGAGGATAAAATTTAATGATTTAATATTTTTTTCCCTCTTGGATAAAATAAATAATGTTCATAGTCGAATTATTTAGTGCTTTATTAATTTTTTTTCCTGTTTGTTTATATAAGTAATCATTATAGTTGAACTACCTGCACAACAAAAAATGGTAAGTTATTTATTTAAGATCAAAATGTTTTGCTTTATATCAGTTAATAATTTTATTTCATTGCTCTAATAATGAATGTGGGAGTATACCCGATGCGGCGTTATACCTGGAGCGGCGTTATACCCGGTGCGGCGTAATATCCAGTGCAGCATTAAACTAGTTTTTTATTTTTTTAACTAACTGCGGCGTTATTCTTGGAAAATATGGTACATACAAGTAGAGATTCATTTACAGCCTTTGGTGCTTCTTTATTAATAAAGTTTTTAAACATGGAAAAAAAAAAAGAAAAGAAAAGAAAAAAGACTATAATAAGTATTTTTGGTCAGAACTCCTTCATACAAAACAGTTTTTAACCATATTGTCACATAGGTAAATGGGGTAGATTAATTTTCAGTTTACATTACGTTATTGTACATCGGCCACATGGTATACATGCAGACTTATATTGAGGTGATACCATGATTTAAAAAGAAAAAAAAACATTTGCAAAAAGTCTACTTTTTCTAAAACAATAAAACCAGCAGGATTGTTTTCTCACTGTCCTCTTTTAAATTTAAAATAAGGTTAAAAAAAAATGAAAAAGATTTTTTTCTTACGTATTTGACCTTGATACAATGAATTCATAGTATTTTTTGTTTTGTCTATACCTTAAACAATAGCTGAGTTATAGCACTTTGAATTTCTAGTGTGGCTGACATTTTGAAATGATGTGATCTTTGTCATGCAATAGTATGCACATTTATCAATCGATTTGGATATAACTTTGTGTGTACATCGAACAATCCAATATCTTGACAAGAGTTCATAGGTCAACATTATATGCTGTCTTGTCTCAAATTGGCAACCATTTAAAATTGTCAAAAAACTTTTAAATTTATAATAATGTACAACAACAACAACAAAAAGAAATAGGAAAAATCTTTTTTCTGGAGTACTTGATCTTAATTCAAGGATTATGGAGCATTTTTTGTTTGTCTTTATCTTTAAAAAATGGCTTGTACATAACGTTCGAACTTTTAAAGTGGAGTGACATTTTGGAAAATTAATTTGCCTGTGACACCACTTGCAAACATCAACCAATTTTAATGTGGGTGCACAAAATTGATTGAGACCTCGATCAGCCTCATTGGTTAATTTCACCCATCATGTTGTTTTAAAATGGCACTTCATTATATCGAATATAAATTGTTTTAAATTAAACCAACTTGTATAAAATTGATTAATTTCTCGAAATTTCCATTCATATTCAGCATTGGCAAGAACAAGTATTGAATCTTCTCTTACCCTGTTCCACAAATTTGAACTTTGTATGGTTGAATAATATAACTTAACCCATTAAAGTCAGAATTATTTCCTTTTTAAAATAGAAAACTTGCATTTAAAACCATTTTTTTGAACTAGCAATTTTTGTTTAATTTTATCACAGAGTTTAAGTCATCAAATAAATATTACATTCCCGTTCAAAAATACTATTTAAAAATAAATAAATCTATACTAATAAAAGAACAAAACGCTCTGTCTGTCTGTGTGTGTGTCTATGTGTCTGCAATGGCTAGCAAAATCTATGGGACGTACGAAGCTCAAAATTTTTATCAGAGTAGTCCAATATCTCTCCTGATGCACCTAAAGCTCAGAATTTCAAAATTCTATTTATTAACTGAGTTGTTAATTAAATTCCAAAGCTCACTCTCATAAAAAATCGCCTTTTTTTTGCTTTCATTTTCTTATGGTTGGTTGGTTGCATAAAATTTTTGCAGAAATAATTAAAAAAGCTGGGACAGACCTTTAAAATTCATAGACTTGCAAACTGTCAGTTTAAATGAGGATTTTTTTTATCACAGTTGCTGTATGCCATGGAGGAAAAAGATAGGTGGAAGTGAGATAATCGAAAAAAAAGGTTTGCAATATGAAACCTTTTATCGCTGAAATTGTAATGTCTCAAACGAAAGCACGAGGAAGGAATTTTATATTAATAAGACGAAGTGAAAGAAATGAATTACAGCTGAAGCATATTTTACGAAGAAATAGTAACTTATTAAAATGTTTTTTTTCTATTATATTATTTATTAAAATAAATGTTTGCTTTTAAAATAATTGAAACTGGAAAATTAGAAATAATTAAGTGTCAAAATAAAATTAAATAAAATATTGAAAACCATTGATTTGAACAAAAAATTGTATTACTAAAAGTTTTCCTTTTTTTCAGAACTTTTTAATACTTTATAACTTAGATGAAAAACTTTTATGATTTAACAACATATTAATAATTCCATGTCAATATATAAAATATATTGATGAAAACATTCTTTTAGAATCATGCATGAAAACTTAAATAACAAGTATTAATCTAAAATCTAGATTTCAGAGTGCAGATGATTTTAAGACATTAACGAAAGAATGTTAACTTTTCAAGCAAAATCTTAAATGATGCTTCTATATTGATATTTCAAAGTCATATGATAAAAATAATTGGTACTTCTAGGTTATCATGTCGACCAAAAAATTATCGCCAAACTATAAGATTACATGCCAATAATAGATGATCGTGAATGTCACATTAAATGCAATTCACGTGTTTAAAATGTCATTAAGTGATTTTTAATTCGACTTTTTATTAATATTTTTATTAATATTCTACTAATTATTTGTTTTTTCGTTATTTAGAATAAAAATTATGTCAACATGTATAATTTGGCTATTAGTTTGGTGATTTGTATAATTTGGCGAAATTGGTCGATGGGATAACCTAGAAGTACCAAATAATCAAATAATTCTTGCCTTTGATTGATCTATTTGTATCTTTTATGCATTCTGATTGTGCATTATAGCCAATAATGGCACAAAACGTTATTTTTTAAAAGAAATTTTAGTCATCTACTCAATAACAGTTTAGAAGGTAAAAAACAAAAACAAAGAAATACGGGTTTAAACCAGTTTGAATTGATCGGAGTGTCAAAGCACATGGTTTTGTTGGTGCTTATTTGGACTAAATGTAGCGGATTTTAGAGTACATTTTTGGCATCACTCCAAGACATTATACTGCCACTCTATTAATTTCTTTTTACTGTATGGTTGTACGCAGATTTTTGGCATTTCGAACATTAGAATATATGAGTCATTAGCTGTGTTGCAGTAAAAAAAATTACACAACACTTCTTTAGGAGTTTATTTTTTTAATCATTAATTAAATTTAAATGTGTTCTATTTAATTTAAAATTGTAATATGGCTTTAATTTTATTTTAAACAAAAATAAAATAGCTGTTTGGGGTACAATTGTTTGAATCTGTAAACGATTCATACACCATAATAAATTATCAAATCGCAAAGTAAATTATTTATCAGAAATAGCCATAAAAAGAATAGTAGCAAATCTGATTATAACTTAATGTTCAGACTAATTTAAACATAACCGATCCCAACCAGAAAAAAAAAAAAAAAAAAAAAAAACAGATCACACTCCGATCCGTGATAGACAAAATTTCCGTGAGTATAAACCTGACCCGAACCTAAAAATTCTCTTTGAAAAAAACTATGGATTTGATAACTGACCCAAACCAAATCTGAATCCCTCAAAAATGTTCAAATGAAGCATAACCTGATCCAAAGAAGGAAAAATAATTTTTGTGGGCATGAAACCTCACCCGAACCTAAATATTTTCTTTTTAAAAAACCCAAAATATGACCCGAACGAGATCTGAAACCGATAAAATTATTCCAGAGAACTATAACCTGATCCCAGCAAGAGAAAATACTTTCCGTGGTCATAAACCCGACTCAAACCTAAAAAATTCCATATGAAAAATCCTGAACTTTGACCTAGACCACATCTAAATCTGACCGAAATATTCGAAAGAACCATAACTGGATTCGAGTAAGGCAAAATAATTTCCATGGACATGAACCCGATACGAACCTAAAACTTCCATTTGAAAAAATACCTGAAATTTGAATCAAACCAAATCTGAATCTAACAAAATCATTTCAAAGAAATGCGACTGGATCCAAGCAAGACAAAATATTTCCATGGACATGAACCCAATCTGAGCCCAAAAAAATTTCTTTGAAAAAATTGTGAAATCTGAATTGAATGAAATTTGAACTTGGCAAAAATATTCCAGTGAAGCATGTCCTTATTCGAACAAGAGAGAATAATTTCCGTGAACACATAAGAAGTCCCGAATCCAACAGTTATATTTGGAGAAAAACCCGAAATCTGAATTGAACCAAATCTGAACCCGACAAAAATATTCAAGAGAACTATAACCCAAACCAGCCAAGACGAAATAATTTCCATGGACATAAACCCGACTCGATCCTAAAAAATTCAAATTGAAAAAAAAACCTGAAATTTGACCCAAACCACATCTGAATCCGACCAAAATATTCGAAAGAATCATAACTGGATTTGAGAATGACAAAATAATGTACGTGGACATGAATGAGATCCGAACCTAAAAATTCTATTTGAAAAAATACCTGAAATTTGAATCTAACCAAATCTGAATCTGATAAAAAAATATTCCAAAGAACCGTAACCGGATCCAAATAAGACAAAAAAATTCCCATGCACATGAACTGAATCTGAACCTAAAAAATTTCTTTGAAAAAATCATGAAATCTGAACTGAACCAAATCTGAACTTGAAAAAAAAAAAATATATTCCAGTGAAGCATGTTCTTATTCGAACAAGCCAAGATAATTTTTGTGAACACGCAAGAAAAACCGAACCCAAAAATTCCATTTGAAGAAAAAGCCGAAATCTGAATTGAACCAAATCTGTTCCTGACAAAAATATTCCACATAACCATAACTGGATCTGAGCAAGGCAAAATAATTTCCATAGACATGAATCTGACCAGAACATTAAAATTAAATTTCAAAAAATAACTAAAATATGAATCGAACGAAATCTGAACCCGACAAAAATATTCTAATGAATCATAACCAGATTCAAACAAGACAAAATAATTTCCATGGACATGAACTCAATATATGGTTAGATAACATTTAAGTTGCAATTACATTACGGTAAGTCTTTGATTATGTTTAATTTCCCGTTTATGTTTAATTTACAGTTAGGTCACGGTTAAGTTAGGTTAAAGTTAAATTGCATTTATGTTACGGTTAGAATAAGGATGGGTTACAATAAAGTGAAGGCTAGGTTATATTTATGTTATACAGTAGACTCCCTCAAATCTGCACTCCTAAAATCCGCACATATTTTACGGATGTAAATAATGAAACATTCAGTTCAGATGTATGTGCAAAAATGGATTTTTTGAGTTTTATATCAATTCCATACATTTTTTTAATTTATAATTTTTGTTAAGGTTATTGAATTCATGGTTTTATATGAAAAAAGAATAATTTATTTCTGAAAAAATAAAGATATTGCTAATATCATTGGTAATCACAATTTTACCAAATATATTTATGTATTAATCAAGCTTTTTTAGTTATTAAGTCTGGCTAAACCTGAAATAAAGTTTCATTATTTTATGACCCTGTTTTGAATTAGCAATGTACCTTTATGAGGCAAGTTTTATTGAATAATTTAAGAAAAACACATTTCCTCTTTTATAATGAATATTTAATTGTACATTATTGATTATTAACTTTACCTTTCCTTTTAATATTTTAATCATTTTAAAAAATACCTAAATTTTATTATTTTAGTTTATTACTTTTTTTAATATTTTAGTATATTATATGCATTCATTATACTTTTGATCTCATTATAATTACATTCAAATTATTTTTTTTAAAATGTAAACAAAGCAATGACCAGAAATCCGCAAAATTTTAAAGTCCGTAAAACCTCTGGTCCCAAGCTGTGCGGTTTTGAGGGAGTCTACTGTATTTAATTTATGATAGGGTACTGTTAAGTCGCAGTTAGGTTACAGACAGGTTATGATTACGGTACAAAAGTTTACGGTTAGGAATTTATCCACATAGTGAACATTACGCATGATTTGATTAAAAATAACATTTACTTTTGTTAAATGGCTCTGAAATTATAATACTATATACCAACCTTTTAGCTACCATCGAGTATCGATTTCATTCATGGTATAGTCGGATTTAAGAGTGATATAATTAGTTTGAAATTCAAAATATTTCACTTGGGATTTCTAAGTGAAAAAATAATTAGTTATGTGACTTAACAGTGATTTTTACGGGTAAATATCAACACTTTAACATTAAAATCACGCAATCGTTGGATACATATTCCCTCCCACATTTCTCATTGCTCATTTTGAGTATTTTTAGAGCTTAATATTAGTTGTTTTTTAAACTGTCAAGTTTTCAAGTTTTTCACACAGTCAGTGGCCACATATTTCAGACAATGCATTTCTGCATGTTTCGAGTTAATGATAAAATCATACAAATTTCAAGTTCGTTTAATATTGTTAATACGAACCCGGGCAACGCCGGGCGGGTCAGCTAGCAAATAAATAAAATAAAATGGTCGAAACTTCCCTGGTACCATATGGTTATGTGAGCCTTTAATGGTTTAAACTTTTTAAAGAAAAATAAGGAATATGAAAGCTACCTATTCCTCCCAGTAATGGGCAGAAGGACTTTTTGGGTCATTATGGGCCAAGCTACTTTTATTTAAAATCATCCTAATGATTATGACTAAGTTTTGTATTCCACCATTTTGGATTATAATAAGACCATGAGGTTAAGTCATATGTTTGTGAAAATTCTAATAATGGGTCATTTTTTTTACTTTTTGGTTACTGTGGGTTAAACTAATTTTATCCAAAAAGCTCGAATGATTTTCATTAAAATTTTGTATTCTATCGTTTTCAGGCTAATTGCCCATTGGGGTAGGTCACATGTTTGAAAAAATTCGATTAGTGGGTCATTTTATGTCACTCTGGGTCAGAGTCAAGCTAATTGTATCTAAAAATGGCTCAAATGATTTTGACAGAATTTTATGTTTTACTGTTTTCTGGCACAAGAAAAAACATTGGGCTTGATTACATGTTCGAGAAACTTTGGTTTGTGGGATCCTATTTGGTTTACGGATCAAGATAATTTTATCTAAAAAACAGCTCTAACATATTCAACTATGTTTTCTGTTTGACTGTTTTCAGTTTCAAGAAGACAATGAGACTGAGAACACATTTTTAATAAAATTAGATTAGTCTGTCATTTTGGAGTTACTGTAGATCTAGCTAATTACATAAAAAAAAAAAACTTTAAAAAAAAAAAAACTTTAAAAAAAAAGATTGATTTAATTTTATGTTCTGCTATTTTGGATTATAAGCAGATCATTAGACTAAATTATATATTCAACAAAATTTGAAATGTCAATCATCTTGGGCCATTATTGATCAAACTACTATTGTCTAAATACACCCCTAATGAATTTAATTAAATTTTGTAACCTACCATTTGGAATTATGTGGAGACCTTTGTGCTAAGTTATATGTTCGAAAAAATTCTGTTAGTAGTTCATTTTTAAGTCACTACAAGTCAAGCTAATTTCATCTATGAAACAGCTTGAATGATCTTGACAAAAATTTATATCCTATCATTTTAGAGTGCTAGAAACCCATTGGGCTGGGATCATGCATTCGTGAAAATTTGATTAATGGATGATTTTTGGGTCCATGTGGGTCAGGGTTAAACTAATTTTATTTAAGAAATAGCTGAAACTACTATTTTGAATAAATTTTGCATCCTATAATTCTGGATTACGAGACAACTTTGGGCTAAGTCATATATTTGAGAAAATATAAGTTTTTTTGTCATTATAGATCAAGTTATTATTAAAACAGCTCTAATTATTTTGATTAAATTTTGTATCCTACTGTTTTGGATTGCAAGGAAAGCTATAGTAATCATATGAAAATTTGATTAGTGAGTTATTTGGGGGTCACTATTTGTCAATGCATTTTGATAGAAATTAAGGTTTAAGCAATTATCAAGTTGTTGAATTGTTTGCAGCAAACAAAGTTTCACAGTTTGCAAAATGTTTGTGAAATTTGAATGAAAAATCGATTTTCAAGTTTACCAATGCCAAAATACATACTTGGCCCCCAAATGAAAAAAAAAATGTCTTTGAATTCAGCTATATTATATGAAAAATAGGCTTTCAGGATGTGAAGGAATTTTTTTGAATTTTTCTAAAGGTCATCAGATACCTGGCTAAATCAATCCGAATCAAAGAAAAAATGTAATTTGTATTTGTGTCCTTTCTTTGAAAACGTATAATTAAAGTAAAATTTATTGTTGTATGTAGCATGTATGTACATAGTTTTCATATTGATTGTTTCTATACTGTACTGAATAATAACTGCTTTAAATAATAATAATATTGTTATGAAATAAAATGTTTTATATCAATAATACAGTGAGAATAATATATTAAGGTTGAACATAAAGTTAATTTTACTGAACATAGCTTGATCATTACCGCTAGCACTACATTTAGTTATAGTTACTTTTAATCAAAAATTTAACATTCAATAAATTTGAAGCTCAATTTGCATGTATAAATATAGTTAACCATATTTATTTAATTCTGTGTATTGTTGAATTTACCCCCTACTGCTAAAATTAAATTCTTCAATTTCAAGATAATTTTATTTTATTCCAGTCATCTATTTCCATTTCTTCTTGGACTGATGTTTTAATGGAAGCTGTGAATGAATGGAATGTTATTATTGAAAAAGAGATTCAACATCTTCAAGAGGAGAATTTACTTCTTCAGTGGAGAGGAAGTACGAAGTCTAAAAAGGTTTTTTTTCTAAAACATTTTTTTTTACCCTGTAATGTTTTATGACATTTTAAATTTTCTAATATGAATTAAAATTGCTTAAAAAATTATTTTACTGGTAGTGTTAATGATGGATACATTCTCATTAGCGGAATCGGCGCAACACTGCGACACACGTTGCAGATTCTTGGCAAAGGTCTGCAGACAATTTTTTAACTGTTAAAAATTTAGCAAAAATTAAAAAAATTCAGTCCTAAATCCAAAAATTTGGACATAAAATGTATCGCGAATTTCAACAAATAGTCTTCGAAAAGAAATCAATTTCGTTATAGATCACGAAAAACAAGCGAATTTCACCCAAAAATCGCAAAAAAAGCAAATTTCATCAAAAACTCACGAAAAAACGGCATATTTCTTCAAAAGATCGCGAAATAAAGGCAAGTTTTGTCCAAATCATCGCAAAAAAAGGCAAGTTTCGTTAAAAAATCACAAAAAAAAGTGGCAAATTTTCTCAATAAATTGCAATAAAATGGCAAATTTCGTCAAAATCACGGAAAAATGGAGAATTTCTTCAAAAAATCGCAAAAAAGAGAAAATTTCTTCAAAAGATCATGAAAAAACGGCAATTTTCTTCTAAAGATCCCAATAAATGGCATTCTTCAAAAAACCACGAAAAAAATTCAAATTCCTTCAAAAAAATCACTAAAAAACGGCAAATTTCTTCTAAAAGTCACGAAAAAGCGGCAAATTTATTAAAAAAAATCGCGAAAAAACGACAAATTTATTCAAAAGATCGTGAAAAAAATAGCAGTTTTCGTCAAAAGATCGGGAAAAAAACGTCAAATCTTGTCAAAAAAGCACAAAAAAATGCAAATTTCGTCAAAAGATCGCGAAAAATGACATCTCGTCAAAAGATCGTGAAAAATCCACATATTTTGTCAAAGGGGAACCCTCCCCCCTCTTTCAGACAATGTATGAAGTGTTCAAAATTCTGAGAACTAAGACAACTTCTTTTTATAAGTAATCTTTTCTTTTATGTCTATCACAAATACTTGGGAGGTTTGAGTGCATATAATGTAATGCAAGGGATTGGTCTACAGACTGTTTTTTAAGTTTTTACTTGTGTTGCAGACTGCAGAAAAAAATTCTGCTGCTGGGGATATATTTGTGTTTTAAACCATAAATTCATAAACAGTTTAAATTGATTAATTCAATATACAGTGAAAACTTCTATTAGTGTGAGATTCCAAGAAAGGCTATTTTTTGTCTGCAATAACGAAACTCTGTATTAATTTATATCCTTAATATTAATTAGAATATGATGTTATTTAAAATTTTAATTGCTTAAAAGACGTATTGCCAGCAGAATGTAAAAGTGTCCTAGCTGGGATTCGAACCCAAGCCATCAGCATAATGCACCAACGTTATACAACTAAATCACTTGGAATGATACCCAGCCTGGCACTTCTCCATATCATATGTTGGCAAAACTGCAACCGCAGTACAAGATAGAATATTTATTTATCCATGAGCCACCAACTCTGGGGCAAACATGAAACTAATAAGAATCCAGTATCAATGAAATTGAATAAATATACATAATTATTGGATTTTTTTTTTTTGTAGAAAATTTTATAATAATAATATTGAATGGAAGGCGGGAGGAATATTCTACAGAAGAAATTTCAATATTTATGTAGATTTATAGAATAGGATGGTTGAAATGAAATTGTTTATGTTAACCGGAGATGTCATAAGTGGCGATGCAATAAAGAGTCCATTCTCTTTTACAGTCAAAACTTAATAAATAAAAAATTGTTATGGTAATATGCATATAATAAGAATTTATGCAATATATTTCATCTTATAATTTTTTTTATTATTATTATTTATTTAGATTTCAAACTACTCAAGTGGTTCACAGTATGGTTACAAATCAACAAATTTTCATGAGTATATTAAAGAATTTGAAAACCAAAATGAATTTCCCGAAGAAACTCTGACCACTGTAAGCATATACATATATTTTAATCAATTAAATTTGTTTTTATTTTAGTTTATCATGTTTTTAAGCTTAAACATGATTTGATATATTAAATGCTTAATGATTTTATTGAAATATTTTAAATTTCCTATTTGCTAATAATTTGGAAGTGCAAATTCTCTTTTCTCTGGAACTTTATGATTACCCATCGCCTCTCATTTTCTGAAGCTATAAAATTCTCATATATTTTTATTTGATAATTATTATTTTAATTTTCAAAAATAAATAAATTGGTTAAAAAAAAAAGAAGATAGAAAGAAATAAGTACTAAATTAAGAGTCATTTGATGGATAACAAACAAACATCACAAGAAAATATCATTGATTGTCCTTTACAATAATATTTGAGCTACATTTGGCTGTATATTCTTGATTTAGTATGAAAAAAGTAATTATTACCAAATACTAGTGTCAAATTTTATCCAAACTGTGATGTCAACTAAGCAATTTATGGCATTTAGAAATTTGATGTAAGATTAACTAATGGTGTTTTATTTATGATAACTGCCCACATTTACTTTTCATATTGATTCGAATATTGATTGCCCATTTTAGAATTAAAAGAAAAATATCAAACTTCAGGTGTTATTATAATTACTTTTATTTGTAAGAGTAATTTTAACCAGTCACAAAATGTTATAACTTATTCATAAAATAATTGATGTGCTAATGTTGCATAATCTGTAACATGTAACTAAGGTAGAAAAAAAAATAATTGCTTTTAATAATCTTTTTCAGCTGAATAATAACCTGTCATCATGGAATAATATATTTGAAAAATTGGTTGAGCTCATTATGGAAGACCGCAAAGCTATGAATTTCATGCAGAAAAAAAATACAAAACTTCAATCTCAAGTATGATTTTATCTTAGATGTAATTTAGCATTTTCCTAAAATATCTAAGTTTACCTCCGTCCTTCACTATAGTCTATGCAAGAAAAAACGACTTCTCAAGGCCGAATGTTCCTCTTTCCATTTTCCCTTCATTGCCATGGCATCGGAGGAAGCCAGTCCCTTGTCCCTTTTAGGTAGATTTCGTAAGAAATACTACCTATTGCAATCGCACCAGTTTATCTATCTATCTATCTATCTATCTATATATATATATATATATATATATCACTTTTTTATGGACACGATAACTTCTATAATTCTTCACCAATCTCCACCAAACTGGTACATAAAATCTAAGGGGATAAAATCTTGGCTAAGTTCGTTAATGGGCAAAATCGGACCAAGGGGGTCGGAATAAGGGGCGTTTTTGTGAAAACTGAAAAAACGCCATAACTTCTTAATAAAAGTAGATATCGAATCGGTTTAAAGTTTATATTACTTCTTAAAAATGGGCCAAAAGTATATGCATGATAGATTTTTGATAAATTTAGAAGTGGGCTCAAGGGGTGAAAAAAACAGGGATTTTGAGAGAAAAAAATTCATAACTTCATCAATTTTCAAGATATCAAGTACAACTAAATTTTTTGTAAATGTTCTTAAAATTATCTAAAACTTTTGTATTTACAAGTTTTTGATAGGACCAACTTTTACCGATGAAAAAAATTAAAAACGAAAAGAAAAAGGGCGCTGAAAAAAGAGAAAAATCCTTAACTCCGTCAATTTTTAAGATATCAAATCTGATTAAATTTATTTTACATCTTCTCAAAAATATCTATGACTTTTATATTGACAAGTTTTTCATAGGACCAACTCGTATAGCAAAAAGAAATTAAACAAAAATAGGAGTTGGAGAAAAAACCTCAAATCCAAACTGCTTATATTCTGACTCATTTTTAAATTCATTTTTGATTTTAAATGCATCCAAATGGTAGATCCTCTTATTTAGAAACTGTATAAAGTGACGCATTCGTCAATTTTCTGATAAAGACAGAATATATTTCAAAAAAGGCTATCAAAAAGGGTATTTTGAACAGAATTTTCAGAAATCATCGTGACTGAAAAATTAAGGAAGTGTTCAAATAAGTAATTTCGTTTTTTTCTGACTCGTTTTTAAATCCATTTTTGCTCTCAAATGCATCCAATTTACAGGTCCTCTTATTTAGGAACTATATACTGTGATGCATTGGCCAGTTTTTTAATAAAGACAGAATATATTTTGAAAAAGGCTACCAAAAAGGGTATTTTGAACAGAATTTCCCGAAGTCTTCGTGATTTGAAAATTTAAGGAAATTTTCACATAGCAAATTGCATTTTTTATGACTCGTTTTAAAATTCATTTTCGCTCTCAAACGCATCCAATTTACAGATCCTCTTATTTAGGAACTATATACTGTGACGCATTGGCCAGTTTTTTGATAAAGATAGAATATATTTTAAAAAATGCTGTCAAAGTGAGTATTTCGCACAAAATTTTTCGAAGCAATCATGATTAAAGAATTAAGGATGTATTCAAACAACAAATCGGTTATTTTATGACTCATTTTTAAATTCAATTTTTTTCTCAAATGCATTCAACTGACAGTTTTTTGTTATTTAGAAACTGTATAATGTACTGTTTTGGTCGATTTTTTAATAAATTCAGAATCTATTTCAAAATATGTTGTCAAAATGGGCATTTTAGCTGAATTTTTCTTAAGATGATTCTGATAAAACCAGTTTTTGCAGAAAAATGAAATTAAAAATTTTTTCATAAACAGCCAAATGAAGTTATTAAACTGGGTTTATCTATAATCATATTTATATATATATTTTTTGTTGAAATGAGCACTCTTCGAAATCTACCTCCGTCTACAGGCCTAGCCGACAGGGATTTTTTTTCCCACTGCACTTCCGCTAAACAAATTTACCCGTCCAAAAGTATGAGTTATGCGGTATTCGAAGACTCTTTTTCCCGCACACCAACTGGATTTTCCTACGTTCAGAAAAAATTGTAGTTTCGCTAATTTTAAAACATTTGTTTTGTGAGTCTATTTATAGCAAGAAATATGGGTAGATTTTTCGACGACAGATTAATGATGCTATTATTTTTTAAATTCTATTAATAATTTGTAATTGTAACTTTATTGTTAATTTAAATTAATTATAAATTTAAACTAGTAAATCTGCACATCAGGAGCCTCAACGTCAGCTTTGTTCATAATTTTTTAAAACACACTTTGGGTAATATTCAACTTCCTGGAAACTGTTATTTAAAATTTTCAAATTGTGTAATTATTTATAAGAATAAAATAAGAATTAGAAGTTTTCAGCCATCAAAAGTGGTAAATTAAAAATTTAGTTACGTTAGGATATTTTGAAATTTTCATGATCTATTTTTTTTGTTTTCTTTATTAAAACATAGTAAATTTCTTCAGAGGGGCTCCACCCCCCTGAGCCTCAGTTAATTTAAATTTGTCACTTTCTAATAATTGTGCTAATGGTTATTGTATATCTTGCATTTCTTTATACATTTTGATTTATAAGAATAAGTAACAGTTTGGGCAAATACTTTTCATTATCCTCATGCTTCTACATGCCTGCCAACCACAAACACCTAAACTTGATGCATCAGGAACTTTTGTAAGTGCAAACTCAGTAATCTAGAGTTTTACAATTTTGTTTCCGAAAAAAAAGAAAAAAAAAAGTTTTGATTGCATTTTGCTGCAGTTATAGCGGGACAGACAGACATACAGAAGAAGAGACTGACATATGAAAAACAATAAATTTTGTGTCTCCAAAGTAAGCCTTCACTGAAGTTTTGGCAATGACGTCATTATTCATGAGTTATTGATATTCATGTTTCTTGTATTTTTAACGACTACTATAAAATACCTGTTTTTGTTCAACTATGACGTCATATTTTACTAAGTGAAATATTTATTAAAAATATATTTCTTCTTTATTTCTTTTACTTCTAATTATGTCCCCATTTTTGTCAGAAAAATTCTTATTAACGAAACGAATATCTGTGTTTAATATTTAACAAAAAGTACTATATCTATAGTTATTTTAATTCTGACGTCATATTTATTTTTTTTCATAGTTTAATTTTTCGAATGGAAATTCCTCAATTGAAGCTTATTGCTGTTGAAAAATTGTTATTCCAAATTTTGATTTTTTTTTTTGGCAACGTTAAAGGAAATTGGTTAAATTTTATTTAAAAAATCCCTATTGATTCCGTATGAAAAAGAAGGAAATTTTGAATTAAGGAAAATGTTTGAATCAAATTAATAAAACATAGCCTATGTTTTTTTCCTAAGCTATGCTATATTTACATGCGAAGATACAAAGACATTAATTAATTCATAAGTTTTGATGTTGACTTCATTTAAATTTTCATACACGCTTTCAAATTTATAACCTTATAAGGATAGGGATTAAGATGTATGGTTGCTCAGCAACCATTAAAAGGAAATAAAGAAAATGAAATAAATACATTTGAAATAAGTAAATCTCTAAAACAAATTAGTTTATATTATTGGAACACATTTATAAAAAATCTCCAAAATTTACAATAATAATTTTAAAAATCTGACAAATGCATTGACAAAATTTCAAAATAATACGAATAATTTAACTGGTAAATTTTAATATTCATTTATCATTGAATTCCATTAATCAATTGTGTCATTTTCTCTCAGGGAAAAAAATGAAAATCATTGGATTTGCCATAGAAAAGCACTATTGTACGAAATAAAATATTCTATATCTTCCGAACGAATGAATCAAATCTAACAAAAAACTATACAGCTTAATCCCAGTGTCTCACTAACATACCCTCTTAATTTCAAGCCACTCGAATGCTTTTTACGTCAGTTATCACGGAACATACAGACAGACTGACAGACAGACAGAATCCATAAAATTTCGTGTCTCCAAAGTAAGCCTTCACTGACGTTTCGGCAATAAATTGTGACTCTCTAGAACTTACAATGCTATCTGCATTCGTATATTCAGGAAGTTTCCTACTATTTTAAGTGCAGAAATATTGACCCCCCCCCCCCCCCCCCCCAAGATATATATATATATATATAATATGCATGTTATTTATTCATAAATTACATTATACTGTGTTGCTCTCTGATTATCATCTCAGTCATGACCAAATTATCAATATAAACAGAGTTGTAATTGTAAAAAAAGCAGAGAGTACACGGTATAAGTAGAAGGTATGCGCTACATCATGAATGTTCATAGATAGGATATACGCAAATGCTTTGTTTGTGAAACAGAGGGTATACGGAACTTTAAAAAATCCTGAAGGCATCCGGACTCCCGTATAACCTCCACTACATCCCTGGATATAAAATAGCAAATTCACAGCATTTTCTGAAAAATACTTTGCATATAATAAAAAGAATGAAATCAATTAAAATTTGAATAAGAAGCAAAATACAAGTAAATTAAAATATCTCTTTCATTTATAGAAATCTGAGTGAGAAAAATTTTCGCATGTAAAATTTTTAAGGATGAAAATATTTTATGAATTTAGGGAGCAATACATTCAGATTTGAATCCAGGAATTTGAGCTCTCCTTGATCATCATCCTTAAAACAAAAATAAATAAAAAGGGGGGGGGGAGAGAGAAGTGTAAACATGGTTCAACCGATTCGCGCCACTTCAAATGGTTTGATGCAAAATTATTCTTCATAATAATTTTAATATGTGTCTCAAATAACTCCTGCTCTTTGGAGTGGGAAGGGGGGGGTATCATTAAAATCCATGTTACATTCAGCATTACTTACCCCGAAATATCTCGAGGGAGTGGGTAAATATTAACTTTTTTTTTTTTTAAATAAGCAAATTGAAATAGAATAGAATTTTAATGTATGAAATCTTTCATACATTAAAATCTGAGTAAGAAAAACACATCTTTGATTTTTGCATCAGGATTGGAAGCAACGAGCTCTTTTAAATAGTTGTGTACATTATAAATAATCTTCTTCGACTGCTTTCTAATATCAGGACTGGTTGCCATAATTAAAAGAAAGCAAAAAGGAGTGAAAATTAAAGAAAGCAACTTAGTCAAACAAAGGACGGAGTAATACTGATCCACTGTATCGCTCAAAAGGCGTGGGGAAAAAGAAGAGCGGTCAGTTGGTCACATGACTGTTACCATAGTTACTATCTTAAGATAAGGGCCGAGAGTGACCATCGTGAAGAGGAACATTCGACCTTGAATTGCTAATTTTTCTTGCAAGAACTATAGTATTGTAGTTTTGTGCCTATTACCATTTTTCACTTGTTGATTTAGTTTTTATCTAAAATTATCATTATGTTTCATAAATTTGTATGGAATGTTATATAAGTTACCCATCATATGTAGTATAGGGTAAATCTTGCAATCGTTTTAAAAATCAAAGAAAAGAAAATTTGAATTTACACGTTATAAATACTGGAGATTCCGAAAAACATATTTTTAGAAAGAAAAAAAATTACCATTCGTCTGTCTGTCTGTAAACACTCTCTATCCCGAACAAATTGAGATAGAGACTTGAAATTTTGCATGTGTTTAGTATGTACGAATGGGACGAAGTCTATTTAATATCAGTAACCTTGATTATCCAGAACTTTTTTTTTTACTCTCGAAAATTTGTTCTGATGAAAGGTATATAAAAATTTTAAAAATTTTTATTTTAAGAAAAGGACGTAAAAGGAAAAAAAATAACAAAATTTTTTCATAGAGTACGAAGTCGATCGGATAATTAGTTGCTGCTGAGATATTTGCAATCATGTTTTTCACATTCTTTGATTTTTCATGACACTGTATTTCATTCAAATTTCAATTCAAAGATGTATTTTAATTTCAAATGAGATGCCTAATCCGACTCACAAGGAAGGTCTCCATACTGGGCATACTCAGAATTTTATGAAAAAAATACTTATTAAAGTACTTATGTATATAATAAAGGATCAGTCAAAATTATCGGCGGAATCACTGAAGAAACTATGTAAAAAAATAAAATATTTTGGAACATTTGGCATGAAAAGACAAAAGAGTCACTCGATTTGGCAATCAGCCCTTTCCCTTGTCAAAAGCAAACGATTATAATGCAACTCAAAAGTGTTGGCTATTTAGAATGTGTGTAAATGGTATTTAATTAATTTAAACATAAACAATGAGAGACTTTAATATGTTATATACATATATGTGCATATTGTATTACATATATATATTACAAATTTAAAATTTTTTTTTTCTCCAAAACTAACCTTTATACTATCTTAATTTTCTTTTAATAATATTCCATACTTACTTCAAATTATTAAATTAAAATCTTGTTTCTAGATCTACTCTGTTAATCTTTATGGAGACGATATAAATTCTTAATTCGCCTTAAAAAAACATTTATTCCAATAAGCGTAAATTTAAAAGATGGCTCTAAATTAAAAATATTCTTAATTAAACTTTATTTCGTAATATTCCAAATAAAACTCATTTTTTCTATGTTTTTATCAACCCTTTTTAAGAAAGTCTTATTAAATTTATTCCAAAACCATACCTTTAAAAAAATATCATTATTTTATTTTATCTATTTATTTATTTTCCCTCAGTCAACCTTTGATAGTGTGCATATTAATAAATTCATTTCTTTTCTTTTTCTCTTAAAATTAATCGTCTATAAAAATCGTCTGCCTAAGATATTTAAAATTCTGAGTCGATTATAAATTGGTTAAATAATATTTTTTTTAAATAAAATTATCGTCTGTAGAAAATAGTCTCGTATCTGGGCATGAGTTATGTTTACATAAAAGAATGAGGGTTTGAGACTAGAGAATGTTCAGGGTTGCCACGCCACCTGGAAAACACAAGGAATTTTAAAATCCCCTCCCAAAACAGGGAAAATTCAGGGAATTTTTTTAAAATCCTGAAAAATCTGGAAAACACAGGGAATTTTTTCCCTTCTATATCCAAATAAATTCGCCCATTTGGTTGTGGCAGAACACTAGTTTAGGAATACACACTTAGTGGCAGGAAGTGTTGTATTAGGGAAATGCTAAAGTGGCAGTTTAGCGTTTCGAGGAGACCAGTAAATAATAGAGTTGGCTTGACTAAGGTCTTTTTGATAAGTCTTTGAGAGAGAGATTTAACATGTAAAATTTAAATAAAAATATTTAAATTTCTTTTTGGTCTTTAAGGTGGCGTCGGCATGTTTTAAATGTTTGGTCAATATGATGTACTGGGATGGATTGGATAAGGTGTTTAAATAGTTTTTCAATTTAAATAGATATTACCTTTTGACAATTTAAATTATCATTTCGTATATTTAAAGTAAATTAAATCTTAAGTTAAATTTGATTTAAAGTTAATTAAGCTAAAAACACATTTACATACATTTTTATATAATTGAAATAGCTTTTTCTTTTTGGTGCTCTAGTTCATTAAATATTGATATAGAGTAAGCAATGGATGTCTGATTTACATTGTGAAGAACTTATGTCATATTTAAGAAATAGATTTTAAATATAATTTTTTGTTTTTACTTTTAATGTTACTCAATAAAGTTATTTGTTTTTTTAAACTTGTTTAGTTATTGTATCAATACACTTTTACATAAAATCCTTTTTCATAGTTAGAATAAATTTGGTAGGGTTTTCTAATTCAGCTTTCGCTCCACTAGCGTGGAGACTCTGCAAACATTTTTTTAACACGATAGTGACACCTATCTTTGGTGTTCACTATCAAAAGGTTATGGGCCAAAGTTAGAAGCCCTTCCTTTAAAATAATTCTGTTTGAAATTTTCTGTAAATTTTTTTGTCCAGTTCCATCTTTGTTTCTTTTGACTGTTTTTGGCTCTCCATGTATGAAGCTATGTAAATTGTAAAGGAGCTTTGAGATGGGGAGGCCGTTGGTGTAAAATTTGCTGACGTTTTTAAAGATATGTTTCCTGTTTAAAAATTAGTGGTTTTGATAAACGAAAGTCTTGAAATTTTTTTTGAGTCTAGTAATGAAGGGTTAGATATTTTTTTTTTCAAATTTTTGTTTAAAATTTTTCTAGTATAAATTAGAGAATTGTAATTTTGAAAAATTTTGGATCTAATAGTAAGGATTAGGAATTTTTCTTTTGAAATTTTTCTGCCTTTTCTGAGCATTTTTTTTCTGCTTGGTGGTTTGGCTGTAAGATGATTATCTGCCTACTGTGATATCGATAGAATATCTTCTCTGCAGAGTCATCAGTTTTGAAAGTTTTTCCTGTGCCATGTTGCCCAAGTTTCTTGATGCCATCTACTTTGGTGACGGATAAAAATACCATCTGCTGCTGTGCTGGAATGTGATAGTGCCACTTCATGTGAATCTAGTAAAATGTGTGATCCTTTTTTTTTTTTTTTTTTTGAGATGAGCCCACAGGTATGGAACGACCAATCCAGTGTGAAAAGTCTTGTCAAGTGTGGATGTTCTGTTAGTGATAAATCAAGACCAGTTTGATGTGAGAATTTTTGTGTTACCATGCTGATTTTTAATTACAAGTGTAAAGTCCTGCTAGAAAGAATTGATGGGTGAGTCTTGCATTTACTATTTTTCATTGAACTGTCCACAAGATATGACTGGATTGAGCGCAGTGGTCGCCGTACTGGGGCCACTGTGTTTTCTGATATTCTGCTTCATGTGTTTAATAAAAGTTAAGTGACATTTTTCCTGTGATAAAAGGGACATTTAATATTTTATTTTGACTGTTAAGACTTTTGAACTTTTAAGACATCAGTTTTTTTTTTGTGATCCATGGAGATGTACAGATGAAGAATTTGTAGCAAGAGAGTGGAACCGTCTGTAAAAATCTAATTTAAGATAAATTTTGAAATTTTTTTTGGTTTTAAATATTAAGTTATAGAAATTTTATTAAAGATAGTATGAAGTTGTTTTTAATCAAGTTTTAATGTTAAAGATGTTTTTAGGGTTTAAGATTGGAAATTGAGTTTAAGCTCTTTCATTCAAGATGAAATTCTAATTTAGCTTTGGCTTTATGATGAATTTTTACCTGTGATATTTACAAAAAACTTTTAAGTTTTAAGTGTTAAACGTTAAAGCTAAATGAGTGAAATTGACATAATTTTAAGATGTGTTAATATAGCCAGAATTCTCAGATTATTGAAGGCTACAGATCCAGTTCTTTTATAAGTTTAAATATAGATTAAAGGTTAATTTTTTGGAAAAGATACATTAAGTGAATTTAAAAGATAGAAGTTTAAATACAGTTTGAAATTTAGTTTTGCTGAAATTTTGGTTTTGTTGAAATAATATATTAATGGATTAAATGATTTTAAGCTTTTGATTTAAATTCTTTTGAGGGGAGGCTTATGTTAATATGATTTATAATTTTAAAATTTTTTTGAAATTATTGTTTAATGAAAATCAATTTGAATATGTTAAAAACCTATGATTTCTTGGGGTTAACTAGAATGTAAAATTTAAGGATTGTTACCCTTGGTATGAAATCATGAGGGTCTGCATAAAAGGTTGCAGTTAGATTCAAATATAAAAGTTTTTCAAGTTTAGTTTAATTTTTACCTCCTCTATTAATTTTTGTTTTATCTAAATATTTGTTTTAATTTATGAATTATTTTTTATAAGTTAAAATATTTTTTTTATAATTTAAAATATGTTAATTTCTTTGATTTTAATTTCTGAACCAAATTGTCTTTACATATTAAAATAGGTTTTTAAAAGAAATTAAATTATGTTTTTAAAATGAAATTAAATTATACTTTTAAAATGAAATTGAAATTTTACTTTTATAAAGGTTATATGATGTATTAATCTGTGATATTTACTTAACCAAGGCTTTATAAGTGCAATATTTTTATATTTCCCTAAAGTTTAAGAATGATTAGAGTTTAAGATTAGCTTTTAAGCTGGATAACCTATCATTTATAAAGGGGGGAATTTTTTGAACAGCTTTTGCTGCATGTATTGAAAATGTGAGATTTTTTTGCACTTACCTTGTGTTATGCTAATTTTTATAATCTCAGTAGAACTGTTGTGACTGTTAGCTGGTTAAACGTGGGATTTCTGAGATATGGCTATTTTTTGATTTAAAAGTGGTGTTGAGTTTTTCTAGAAGCTATTTAAGTTGTATAGAATGGTTGCACATTTGTTTAAATGATGGAGATTAGTATAAGTTAAGTATTTCTTGGTAGGATGTAAAGAAATGTGGTTTAACTTGTGAGATGTACTTCAGGGGGATGGATTTATTTTTGAAGGTCTGTTTTATTGAATGGTCACCTTATTTGGAGAATACCTAATTATAACTAGTAATGATTGGAATCCTTTTAACAATTTTTTTTAGTTGCTTCCCTCGGTGTTTGAATTTAATGATTGAAGATCATTCAGGTATAGCTGTGTTAGAATTTGAGTATTGATATCCTCAAGGAGTTGAACATTGAGAATAAGGGGGGCATTCATTGTGATATGTTTTAAGGAGTTTCAATTGTCTTTAAGCAGAACTACTGGCTTTTAAGTTAAATTGTGTAAAGAGGCTGGTATGTTTCTAATAGTCTTTAAGGTTGTGATTTAGAGTTTAGTTTTTCTCCTGTGACTATATTTTGTATTCTGTGAGTTGCTGTAGTTAATCCTGCTCTTTTTGTTTTTGATAAAGTTTGAAGTAATGCTGGAATAGTTAATATACTAGCTGTTTATGATTCTTGAACTTAATCTGGTACTACTTATATCCATGTCTTATTTTGTTGTGTATGAAAGGTTGTATGAAAATCCTCGGCCGAAGTAAAGGATTGTATGAATGCATGCTTTTTGCATAGGGTGCTGAAAGGGTTATTTGAATGTGATGTTTAAATGGATTGTCAAAAATAAATTTTTTGAATTTTTTTGCAGGATACCTTGGATATAATGTAGTTATAAATTTTATCTATTTTTATTGGTTGGCAGAGCAGGGGGGTTAACTTTGTGGCAGAATTTCTTTAATGGTAGAATTAGTGTTAGAAGTGAATTCAGATCGCCTCTCCTGGAGTGCATCATGTTTTGATCCGAGTTATTGGTTTTTGATATGAGAAATGTGGAACTTGGTTTTCTTGTATTGCGATAGGTAAAGAAAAATGGTGATTTTTGTATTAAAGATATGGTTGGTAATGTTTTATGGTATTTGTGTTAGAATTATTACTTAATAGAGTGTGAATATATCTGAGTTTCAAATTTAAATATAAGTGTAAGAAATTTTGGGTTTTTTTTCTTGTGTTAGAAAAAATTTGAATTTTCATGTGTAAGAAACTTAGATGCTTGTATATAGAGTTCACGTATTCATATCAGAAATTTAAGTATTCATGTGTAAAAGATATTGATTTTGAATTGTTTGAGATATGAATATTGTCTATGAATTAATGTTAAGAAATCTTTGTATATGTATGAGTTTTTGAGAAATAACTTTTAAGGTTCTACTCTACTTGTGTAATGGACTTATGATATTGAGGTATAGAAATTTTTTTGAAAAATTTTTAGATAATTGTGTAAGACAATATTTTAAATGAAAATGATGTAACTGATGTTCTTAATTGAAGTTTATTATAGATGACGTATGTACAGAGTGCCGTCAAATGTTATGTGATGTGATTTTAACTTTTTATTTACTTTTAGTGTGTAAATATGGACTAGAGCCCAGAAATTTTTAAAATTTTTAAGCTTCATGACTTTTGATATATAGAGATTTGGGGGACATTATGGACATTTTTTTTTCTTGCTGTGTCGATTTGAGTAGCTAGTTTTTTTTTCAGGATTTTGGAATTGCTGGATTTTGGAGTTGACATTCTTTTAGTATATTTTTTAGGATTGGATGTTTAAGTGATGATCATGGAATACCAATGTGAAGGTTCTTGTGAAAGGTAACCTCTTTCTGGTATATATTGAGTTGGTCTACTTTAGTTTCATGGAGATAACAAGAGGGGGGGGCTTTGACAGAAAATATGAGTATATTTCCCTCCTATTCTTGTTCCTCCATTCAACCACTCATGTATTCATCCTATTACAATCTCTAATATTTATCATTAAAGCTTAAAACCATTTCTAAAATAAATTCTATTTTATTTTTCCATTTATTAGATACCTAAGTTTAAATAAATTAAAGTTTCAATTTAAACATTCTTTTTATTTATTTCAATGTTTAAACATCAACTTAAAATAAAATAAATCTTTGCTTCATTACTTACTTATTTATTGCGTGCTGTCAACTTCATAATGACTAGTGATATTCGAGTACAGCGTATTCCCTCAGCCTGCCTTGTCAACAAACGCCGATATTATCAAAGTTCATACTGACAGATTACCGGGAGCATCGATAGATGGCGTAGCGTGTCTGCTTTCTCCGACGCGTGCCTCTCCTTCACAGTGGCATACCATTGGTCCGTTTTCCCCGATCCTTCTAGAGATCGGATGTGACGTATGACCAGAAGAAGGAAGTCACGTGAGGGGGAGTTGCCCAAGACAGGAGTCTGAATTATTTATATTCCCGGCGGAACTTTCACTTTTCAACTTTGACGGCGGCCAGTGTTGACGTGTTTGAGTATGTCTTTTTAGTGGGAAATGTCCTTTTAAAAAGTGCCGATAAGGAACATGAAGCGATGAATATCCTTAAGGAAAGTAATAGATTATATTTTAAATGTTTTTCATTAGAAACTAAATTGGATTTTAATTAGAGTTTGAGTCTTTCATTACGACCGCTACTATTTTGCCGTGGATTTGGACTTAGTCTCGTAGCTCGTATTAAGGGAGTGGAATCTTCAGAGCGGGATGTTTGCCTTGGAAATGAAAACCATGTGAAAGAATAAACATGGGAGGTCAGCCACCAGCAGTAATGGTTCAGAAAGGCCCTTTTATATTTTTTAAATTCTTTAAAATAGTTTTCCAAAATGTTTTTAATCTCTCTTCTTTAAAGTCTTTTTCAGTCTAGTTTTAATCTAATGTATTCTAAATAAATCTGGCCAACCATCCAGTTTTTAAGTGAATCTCGTTCTATGAATGTTGTTAAACAGTTCCAAAGGAACCGGGAAATATTTCTTTCCGTCTCCGCGTCACGATATCGATATAGGCAATAGTGGTCCGGGATCTAGGACATGGACGACCATGCCAGATACCTAGAGTTGTTTATTGGCGGTGACGCGTGAGATTCTTTTTGAATATTTTTCTATCTTCCCTGAACCCGAAAGTCGGTAACCGCTGCGTGGTTTGTTTGGAAATTAACTTTCTGGATGGGAGGTTCACTTAGTTTTTCTTTTTCTCCTTCCTCCAAACAGGTGTTGTGGCAGAACACTAGTTTAGGAATACACACTTAGTGGCAGGAAGTGTTGTATTAGGGAAATGCTAAAGTGGCAGTTTAGCGTTTCGAGGAGACCAGTAAATAATAGAGTTGGCTTGACTAAGGTCTTTTTGATAAGTCTTTGAGAGAGAGATTTAACATGTAAAATTTAAATAAAAATATTTAAATTTCTTTTTGGTCTTTAAGGTGGCGTCGGCATGTTTTAAATGTTTGGTCAATATGATGGACTGGGATGGATTGGATAAGGTGTTTAAATAGTTTTTCAATTTAAATAGATATTACCTTTTGACAATTTAAATTATCATTTCATATATTTAAAGTAAATTAAATCTTAAGTTAAATTTGATTTAAAGTTAATTAAGCTAAAAATACATTTACATACATTTTTATATAATTGAAATAGCTTTTTCTTTTTGGTGCTCTAGTTCATTAAATATTGATATAGAGTAAGCAATGGATGTCTGATTTACATTGTGAAGAACTTATGTCATATTTAAGAAATAGATTTTAAATATAATTTTTTGTTTTTACTTTTAATGTTACTCAATAAAGTTATTTGTTTTTTTAAACTTGTTTAGTTATTGTATCAATACACTTTTACATAAAATCCTTTTTCATAGTTAGAATAAATTTGGTAGGGTTTTCTAATTCAGCTTTCGCTCCACTAGCGTGGAGACTCTGCAAACATTTTTTTAACACGATAGTGACACCTATCTTTGATGTTCACTATCAAAATGTAATTGGTATTTAAAAACGCAGTGTTCTGCAAATCAGCATCATAAAAAAAATCATGTCAAGCTGATGCATGCATAAAAATGGAAAAATGTTTAATATAAACAAAAAAATAAAAAAATAATTAAAAAATTGCCATTTCGATAATTTTTTAAAAATAACTTAAAGCATAAAATCAAATAACATCAAAGTTTAATTGCTGTAACAGATTTTTTAATTTTTGTGTCATTATGTGAACTTATAACAATATTATTATTATTTATTATTATTATTATTTTTTTTTTTGTAAAATTATAAAATTACATACTGCATACAATTCATAATATTTGCATATCTTTTATTAGATTATTAATGTTACTTCTTCTTGGGATGAACTATTTTCTAATGCTATTGTGCAAAGAAAGAATGATTTGCAGGAGGAAATAAAGGAAAGTAAAGAACTGAAAAGCTTAGCTAATAAAGTAATTAATGAAGAAGTTCAAGGGGCAGAGCAGGCTTCAGTAATAAAGGTATTTTATTTTTAAAATTTTTAAACTGCAATCTTAATAACGTGTTTATTTACATAAAATTTCTTATAGTTTTAACAGTTGTTAATAGTTTTTTTTTTTTTCAATATATTTTCAATATTTGATACATATTTATTATTGTAGTCATTGATTTAGCCATTAATTATATTTTCTGTAGTATAGAATTAATGGGTAGGTTTCTCGCATTTCTTTTTGTGCAATGTGATAATACTGTAGTACTAAGAGTTTACATTTGTTATTTGAGATGTTGAGCTAAAATTGTATGCTGAAGAAAAACCAAATTGTTGCAATTTTTTTTCTGTTAATATTTTAATATATAATATATAAATGTACATTTTAGATCTATATAGATGTTTACTTTAGTTTCCCTTTTTAAGAATAGAAATAGTGTAATTTAGTAAATTTCTATATAAGAATAGTATTGGTGTAGTGTCTTAGTTTAATTTTGATAGTCTATAATAATTTTTTTGGTAAGCAATTGATTTTTCTTATGATGTAGAGTCAGAAATATGATAGTTGGCAGAAGCTCATTTGTGAAACTTCTGAAGAGCACAGAGCAGAGATATTAGATGCCATAAAAGCCAAAAAAAAAGAAATAGAAAAGTCATCATTGAAAAGAACAGTGTTTGAAAGAGAATCAGCTGATAATCTTTTCTTAACACTGAAGGTATTAATGAATTTGAATTTTTGTGTGTATAAGTTAAAGAATTGCATTTAAAATTTTAAAACAATTTTTTTAAAAAATATTACATACGACAAAATAATTGCTTTTTTTTAAAGCTTTAATCCTGTAAATTACATTAGCTATGGCTAAATATATATAAGTTATTTTTGTATACATTTCGATTTAAAAAAAGAAACTTTAAAACAGATGTTCCTAAACTTTTAGACTACTACTAAATTGAAGTTCATACTTTTGCATAATAGCAGTTACAAGCAGAAAGCTAATATACAGTATACTCCCTCAAACCCGCAACCTTAGAATTCACACATAGCAGAGATAAGCCAAGCAGTGACAAGCGTTTATTGCTAACTCTCAACATAACCAGACACGATTTTAAACAATTACTTTAAAGAGATTAAATAGTTATTGTAAATTAATTTAATGTAATTCAATTAGTAATAAATAAATGTAGTGGTAAAGACAATAGTAAAAATAACAAATTACAACTAAAATCATTTATTAAAAACTAAAGACAAATAATAAACTAATATAACTTTCATTATCTATATATCACTTAATTTCATAATAAAAATATATCATACCAAGAATAAATAAATATATAACGAGGCTAAAAATATATTCATTCCAGGACTTACTCGGCAAGGAATTTGAAAGAATCTAGGTATCAATAAAATAGAAGTAAAACAAAGTTACTAAATTATCCTCAAGTTCACACATGCAAAACTTCTTGTAGTATCCATCCGGCTGCCGATATTTGACAATGTCTTTACACAGAATTATACCATCGTAGACTATCAACTTAACGCTAAATATTTTCTAATCGTCAAAGATTTTAAAACGAGACAGTTCTTTGGACTAAGAAAAAACTATCTTTTTGAAGATTATTTAAAAACACTATAAAATGTCCACAAGAAAGAAAAAAAAAACCAGCTTGACATGGGTAAATTTATATACATCAGTGACACTCTAATCCTAGAACTGCCATAACTAAAAACTTCTAAAACAAGATGACAGGTGAAGAACCACCGAGGGGAAAAGTAAGATCCTTAAATACGCCTATGAACGGCACACATGCCGACACACCCTTTCTCTCCAGAATGTTCGGCCAGTCATGATTCGTCAAGGCAGATTACATCTGTTAATGTATTCAATGAATCAGCTACCACCATCTGGCGAAAGGAGAATAAACTGCGACTTTAGTACACATGAAATGGACTTAGGTGTTTGACTATGTGTATGGAAGTAAACACACCAAAACGATGTTCAAATGGAAAGTAAATTATCAATTAAATAGTCTTCATGAATAAATTATGAAAGGAAAAGAAAATGTAAGTATATTGAAAATAAATTATATTAACAAAGTTATTTTAATATTTATATTGTTCTTTTAATGAATAAAGTTTAAGAAAGTTTAAATCTTCTATTGTGTTTTAGAGGATAATTAGAGGCATTGAGAAATAAAAATAGGGCTTGTTATTCCTAACATATTTCACTCCTTGCACTTTTTTATACATTAACATTATATAAACGCTAACCAGCAATTCTCACTGCCATCCAGGGCTGCGGAGTCGGTGGAAAAAATGACCGACTCCAACTCCGACTCCGGAATTTTTAACGACTCCAACTCCGACTCCAGCTTCCTGGCTAGCTAATATACTAATGTTGATGCTGGTTAAAGTTATGAGGGAATTTTTTCGCGATTTTTTGAAGAAACTTACCGTTTTTTCACAATTTTTTGAAGAAACTTGCTGGTTCTTTCGTGACCTTTTGATGAAACTTGCCGGTTTTTTAAAGAAATTTGCCTAATTTGCGATTTTTAGACAAACTTTGCCATGTTTTTTCGCTATCTTTCAATGAAACTTGCTGGTTTTTCGTGATTTTTTGACAAAACTTGCCGTTTTTTTCGCGACCTTTTGAAGAAACTTGCTTTTTTTCGCGATCTTTTGACGAAAGTTGTCGTTTTTTTCGATCTTTTGACAAGCTTTGCATGTTTTTTCGCGATCTGTTAACGAAATTTGTCGTTTTTCGCGACTATTTCTCGAAATTCACGATGTTTTTTAGTTCCAAATTTTCAGACTAGACCATTTTTTTTTAAATTTTTGGAACTGAATGTCTAATAAATATTTTTTAAAAAACTAGGCGTCAAATTTGACGTCCGAGAATAATTTTGTAGTCGTCAAATTCAATTTTTTAGTTGCATTTGACGATTGACGACCGCTAATTTCTAACACTGATGTACATCAAAAACGAATCAGAATCAATTTCTATCAGATACTAACTGAACCTAAAGTTTAATAAACATCCATGCATTAGTGACTAAGCTACAGATATTTCAAAATCATAAATAAATTAGCGCTACCTGAAGGGCGATTTACACCAAACACTAAACTATACTAATCTAGATTACAAACTAATTAAATATAAAGTTTGGTGAAAATTCGAGCATTTGTTTTTGAGATAGCGCTGTTGCAATATCATGAACAATGCAGTATAGCAGCGCCACCTATTGAGCGATTTGCACCAAAAAATTGCAGCACCTAATTATATCAAGGACTAACTGATTCTAAAGTTTTATATAAATCCGTGCATTAATTTTTAAGATATAGCTACTGTGGAAATTGTGAATAATGCAGCATACCAAAGCCACCTGTCGAATGATATACACCAAAAATTAATCAGATCCAGTTTCTATCAAGATCTAACAAAATCTAAAGTTTTATGAAATTTCATTCATTAGTTCTTGAGATAAAGCGCTCCAAAATTTTTGTCGCATGCAGACTCACGAAGTGACAGACACTGACAGACATTTTCGAAAAACTATCAAATCATGTTCAGTTCAGGATCTTCTAAAACGTATAAATCTATCGAATGCCGGAAATCGAAATTTTTCAAGAATCTAATACTTTATTCTTGTAAAAATAGAAGAAAATAAAATTGAAGATGGAAATTTTACTATTTCGCAAATAATATAGGATCTACTAGAGCTTTTAATTAAAAACAGTTTTCATCTCCTGTGTGCATTGGGCAGTTTATTGGGATTCTTTTACTTGGGTAGCCTGATATAATCCAAAAATAACAATAAGAATGGATTGGATCTATGGATTTAAAATTACATGTTATTGGTTTAATTTCACTTCAAACTGTCTAAGAAAAAAGCCAGAGTTGGAGTCTGAGTCGGGTTGTTTTTTACGACTCCGACTCCTTTCTCTCGAAAATGGGCCCGACTCCGACTCTGCAGCCCTGCTGCCATCACTCACTTCTAGAACCCACCATTCATTCCCTTTCTGAAGTCTAAAAATGTATGCTTGATGTTAGTTTCCACTTTCTTTACTGAAATTCATTTAGTCATTCATTCATTTGCATATCAAATTTATGGTGCATGTTATATATGAGATTTTAAAAAATTGCCATTTTTTCTTGTAAAGTAGGGGGTGCGCGTTATACAGGCGTGCATGGTATACACGAGTAAATACAGTAAAACATTCAGTTCAGATAGAGGGACTAAATTTGACTTTTTTAGTTTTACATCAATTCTATATAGTTTTTAGTTTGTAATTTTTGTTAATATTAATCTATTTTGAATTCATAACTATTCATGAAGGAAGAATAAATTTATTTCTGATAAAAAAATCAAGATATTGTTGATATCACTGGCACTCATAATCTTCTTACCAAATCTTATACTATAATGCGAGCAAAAATTGTGTGTGTGTGTGTGGGTAAATTTTATCTCAAAAACGGCTCTAACGATTTTCACAAAAATTTGGATTTTACCATTTTCGGGCACGAGAAGACCATTGGGCTAGGTCCCATGTTCGGGAAAATTCGATTACTGGGTCATTTTGGGTCATAATGGGTCAGGATAAAGCTATTTATATCTATAGAACGGCTGGATCGATTTTAAGGAAATTTTGTACGCAATCGTTTTTTGGTACGAGAAAACTATTGGGCTGGGTCACACGTTCGAAAAATTTCGATTAGTGGGTCATTTTTGGGTCATTATGGGTCAAGCCATTTTTATCTAAAAAACGGCTCTAACGATTTTGACCAAATTTTATATTGTATCGCTTTGGATTACAAGAAGACCATTGGGTTAGGTAACATGTTCGAGAAAATTCGGTTAGTGGGTCATTTTTGGGGTCATTGTGGGTCATGCTATTTTTATCTAGAGATTTTCTCACGCAATTTTGATTAAAAATTGCATTCTATGGTTTTCGGGCACAAGAAAAACATTGGGCTAGGTTACATGTTCGAGGAAAAATTTTAATGGGTCATTAAGGGTCTGGGTCAAGCTATTTATATTTAAATAACCGTAGAATCAATTTCATCGAAATTTTGCATGTAATAGTTTTTTGACACGAGAAAGCTAAAGGGCTAAGTCACACGATCGAGAGATTTCGATTATAAGAGTCATTTGTGGGTCATGATGGGTCATAATGGGTCATGGTCAAGCTATAGCTAAAGAACAGGTGGATCGATTTTAGCGAAATTTTGTATACAACATTTTTTGGCCCGAGAAAACTATTGGGCTAGGTTTCAGTTCGAGAAATTTCGATTACTGGGTCATTTTGGGTCATAAAAGGTCTGGGTCAAGCTATTTATACACAAAGTACGACAGTATCAAATTTAATGAAATTTCGTATGTAAGTTTTTTGACACGAGAAAATTAATGGGCTATCTCACATGTTTGAGAGATTTCGATTATATGAGTCATTTATGGGTCATAACGAGTCATGTCAAGCTATATCTAAAGAACATGTGGGTCAGTTTTAACGAAATTTTGTATACAACATTTTTTGGCCCGAGAAAATCATTGGGCTAGATCACATGATCGAGAAATTTTGATTAATGGGTCATAAAGGGTCTGGGTCAAGTTATTTATATTTAAAGAACGGCAGGATCGAGTTTAACGAAGTTTTGAGTGTAACAATATTTATACACAAGAAAGCTAATGGGCTAAGTCACATGTTTCGAGAGATTTCGATTATAAGGGCCATTTGTGGGTCATGATGGATCATGGTCAAGCTATATCTAAAGAATGGGTGAATCGATTTTAACGAAATTTTGTATACAGCATATTTTTGGCACGAGAAAATCATTGGACTAGGTCACATGTTCGAGAAATTTCGATCAGTGGGTCACTTTTGGGTTATTCTAATTTTATCTAGACAATGTCTCGCGCAATTTTGGCTAAATTTTATATTCTATCGTTTTCGAACACAAGAAAATCATTGGGTTCGATCAGATATTTGAGAAAATTTTATTAATTAGTCATTTTGGGTCATAATCAAACTTGGGTCAAGATCAAACTATTTATACCTAAAAATTGGCTCAATCGATTTTATCTAAATTTTGTATTTAACGTTTTTCGGCACGCAAAAATTAATGAACTAAGTCACATTTTCGAGATATTTCGATATAAGGGTCATTTGTGGGTCATGCTAATTTTATCTAGAAAATTGTTCTCACCATTTTGAGTATATTTTTTATTATATCGTTTTTGGGTAAAAGAAAACCATTGAGATAGGACACATGCACGTAACAATTCAATTAGTGGGTCGTTTTAGGTCTTAATGGGTTCGGGTCATTCTAATTATATATAACAACGACTCAGTCAATTTTACCTAAATTTTGAAACGGAACGTCTTTTGTCACGAGAAGACTATTGAGCTGAGTTGCATATTAAACAAAATTATATTAGTGGGTCATATCGTTTCATTGCTGAATGCTGTCAAGCTAATTTTACTTAAGAAATAGCTTAAACGATTTTGATTCATTTTATACTCTACTGTTTTTGATTACCTGAAGACCATTGAGTTAAGTCACATGCTTGATCACATGTGATTAGTGGATAATGTGGGTAATAAGGGTCAGGATCACGAGACTATGGCAAAAGCCAATAAGTTAGCGATATTTGACAAAATACTGGCCGAAAAATCGACTATTAAGGTTGCGAAACCAAAACACATATTTGGTGCCAACTAAAAGAATGTATCCAAATTTGGTTATATCTGGCAAAAATATTGTCTATCAGAATGTGAAGAAATTTCTTATACATTCTTAATAGTCTTCGAGATGCATAGTTAAACTGATCAGAGTCGAGCTAAAAAAGTGATTTGTATTGATGTCCTTTCATTGTAAATTTTAAAATAAAGTAAAATTTATGAACATGTGCATACAAACATAGTTTTCTTATTGATTGTTTTTGTAAATACTATTATTAATAACATGTTTTACAGTAATAATACTATATTGAGTTGAACACAAAGTTAATTTTGACCGAGCTGAGCTCGGTCACCCCTGCTAGTATATTTTATTTATGTATTAATCAAGCTTTTTTGGTTATTAAGTCTGGTGAAACCTGAAATAAAACTTCTTTATTTTCCGTTTTTGATGTGAATTATCAATTTACCTTTTTGAGGCAAATTTTAGTTTATCGAGGCAAATAATTTAGGAAAAATACATTTCATCTTTATGATGCATATTTATTCATTTAATATTGATTAATAACTTGACCTTTGCTTTTAATATTTTAATCATTTTAAAATTTATTTAAATTTTTATTATTTTAGTTTATTACTTATTTTAATATTTTGTTATATTGTAAGCATTCATTATAGTTTTGATTTCATTATTAATTACATACAAATTACTGTTTAAAATATGTAAACAAAGCAATGACCGGAAATCCATAAAATTCTGAAATCTGCATATTCCATGTCACTTCATCCAGATCATGTCACCCACTGTTACAGATGTCTATGAAATTTTATGCATAAAAACAATGGTTAAAAATATGTTGATTCACCAAATTTCAGTTTAAAATAATAAGTTTTTCATAAGTTAGAAGCATTTAAAATACCCCTCTCAGTCAATTTTTTGCTGAAAATGATGTTTTGTCAAACATGTAATGTTGGATAAAAATGCTTATTTTTAAAAATATTTTTAATAAAATTATATATGTGGGTGAATTTCACATGAACTGCCAGTTTGATGTCCTGATGTTTAAATCTAAATTTCATATTAATAAATTTATTTTTTTATATTATAAAATCAGGTAGTTGCACATCTTTTTATGCTTAAATCAATGCATTCATTAGATTTATTCAGAGTTGTGAGATAGTGATCTTTTTTTTGTACTTTAGTTAGCAAGTAATGGGAATTTACTTGTCCTGAATAAAAAACTCGCAAAATTTCAATCTTTTTTTATGCTTCCAAACATTTAAAATTTTTTATATATGGATTAAAAGTAAAATATCCTGTGTTAATTAAACAAATAGATAGTTTATATATTTAAAATTAGTATCTAAAAGTTAAAAATTTAAATGTATTTTGTGTCCGCATATGCAGAACATGAGTGTTACTTTAGGGAAGTTAATAATATTTGTTTTCAAAATATTTGTATATTGCAGTTGGCAACAGTAGTGAAAAAACGATGTTGTTTCTTCTTTACAGTGCGCTTATTTAGAACGCGATAATTTTGTTCTATAATTGCCATTTATCAGAATGTTCATTTCAACATGGTGAGTATTTTTATTTTCTTACAGGAGTGTTACCCATTTATTTATTATTTTTTTTTAACGTATAAAAATGTTAAGTTAGGGAATGCTGTATTTTTTGTTCAGGAATCAATAGGCCCAACTAAAATTTCAATAAAACAGTTAGAATTTATTTTAGTGAAGAATTCCTTAATAAATGTCATGAGTGTTACCGTACATGAGTGTTATCTTACACAAGTGTTACTTGGAAAAAGTAACACTCATGAGAAAAGAAGTTAAGTAATTCTAAAACTATAAATCATGTGTAAGATTTAATTTATGATTATAATAGATTCATGATTCAGGGATATATTTTGTCATATTCAGGGTTCGTGATTTTTTTGATTTTTTTAATAAAAATCAAAACAATCGGATTTTTTTGATTTAAATCGGATTTTTTTGATTTAAATCAGATTTTTTTGATTTTTTTAAAAATTGCCACACATTATTATTATTTTATGATTTTTTGATTAATTTAAATAATATACAGTTTACATACATAGACATGCATATTATAAGTATTATCTATTACTAATACAGCTCATATTCAAAATATTAGAATAATTACCTTTTTTTTAGAAATTGAAAATATCGTTTGGTAATTTAATGTCTTTTAATGAAAATATGCAAACGATATTTTTATTAAGAACTTATTGTTGATTAAACTTACTTGTTATCTTAAATTTAATATCATTTTTGAAAAGATTAATTGCAAAAAAATTATTTTGAAAAGTCAAAATATTAGAATATTTATTCAAGTGGTTCAAAATATTAGAATATTTCACATTAATTCTCCTTTAATTATTACCAATTCTTAACTGGTGGCATCATTGATTAAATTCAGACCTATTTTATTTAAAATCAGTATTCTTTTTTGCAGTTTGTTTCTTTTTCGTCTTAAAATGAGCCGTGTGAGTGATATTCCTGAATCTACTAAACTTCGTATGGTTGATTTGTATCGGCACGGTAATAATCAATGTTTTATAGTGAATTATTTACATTGTTCGCAATCGAGCATTAGTAAAATACTAACACAATATTCAAAAATTGGAAAATTTCAAAATAATCGCCGAAATGGTGGCCGAAAACCAAAAACATCTGCTAGAGATGACAGGAAACTGAAGCGTATAGTTAAGAAAAACCGTTTTAAAAGTGTGCGATTCTTGCACCGAAAATGGAAAGAAGAAGGAGTTGAAGTTTCTACATCGACAACATTAAGACATCTCCATAAATTTAAATTTGAATCTCGTGTACCGAAAACAAAACCTCTCATGACTGCAAGACAAAAGCGTATAAGATTGAATTGGTGTAAATCAAGACGTTTATGGAGCAATGAAGATTGGAAAATATATTATTTAGTGATGAAAGTATGTTTTGTGTTTCATATGGTAATCAAGGTATTCGAGTTTGGGGAATGAAGCAAGAAGCATTTGATAAAGAATGCCTTAAACGTTCCGTAAAATTTGCTGCTAGTGTCATGGTTTGGGGTTGTATGAGTGCAGAAGGACCTGGAAAGTTATGCATCGTCTACGAAAAGGTTAACTCTCTGATATATCAAGAAATTTTAGAATATTACATGATTCCATCATCAGAAGATTTATTTGAAGATGATTTCATCTTTCAACAAGATTTAGCGTCCCCGTATACCTCGGTGTCAACTAAGAATTGGTTCCGCCAACGCAACATTAAGGTATTTCCTTGGCCACCAATTTCAGCAGATCTTAATCCCATCGAAAACTTATGGTGTATAATGAAGAAAAAACTTCAAGAAAATCCTCCTTCAAGTAAAACTGAGTTAGTGGCACGTATAAAGTCTATTTGGGCTAATATTGATAGAAATGTTTGTAAACACCTTGTATATAGTATGCAAGATCGATTGTACGCTGTTATGAAAGCTAAAGGGGATGCTACAAAATATTAACTACCATTTACTTCATATTCATAAGGTAATATTGCTGCGTAAAATAAAATATTCTAATATTTTGAACCAATCTAAATTTTATTCTAATATTCTGGTGTGTTTAAGGAAGCTGTATACCTAATTTATTGTGCTGTATTTTATATTTTATAAATGTTAAAATCTTATGTAAACATTCCAGATTTAATTTATAAGAAATTTAATTGCATTTACTTAGTATAAAAAATAAATAAATGACAAATAATTTTTTCTTATTACTTTTTCTCAATTATTCTAATATTTTGAATATGAGCTGTATTACACAATTTACATAAATGATTCATACTATTTCAAGGTAAAATTTTAGGCTATGAAAAAAATCTTGATTACACAAAATGCATGAAAAACTACAAATCAGATGTCAAAAATTAATTCAACCTTCAATATTTTAATTAAAATAAAACAGATCTGCAACACATAAAAAATTTACACAAAATTGGAAGTTTTTAACTTTTGTTTTTTTTTAAGTGTTGACTGAGAAAAATGAGTTCAATTGCTGCCATCAAAATACTTAAGGCCATAGGACACAAATTGAGATGTCATCACTAATCAACTGACTTCTCAGTAGTGTTGGAATTTACACAGGAAAATTTTGAATAGCAATTTTATTTTACTTGTGGAATATTTATCATCTTATAAAACAATAACTATTTAAACTCACTAAAAAGAACTTGGAATCCCTAAATAAAAATTCAGCCAGAGAAGGAATGCTACAGTGTTGCCACATCTGGATATTTTTTTATTGGGGGATTCCAAATTCTCATCTGTATGTTTAAGAAGTAATTAATCATAAGTTAATCAGTATGTTCAGTGTTTTATACGAAGATTGATATTCCACAAATAAAAGTAAATTGTTATTCAAAATTTTCTAGTGTGAATTCCAACATAAGTGAGAAGTAAATCAATTAGTGAATACCTCACAATTTGTGTCCTCTGGCTTTGAGCATTTCGATGGCAGTGGTTTAACAGTTTTATCTGTTGATTTCTAATTTCTGAAAGTATCAAACTGAAGGCAAAAAACATTTGTTCGATTGAAGCAGATAAATCTATCGCAGTAAAAAGCTAGTTGATCATTAATTCTATTTTTAGTATGAGCTTTTTTGATAACTGTAACAAAAATATCTTCCACCATTCTAAAGGGCTGAGATCAATTATATTAAATTAGACAAATAAATCAATTGCTGATTCAGATTTTGATCAAATCCTTATATAGCAGGCTTCACCAAAATACAGCACATAAAGTCATAAAATTTTATTTTACCTCAACTTGCAAAAGTTTTTCTAAATACTAATGGGTAAATATTCAAATATTCAATATATTTCTGCTTAGATTTCTTTACTGTTGCAAGATTATTTTATAATTTGATTCAAATGAAATTTGAAAGCATTTTTTTTTTCTAAACTTTACATTTATTTTACTTTTTTACTAAGCTTAAGCTTTATCTTTCTGAAAGTTGTTTGATTATATATGGTATATAAAACTAAATTATATTAAAGCACATTATTATGTTTGTTTATCTGAAATTTATAAAAAAATAACTTAAAAGAAAAACTGATTTAAATCAATGATTTTTTTAAAAAAATCAGTTGATTTAAATCGTGATTTAAATCATGATTAAAATCAAGCCGATTTAAATCAACAAACCCTGGTCATATTATATATATTTATAAATATTTAAAAATTGTAACAAGATTTTCATGTCTGCACATGTGTTTTGTAAGTGCTATTTAAGATTCAAATTTTAATTCTTAATAAATAATTTTCAAAGGACTATCTATTTTACACAAATCATAGTTTAAACTTTTTAAAATCTTTTTTTATATATATCGTTACAAAAAAGCTGTTTGCTGCAAGATGAGTCTTATCGCTTGTCATGAGTGTTACCACTTTTCATGAACGTTACTGTAACTAAGAATCAGAATTTTTATTAATGCATTTGTTACTTGACTTAAATTAATTGTTTTGTCTATTAGAACTTTCTAATTCTTTATTATAACTGCAAAGAAAATAATTAATTTTTAATTAAATTTGTTTTTAATCAGAAGTTATACTCTTTATTTAAGAAGCAAAGTAACACTCATGGCATAAACAACTATTAAAATGCTTTAAATTTATGAAATAAATAAATACTAATACATTTTTGATTTATTAATACGTATGTAAGAACCTTAAGCAATTTAATTAATTATTGATACAAAAAAAATCAGAATGTTTTATAGAGGTCAGACTTATGAAAAAATAGTGACGGCAAGACATTTCTTGAAATTTCTGAAATATAAATAAAAAAACTCGCAAATAATCTACTGCTTAGAATGTTGTAAACTATAAGCAACTCATACCTGAGTAAATTTTTATATTTAAACCAAATTATTTTTTCAAATTTTGTTTCACCTAATACGGCAATACATTTGAAAACCACCCATAAATTTTTTTTAGAGATTCCTAATAATGTATTTTATTAAAAGAACGCTCTATAAAACTAAAAATTCAAATGTTGTTTTAAAAAAATGTTATCTAAGGAGTTAAAAAAAAATGAAAAAGTATGCAGTTCATTTTTTTTTTTTTTTTTTTCACATGTGCCACCCATTCGATTGGCTGATTTTTTTAGTATACATAGTTTATAAGGAAACCATTTAATACTAAAAAAAATTAGAAAGGTGTTTTTTGAAATTCTCGAGAAAAAAAAAAATTGTTAATTTTACAGAATATATCTAAAGTATTGTTAAAGTTCAAAATTCTTCAAAAATATATGTAATAATAATTAATAAATGTTATAATTAGGTTGTATTTTTGTTTCTAAAAACTTGTTTTAATGTTATTTTAATAAATTAAGGTATAAAATTCATATTATAGAAAATAAATTTCCTGTATGTATTCAAATAAAACAGAGTTTCCCCCAGGTTTAAAAAAGGGCAGAGCGCTACTGTTCTGAAAAGAACACTTTTTACATTTTTCAGGGCACTTTTTCTTTTTTAAGGGCTCTTTTATAAAGTTGAATCTAGAATCTAGCGGTTCAAAAAGTCGTGAAAAAACAAAAATTTCATAAAAAAATTTTTAAAAAAGGTAAATTTTGTAAAAAAAAAAATCGCAAAAAAAAGTCCGTTTCTTTAGCGTTTTTTTGCGTTCTGTTGCCGATTTTTTGCGTAATTTACACGCTCATTCGGATCATCACTGGAGGGCTGCATTTTTTTCAAATGTGGGCAAGAAGGGCGCTATTTTTTTAAATGAATGACAAGAGGGGCGCTAGTTTTTGGATGAGGGGCGCTATTTTTAACTAAAGGGCAGGAGGGGAGGAGCGCCCCCTTGAAACTCTCTGGGGAAAACTCTGAATAAAACTTTCATTATACTAACTGAAAAACAATCAGTAAGGTTAAATATAAACTGATTTATAAAACTATTTCCTTTGAAACAGTCTGAGCTTTGCATCTTCTTTAAAAAATGTTGAAAGTATAAATTTATACCAAAAGTGAGACCCTTCAAACATTATCCCCCCCCCCTCCCTTTCATGTATTTCGCAGGCTGCATAAATGTTGAGAAATTTATAAATTCCAAATATATTATCTTTACATCCCTAATTTTACCTATCTATTTCATAAAAGTATTAATTATAAGCATTCCCCTTAAAATTATTAGAATTTCCTGTCTGCTAAAGGTTTGTCTAACTTCCAGTACTTTAGGGCAGTTTAAATTTGATTTTACCTATAGTCTTCTTACTGATATAAATAAAGTAATCTAAACAAAAATATTATAACATCCATATCCTTTTATTTAGAATCTAAAACTGTTTAATCAGTAAAGTAAAAGTATAAAAATGCACTGATAAATAAATAAATTTTGAATAGTAATTTGAATATAATTCTAAAAAATAAATAAATAAATAAATAAATAATAAATAAATAATAAAAATATATAATAATAAATAAATAATAAAAATATTTTTCATAGAATTAATTGATATTTATTTTATTGCAGGACAGCTTAAAATCTTGTGTATTGTATTGCAGAATCATAAACAAATATTCAGAGCATATATGTAACAAAAAAAGAAATATTATCTATTAAAGAATATGTAGAGCAGATGGGGGTAAAGATACACACTTTCCATAAATTTTGATTCCACAAATTTCACTAGTATTTGTAGTTTAATTGAAAATTATAAGTTTAACCAAGGAAAAAATGAAAAAAAAAAAAAAAAAAAAAGTAGTATGTGAGATCTCAACTAGCAGTCACTTCTAACTGCCATGACAAAAATTGTTCCATGAATAATGCGAGTGGTCTCAGAGACTGCCTTATCATAGAATGAATAAAGGGTTGACTGACTTTTAAGATACTATTTTTGTGCTAAACTTTATGTTAAGACCTATTATTATAATAAAAACTCTCATTCAGAAATGTTCAGTGATACCACTAAGTTACCAAACAAATCAAAATTAAACTATAACAGCAATAGTTTAACTGAAAGTTAAATTGGGGAAATTGAATATAGCAATGTGTCTGTAAAGCCAGGAGTTAAGGGTTAAAAATCAAAATAAATGTGTTTCATGGAACAAGAATATTGGGTTTTAAAAATAGACAGGTAGATACCTGCATTCTATATTAAAAAAACTGAACTAGAAAAATTAAAAGGTAGTTAACTAGCTTATATTCTAAAATCCAAACAACATCTGGTTTCAGGGTGTGAAGATTTGAGGGATTGTATTGTAATTTTATTTCTGTTTATGAAGATAAGACTTTATGTAAGTTTTAATAATGAATACTTTTATATTATACATTAATAATTGAAATCATTTTGACAAAAATAATAAAAATGCTTTCCCCCCCCCCACAAAAAAAAAAAAAAAAAAAAAAGTTGAATGTAGATTTGTTAGAAAAATATGGCAGTTTATTTTGACAGGATATTGAACAATCTGTCTAAATGTGTATCTCAGGAACCTTTGAAGTGTAGAGGAAGAGGGAGGGGGAAGCATCCACTCACTGTATTATCAAAAATAGAATAATGTACGAGTTGACGGAATATTAATAAAGTTTATCGCTCTCCAGATCATCTTTATGCTAGATTTCTTTATATATGTTTGTCTTCAAAATACATATACACGTTTAAAAAAAAAAAAATAAAAAAAAATAAAAAATATCTGAAAGAAATTTTTTTTTCTCTTATGTTTTTTCAAAAACATCCCTTTAATTTTTTTTTAATTCAGAAAAGATTGATTAATAAAGAGCTCATAAAATAATTAATACATGAAATTAATTAATTTTAATTAATACATGAAAAGGCAAATTTACGTAGATATTCAAAAAATCTCAAAGAAATTTTTTTTCTCAAGTTTTTCAAGAAATACCTCTCTAATTTTTTTATTGAGAAAAGATAGTCTAATAAGAAGCCCATAAAAAAATTAGCAAAATAAAATGGGTAGCACATCTAAAAGTTTTTTTTTTTTTTTTTTTTTTTTTTGAAATACATACATGAAATGTCAATTTTATATAGATATTCAAAATTTCAAAAATAAAAAATTACTGTAAAAAGAAAATAAAAGTTGGCATAACTTTATGAAATATATAATATAAAGAATATTCTGCCAAAAAAATTAACTATTCTAATTATTTGGTAAAGAGTTATGAAGCTTTTGTGGAACTATACAGAAAATCAACTCTTTAAAATATCAATAGAAAAAGAAAAGTGCTACATATTCAGATGTCTATAATTTAAAATATTTTAATTGGATTCAATAAAAATTTTACATGGTAGCATCTTATACATGTATGTTTTCAAGTATCAAGTTTCATGAAAATCTGAGATGGAGGGTAACATTTCGTAAAATTGCTGGATAATTTGACATGGAATGACCCCATAACCTCTGGTCCCAAGTTGTGCGGATTTGAGGGAGTTTACTGTATAAAGTGGAAACTATCTAGAATTGAATATTTCCCATGTCTTTTGTACTTTTGTTTTGCAGGTTTTACTGTACTTAAAAATGCATGATTACTTTACTAAATTGTTACATAGATTAACCATTTTATATTCATATTACATTGTAGCTTACATTGATTCAATATAAGAGAAGGTGAGTTTGTTTTATCAAACATATTTTCCTCATGTCTAATTCAATATTAGTTGGTTTAATCGCAAGTCAGATTCATTGTTTAGGTTATGTTTGTATTTAATTTCCATATAAAGAAGGAAAGAAAAAGAACATTAACATAGATTTGTTATGCTAAAAGCAAGCAACAATTTTAGAGCCTTTGTAAACATCAGAGTGTAATTTTCTTTTCTTGCCAACAAAAACTTTGTAAAATTCAATATTTTTTAATATGAATTCCTACAATCTATCTTAGAAGAACTGGATAAGTTCTCTTGTTTTCTTAACTTGTAAGAGATAGTGGAAAAAGTTTCATTTAAATTAATTAATTTTAAATCAAATTAAATTAATTCATTTAAATACATTTAATTCTTATTAGCTTTCATTTTAACGTATGCTCAATTCAAAAACCTCTGAGACTATGAAGATAAAAAAATTTCTTTGCCTGCCTGGATTGATATGGACACTGTGTTAAAGGTACTGTGTTTTGGAATGGAATTACTGGCAAAGTTAAAAACAAACTTTTTTTTTTGGACTGTTATCAGTTTTATGTGGTCATTTTACAAATCTGCTTTTCATCCACTTATCAATCTTCATATGAACCTGATAGTTTGATCTGAACAAATGAAATCAAAAAGCCAAAATTCGAACAACTTTTATGTAAATAATAGAATTTAACACTCACTAGATAAAATTGACATTTTAGATTATTTAATCCATGTTCTTGATAGCCCAGTTTCAAATAAGAACATATAAGTTGTTCATATAGTTATTCTTCAATGAATATCCAGGTTAACAATGTAAAAATTTTAAACCAAGATGAATTCTCTTAAGTTATATGAGAATCAGACTCATAGATTTTGACCTATTAAACAAAGAAGAAATGTACACGATGCAGAACACAATGAAGGAAATCACAGTGCCCCTGAAGGTAATAACAAGAATGTAAATGGTGTAAATGGTGGTGTTGTTAGCACTATATAAATCAAACTGAATGTTCCAAATTGTATGAGGATCATACCCATAAAACCTAAAATATCTATTTAATAGGCAGATTTTATAAGTCGGGCAGAAAAGGGGGTGTCATTATACAAGCCATTTTTGATTTTGCCGAAATTATTTTTATGGTTTCTTCTAATGATTTTAGAAGATATGTATATTTTGTTTTTCTCCAAAAAAAATTTTTCCAACCCACAAAAATTTCTAAAGCGGGTCACGACCCAGTATTTTTTTCAAATCGACATCTTTCTGTATTCTATTATCTCAATACATTGAGCATCAATCAAAGTTCTTTTTGTGATTACAACATTACATTTTGTAACTAAATTGAATTATATTGTAAATTTCATGGCTGACCTTCAGTGACACCCGGCGTGGCTCGTCAAACTTTGTCGCGGAAAGTGAAAAAACGTCATATTTGAGACCTCATGGACCCATGCGCTGAGGGTCAGCCAGCGTTTTGAGGTTTAACTTGTGTAGTACTACTCACTATTAACTGAATTAGCTCATTAGTTGCATGGCTCACCCTCAGTGCTGCCCAAAAATAGCTAAATATGTATCGAATGAAACAAAAAATGGTCTTTTTAGTGACCCTGTATTTCAGTGCACTGAGGGTCAAAGTGGAACTTGATAGTTGTATTTTATAGTATGAAACCTACCCTTTAACAGACATTTGACAGAACTTTGGCTAATGGCCATGCGAACATTTACGACTTACTTCAAGCAAATAAATTCTGAATTATTTATGAAATACTTTTATTTCAACACTTCTTAAGCTCTTCCACTACAAAGAAAAAAGTTATTAAATTATTTGCATTATATTTTATCTGTTTGTTTCAACTCTTCCTATTCTCATAAACTTTTTCTATTTTTATACATTAAGGTTTATTTAGTAAAGCATTATTTTTTTTTATATAAAGTTTATTTGATTTAACATTTTAACTTTCATATTTGTTATATTTTCCTTTTTGTGACCATGTTTTTGTTTCATTTTAGTAATTTTTTTTTCTTAATGCACTTTTAGCCTGAGATACTTATAGAACAAGGGAGAAAATTGATGGCTGATGCTCTTGAAATTAAAAAAAATGAAATTGAAGCCATGGAAAATGAACTTAAAAAACTTTCTGCAATTAACAGAGAAAATCATCATTCTAATAAAGTATCCAGTTTATTCCAAAAAGCTTTTCTCATTTTAAAATTTACTTATTTTTACTTATTAATACTCTTTTGGTATTGTGTCATGCTAAATAAAAACACAGTGTAATTAATAAATTTATTGTTATAAAAAGCTATTTACAGACTGGCTGGTTTAGGCATAAGTAAGATAAATTCTCACAGTGTTTAAATTTTATTTTCTTGGCTTTTAGAATGTTATTTACTTTCAGTTTGCAATGTTCTTTTTTTCTTTTTGTTATTGATGTTTATATATTTTTTTTCTTATCTAATTTACCATTTGTAGAGACCCAGACTGGCTCTTTTCTGGGCCCTCGGCTGGAAGCTGCAAAAGAGCCCCATGGCTAGAGACTGAAAGGCTCCCGTTACTGGGAATTCAGAGAAAATAGAATATCAAAATATTTATTTTAGAAAATTATGATTATGTGCCTAAAAATCCTTTTAGCTGTTTTGTTATTTTGAAAATATTTCAGCAAAAAAGCTTTTTCTACAGTAATTTACCCACTTTATACTATCTACTTTTAGTTTACTTACTTTGTACTCATCACACATAGTACATAGAGCGACACTTTCTATTATTAGCATAGGAAATCAGTCACAAAGTAAAAATACATTTAAAATATCAGCTATATGAAAACTGCATTCAGAGTGTGGGGCCCCACAAAGTCAGGGGCCCTATAGTGAAGGCGCTTGATTTAATCAGCCCTTCAATCTGTATAATTAAATCATCATAGAAGGTCCCTAACAGGATTCCTTTTGGCTCAGACCCAAGTTTCCTTTGAATCCAATTCTATCCCTCCACATCTGATTATAGTCTAATAAATCATAATGGAATAAAAAGTAAGAGAAAGCTAGACCATTTCTGGTAGTAACAAATAGTAAAAAAAATTATATTTATTACATGAAAATTGTGTAATATTAACATGAAAAATTAAAAAAGAACACTAAGAAAAACCCTTTTTCAAGGTGTCACATTTCTCTTTAAACTCAAAAGAATATTTTGAGGCGCTTGGGATTCGGGGCCTCTCACGAGTGTCACTATTGCAACGTCTGAAATCTGCCCCTGGCCCAACAGGCCTCTCGCCAAATTTTTTAAATTGCCTATTTGGTAATCAAAATTACTCTGCAAAAGTGATGCCAACTTGATGCTATTTCCGATAGTTCGACAAATCGCCATAGACTCCATTGTAATCGAGTAGGATACCTTTTTGTTTTTATTTTATTTATTTATTTTATTGCAGTAAGAATTGGTCTTATCAAAAACTCTTGAATACAAAAGCTTTTGATAATATTAAGAAAATGTACAATAACTTTAATTGTATTTAATATTTTGAGAATTGACAAAGTTATGAATTTTTTTAATCCCAAAACCCCATTTTTTCACCTTTTGAGCCCATTTTTAATTTTTTCAAAATTTTGTCATGCATAAAAATTTGGCCTATTTTTTAGAAGCAGTAAAAACTTTAAATAGATTCAATGTCCATTTCATTAAGAAGTTATAGGGTTTTTTTTGGTTTTCACAAAAACTATCCCTATTTCTACCCCCTTGGTCCAATTTTGCCCATTAACAAACTTGACTGAGATTTCATGTTCCTTGATTTTATGTATCAATTTGGAAGAGATTTGAGCAGAATTGTGAAAGTTATCATGTTCATAAAAAAGTGATATAAAGTTTTTTACTGATGTTTTATAGTCTAGGAGTCATGCAAAAAATTTTCAGAAATTCCAAAATAGGAGAGAACAAATAGGTAACAAGGTCATAACGAGAAGTGAAGGGGCTCATATTTTCTCTATCTCTCTCTCTGTCTCTCTGTGATGCAGAAAGATAAATTAGTGCATATTCATACTGTAGTTACTATGTTTCTCATTAAACTGTTGTAATAACTTCATTTTATGCTAAGAAAAAAATTTGATGATGAAAAATTAGAGTGCATAACTCGTGCAATATTAAACATCATGTTAGCTTCATATGTGTAGATAGGATGAGCAAGTGTTGAAACATTTATTTTAGTTAAAATTTAGTATTTTTTCAGAACTGTAAAAGGTCCTCAAACCTAAATTAGATTTTTGAACATAATTTTATTTGGATTTTTTGAACATAAATCAGGGTTAGGTTTCTTCCAGGACAGTGGAAGAAACTGGAAAAAAATGGAAGAAATGGAAAAAACTGGAAGAAATGGAAGAAACCACCAGAAACAAAAATAAATGCTCAAAACTAAAGCATATTAACTATATAAAAGAATTAAAGTATAATTAAATGAAATCTAAATTGGAAAATTTATTTATATATATATATATTTTTTTTTTTTTTTTTTTTTTTGCAAAGTTTTTTCTTTTTATAACAAATTTTAGGTTCAGCAGACATTTTCAGGTGATGGATTTTTACAACTCTAGAAGTAGAGGGTTTTTTTTTTTTAATTAATTATGCTATTTATGTAAAAGCAAAACAAAAAAAGAATAAACTTCTACACATTGTTTATTTTTCATATAAAAATATTTTTTATATAAAAATGCCTGTGCAACGCAGTACATAAATAAATTTGTTTATACTAACATCTAGCATGAATATCTCAATGCTGATTTTAAAAGATTAGTGTTCTAAAAATATCTATGGTTATGTCAAAATGCTTTTTAACTATCCTGAAGTGTAGAACTAGAAGAAAAGGGAAAAAAATCTTCATTTTTTGCATTTATCAAATTTAGTTGAGAAACTGATTGCAGCATCCTACTGCTAAAAAACTTTTTTACTATACTAAACTGCATTGTACTAAGAAAAATTAAAATTTTAATGGTTTTTTTTAGTATTAGGATTGACCGATACAGGTTTCTAAAGCCAAAGCCAAATTTCGGTGACCTTCCTAGTTTCAGTCAAAAATAAAAACATCCAACAAAAATTTAAGTAATTGTATGTTTTAAAGTAATTAATGCATACATAATTGTTATATACATAATTGTAAATTAATTATATATATAGTATTTATTAATTATGCACAATTGTTAATTATTCAAAAACTTTATTTTCATATAAAATAAAACATAATTCATCAATGACATAGGACAATTTTCTAATTATGCGAATTCCATTTAATTTAAAAATATTATAATTTTAAATGTATACATTTTGATTTTTCTTCCATAATGATTTTTGTAAATGATCATTTGTTATTCTAGAACTTTCTCATAGAATATTTGAAACACTAATGCAATTTAAACTAAAAATTTTCTATAAGATGATTGATAATTCATGACTGATAATTATAAAGAAGGAAGTTCATTGCAATACACTCATTAGAGCTGATACAGTTCAAATCAAAAACTAATATTAAAAATTTCCAAAGGATGAAACAATATTTTTGGAATACTGAGAGTTTCAGTCAAGTCGAATTTTTAGCGATGTTTTTGGCAAAACTCTGATTTTGGGCCAAAAATGAAACCATATTTTTGATTGATCGCAACTAATGTAGCATTATTGTATATATTACTTACATTAACAAAACTGATGTAAATTAAAAGTTTTTTTTTTTTTATATGGGTTTCATTCTACCATTTGTAAAGAATCCCTACTACTTACTACTAGTTTCAGAAATTTAAATATTTTAAAAATATGTTGGTTAAATTAAAATGAATAAAATTTAATTTTGTGTATTTTGGATAAAATTTCTTTTCATTTAGCCAATGGTTGAAGATCTTTAGACAGGCATTGTGTGTGATCTTGACTTGGAATTAATTTATATAAGATTATAGGAAGAAAAAATTTATTATCTTTTACAAAATTGAAAGCATTTGGTAAATTCCTGAAGAAACAGTTTCTTCCACTTGGAAGAAACCTATTTCTTCCGGCCGGTTTTTACCATGGTTTTTTCCGTTGCGAAGAAACTTGCCAACTCTGACATAAATACATTTAGTGATCTTGGAATCTTTTCCGAGGAAGGCTCGAAATGTTTTAGGGGGGACTGAGCCGTCCATACTACCTCCTTAGCTACGTCCCTGATAGGTAGTACTTCATATGAAATCTATCTAAAAGTAATAATAAATAAATTAATAATAATAAGTAATAATTTTAAACCTTTAAATGTTTCTAAAATACTACAATTTTTTTGACATGTGTTGATATAAGCTGAAATTTAAATTTAGAGGGATTTTATATAAGTTGATACAGTCAAAAGTGGTTTAGTTTATATATATATATATGTAACTAGTTCTTATTTTCAAATGTTTGTTTATGGATATTTTGAAGCTAATTATATTCAACTTTATTATTTCCAAATTCATTTCTTCTAGCAATATTTTTAGTGATATATTTTTTTAATAACTGTCTCAGTGAGTACTCGTTAAAATATTTCTTTGTAACATTTGATATTGTATAGATCCCACTACCTGTTGTACTTTGGAAGTTAATATTGTCAATTGCTTTGAGTTTTAAAAAAAGTGGATTGAAATATGAAGTAAAAAAAAAGAAGGTAAATGTAAATATTATTTTCATTGTCTCTCTTTGATTTATTTTTTTTTCTCTCGCTTTCTCTTGCTCTTTAATAATCAAATAAATTAAAATAAGAATTCCTCCACTCCAATTTTCTGCCATTTTCTTATTTATGGCAATTGTGTAAATTTTATGGAAAAAAAGTCTGATTTCAAGTAATGTTACTTAACTTATTTTAACATATACGAGGGTTGTAAATTAAATAGTGGCAACTTAACTTTAAAACTCACAGAAGGGCAGGCATGTGCAAATAGGATATGGGAGCAGTGAGGTGGTGTTGTTGTCGATGTGTAGAGTGCAAAAAACAGTCAATCTGCTTAGAAGCGTAGTTGTTGTGTGGCATTAAAGTGAGGTGTTTTGTTTCCATCGCTCTAAAGCATGTTCTCAAAAGGTGATCATCAGTCATGGCTTAAAATCAAGGTTGCCTGTGGCAAAAATGCAACAGAATGCTATCAAGGATTAGTGGAAGCCAGTAGCACAAATGCTTTACTGTATAGGACAGTAGCATGATGGGTTCAATCATTTCGTTCGGGTCCGAATGAGACTACGGGTTTGCAACGCACAAGTCGGTCCTTCATTCCTCAAGAGCAGATTGACATCCTGGGCGGCCTACTTACCATAGACCGCCGATGGACAGTCTGAGAATTATACTTAGAGATTGGTGTGTGTCATGATGATTCATCTGTACACCACGCTTTAGGGTGCTCGATCACTCACATCAACAATCAACACCTTGCCTTTGGTCTACAACTGCTTACTGACATTTGGCAAAATGTTATAAGCTTTGCTGGTGATTACATAGAAGGGATATAATGCAACTGTAATTGAAAGTTCATTAAAAATTGATTTATACCTATGTTGCCTTTACTTAATTTACAGCCCTCGTATATACTCATTGCATGCTATAGTTAGTGCAATTTAATGGGAATGGAACACAACATAATGAATTTTCTGATAACCTTTTATTGTTATCCGAATTTATTTTTTATTCAATTGATACCAATCATTTTGATTTGTGATTGACATTTCAGTATCAGAATTTTTATGTGTCTCTTAAAAATGTGGTGAGTTCAGTATGACGATTGTTCTAAAATTGTATGGTTGTACAAAGAATGAAAAAACTGACACTTTTTAATAAGAAATATTTCAAAATCTACTAGGATCCCTTTTTTCATCATGGGTTAGAATTGTTATAGCAAAATTGCTTTATTTGTTTTAAACTTTTCATTTACTTAAACTTCTTAAATTTCATCTCTGTACTTTTAATTGTATGTAAAAATGGCCATTCAAAACATTAACCGGGGATGATGCCACTTTCTGCCAAATGGGGGATTTCTGCTTTTATTATTATTATTATTGTTGTTGTTGTTTTTTAAGAATTTGCAATTTTTGTCTGACGATCACAAAATAAAAAAGCTGATTTTCACCAAATGATCGTAAAATAAAACTGCGATTTTTGTCAAATGATCGCGAAATAAACCGTTAATTTTCATCAAACCAAAAAATAAAACGGCAATTTTTGTTAAATGATCGCGAAATAAACTGCAATTTTTTTTTAAACAATCTAAAAGTATGAAGTTTGTTTTTATCAGACGATTGCAAAATAAGAAACTGATTTTCATTGAACAATCACAAAATAAAATGGTAATTTTCATAAAACGATCATGAAATAAAATGACGATTTTCATCAAACAAGCACAAAATAAAATGGGAATTATTGTCAAAGGATTGCAAAATAAGAAATTTTTTTTATTTACTCATGTAACTTTTCATGCATAGTGAAATCATGTATTTCTGAAAAATTTCTGTTTGATCGATGCACGTTTAATTTGCTTTAGTTTACTTAACATGTAATTTCCTTTTTTTTTTTTTTTTGTTATTTTCTAAATGGTATCTCTGATTAACATTACATTTTATCACAATACGTTCTTAAACTATATATGAAACCAAACATTATTAAAGTTGCACAGGAATTCATTCAGAATTCTGTAACTAAAATATTCACAATTACATTTTGAGGAATATTTCAACTTTTACTTTTAAAAAACAAAATGAGGTTTTAATCTTAATATAACATAATAAATACTTTAATAAATTGTTTAATATTTATATCGATTTTAGCTACTATCAACTTAATTTATTAAACTTCATTATAAAATTAACTTTTACTTTAATATACTATTTAATGAAAATCTATCATATTGGCTTTTAATTCAATTTGAACTAAATTTTATACCATCAATATGTGATTTTAAATAAACTTTATTAAGTATAAATGATAAATTTAAAAGTAATTAAGATTATAGTTATCAGGACTATTTTAGCACAATATACAAGGTCCGGTTATTAATTTCAAGGATTCATAGAATAACTGAGAAGAAAAAAAGGTTAAACACATAGGCATTTAATATGATTAGAAGTAACCCCCATCAGCCATAATGCACGTCTGTGTTCAGCTGTACAAATTTCGGAAAGAAGTTTTAAAGTCCTCTTTCGGGATGCTCTTTAATAGTGACGTTACAGTTTTCTTAATGGCTTCGACATCCTGAAATCTTGTTCCCTCCAGCAAATTTTTCAACTTAGGAAAGAGGACAAAGTTTGGGAGTGCTAGGTCTGGAGAGTATGGGGGATGCTGCATCTCAGCGACACCATGCTGGGCTAAGAATCGCCTCACAGGTAACACGATGTTAATTCTTTGCTCAATTTTCACTTTGACAACAGGAATTTAAAAGCTATGTTTTAATGCACCTTTCCACGAGATCCGCTTACTTCAGAATGGACCGAGTGTGTTAGGAAAAAATATTTATATTTTCCCTCTTATTCTTATCACTCCAATGATACTCTGTCCCATTCCACTGAACCCCATTTTATTTAAACTATTTCATCCAACTTATCTTTTGCAAATCTATTTATTCTTTATAGTTATCATTAAATAGTTTCTGGCTAAATCACTTTAAGTTTCAATAGTGTAAGTCTAATTTAAATACTTCCATTATCTTTATTTCAGTATTTAAATACAACTTTATTCTAAATAAAATATAACTTTATGTTTAGTTACTTCTGTTTAACTTACGTTCATAAGTGTCATCAATTCACTTGCTAGCTTGTATCACAGTAATTATGTTTCCATTCTGTCAACATGAACAGCGGCGAACATCATCACGGTAAATCGTAATCTGTAAGGTTACGGCAGTTTTAGGTAGATGGCGTTACTTGTCTGAGTGCATGTGCCTACTTATTGTGGTCGATCGCTATTGGTTCTTCTGCTCAGGTATGTTCTAGATGCTAAAGATGGCGTTTGGATGTCGTCGTAGGAAATGACGTAAGTGGGCGGTGACGGTGAATGGGAGAGCTATTTATAGCTCAGTGGAAAGGCCGTGAGTATGAGCTTGCCTGCTTGCATGTTGTCGTAGTTTCGTTATGTCCTGTTTCGTGCCGTCCTGAGTTAAATTATGTTTATTTACAATGAAGTCTAAAGGTTCATTGGTACATGTGTTGTTTAATATAAAGGAAAGTCTGGGACGAAAGATTAACTTTATGTTTCTCTTGGTCAGCACCTAGTTTATAAAGTTAAAGGTGCTTCCTGGAATAATGCATCATGAGCTAGTCAATTCTAGGATTTTAATTTTTACGAAATAGGCGAAGACAGACACGTCACCAGCAACATGTTGTTTTTATTAATCGGTATTTCATTTTTATTTTCCTTTTAAATTGGAAATAGATTGTTTTCAAAGTTTTTTTTTTCTTCTTCCATTAAGGTAATCTTTTTTTCTTAAAATGTTTTTCCGTGCTGTGGTAATGTGATCAGACCAAAAGGGAACCAGGTCAATTTCTTTTTGAGACTCTACAGACGATTCTAGCTAAGGGTCTCTTTTAAGATTTTAGTTTTGCTACGGTATGGAGATTCATTAGACTTTTCTTTCTCTCCCTCCAAATATTGTCTCATGTGGCAGAAACAGGATATTTTGGAGTACACCGCTAGTGGCAGTAGACGGTGTTTTGGGAAAGCGTTCTTAGTGGCAGTGAGGACCAGCTTTAGAGAAAGCTTGTTGTAATTTAATATGGCTAGTGGAATCTTTTGGGAGGAGAAAAACTTTAATGTAATATACTTTGTTATTTTAATTGAAAGTTTAATATGGGCCAGATTGGAAATGTCATTTTAATTTAAAGTTAATTATAAATTGATAGTTTAAGATATACATTTATTAAAATGGAATTTGAAATGCAATAGTTTGCTTTTTGGTGCTCCGGTTCATTATTTAATTATGCATATAATATAATTTGACTATTGATTTGATCATTATATAATTTGTTTTTAATTTGATTTTATATGTTTTATCTTTGGATCAAATAAAAGTTGTTAGTTGTTAATAAATCTGTTTGGTTATTTTTCCTCAATACACTTTTCTTAAAATCTATGGGCAATCTCTACAGCAATGACGCACACTGCGTATGATTTCTGCTAGTGTAATACCTTTTTAAGAATTGTCCTTGATTTTTCAAGGACAACAGAGTGCACTACACATGCGCAAGAAAACACTCTTAAATATGCAATCATTAGCGCCATCTTCTGACTTTTCATTCTCGTACAGTTATGTCAGTCCTGGAAATTAATAGCCGGACCTTGTATAATAAAACATTAAATATTTAAGAACTTACATGTGGTATGAACAAGACTGACTGTCCAGCAATGAAAACATCTTTAAAAATTTTTGTTTATATTCGTCAAATACCTTCCAATAGTTGCAAAATTTTGTTTGAAAATAAATGTGTTCAAATGAATTCTAGTCTATTAAAATTACTAGAGAATGATGCAGGCACATAATAAATGGAATAATGCTTAAAACACATTTGACAACAGATATATTGAATGCAGTCTGAAACAAAACAAGGAAAAATATTATGTCTCTCAATTTCAACAAGCATTAAGTTAAAACAGTAACCGGCCAATAGCTTGTAAATTATTAACTCTGAAAAGAAACTCTCATTTAAGATTCCTTGAAACTCTACAATCCGTTGCAGTGCAAACTGTAAATGAAATAAACAATATCTTTAGGCCATTTAAAAATACATTTGACTTTTTTATAAAATGGGAGATAAAATTTCACATATTATTTCATATTTGAAACATTTCTTTATATTGCTTCCTTTCCTCAGTCATTATTTAAAAGTTATAAAGTTAATCCTTTCCAACAAAACTCTAGTGAAGCACCAATAAGACTTTCAGTTTCTATCAATATTTTAGTCAGTACAAAGTCTGTAATCTTCCAGACTTGGTGTTTTTTTCATTTTTTTTCAACTTTCAGAAGCGATTGGCGAAAAAGTTTTTGTTTTATTATTCAGAATACGACGATGCAACAAGTTAATGTTAAAGAAATTAGCCAATCGCTTCTCAAACTTGAAAAAAAAAAGCGAAAAACCCGATCCAGATTATCGGGGTTCTACTGTAAATCATAATTATAATAAATTTGTTTTTATGCAATTTTTAATTTTTTTTTCTTTTCTTTTTTTTTTTTTTTTAGATTAGTAAAAGGAATTTCTTTTCTATCTTTTAGCTCAGTATAGTAAATATCTTTCAATAAAATTAATTAAAAATTTATTTAGCAATTATGGAATTTTTTTGAAATTTTTTTATGTAATTTTTAATGTTTTTGTGTGTTGTGGGGATTTTCTGAGATATGTAAACGAAATTTGGTTTTAAACTTTGTGTCTAATATAGTAAATTTTGCTCTTTGGCGAGTTTTTTGTCATCCAGGAAAGAATTCTAGGTACAAGTTTAAACCTAAAATATTAAATTTGACCTCTGCAATATATATTTTTTTTTTAACTAATATTTACCATTTTTTTAGCATGCATTTCAAAGCAATTTTTTTTTTTTTTTTTTTTTTTTTTTACATTTGAAAAAGGAATCCCAATTTTAATAATCCATAGTAGTAAATAACGCCCTTTTTTTAGTAAAATTTATTTCTAATTTGTATAGCTATTTTTAATTTATTCAGATTTTAAGTTTTATGGCCATTTTTTCTTTCAATATTTGTGAAAGGAATTTAGTTTTAAGCTTTTAAATTAATGTAGTAAATTTCTTTCTCACAATTTTACAAATGTTAGCATTTTGCAGTGTATTTGTTGTTTGTGAAAGAATTCTGGTTACATCGTTTTATTCTATTATACTACATTGTTTCTTCTGCCTTTTAATTTTTTAACCCAATAATAAATCTTTTAGTGGTTTTTTTTTTTTCCATTTGTGCAAATTTTTAAGAAATGTTTAGAAATTTTTTTCAAATTTATGTATCAAAATTTTTCCTACTGATTTTTGAAATTTAAGTATTTTTCATGTAGTTTTAGCAATACAGTAGACTCCCTCAAATCCACAAACCAGAAATCCGCAACTCTCTAAAATCTGCACATATTTTATGGATGTAAACAATGAAACTTTCAGTTCGAATATAGGGACAAAATTTGATTTTTTTAGTTTTGTATCAATTCCATATATTTTTTTATTTGTAATTTTCTTAATACTCTACTTATGTTTTTTCATGAAGGAAGGCTTGGCATTCAGTGAGTTAGTATTCTCACAAGAATAATAGATTTTTGCAATATCTCGAACTTTTCTTATACTGCTCATTTTCAAAAAATGTGCTTAACACTTTGAGACGATTCTACTATCTAAAGGGGTGTTACGTTCAGATTAGTATTTTCCGAAGTTCTACTTTCCAGAGTTCACTTGTATGCGTCACTAACATTGACACACAGTCAAATGCAGCTAAAAAAAAAATCAATTCATTTATATTTTGATAAAATCAAAGATGGTGTGGTGCACAAAAGCACAGAGAGTTTTACAATTTGAAAACAACCAGTAGTTAGTATATTTAATGTCTAATTGCTTGCAACTTCATATCTCGAATATGGGTTAGTTCTGAAGATGAAATTTCTGCTATCTTTCTGTTAGCTTTACTGTATTATAGTACAGTATTATTATGCATTTTCTGATTGAATTTTTTATCAGAATTGCGTGATTGCCAATATATTTGGGTCATTCCAAAAATAAAGGTCCCTTTTGAGAAATTTTTTTTCAAAAATTTTTTCATTTAAAATGAAATAAAAATATCATTGAGAGGGTTGCATACATATTCAAGAATAGAAATTGAATATCAGCAGCACACTTTTTAAAAAATATTTATCACTACACTTAGAAACAGACATATTGGCTGAAAAATGTCCCCTGTGTTACCATATTTTAAATAATCTTCTCATTTTTTCTTATTAAAATAGAATTCCTTTTACAATATTAACACTTTGATATAAATGCTCTTATTCAGTGCCATATAGTTTTTTGTTTATGTATATATTTTTTCATGATATAGGCATATTATGTCCCCCGTGTTACCCTTTTTTCATTCTCCCTGTATAAAACTTTATATAATTTGTTAAAAATTACTCTAATGTAATAATATTATAGAAAAATTATTTATACATATTAGCCAGTGCATATTATAAAACTGATTCATAAGAAAGTTTTTTCGCATTTGTTCTGATAAAGGAAATGTCAGTAACATAGGGGACAATAAAGTAACTAAGGGGACATCCTAATTGAACATAAAAAAAGTAACAATTTTAAAAGCGTACTTATGTATTAATTAAAAATGTATTTCTGATACAGACCAACAAATGCATTAAAAAACAGGATATTCTGTTGCATTTCATTTCTAAACTTGGGTTTTTTGTCTCTTAACAACATATCAACCAATATCATGGTAACACAGGGGACTAGTAACACAGGAGACAAAATGAATTAAATTATCACCTATGTATTACTATTTTCATAGAAACAATGTAAAGTTAGATGGAATATTTTCTTTTAACTAAGACTTACAATTTAAATGTCAATAAACTAGAAAATTAATAATTAATCGAAATAAATCAATAGTAACACAGGGGACACACAAAAAACACACCCACTTTCAAAAATCACCTTTACTTTGGTAATATTCTTCAAAATTTAACAAATGAGGAAAATGACTACCTAGGATGAATTCTAACTCTAAAAGTACATGAATGACTGCTGTTAAAAACATTTAGCTTGCAAATTCTTATTTTAATAGGAAGAAAAAAGTGGCGGTAACACAGGGGACAAAAATTAAGGGACACAGGAATTTTTGTTATAAAATGAAGAAAAATATTTACAAAAAATATTTAATGTATATAGGAATAATATAAAGACTACAAAGATATAAAAAATATCCTGAAAAATAATTTAAATGATACATATAGTAAAAAAAATAGGGTTTAAAAAGTAAAAATTGTTCTTGGGACTTGGCTTTTTACAGGACACAATTATTATGAAAGTAATTTGAATAACAATAAATGGAATTTATCTCAAATTTAAAAATTGTATTAAAGAAAAATATCTTTAAAATATATTTTCCAATATTTAAATTTAATTTTGAAACAAAATTTTAGAAAATATAGCAATACAAAGTGTCGGGACACCAAAGGGTGCTTTATTTTTGGAATGACCCATTTATTAAATAAACTACTCCTCTTATAGGGAAGAATGTTTCAGGATTTTTTCCCATTATACAAAGAGATTAAAGTTTTTTAACGATGTACTTAAAATATTGAAAAATGTTTCAAATCTATGAACGGTGCTTCAAATTTTTTTTTAATTAGAAAATTCTGCTAATTGGCATTCCCCTCCCTCCCTCCCTTCCATAATAAATGGAATAATGCTTAAAACACATTTGACAACAGATATATTGAATGCAGTCTGAAACAACACAAGGAAAAATATTATGTCTCTCAATTTCAACAAGCATTAAGTTAAAACAGTAACCGGCCAATAGCTTGTAAATTATTAACTCTGAAAAGAAACTCTCATTTAAGATTCCTTGAAACTCTACAATCCGTTGCAGTGCAAACTGTAAATGAAATAAACAATGTCTTTAGGCCATTTAAAAATACATTTGACTTTTTTATAAAATGGGAGATAAAATTTCACATATTATTTCATATTTGAAACATTTCTTTATATTGCTTCCTTTCCTCAGTCATTATTTAAAAGTTATAAAGTTAATCCTTTCCAACAAAACTCTAGTGAAGCACCAATAAGACTTTCAGTTTCTATCAATATTTTAGTCAGTACAAAGTTCAAAGTCTGTAATCTTCCAGACTTGGTGATTCTTAATTTTGACCTTTTAGATCATTTGCAGTTTCTCTAAGAAAAAAAAAAAAAAAAAAAAAAAAATTAACACCCACCAATCCTCTTCTTTCATTTTGTGGATTAGCAGGGGAACATTTGCAATGCTACAAAAAGATGCCGCTAAAACAAATATTTTAGGAGGATATTTTTTTTTTTTTAAATTTTTAATAATAAATCATAATTATAATAAATTTGTTTTTATGCAATTTTTAATTTTTTTTTTTTTTTTTTTTTTTTTTTTTTTTTTTTTTTTAACAATTATTTTTTTTTTTTTTTAGATTAGTAAAAGGAATTTCTTTTCTAACTTTTAGCTCAGTATAGTAAATATCTTTCAATAAAATTAATTAAAAATTTATTCAGCAATTATGGAATTTTTTTGTGTGATTTTTAATGTTTTTGTGTGTTGTGGGGATTTTCTGAGATATGTAAACGAAATTTGGTTTTATATTTTGTGTCTAATATAGTAAATTTTGCCCTTTGGCGAGTTTTTTTTCATCCGGGAAAGAATTCTAGCTACAAGTTTAAGCCTAAAATATTAAATTTGACCTCTGCAATATATATATATTTTTAAACTAATATTTACCATTGTTTTAGCATGCATTTCAAAGCATTTTTTTTTTTTTTTTTTTTTTTTTTTACATTTGAAAAAGGAATCCCAATTTTAATAAACCATTGTAGTAAATAACGCCCTTTTTTTAGTAAAATTTATTTCTAATTTGAATAGCTATTTTTAATTTATTCAGATTTTAAGTTTTATGGCCATTTTTTTTTTCAATATTTGTGAAAGGAATTTAGTTTTAAGCTTTTAAGTTAATGTAGTAAATTTCTTTCTCACAATTTTACAAATGTTAGCATTTTGCAGTGTATTTGTTGTTTGTGAAAGAATTCTGGTTACATCGTTTTATTCTATTATACTACATTGTTTCTTCTGCTTTTTAATTTTTTAATCCAATAATAAATCTTTTAGTGTTTTTTTTTTCCATTTGTACAAATTTTTAGGAAATGTTTAGAAATTGTTTTCAAATTTATGTATCAAAATTTTTCCCACTGATTTTTGAAATTTAAGTATTTTTCATGTAGTTTTTGCAATACAGTAGACTCCCTCAAAGCCGCAAACCAGAAATCCGCAACTCTCTAAAATCCGCACATATTTTATGGATGTAAACAATGAAACTTTCAGTTCGGATATAGGGACAAAATTTTATTTTTTTAGTTTTGTATCAATTCCATATATTTTTTTATTTGTAATTTTCTTAATGCTCTACTTATGTTTTTTTCATGAAGGAAGAGTAAATTTTTTTTGAAAAAATTCAAGATATTGCTGATATCACTGGTAATAAGAATCTTCTTACCAAATATATTTATGCATTAATCAAGATTTTTTGGCTTTTAAGCCAGGCTAAACTTAAAAAAAATCCTTATTTTATGAGTTTGAGGTGAATTAGTAATGCACTTTTATGAAGCAAGTTTTGTTGAATAATTTTGAAAAAATACATTTAATCTCTATAATGAATATTTATATTTAATCATTCACTATTGATTATTAACTTGACCTTTGCTATTAATATTTTAATCATTTAAAAAATTATCTAAATTTTTATTATTTTAGTTTATTATCTATTTTAATATTGTATTATATTGTAAGCATTCATTATAGTTCTGATTACACTATTAATTGCACTCAAATTACTGATTAAAAATTTTAAACAAAGCAACGACCAGAAATCTGCAAAATTCTAAAATCCGCACAACCTCAGGTCCCAAGCTGTGTGGATTTGAGGGAGTCTACTGTATATATATATATATATATATATATATATATATATATAAATATATATATGTATTTGGTTGATGGAGGGAGGGAGGGGAATGCCAATTAGCAGAATTTTCTAATAAAAAAAAAAAAAATTGAAGCACTGTTCATAGATTTGAAACATTTTTCAATATTTTAAGTACATCGTTAAAAAACTTTAATCTCTTTGTATAATGGGAAAAAAATCCTGAAACATTCTTCCCTATAAGAGGAGTAGTTTATTTAATAAATATATTGGCAATCACATAATTCTGATTAAAAAATTCTATTAGAAAATGCATAATAATACTGTACTATAATACAGTAAAGTTAACAGAAAAATAGCAGAAATTTCATCTTCAGAACTAACTTATATTCGAGATATGAAGTTGCAAGCAATTAGACATTAAATATACTAACTACTGGTTGTTTTCAAATTGTAAAACTCTCTGTGCTTTTGTGCACCACACCATCTTTGATTTTATCAAAATATAAATGGATTTTTTTTAGCTGCATTTGACTATGTGTCAATGTTAGTGATGCATACAAGTGAACTCTGCAAAGTAGAACTTCGGAAAATACTAATCTCAACGTAACACCCCTTTAGATAGTAGAATCGTCTCAAAGTGTTAGGCACATTTTTTGAAAATGAGCAGTATAAGAAAAGTTCGAGATATTGCAAAAATCTATTATTCTTGTGAGAATACTAACTCACTGAATGCCAAGCATTTCTGCTTATATCTTTGATTTGATATTAAATACTTGTAATTTCTTCACAGTTAATCCCAATAAATTGACTATAGTGAAGAGTGGATGCTTTATTTCTGGATTTTTTTTAATGCATGTTTTATGTAAAGTTTTGTTAACAAAGTTCTAAATTTCACCGAGATATCATCGATGTTGTGGTCTATAATTAATTCGCAATAACTAAAATTATCTTTGTAGTAAAGTAACATTAATGCCCTGTAAAGAAAATGTATCTAGGAATTTTATATCTGTAATAAAATTTATCTTAGTTTAAAAAACATGAAACTTCTTCTAAAAACCTTTTTATACAATAATAGTACAGATAAAATAGACGAAAAATTCAGTAAAATACAACAACTGATGGCCATAAATGAAAATTTGGAAAATACTTCATTTTGCAAGTAGAAATATAAATCCGATGTTTCGCCCCAAAATAAAGTTGTCTAGTGGGATATAAACAATTTGTGTTTTGAAATTCTGAATTGAATGATACCATTCACAGCTTGATACAATCTTTTTTTTTTTTTTTTTTTTTTTTTTTTTTTTTTTTAAGTTACAGCAGGTTTTATGAATAAAAAATCAATAGTTATACTTTGTGAAGGAAAAAATATATTTTTACAGTAATAACTGATGGCCATTTATGAAAATTTGGGAAGAACATTATTTTGACTCTAGAAATTAAGATCCGAGGAGTCAGTCCCCCCCAAAATAAAGTATTTTATCGTGTTTTGCACTTAAAAAGAGGACATTAACTCAGGGATGGAGAGTTAAAAAATTTTTTTAACTAGGTCAAATGGGGGTGTTATTTAATATAAAGTTTTTAATTATGATTCAAAATTTCAGGTGTTCTTTGTGATCCGTTCCTTATTTTGTAAAATGTGATAAATCTATATTAAAAAAATATTCACAAAATATTGCAAAATATTCTTTGCTTCATGCATTTAAATATGTACTCCTTGGAACATTTTTATACACTTGTATAGAATATAATTCAACTAAGGACATTATGGGTATATACGTTGGATGGCAGGTTCTTATATTACCCAAACTAAAAAAAAAATTATCTATTTAAATAAGCAAACTGAAAATTTTAACACAAATACCTTATTATTTAGAAAATGAGTGAGTAAAGATTTATCACCATTTATGGTGATTAAAAAAAATATCTAATAAGGTGAAATATCATCACTTAATTTAAATGTCAAATATTCACTTAAAATTTTACTTAACATCTTAAAGAAAAAATTTCTCAGCGAATAAAAGTCAACTTGCCCCAAATCTACACCATAGACATTGTCATCTCACTAAAATAATTATTTTGTTTCTAAAGCCACATTCTATTAATCCTAAACTATCTTAACTTAAATTTTATACAAAAATCACCATTCTTTCACTGCCAGGGAGTTTTCTCCTAGAACCCCTTTCTCCTCTTCTCTACCCTTTTTCTACCCAAAATTCCTAATCATCTCACATACCTCTTCACTGCCTCTACATTGACATTATCCAACCAACTTATCACGTTCATTCATGGGATTTCTTTAGTTTATTTTACAATCTTTTATAAGTAAGAGGAAACCCATCCTGTTATTCATCTAATCAAATAAAGGTTTTTTTTTTTTTTTTTTTTTTTTTTTTTTTTTTTTTTTTTTTTTTTTTTAACCTTTCATCAGATGTATTCCTGATTTCAATTTTCAGGAGCATGGTGCTTTGTTTTATATTTTTATTAACACATAATAAACACAATCCGAAGGTTCTTAAAGTGATTAATGATCTTTATTAGGAAGTACAAAGAAGGATATTCAAAATCTGATTCCAAAAATCTCGTATATTAATCTCAAAACAAATTAAACACTAAGCAATTTTCCTGGTAATCTTTCTTAAGCTTTGCAACATGCTTGTAAAATTCACTGCAATTGATTGATAATTCGTGGAAACAATCATTTGTCTACATTTCACTAATTTCATGTCAAAACTCTAGTTAAAATTTAAATTTCATATGTAATTTTCTATTTAACCAAAAAGAACAGATTCAAGATATTGTAGTTTTTATCTAAATTAATTTAATTGTTTTATTAATTGATATGTGTAAAAAAGAGGGTAATTTTTTGTTGTTGTTATGTGCATGTTTTTTCCCTCCCCCCTTTCTATTTTCTCTTTTAGTGATATTATTTAAAAACATTTTTAAAAAATGCCCTTTAACAAATTTAAACCGTCATTTGGAAAATATTATTTTGAAAAATCAAAATTTTAGACATAAATAAATTTAATATTTAAAAAAATAATAGTAAACATTTTTATGATGATCAAAACATGGCTTATGTAATTACAGTCATATATCTGTGGCTTCCGGTAATAACCAAGTAAGGCATATTTTTAATATTTTGAGTAATTAACGTTTAAAGTTTTCAAATGTCTTTTTATCATTATTTTTATAAAATAGATTAGAACTTAATAATTTTCACTACATTCAATTAGGATATAAAAACCTCTTTTTTTTTTTTTGTGCCAAAATAGTTATATAAAAATGGTTTTTATTAATTGAGAACCAATTAAAAAAATTTTTAATTTTTAAATGAAAATTTATAGTTGCCCTATGACAGGAAGTATTCGATTTTCATTTTTCAGTACTATGGCATATGAAAGCACTCTTTTAAAGTTACATTTTCCCAAATTATCTTAATTTTTTCAAAAATGTGCCTTACCTGGTTATTACCGGAAGCCACAGATATTGTGTATGCCATGGATTAAAAATTAATATTCCTGGACCAATCATAAACAAATTTTAAATGAAATTTCAGTTTTACAATTTTCAGTACTACAAATTTTTAAACGCATTTTTAATTTTTACACAATTGCATAGGAGGAAAAATGTACTTTTAAATACATTTTGTTTGAAAGTTGTATCTCAGTTTATTTTTGAATCATTAATTTTTTTGTAATTTTAAAACTTTTTTTGTCATTTCTGGACATTAAATATGGACCAATCAGAAAACAAAAATATCTGGACATCACAAGATTTCAGATATCTCTATTCTTGACCGAGAGAAGCAATCATTTTCCAGATGGTTAACAATTCTGAATTTCTGTTAATTATTTTGATAATTGATCAGAAAACGATTGAGATTTTTGGTTTGTTGCTGTTGTGTACATTTGTGTTTTATTTTTATTTATTTTTTATTTTTTATTCATGGTATTATTAAAGAGATTCTTAAAAAATTCTCATTTTTTCACTTCAGCACTTTAAAATAAATTCCAAAGATCTAATTAAGGCTGCTTTACATAGCAAATTGAAAGAAAGTGAAGATTTTGAAAGCTGTTGGGAAAAATTTGATGATAAGCAGATTTTTATGCAGGTATTTATTTATTTATTTATTTATTTTCAATGGCTTTTATATGAAATTTTAATGTTCATTTTTTTATTTTTCAGAATTATACATTATTTGTCCTTTCAAGCACAAAAAAAATAATTTGAAAATTGTTTTTTGAGCTCTTATATGCTTGTTTTTTTTTTTTTTTTTTTTTTTTTTTTTTTTTTTTTTTTTTTGGAAAGAAAAAATAAAAATCTTTCTTTCCATTCTGATTCTTTAATTTGATAGTGAAGACAAATCAAACTTTTTAGATTTATCTAAGAGATAGTGGTACTTATACAGAACTCTATTAATTTTCTTTGCCAAATTTTAAATGTATAGTCTTAATGTATACAATTTCCTTTATATATATTTAAATTAATATTGCTATAGTCCTGTCCAAAATTATCATAAATATTTTAATCAAAATAAAACTCAATGTACAAGGTTAACAAGAATGAAATTTCCTATTTCAAGGAACTAGAAATTGTATGCTACTTTTCTGTATGGTAGGTATTTAAAACTAAAAGTAATACAAAAGGTATGTTTGTCTCTTATTAAATTGCAAACAAATATTATAAAAGATTATGTTGTTGCCCTTAAATAAATGTTCAGCAAGCTCATTCTTTTTAGCTCAAACTTTGTATACTGTAATAAATGCTCATTATAGTGTCTTTACTAATAATAGTGTATTTAAACACTTTCATATCAATGCCAACTCTAAAAGATTTCAGATTTGTGAAGTTTTTCCCAGTTATTCTGAGTAGATGTTAGTTATATCTGATATATATTTGTTTTTGTTTTGTTGGTTATTCTTGTGTAATATAAATAAATGCCTTGTAAAATTGGTACTTGCTGTATCAGGAATATTATGTTAATGGTTGTGATATTAATCAGTTGAGTTCTGAGAAAGTTCAATTGTTCAATCAGAGTTGCAGTCATTTTTGACTAAAAGAATCAGAATTGCTAAAAAACAAGCTAACTCCAACTCCAGATTTTTTTTCTTAAATATTTTAAAAAGAAATTAAACTAATTATATGTAATTTTAAAACTATAAAATGAATTATTGTTATTTATAGACTATTCCATGCTACTCAAGTTAAAGATGACTGATTTACTGTGGTCTTAAAAATAAATGCAGGAATAGGTACAGAGTGTATAGGCTACTACTTGTGTATGGTACTAGGCTGCTACTCAGAGTTGATGAAAACTGTTTTATATCATAACAGTAGTAGATATTTTACATTTAGTATGTAAGTACATCTTATATTTTTGTGGCTTGCAAATAGAACCTGAGATACAAAGGTTTGCAAGGGTCTATGACTTGGAATATAAAATACATTTTTCAAATATGCGGTATAAGTAGAATTAAGACAATTTATAAGTGGAGTAGACAGATAAAAAATTGAACAGGCTGTCAAACCCAATTTATCAAATTTGAAAGAATCAAACTATGTTGATAAAATAGGAATAATTTACAATTGGCATGACTGAGGTGAGAATAAATACAAAGGCATGATTGAACATTTTATGGAACAAGCCTTAAAATTTTGGCTCATGCAGATCTCTTACAGAAGGTCATGTGAAATTTGTGCTATTTTTGGTAGCTAAAGGACTAAGAACTCATTATAATATTGTAATAAAAGCCTTTTTCAGATTTTTTGCCTTCAAACAATGTTGATTTCAGATGGTTGCCTGGGGGGAAGACATTCCAACACACTGCTTTGGCCTCTGTTTCAGGTAGATGTGAGGTGCATACTGGTCCCATATGCACCAGTTAGCAGGTGAGCTGACTTGTGTCATTGGCTAAGGATGAAGTGTGTGGGCACTTACTTAGCTGTTAGTTCTACATTCCACCACCATGGGATACACTATTTGAATGAGACTCTGTTTCACAACTCATTCATAGATATATTGGTCAGGGGATGGAAATCTCATAAAAATTTAAGAAATTTGCTGAAATTTCTATTCAATAGTAGTAGTAACTCTACCACTTCTAATTTGAAGTGCAATATGTGCTATACAAATATCCGACATGTGTCTCTGTGATGCCGTTGCATATGTGCTGCACACATTCTGGAAAATCTGTTAATTCTAATTTTCATCAGCACAGGGTTCCCAAATGTCTCCTTTTTAGAAAATGGGCCCCATTAGTCCCTTTTTTTGTATTTTGGTCCCCCAAGTCCCCTTTTCTGTGTCTGAAAAAAATCGCCGCAAAATAAAAAAAACTCTGAAAATTGCTAAAATCTTAAAAATCCAAGAGGACAAAATTTATAAAGTGAGCATAAAAAAGCATTATAATGGTTATAAAAAAGCATTGTAACTGAAATTTTTTCAGGAATCTAAATGTAAAAAAATCACTGCAGAATACAGGCAAATTTGAAGAATCTCATTAAAATAAAAATAAAAAATAAATAAATTGCAGAACATGAATGTTACTATACTAAGCTACTGCTTGACCAGTCTTCAATAATGGGCCTTGGCATGCTTCACTCCGTCCCCCTCCCCTCCAAAAAAATGAAGCTTTTTGAATGGAAAGAATCATTGAATTGTGGGGAAACAGACGATTAAAATTAAGAAAAATGAATTTAAAGTTCACAACTCTGAATCATATTAAAGAAAATGGTTGGAGTAAAATGTCTTTTCACATATTTTTACTTTTTTCTATCTTTACAAGAAGAAAATATTGAATTCATGAAATAATTTCGACTTTCAGTTTTCGATGGGAGGCAAAATTTTGGTCACAACTATTAGTTTCAGTATGATAAGAAACCAAAGTATACATGAAAACTTGTCAAGCAGTGGCTTTCGCACGAAAATGTCGCTTTTGAAATGGCCAGCCCAAGTACCCAATCTGAATACTATAGAAAATCTTTGGAATGAACTTTAAAAACATGTTTGAAATTATTAAAACTCCAATTCAGAATGGCTGGAATTTTCCCAAAAATTTCAAGATGAGTGGAAAAAACGTACCGCAGACAATTTCTAACACTTTTCATTGAATCTATGCCAAGTTGCTGCGCCTCTGTACATTTTGCTAGAGGTATGACAACAACATACTAATTGACAATCTAGTTGATCACAGTGATTTTCTATTATAACACAATTTTTTTTCCAAACTTTCCAAGATAGCCAATAACTTTTGAAAGCATGTGTTTTTCTTTGCAATTGATTTTTTCAGTTGTATTTATTGATATCCATTTGTTATTCCATAAAAAAATTCCAAACTATTATGTCAATAAAATGTATGAGTATCACTTTGGGATTCCTCTTTATATGGGTATACTTTCAAAAAACGAAAAATTTTATGCCGGCCTGAAACTTTTGACGACAAAAATCTATAAACGCAATATTTAAAAAATGCATAATTTCCCCGAAAAACTTTCAGTATCTTTATCGCCATTGCACACCTGTCATCTTGCAGCCCTTCCACCTGTTGTCAATTTTGAGAAAGAATTTTCTTAGCAGTCTGATTGAAATCCATACTTTAGTTAAATTATAAATACATTTTCAGTCTTTTAATTGGGGTTTTTAATTAATAACTCATTTAATTATTAGATATTTAAAGTTCTGAGTCTCAAATGTACCAAGAGAAGCCTTTGACTAACTTAAAAAGCCCAACCATTTTCAACCTTATACATGCCATAGATTTTGCTAGCAATCATGAATAGATTCTCAAACAAAAAGTGAAAAATTATTTTATTAAAAAACAGGGTATACCAGTAGAAAAGGTTAGTGATGGGCGATTTCGATTTTTTAAATCGATTTAATCGATATTATGGTCAACTCGATTTAATCGATATTATAAAATTTTTAATAGATTTCTCAGAAGATATTATTTTTATTTTGCTTCAAAAGTTGAAGATAAAGCAGTCGGATGTGCCAATCTCAAAAAGTCTTCTATCTCATTCATGATAAAACTTCTAAATGCACTAACACATTGTCAATGTCAAATTTAAATTATCTATGCCCATCATGAAGATTTAAAAAGTATAGGTTGAAGTATGAACATTTTAAAAGAAAATAAAAGCATTGCGTTTTCCAAACAAATCGCTGAATTTCGGTCCACCCCCTCTTAGATGTCTGTAACCGAAATATATGCAATTCAAAGAGCATCACAGCGACACCTGTTGTGCAGTATACACTCAAGCCTAATAAGAATCTATTTATGTGAAAGTTTAACTGAATATGAAATTTGATTAAATTCCATGCGTAATTTCTAAGATATAGCTATCACTAATATCGTGAAAAATGCAGTATAGCAGAGCAGTATTATATAACTTACACGAAAACCTAATCAGGAACAACGTATGATAATATCTAAGAGACTATTAAGTTTGATGAAATTCCGTTCAGGAGCTCTTGAGATATGATCAATAAAATCTTGTAGATCCTGAAAAAGCGGTTGAATTTAGGGGTTAGCCCGAAGAGGAACATCTCCGGCCCGGAACTTTGAAATGTCTCACGAAAATATTGAAGCTTCATGTACAAGAGTTCCCCCCCCCCCCCCCTTCTCTGAAGTATAGAATGCCCCTTCAAGGAGACATAAAAATCCCTCCCAGTGAAAAATATTTGAATTCAACACTGCTGATAAAAGCAGCATAGCAATGCCTCCTGCATAGTTATTTACACTGAAACCTAATAAGCACCAAACTTATGAATGTGAAGCTTGATGAAATTTTCTGAATTAGTTTTTGAGATGCAATTATCGCGAAAATCAGGAAAAATGCAGCGTCACCTGCCGTTAGATTTAAATCAAAACTTAATCATCAACAATTTACGTTAATATCAACCCGAACCTGAAGTTTGGCAAAAATACGTGCATTAGTTCTTGAGATATCTATCTTGCAGTAATCATGAAAAATACAACATAACAGCGCCACCTGTAGAGCGATTTTTACCATAAGTAATCAGCACCAATTTATATGAAAGTCTAGCTGAATCTAAAGTTTCAAGAGGTTCCAGGCATTACGTCACCTGAGAATAATATGGTTCTAACTGACATTTTGAAAAAAATTGACTTTTTTGCATGGGAATGTTCTATTTGTATCAATGAATGTATTTCTGCATTAAGATTTTGATGCATATAATTTACATCCGCTTGCGAAAGAGAATAATATAGTTCCATAAGAAATTGTTGAAAGCAGTCAGAATAACAGAGTTCTATGTTCAAAGTAATCGCAGACAGCATATAAGATAATATATTATTATTTTATTTTACAATGAAAACCGGCAATCTTTTATTTTTTGTGTGAAAGAATATATTATTTCGATAACTAAATCGTTTTTCGGTAAAATATAGAAAATTTTTTATCAGTGAAAATTCTTTTAAATATTTTTTTTAGTACGTCGATTTGCAAAACGAATTATGTTTAATTTTATTAATGGACCTGATCCAAGCAGGGATGAAGGACTAATCCTAATTCATTTAGATTTAGAAAATTATGTGGGAAGAATGAATGACAGTTCAGATGTAGCACCAGCTCTAGATATTCTTGATGCTAAAACACTTTTAAAAAATCAGTAAAAGTAATTCCTACAATTCCAATTGATGGCAGGACTATGGCTTTTTCGTAAGTTAAAAGTGCCTTATGTAGTTATGTACATCCTACTGGCAATATCTTGTCTCCAGCTGCAAACAAAATACCCAAGGCAAATTTTGAAGCAGAATAGTCTCAAATGATATCAAGAATTAAATAAAAGCTCATATTGAAAGTTTTCCCAAGATTAAGTCACACTACAGCAGAGCAAGCACACAAAAAAAAACATATTTAGAATCAGAGCTTAACTTATAGAAAATGTATGAGTTGTACTTTCAGATATGAAGAGAAAGCAATGTAGAGCCAGTGAAACTTTCAGGTTATAGGCACATATTTAATGCGCAGTTCAACAGAGAATTCAATAAATTAAAGAAAGTTAGGTGCGATCACTGTGAGGCATATAAACATGCTAAAACCCAGGGAGAAATTAATAATGACAATGATCTGCACAAAAAAGAGGTTGAATCCGCCAGAACTCTCAGAAATGATGACAGAAATTCCCCTGATAAGTCAGTCATTTGCTTTGTATTAGAAAAGTTATAACATGTCCCAAAAGTGATGTCAGCAACTTTTTCTATACAGAAAATTAACTTGTATAACATGACAGCACAGGCAACATGGAAGAAAGAAAAGAAAGCATATTGTTGCTTGTGGGTAGACGACATCTCAGGCAGAGATCTGAATGACATAAGCTGAGCTGTATCATTGTATCAAAGACTGTTCGAAAGATACTGACAGACTTTCTACATGCTCTTCTACATGCATGTTGTGTTCTTCAGAATAGAAACCAAATGATATCTTATGAAATTGCAATACTTACACAATCTCATCCTCATATTATGCACATTACTCTAAGATATTGTACACCTGGACATTCATGTGTGCAAGAAGTGGATAATATTCAGAGACAAATAGAAAGAGCAATGAATATAGCCGAATATTTTTCGTCACTTTTATTTATACGTCTGTTGCTGAGAGTAAATCGCAGTAATCCGTTTACAACCCTGAGAATGAAATCAGAACATTTCTTAGATTTCCACACGTGAAGCAAAAAATTTGCCTATAACCTCGCTCTGTAGACCAAGGTGATATAATTCTGATTCACACAACTTCTTTATAAAATTGAGTTTTAGACAAACAGCTGTTGTGACCAGAATTTCACAGCAGTGAATTCGCAAAGGAGCCCCTCCAAATGACGACGAGTATCAACATCATTTACACAAAGGACTTTAACAAAACTTAAAGTAGCACAGAGAAAGAAGGATTTCATTAACAAAGATAAAATTAAAGACCTGCAGAGCATGCTAAAGTAGTTTCCAAGAGATGAAAGGTTCTATTTTCAAAATATATTTAAGATAAGTTGGCCTAACAGTAATATAAAATAAAGCATGGTTTTCTGGAACATTCCAAAATTTCGACTAACAAAAGAGTATCAAACTTATTTTGTTGTTTAAAAAAAAACAAGAAAGTTTTTTCCTTAGAGATATAGTCTTTTCTTTTGATCAAGAGTATATCTGACTGTAAAACGAAAAATTATATTTATAATTCATTTCAATTTCATTTATCAATATAATCATATTTTTTGTATTAATTTTCATACTCCCCCACTGAAATAGCACGCTAAAAAAGAAAAACTGTTGGGTTCCTATTTTATAAAATAAAATATTTAAGCTATTTTATGTTCAGTTAAATAATATATTTAACTTATGTATATTCATTAGTTTTGTGAAGATGGTTTAATTAGTATGAATAAGTGGAAGCGATAATTTGCTGTTATTATGCTACAATATAGATAGTAATTAATATTTTACTATCCACTGAAGTTTATTCGAATTAATCAACGAAATTTCATTTGTTAAACTATAAAAACTAACAAAAAATTAAGAAAAATATAGTTTTTTAATGATAGAACCATCTTATTCTAAGGATAACATGACGTTTGAGAATAATATGGTTCTATCAAATTTTTTAAACTTAAAACAATCCATGAAAATATTATTTAAAAACTTTGATTTTGTACAATTACTGTTTATACCTACATACGAACCTAATATTGCCAAAAGTTTTTTGCAAACTTTAATAGCTGCACGTACACAGCATGCTGATTTTCAAAGTCTTCTAACTCGAAATTGATTTTTGGCCAGATAGAACCATCTTATTCTCAGATGACGATTAGTTCTTGAGATAGAGCGCCCACAAAATTTTGTAAGAGACAAACAAATAGACAGACTGAAAGACTGACAATTTATAAAAACAGTAAAATGTGTTATATTTAACAACATATTCGAATTTTGTAAGCATTAGGTTATTATTATTTTTTAAGTAACATCATACAAACAAAGAAAAAAAAAAGCAAAGTTTTTTTTTAAAGAAAATAAGCAACATACAATGTCTAGAATTATATATGGGTGTGTAAACATGTTTAATAATCTACATAACCCTCTCCCCCCCGTTTTCACATAAGTTAATGGGAATTGTCTTTTTTCTGTAATTATCTTCTTCTTTATAGTTTTTCAAAATAATAATAATAATAATAATAATAATAATAATAATAATATATATAATAAAAAAAGGAAGTCTATCAAAATGCAGAAGATTCTCTCCTTTCCTCGCCCCCCCCTCCCCCCCACGGAGGGCATCTTCTGCCCTTTGTACCTATATCCCTCGTGTTGATAATCGGCTGTCATAAAATAAACCAAACCTTTTCTCGTCTACCCTATTTAAATCCTCTATCTTCACAGTTTCCTTTTCCCCGCCGAAAATCTTGCCAGTCCTTTGAGTCAAAAACGGACGCAAAATCACTGACCAATCATATTACAAGGTGATAAAGCCTAGATGAAAAATCGCAAGACTATCTTGAATGCAAGTAGTAGATTGATCTTTTGTAGTAGATCAATCTTTTGTAGTAGATCAATCTTTTGTAGTAGATCGAATCAGTACAGAACCTTGTGTAGTAGATCGATGTCGATGTCAGAATCGATTTTATTTTGATTTTGATTTACTAAAATTGAAATCGCATTTTGAAATGGATTTTTAGATACAAGTAGTGTTGTTATTTTTTTGATATGCTTGAAATCGATCTACGTTTCAGGTTGAATCGATCTTTCCCTTTCTATTGTTTTAATGGTAGCAGTAAAAAATTCAAACTCAAATATTAGGCGAACCGTTGATTTTAGAGGGGTAAGACTAAGTATGTCAAGATATTCTAAGGTATGGTCAATCGAATAGTGATGACCATTATACCCTAGCAGCACATAGGGGGGGGGGGGGCAATATTCAATACAGGTATGGGTGGGTCATATGCAGACTTGTATAAAACCAAAAACTTTCTGCGCACATAATATTGGGTCAAAAACTTTCTGCAAATTAATTTAATGTTTAATAAAATACACAGTATATTATTTTAGCACGGACGAAATTTGCTTTTATTACATAATTCATGGGTGTAATTTGTGTTTTTTGTGCAATTTATGGACGTAATTCGCATTTTTTATGCGGTCTATAGATGTAATTCGTTTTTTTATTCGAATATGGATGTAATTTACGTTTTTTGAGCGATCTGTGAACAAAATTCGCGTTTTTTAAACGATCTGTCAGCGAAATTTGTGTTTTTTGAGCGATTTAAAGACGTAATTCTCTATTTTTATGCGATTCATGGACATAATTTGCGTTTTTTGAGCGATCTGTCGACGAAATTCGCGTTTTTAAAGCGATTTATGGACGTAATTCACGTTTTTTATGCAATTTATGACAGTAATTCACGTTTTCTGATCGATTCATGGCCGTAATTCGCATTTTTTGAGCGATTCATGGCCGTAATTCCCGTTTTTCTGAGCGATTTAAGGACGTAATTCACTATTTTTATGCGATTCATGGACATAATTTGCGTTTTTTGAGCGATCTGTCGACGAAATTCGCGTTTTTAAAGCGATTTATGTACGTAATTCACGTTTTTTTATGCGATTTATGACAGTAATTCACGTTTTCTGATCGATTCATGGCCGTAATTCGCATTTTTTGAGCGATTCATGGCCGTAATTCTCGTCTTTTGAGCGATTTAAGGATGTAATTCACTATTTTTTATACGATTCATGGACATAATTTGCGTTTTTTAAACGATCTATCAACGAAATTCGAGTTTATAAAGCGATTTATGGACGTAATTCACGTTTTTTATGCATTTATGATAGTAATTCGCGTTTTCTGATCGATTCATGACCGTAATTTGCATTTTTGAGCAATTTATGGCCGTAATTCCCAATTTTTGAGCGATTCATGGCCGTAATTTGATTTTTCTGAGCGATTCATGGACATATTTCACATTTTTGAGCAATTCATAGATGTAATTCACGTTTTTTTAAGCTATTTGTGCGAAATTAGCTTTTTTACAAGATACATTCACGAAATTCGCATTTTTTATGCAGACCATGCACGAAATTCGCGTTTTCTACGCGATTCATGGTTATAACTTATGTTTGCTGTAACTTGTTTGTAACTTATGTAACTTATAATGCACGTTTTTTATGCGATTCTTTGTAGAAATGCGTTTTTTACGCAATTTTTTCAAGGTCTTTTGACGAAATTCGTTTTAACAGTAAATAATTCATGCATAAAATTGGGGGAATATTTTAATTTTTTGGTATTAAAAAAGTTACAAAAAATAAAATTGCTTCTTTCCTAACATTTTCTGCAAACTTCCTAAAATTTTCTGCGCACAGCGTGCGCGCATGCGTCTATATTATACAACTCTGGTCATATGACATATCGTTGCAAAGGTCTTGGCCTGGGCTATCCATGTGTGCATATCGCTTCATAATATAGTTCAATTTTCAGACTCCAGGGGGCATTTTTAAGCTTTTTGGTTTTTTTTTCCCCTTTCCCCACTTTGTAGTGTATCATTTTATAGATCTTGACTTGTAGACCTCAAATATCTTGAATTGATTGGTAGAACTGATGTAAAATTTCGTATAAAAAAGGATTACCAATTTTTTTTTCAAACCAGATATTTCTAAAAGTAAAAATTTCAAACTCAAATATTAGGCGAGCCGTGGATTTTAGAGGGGTAAGACTTAAGTATGTCAAGATATTCTAAGGTATGGTCAATCGAATAGTGATGACCATTATACCCTAGCAGCACATAAGGGGTGGGGGGCAGGGGGGGGCAATATTCAATACAGGTATGGGTGGGTCATGTGACATATCGTTGTAAAGGTATTGGCCTGGGCTATCCATATCTGTATATCTCTTCATAATATATTTCAGTTTTCAGACTCCAGGGGGCATTTTTAAGCTTTATTGGGGGTTTTTCCCTTCCCCCACTTTGTAGTGTATCATTTTATAGGTTTTGACTTGTAGACCTCAAATCTTGAATTGATTGGTAGAACTGATGTAAAATTTCGTATAAGAAAGGATTACCATTTTTTTTTCAAACCAGATATTTCTAAAAGTAAAAATTTCAAACTCAAATATTAGGCGAACCGTTGATTTTAGAGGGGTAAAACTTACGGATGTCAAGATATTCCAAGCTTCACTTTATACAATGTCAATTTTAATCGATTCTGAAAATTCCCAGAATCGCCCATCACTAGAAAAGGTACAAACTTTTAGGAGGGATAGAGACACCTAGATGATGAGAAATAACATAGCTAATGCATGGTAGAAATGCTTTAAGGCGAGATAATGATGACACAAACACAAGAAAGGAAAGATGTCAATAGGGTGAGAAAACATTATTATTTTTAGTACTGCAAAAAATACTAGGATGGCTTTAACATTAAAACATTGGTGTATGAAACTCTTGTTAACAATGCTGAAAAACTTGTTGCACACATTGTGACAACTGTTGTTGAAGTCCAGAAAAAAATCCTGTATTTTTTAGAGCATTAGACCTTTCATGTGCTAGAGATGTGAGGTCTGCATTATGGTTTCTGATTGTAAGTTCAAACGCCTTCTTTAGTGACAATCGTTGTCTTTTGTTTTTATTTCTTAGTTTTCTGATGTACCAAGAACTAAGAATAATAAACATGTTTCTCACCTTGAGTCTCTCCTTTGTACTATTTTTTGTCAACACTACCATGTTATGTTAGAAAAGCATTTTCGCTCATGTATTGCTAAGTGATTTCTCATTGTTTAGGTGTACTTTATTTCTCCTAAAAGTTTGTAACCGCTGTATTGATACACCCTGTAGATAAATATATATTTTGTTTTACTGTTTTGAATATTAGTTTTGACTCATCATTTGTTTTTCTTGTGTGTTAGTACTCTTTAATACTTAATAGCATGGATGTTTAAAAAATATGTATTGTTTTATTTTGAAATTATTTTGATAGATCACCCCTGCTAATATATCCTGGAGTAATTTCTTAGAATCTACCTCAGAACTTGCCAAAACAGACATAGGTAAAATATCAATGTTAGGAATTAAATCTAAAGAAAAATTAGAATCTGAAGTAAAAGTGGATGATGATTTGGATGTGAACCTAGAAGTAAGCCTTTTTTGTTTCACTGTCTCTCTCTCTATGTATGCACAAAAACAGCAACTATAAATGTTAAATTTAAACTATGCTCTATAATCAATTTTAGTTAGAATATTTATGAATTAATATTATGGTATTTTTTAAACAATAAATAATTATAGCAAGTAAGTACAGCAAAAATAGCAATTAAAAATAAATTTATTCAACATATGTCTGTGTTAACTTTTAAACAGATATTCCATCCATTAGGGGGATACCTTCTTTAGACATTCACGAGCTTCACAATCTTGAGCACGTGTGAGATCTTTCTCATTTCCTTTTCCTGTCCCTTCTCTTATCTAATCTTTCCTCTTTGTTTTACTCTCATTGTAATTTCTATTTCGAAAGTGAATGTAATTCTGCTTGAGTCAATATAATCCTAATTATATCAACATATGGAGAATTGTAAACCACCCACTTTTCTCATGTATGGTAACTCTTGTCCCTAAAAAGAGGGATCTTGCCATTTGAGGAAAACTAACACACTGCTTTAGCCTCTGCTTCAGGTAAACATGAGGTACATACTTGTCCCATATGCATCAAATTGGCTGTTCAACTGGCTTGTGTCATTGGCTGGAGGTCATGAGATTGCTGAAAACATAGATTTTATTTTCATTGATTAAAAAAAAAAAAAAAATAAGCATGATTTGCAATGAGTTTCATTTCTTAAGATTAATAATTACCAAGGCAGTATTTAAATAAATTAATATTTTTTTTTAATCTTTTCTTAACTAATTCTTATTGTCAATACTCAAATGCTGTTACACATTATTTTAATATCTTTTGTGTATGCAGAATCAAACAATAAAATAATCAAATAAAAATTTCTTGTGTTGTCTGTAAAAATGAAAGCTAAACTGAAAACGTTTAATAGTTTTGTTTAAAAAAAGTCTATTTGTGATAATTTCAGTCAAATTTTATAGGCAGAGCGAAATTTAAACTCTTTTTATTCTACATATATATTCAGTTGTTCTTATCATATCAATTTAAAAATTGTTAGCATCACACACAGATACTCGTTGTTAATATTTTTCTATTGGAAGCTATATTTTCTTTACTTGAAACAAGACTTTTTTTCAGACTTTTATGCACTAAATGAAATATAAATAAAAAATTTCAATTGATATTTTTAATTAAGTATTTATATTGTGGCTATGTAGTTGTGGTATCTTAAATTAAAAATGCTCTCTTTTAATTTTAAAGATGATTTCAAATTCGAATGATTTTTTTTCTTAATTATGAATATAAGCATGAATATTGTAAAGGAACAGGTTTTATGTTTTTATTTTTAATGTTTATTTGCTTGAGTAAATTTTCAGTATTTGATTCTACATTAATGTGTTTCAAAAGACATGTCCATCTTAATATTATCAGCTTTTGATTATTTTTTTTTTGTTTTGTTTTTATAATTTTTAATAATTATGTTTTAGCACAGAGTCAGCAGTTATGTATATTCCCTTAATATCTTTCAGTACATATACAGTATATAAAGCAATGAAGTTGTAAAATATAAATTTTTTAACTCTTATTAACAAAAATTATCACTAAATGTTAAAGGTTTGAGAGTTTTTTTTAGAAAAAAGCCTATTTATGATCTTTTTGCAATCGAGTAAATTTTATTCTGAATTTTTTTTATAAATTGAGAGAAATTTTTTTTCATAAATTGATAACTATATTTTATTTTTTGAATTTACTTCTGAATGAAAATGCTTTATGGAAATTTCAAAACAAAATTGTAATGGTATTTATTAAGGTTAAAAATCAAATCATAAGAATAAAAAAAATCAAATCATAATAAATAACTGTTATTAGATTTATTAATTTATCTCAAAATATAAAATAAGCCCTTTTTTGTGTGTGTGTGTATACTTTTATTGTATTTATGCCCAAGTTATACCCTTGACACAAAAGTGATTCCAGTCTGAAATTTTGGAAATTAAAAAAAATTTGTAAATTTCAAGAAATGGTCATTGAAAAAATAATTTCATCAATCATTTGCTGAAAAAAATCTCCAAATTCATCATAGGATTGTGGGGGAAAATACAAATTATGTTGCAATGGCACAAAGAAATGTGAATATTGTTAGAAAATTACAAAAAAAGTTAATTTTGTCAAAGGATTATGGAGAAAATGTAAATTTTGTCAAAGGGTCGCAAAAGAAATGTGACTTTCATCAAAAGGTCATGATAAAAATGGGAATTTTATCAAAAGGTTGTATGGAAAGCACAGCTGTCTCTTTAGAAAACAACACACATACAAACATCTGCATTTATTGTTATATGTATTGTTTTTAATTTGGCATAAAATACTGAACAAACTTTTGAAAAATCAGGTTAACTTGAAATTAACTTATAGGAATCTATAATGAACCTGAAATCAACTTGAACTGAGAACAGATAGCTAACTAATATCTGTTACAAAATAATTAGTATTTTGAGGGATTTCCCATCTTCTCCTTCACTTCTGCTGCAACGATTCAGAAAATTTGCTATGAAATTAAGAATTTTTTTTTTTTTTACTCAGAATTACCCCTGCTGGACATTAATTGGAAGCAGTTTCTTTACTGAGCTAACCAATAATTTATTTTGTTATTATTTTACTGTAAGCAATAGAAGATTCTGTGTGCTGGATGGATCTGGTAATCGAAGCAATTGAGTTAAAAGATAGTAAAGATGTTTCTACTAATGATTTGGAGTGTACAATTTCTGATATTTCTACTGAAAAAGTATGTTTATAGTAATATGAAATCATTATCTGTTCAATTTACTGTATGTTTGAACTTTTTTAATTATCCAACTTTATGAAGATAAGGTGAAAAGATGATTTTGGCCATTAACAATGTAGGATTTTTTATATCCTGATAAAATGAGAACAGGGGGATAAATTTTAATGATGTTGTATCAAAAATGTTTGTCTCCATACTTCGGGTGTCTTATACTATAGTTGACAGCCGATATTTCCTGAAATAACCAGATATACCAGAAATGTTGATAAATGGTGGTTCTGTCAAAAAGTATATGGAATTGAAAAATTAATAAGCATTGTCGCTCATAATAAAATGTTAATAGGTAAACAAATTAAATGAAAAATAAAGGATAATTCTACAGGAAATCACATAACTCTAAATATTGAAATAATTTATTTTATCTTGAAATTTAAACCTTTTCCTTTTTTTTAATTATTAAATTATTATTTATTTTTTTGTTTGACTTTATTTTTATTTTTTGCTAATTTCAAATAATTTTACCATAGTGTGTATTATGATATAATAATGTGGAAATTTAGCAATGCTTGTGTTAGAAGTCTGCATGGGCTGGGATTTATGGGCCTGGTGCAGCTATAACAAAAGTTATTTTGGCCTGGCACAGCTCGGTGTAAAAATTAAAATTTGGCCTGGCACAATTTCGCATTATCGTGTAGTGCACCAGAATCTCAATAATCAAAACTGGATGATTGTGAACATACTCCACACAAATCTTCTAGGGATTCACATAATTGCATTAGTAAAAGACTGCCTAGGATCCATTTTTCCAATATGCTGTCTCTTATACCCTTCTGCATGTTATTCCACCTTATGATTTCATACTTATTATCAATATCTGTTTGATCATCATACCTGTCCATACACCAAACCAAAAGTTTTCACTTTTTCAAACAGTAGAATAGCAAACTTTTATGAAATGTGAGCATTCTGTTTCGTGCAATCTTTCTTCAAGCAGTCATATCTTGTAAGTATATTTGACAAGCCTTTGCAAACGAGAAAAGGCCACTGACAACCCGAATCATTTCAACATATAATTTCCAATTTCCACAGAGAACAAAATTATGTACATCTTTGTAACTGACCAATTTTTTTCTTGGTGCCATTAATCACAAGATATTCATAAAAAACTGAGTTTTGACATCATTACTGCCTCCTAGAGACAAAAGCTCACATTGGATCGATGAGGACTTTTAGTATGTTAAACTACATATCCTAATTAACACCTGTGCGAAAATTCAGTTTTGCTCTAATTTTTTCTGCTATTTAGTAAAAAAAGTGCTAAAATAACTGTACCATGCAGTTCACTCTTATTCAAAACAGGGAAAAAAAAAAAAAAAACTAGAATAGTTCAGAAAAGTTAATAAATCGCAAATGTCACAAACCTAAGTCAAAATAATTCACAATGTCTTGGTACATATTGAAAATTTAAATTAAAAAGAAAGCAAACCAATCCTAACTCACTCTTAAATTTTATGAAACCTGCAAAATAATGTTGTAATAAAAAAAAAAAAAATAAAAAAAAAATAAAAAAATAAAATAAAAATAAAACTTGTCAAATGCTGGATATTAGGATATTACTAATTTCTGCATATGTTGTTTCCATTTGTTGAGTGCGAGTTAATTCGATCACATGGATCTATTTTTTCTCCTCTGGTTGTGTCAGCATGAGAAGAGGGTTGCCATCTTAGATGTCAAACTGTGTACAGTGCACTGGATGGATATGTACCTGAAATGAGAGCAAGTGAAGCACTTAAGATCTTTTTCTTTGAGTGTACAAATTGCAGATTTATGGTCAAGTAGTCCCAAGTTATATAGTATGTGATTTTTCATCTGGTAAAAATTTTGGAGGGTGTATGCACTGTCTTATGTTTGAATTTTGGATCTATTCATAGTTCTTCCTAAATAAAGAGCTTTTGCATGGTACTATAGTTTATTTTTATTTTGCTTTTGTAGTTAAAATTTTTATCAAATTAAATGATTCTTAAATTTGACTAACCTGACTGATCTTTTAACTGATATTTCATTGGAATGTATTGGTTTGGTTTTGAATAGATAAAAATATATTTACAACATAAAAACTATATAAGCTAAAAATCAATTTAAAGTAAGATAATGCTGTGCATATGTTTATTTTGTAATGCATTAAAATTTTCAATGGCTTGTGTTTATTTAGTTTCATAGACAAAATATATTTATTTAGGGATTCTGCAGAATATGTTATATATTTTTTTATCATCGTACTCAGCTTATATTTTAAGCTTTGAAGGCCTAAAAAAAGAAAAAAACTATCGGAACTTAGTTCTTGTGCAATATGCAGTGTCAGAACATCAAATTTGTATGATTAAGTCACAGTCACAAGATTTAATACCTATGAATTCATCTTTTTTTATGTGCTTTATAGCAATAATATTAAATTATGCTTCTTTTTGTTATATTTTCTTATGTCTGCAATCCAAGATTTTTTTTAATGGCTTGGCATCAATCTGTTAGTAAATACTGATTTACACAAATTCTTTAAAAAAATATTTTTTTTAATTATCACATGTTTTACAACTACCATTTTTTGCTGAAGATAAAGAGTAAAATTAATAATTTTTTAAACAAAACACCTCTCATTTGTAATTACTTCAATTGACAATCATCATAAAATTGGTTTCCTTGTGCCGTGCACAAAATTTTGTTAAATTGAATTGTATCTATTGGAAGTAAATAAACTGAATGCCTATTTCAAAGAGAATAAGGAATTTTTAAATTAGTTTATGTTGATTTTTCTTATAATAATGCTTAGATACTGAATTATGATTGACATCTTTTAACATAAAATTACTAGAAAATATAATCACTTTTATTAAATTAGGATGCAATTTGTTTTATGTCTTACTTATAGATTTCATATAATACGATCTGTTTTTCATTTTTAATTAGCCTTTGATATCATGGGATGAAGTATTTTATCTGATGAATCTTATGTGTAAAAATACAGTAATGAAATTTTTTATCGAAAAAAAAGTTTGGGATCATATAAAGTTGAAAGACATTCAAAATATGGTGAGTATTTAATTTTTGTTATCTTCCTTGTTTCTATTAACTTTTACATAAATGGAAGTCATGGTGGCTAGTAAGCCAAATAACATAGGTAAAGCCAAATAACCAAATAACATCACTAATTTAGCTGTCAACATTTGAAGTTTTTAGTATATGTTATTGAAATAAGATGTTATGCATTATATATATTTCTAAAACATATTTTAGGAATTAGTTATCAATCGAAATTTGGAACATATGTTATTAAAATAAGATGTTTTATATTGTATTTTATGTATTTCTAAAACATATATTTAAAACAATAGCAAAAATTTAAACAAAAAAAATGATATACCATATATTTCTGTGTATAAGCTGAGAATTTTTGGGCATGTTTTTGGCTCCATAGTAGGGGTGTCGACTTATGCTTGAGTGCAAGGAAATTTCTAAAATTGATACTCTAAAATGAAAAAAGATGATAAATATAGAAAATATTTTTTAATTTATAAAAATATAATAATACTGCATTCTTTCAGATGCAAAAAAAAAAAAAAAAAAAAAAAAGTAATCATTATTTCCTATTCAAGTCTATATCAAAAATTTCTAGCAATTTCTTAAAATTACTTTCTTTCATTGAAATATCAGTTTGAATATTTATAGTGTTTCATTCATAATCATCATCATTGCTATCTTATTCAAAAATTACATCATCCTCATCTTTATCCATCAAATTACTGATGCAATTTTCTGAAATATTAATTGACTTTTCTTGTGGTAAACCAAACCCAGAATTGGAAGCTTTTTCTTTCTTTCTTTTTTTTTTCCTTTCTTTTTCTTTTTTTAACCAGCATATCATAACAGAATGGGTAAAATTCAATTAAATAGATCTGGCAGCTCACCAAGACAGAATATGACAATCCATTTTAGGAAGCTTTTTTTTTTTTTTTTTTTTTTTTTTTTTTTTTTTTTTTTTTTTCATTATCTATGCACAAAAAAAATGCTATGTTTATATTTAAAAAAAAAAAAATTCATCCTTTATATTTGTTTATATATGGGTTTCTGATTTTGGACATTTTTTCACTGAAAAAAATCATATATTCAATTTATATACAGATCAGCTGTTCTTCAGAATAAATTAAGAATCGATTTTTTTTTTTTTTTTTTTTTTCTCAAAATGTATTCAGAATAAAATGTTTCAGCAAATGTTAACAAAAATAGAACAATTTTACAAAATATATTAAAAACAAATATTTCTTATAAATTCAATATAATAATGCATACTGTTCAGATTACTTATTGTTCATAAAGTCATTTATAACTACTATAACATCCTTTAATTTGGGTTATAATTTTTTAATATTACATAGAGAACGTTCATGAAGTTTGGAACAGTGATAATTTTTTATCAGAAAAAAAGGAACAACTTTCTCAGCAGTTAGAAAAATGTGGTGCTATTTAATAATTCTACTGATTTATAATAATTCTGCCAATTTAAATTAGAAGATTGGTGAAATTTCAGGAGCTCAAAAGATTTTTATTGTGTAATCATACTTAATTTTATTTTAGACACTGTGAATTATCTTTAAAACAATCCATGCAATTAGCAGATCATTAATATGATTAATAAATTAGAATAAAAGTTCTTATTTGAGATGTGAAAGACAGAAAATGAAAACACTAGAATTGAAGGCAATATTTTATAAACTGAAAGAAACTTCCTTTAATTTTTATCTTGAAATCAGAAAAATGCAAGTTTCTTTTGATAATTCCATTCAAAAAATAATAACAGAAAGAACTTTTAAATTAAATATTCCCATCAAATTAATACCAATTAAACTTTAGAATAAATCATCTTTGTAACTTTAAAAAAACTTTTTTTATCATTCTGCAAAATACCACTTTGCAACATTCCACTAAATGCTAACTGATTTAAATTTAAACATTTCAAACTCAAATATGAAATAAACGTGACATCCAAATTAAAGGAATTTTAAAGTGATTTGAAAAAACAGAATAACTGAGATTTGAAATCTCATAATCAATACATTTTCTACAAGAATATTTCCTTATACTGGGTGTCCCAAAAATGACTGATGGATTTTAAAATTCAATAACGTGCAAACAGTGACAGCTATTTAAAAATTTTTTGGAGGAGGGTTATGTAGGTATAATGTCAGGAGTTTTTTTACCGTAATTTTTTATTTTAATTCGAATTTCAAACAATAGGTGGTGCTGACAGTGATTGTTTGAAATTCGAACTAAAATAAAAAATTACGGTAAAAAAACTCCTGACATTATACATAACCCTCCTGCAAAAAATTTTTAAATAGCTGTCACCGTTTGCAAGTTATTGAATTTTTAAAATCCATCAGTCATTTTTGGGACACCCGGTATGTGTCAAACCATGCATGACAAAGGTTGCATCAATTGTTGACTCAGAAACCAAATCCTGGTAACCAAGAAGAAATGAAGTGCTGAAGATAAGCACCAAAAAAAAAAAAAAAAAAAAAAAAAAAATTGTCATTCATTAAATATGCTAGGTATACAGCGTAAAAGGGTAATAAAAGCCTTAGAATATGCAAAATAAAAATAACTTTGATCTATAAAATGAAAATGCTGAGAAACCGCAATTGGAAAATAAAAGCAATACAGTGAAACCTCCGAATAAGGGACACCCATGGGACCGGAACTTTTGTCCCTTAAATAGAGGTGTCCCTTATTCGGAGTTTTTACATTTTTTAAAATTAATCATTCATAAGGACATAAAAAACAAAATATTAAAATTTAAATTTAAATGTACCTGAGGGTTATAAATTACATTAATTAGGCACAAAAGTGATATAGAATTAATTAATTATTTTTTTAATTGATTACTTAATTATTAAATGATTTGTAGAGTTATTGATTTGTATTTTTAAGTAAATGTTTCTGTAATGCATAAAGTGCAACATTACTTTAAAAAATCTACTTGTGATGTAATCAATAAAAGTGACTGTTTTGCAGATTTCAATTTTACTACTACTAAACTTTTCAGACATTCATTTACCATACTTAAGTTTTAGTCCTTCATTATGAGCAGTATTTACGAAAAAAGTATTCAACTGCTTTGCATATTTTAAAGTATCTGTGAAGCTCTTTATTTCACAATTTTCCTTTCTCTTTTATTTTCAGAATCATTCCTTACAATTTTCTGCATTTTTTTTCAATACAGACTGAGAGGTGGCAGCACAGACAATCACCTCATCGAGTTCACTCCAGAAATTCTAAAATGAGCTAAAGCTCAATATGCATGTTAAAACGCATTTAGTCCACTAACTCATATTTTGGTGGAAAACACCTAAAAATCTGAATTTAGGGGTTGACTTGTGGATTTACCATTATGTTTTCCTGCACTCAAATCTATGAAAATATGGAGGATTGGGTGCAGGATACCTGAATGATAAACCTACGAATCAACCACTAAAATCGGGTTTATATGTGTTTTTCACCTAGATATGACTTGGCAAATCAAATGAATTTTAATTTGTGAATCAACTTTTAACCAATTCTGGAATTTCAGCTGGGAACTCAGTGAAATTATTTTGTGCACTGCCACCTCTGGCTTTAATAGGGATAAACCTACTTCGATATCTTCATCTGAATTGTGGATAAATAAATGCTCATCAGTTGAGTTGCATACCTCTGTACCAACATAACAGCCTCGTTATATCAAATGCAAAAATCAACCCCTTTAACATTTTGCACTCGTATGTCCAGTGTACTGGGCAGCATCTTTCTTTGCAAAATTTGTTTTTGTCATACCAGTAATAAAGGAAAATAAATTATTTAATTAGTTATTTAATTAAAGCTTTTTTTAATTATGTACTTGAAGGAATTTTTTTTAAGTGGTATCAACTGAATAAAATTTGTGTAAGAAATGCCCGAGTTGAAAGGATTATTCTCATTTTCAAGTGTCCCTTAAATCGAGTGTCCCTTATTCAGAGGTAAATACATTACACTTCCTATACCAAGGGACTGGAACCGGAACTTTTGTCCCTTAAATAGAGGTGTCCCTTATTCGGAGTGTCCCTTATTTGGAGGTTTCACTGTATTATATTTCTCTAAACTTTGTTTCTCAATAAAAGATGTAATTTATACTTTCTAGTGTAAACTGTCTGCCGACAGTGATACATGGGGCTCTGTCAAATAATACTCAGAAGCTCCTGTTTTTTTAAAAGTTGATAACTATATGTTATTTTTATGAAATATCTAATAATTTTGTTTATCTGAAATAAGCTTTATATTCAAATTTCTATATAGACATTTTTAACACTGTTTTGTTTTAATGAACAAATGTACATAAATGCAGTATAATGGAATTTAACTATTAAACAAAATATATAACTAGAAACATTCAGTGATAAAATGCACTAAAACAATTCTTAAATATTACATCTTAATAGTGATTAAAGTGTTCTTAGTTTTGTTTATCATTGAGTTTCTGTATTTATATATTTAATTTAATATTTAACTGTTATCAGGACGTAATTATGTATATATTTTTTAACTAAATTTAACTTTAGTATTTTTATAAACTTTAATTTTTATTGTTGATAGTTACCTTTTTTTTCACTTTAACAAAAGTAATTAAAAAAAAAAATAAACTCATATTCAAGTATTCTAAACCAATCAACTCTATATAATATATTTTTGTTCTACAATCTCACATTATTAGTATTTTCATTTGTATTTATATTTTTTAAAGAGTTTTTGGTTTTCCTTTGATAGAAAAGTTAAAGTACAGTGAAAGCTCATGTTAATTTTTTTTAATGTAGTATAATCTTCAATTTAATATAAAATGCTCTTTTCTTTGTTTTAATGATGAAGTTTAATTCCTTAATATCTTTTAAAGCTTTTGACTTTTATTATTGATGGATTTTTGTTTTTATTATGAAGGTATTAAGCAACTTTTTTACTTGGGATGATTTAATTGTTGGAGTCATAGAAGAAGTACTGTGGACTTTTCAAGAACTATCAGAAAGTTTTGATGATGCCCACAATGAAGAATCTGACACTGTTTCTCTTTTTCATGAATATTTGGGAGAAAATTCCCTGAAAGATATTTTAAAGGTTTATTTTATTTTATTTTGTTACATTTATTGTTAAATATTTGTTAGTGCATTTTAATTTTAAATAAGTTTTAGAAATTAAGAATTGCAATCACATAAAAAATCTTATTTTTTAAATTATTTTCTGTTAGATTTTTCGTATTTTGAAGCAATATCCATTTATTTAAATCTCAAAGGATAAGAGTATTTTTATCTGTTCTGAACATCCACAGTGAGCACTTTATGGTGCTTCTCTGTTGTTAAATAAAATAGGAAACCACTTTTAAACTGCTTTTATTTGAAGATTGAAGAGAGATGAGATGACTGAGTTATCAAAGGTGCCAGAAATATCTGGTTTTCTAAATGAAACATCATGTTAAAAGTCATTCCATTTAAGAATCACCCAGAATCAAGGAACCTGTGATTAAATGGTATATAGATTTTTGTGATTTTTTTTTTTCACAGTGAGATGACCAAGAAAGGAATCCAAAATATTAATGCTGTAGGATCATTGGTTTTTATTAGGAGGTGATGGGGTGATGGTGTGTGTGTGTGTGGGGGGGGGGGGGGGGGGTCGAAGGTCAGTACTATGCAAAACTTAAAATTTTGAAGTTTTATGTTTTGCATAGTATTTCTCATAGTATGCAATGAAGTTCTCCCACAAAACAAATTGCATGGTTGTATTATATAACGTTCGCCCTTAGCTATTCAAGAATAAAAATTGTATGTGTGTAAATCAGTGTAATATGTGTGTAAATCAGTGAGCTAGGGGGCTTCAAATGTTGAATTTTTTTTTAATTTCACTAAAGTTTTGACACATGTAGCTCTTTGCATTAAAACCATCCCTTCATTTTTAACAGCTGTATTCTTTCCTATGGTGAAGTGAAACACAGAAAAGTTACCCTTCCATCGGCAGACTTTAATGTATTCCAAAATTTTATGCCAAATTTCCAAAAAAAGTGTTTTTGTCTATTTTAAGTGAGGTATATCAGACATGCATTAAAGTCAGAAGCCTATAAAATAATAATAGAAATGTACAATAATTATTCATCTTTCAAAATCACCAAACATAATCATGGTCACTAAAAGCAGTTTTCATAGGGTAAAGGAAATCGTTTTTAGGAAATATGCTCCCCATAGCTCCCCATAGCCATAGCATTCATTCACTGCCAAGAATAAAAGCACTTCTTAAAAAAATGCTTAAAGCACATATTTATAGATTAAGAATTTTTTTTTTTTTCAGATTATTTTAGAACGGAATTAAGGCAAATATTTTTAATAGATTTTTTTTCTTGTTATTGTTTTTAATGCTAAATTATCAACATTAAAATTCGACTTTGGTCCTGCATCTAATTTGTCTCCCATTTTCATGAATTTTTTCATTGTAATAAAAAAGGTTGACGAATTCGGGATGTTCAGATTTGCCATAAATATCATTATCATTAGAAATTATTATACCTGTTGTTAGTGATTTTTAAATGTACGTTATATTCCTGCTATATTTTATAATGCATATTATATTCAAATGATAAAAAATAAACTTGCAAAGGTAAAACATGTAATAGTATAATTTTTTTATGTTTTCTTTAAATTTCACTGTGGTAATATTTTTTTATGAAAATATTAATAAAAATAGTTTTTCTTATATTAAAAGTGTAGGACAGGTTGTTTTGGTATTATTAAAACAAATAATGAATTTAATTTTACTAAAGAGCTCCAATATTTTCAACTCAAATACAAATATTTTCGTGTATGGAAACTCTACCTATATAACTATGCAGTGGCTAAAGGCAAATTTTCTTTAAGAAAATACTGGTGTTTATCTAACTTAAAGTCAGAAAAATTTTGTGATCTTTAAGGATTCTGTAATAACTAGATTGCACTTCAAAGATTTAATAATTTTTCTTTGTGTTAAATAAAACAGTCTAGCAGAAAAAATATTTTTGTTGTTTTATTTATTTATTTTTTGTTTGTTTGTAATCATTTTTATTGTTTACATTATTTTTTGTTTATCTTAATTGTCATTAAACCCTGTTTGAATCCATATTGATGTTCATTTCTAGTTGTCGCTTTAAAAAGAAACAATGCATTTGAGTTTAATAGAATTAAATTTTAATCTAAATAATAAATAAAAGGCACAATTTCCTGCCATAAGCATATAAATAAAGGTTGTAAAGATTATTTAGATGTGTTAATAAGACCAGTCTTAAAACATTATACAAATCATGCTTAATATGCAATCCCACTTAATATGTGATTTTTGTCTACTCCCTTGAAATGCATCTTAACCAAATTTGATTCTTAACAATATTTTTCTGTGCTTATATTAATGTTTCCAAGTATTGTGAGATTTTCAACGTTATATTTTAGTTTAAAGAAAGGAGATTCTTCTTCTGATTTATATATATATTATTTTATAAAAATTCTGGAAAAAAAAAAAAAAAACTATTATTTTAAATGGGGTATTGGATTCTCAGTCCTTTTTACTCAGTATTTTATTGAATTTCTTTTTTATGCTTTTTCTCTTTCATACTCACAAGGGCGGCACCAGAATTTGCCCGACGGGGGGGGGGGGGGGGGGGGGGGGGGGGGGCACTGTATCCCCGACAGGGGGGCCAAGTTCATAATATATATAAAAGGTCAAAGCGTGCTGGACTGGGGTCTAAAAAACTGCGTGGGCAAAAATTTCATGGCCGAGCCCGACACCAGTTCGTGCAAAATAAAGTAATGGTCCGATCGGCGAGAAAATTTAAAAAATCGACCTGATTATACGGTCTAGCCAGTACAATATGTATACACATATATATTAGGCCGGTCAAAAATAAAAAAATAAAAGTTAAAATCTTGGCCCGACCCGACTCTATATTTCTACAAAACATGAAATTTTACTTCGATATAGTTATAAACTGTTTTGCACAGGGAGTTCTAATTAAAAATAATTCATTTTTTTAGAAGTGCTCTTGTCTGCAATATTTATTTATTTTTAAAGAATATCTATTTGCATGTAAATGGTTTAGTTATTGTTAATCCTTATTTCATGTATTGGAGACTTTAAAATCAGAAAAAAATGCCTCACATAAAATCTTCTAAGACAGAATCACATAGGAACGGAAAAAAAATGCGTTATAGTTTATTAAAAAAAGATACTTTAACTATCGGAACCGGCTTTGGAACTGAAAGTGCTTTTTATATTACTATATTCTACTCTTTAATATTTGCAACCAAAATCAAAAAAGTAAAAAATGGTTATATTGAAGAATGAGCTCAGTTATCCCATTCAAAAAAACATTTAAAAATATTAAAATAAAACGAGAAATTCGAAAACAACCTGCCCATTGGTTTAACATAATGGAGCAGGTATTTTGAAGTGAGTGAAGAGTCCCCCTAAGACAGCAATGCGTCATAGGCAGGTTCTATTTCACAGATTTTTCTGTATTTAAATTTTATTCTAAAAATATACTATTCTTTATAAATAATACATTTTAAATTTTAATTGTAGAATAATGGTGAGTTAGACTTATAAAAATACTTACATTTTTCCTAAAAATATTTGGAGCGGGTCACATTTTACTGACTTTTACTCGGACCAGGTCGTTCCGAGAAAGTGATTTTCATACGGATCGAAACCGGGACTGAAAATTTCTTCCCGCGCAGTTCCAGCTCAATAATCTAAAAAGTTAATTAAGCCATGAAAAGAATGAAAACCAGGCATGGATCGGCCCGAATATCATAAAAGAAAACAGGCCCGAGCCTGACCAATGTAAACAACTATTGCGGCTTATCCAGAAGAAGGAGCTCGGTGAAATTTTCTTTCCTTAAACTCGAATCGAGCTTAACTTTATCTGAAGACTCGGACTAAATTTTATTTTTTGAAAGTTCTGCTGGCTCTGAAATTTATTATTCTTAAAACAGGTATTATAGCACATTTTTCTATAACTTTTGGCCGAACCAGCCTTTTTTTTTTTTTTCCTTTTTTCTTTCATTTTTTCCCCGTTTTCTAATAAAGAGTGGAACATGCTTGGAAAAAATTTTTTTGACAGACATCTGTGAATAACAGTATTTCCAGATCTAATGCAGTATAAAAAGAGGAAGAGAGAGAAAAAGCATGACACTGATAAACAATGATTCTTAAGCCTTTTTGCGGCACGTATACGTGTCGCTCGTCTCCAAGGAGTATAATAAGACTTCCCAGCTACACAAGATTTTTTAGGTCTGATTTGGGAATACTAATTTTCGATTGCAGTGCTTTTTGAAATAATAATTATGAAATTTAAAATACAGTAGAGGTTATCTGGACTTCGATTAAGCATATTGTCCAATTAACCCTATCAATCAAAAACCATACTTTTTTTTTTTTTTTTTTTTTTTTCTTTTGCCATCTTCTCCAAAAATTTTAAAGTCAAACTTCTTCAGGCAGGGTAAAGTAAATTTGACAAGAAGGCATGGAATTTAACTGTTAAATAACTAATTTCTAATTCTGAAATAATAAAATCACCAACAAATACAAAGACAGCAATGCATAAAACTATATTTTTCTAGAACCTTACAAGTTTCCCTTCTAACGCATGAGAGTTCCACGCAGACAAAAGAATGGCCTCTGTGAACCAGAAGACTATCAAGAATTTCTTTTCCCTATCAGATGATTTTTTAAAATGTATTTACTGTACAGTGTATGTATATAATTTCTATGTGTATTTCTATGTACAACTTTGTACCAATTTTTCAGAAAATAAAATTTTAATTTAAAAAAAATACTTCTAAACACGCCATTTTCAACATGCTAAAATATGCATTACCACAATTGATAGTCCGAAACCTGGAAAGAATGTGAAGGGAAGTTGCATAAAAACATTGCCCAATGCGTTTATAAAGTTTCCCAATTATCAGGATTTTTCATTAATTGGATTATCCTCGATACTGACCGGTCCGGATAATCGGCTTTCTACTGTGTGTATTACTGAATGGAAAAATACAAATGAAAAACTTACATAATTAAGACAAATTAAATTATTATTATCAACAAAAGTACGAATTCTGCATATAAAGCAGATTTAAAATTAAAACACTCGGGTAAAAATATCAAATCACATATAAACACAAAGAAATAAGAAATCATCTGGACTTACTTGTAGTCTTGAAACTTTTTATATACAGCAGAAAAATATTAAACTTCGTACTTTCATGAAAAGAAAAAACTCATAAAATATTTATAATTAGTAGAAATAATAATTTTAATGCAAAATTTGCAAAGTCGTAAACTCTATTTTTTCATAGTCATAATTTTTCTTTAAAAGTTCATTGTAGCATTGCTCTTACGGTTTCTGATTAATTATAAAATTTTGTAAAAAAAAAAAAAAAAAAAAAAAAAAAATGCTATATACAAAAGAATTTTAAAAAAAAACTTATTTCCATATTTTAAAATAAAAATACTAAATCAGGAAAATAATTAACTCCTATTATCTGTGGTCAATGGATAATTGTCGATAATAGAGTACTGCATCTAGTTAACTCTGAAACGCCCTTCCAATCTATCACAACAGGTGTTTTTCTTGTAATTCCCATAGCAACAATAAAAAATTAAATATTATTTTTACAACCAATCAGCAGGAACATGTTTGCTGATGCTAAACAATGTACTCATCAACCTCTTTATCATTCCATTACTCGAAAAGTTTGTTTTATATTAAGTTGCAGAACAGAATTTGAAAACTAGTCAAAACAGACAGACATGCATTTCCTTTTAATGAATCGCAGCTGTTCTCTTCGGTTTAAACATGATAAATTCAAATCTAAATAAGAATAAATGTAAAAAGAAACAGCATACTTGCTAAGAACGATATTGTTTTCCATTCCATCTGAGCACATTACTGTACTAAATATTAATTTCTTTTATCTGAATTCAATGTATTTGCATGGTGTGAAATTAATTAGTTGAACTACAGTTTTTGAAATGCGTAACTATTATAACTTTATAAATATCACGTTTTACTTTTTTCATAATTTTAATCAAAGCAGATTTTTTTAGCTATAGCTGTAATAATAAAAACAATGGGAAAAACATCTTCAATTTCCATTTTGTTTTAGAATGTATATCGATCAAATGCAGAAAGCGTGATATTCCAAATTTTGATTCAAATCTGAAACAAAGAGCTTAAATACAATATTCCGAAGAGAAATGTAAATGAAGTGAAAACTTGTGAAATAGTTGAGAATCTTAAAGTGCATTATTTTAATAACAGTGAAAAGCGACCTGCAATTAAAAATATATCGCTGATCCGAACCGCGAATTATGCAGGAGGCCTAGCTGTGGTCTGCGTGGGCCAAAGTTTCTCGCCGAGTTCGTCTCAACAATGCTGAAATATCCCTGTGATTTGAAGAGGTTTTCTATTATTTTAAACAATTTCTTTCTTCTGACTGGAGATTTTTTGAAAATTTTGATCTTCGGTTTCTGATTTTTACGTATTTTTAGATAAAAGGGATTTATAAATTACTTTTCTAAATACGAAAAAGTACTAAGCAGCACAGCTGCCAGAACATGCGTATAATTTGGTGAACATGCTGCTTTAGGTGCGAGTATTTTAGGTAATTGGTGTTTTTTACTGTATTTTTTAAGGGGGGGGGGGGAGTAGAAATGGAAAAGTTAAAGTGCAATTTTTTCTGTTTTTACGGAATATAATCAAGGAAAAAAGAAGTTGAATCCACGGATTATTTTTCGAGCATAGAGTCCTCCACAGATTGGGTTATACCCGACTTAAACTAGTTAATTCTATATCCATTTCAACCTGAACCAGTTTTAAAAAATTAGATGACTCCGAACTCAACAAACTTCGACCTAAAACCAACAGTATTCTATCCGAACCCAATCCCAACTCTAAATGAAAAACAAACTTGCATCTTGTAAAGCAATAATGGAAAAGTAGCCTACAATAATATCACTCAAGGGCGGCACCAGAGGGGGGTCCGTGGGGGCATATGCCCCCCCGTCGGGCATACCTGGCCCCCCATCGGGGTCAAAATTCAATTTCGTCGGGGAAAATATTTTGACTTTTGGATTTCAAAAGTCGATTTCGACCCATTCAAATTGGGTCGAAATATGGAGCTTTTTTTTTTTTTTTTTTGAAAGTCGGATTGTCTAAACTAATTCTTTTTTGTACATCGGTTTCTGACTGAAGTTTGATTCTTGCAATTTGAGTTTAGATAAACCCGAATTGTCGAAAAAAATCTGAATTTTTAAAATAAAAATCTAATTGGATGACAGCATAGGATGATGCATGAATGACTCTATACATGTTTATTTTTGAACAAAAAGATAAAATTTATACTAAAATTAATTTTATACTTTTTTTTTAAACTACATTAAATTTGTGGATCAATTTTCGCTTATTTTGGATTCACGATCGGCTTGGTAATGAAGAATTTTTAGTTCAGTTAAAATACGAAAACGAAAATTATTTTGTCGGGGTTGTCTTGGATAACAAGTAGAATGCTTCATCATGTCGGGCAAACTGCACCTGACATGACTCACAGTCTGGACCGGATCGGGTTGAGCCTAAATTTTTCTCGTTGAGTGTCGGATTAAAGTCGGGTTAACTTTGTTTAGGTTCGGGTTGGATGTTGATACTTATGGTTCTTGATTCGAGATGAATCGATCTCTCAAAAGAATTTACAAAACTTATCTTAAGATGAAAAACTGTATTTGAATGTCAATGAATTTATGTATACTGATTTTTTTTTACTTAAAATCTAAAATTGTTACTGAATATATAATTGTAAACATATTCTTACATAACTGCATTACAGCATGCATATATTTTTTCATCAGTTACAATTAGGGTTTGGTTGGGTTGAAATATTTCGGGTTCAGGTCGAAATGTAGAGATGTCGAGCTCAAATCGGGTTTCGGGTAGAAACCCGATCCTGCATCTCCTCGGAAAATTAAACTCAACTCGACTGGTGGTTTTAGTCGGACCTGGCTAAAGTTAATTTTTTTTTTCGGAGAGTTTAGGATTGACTTCTATTTTTCGAGTCGGGTAATTTTAATTGTTTTAGCGTATGGGCTCGATTCTATCAGATTCCTCAAAAGTATCCCCCAAATATATTTTAAAATGAAAAATTATATTATTTGAATGTCGATGAGTCAATATACAGATATATCGATTTTTCTATATAAAAAATATAATTGATACTAGACTACTTTTCCATTATTGCTTTACAAGATGGAATTTTGTTTTTTCATACTGAGTTGGGATTGCGTTCGGAATGAATACTATTGATTTTAGATAGAAGTTTTGTCAAGTTCGGGTTATCTATTTTTTAAAAACTGGTTCAGGTTGAATGGATATTTAATTAATTAGCTCAGGTCAGGTATAACCCATTCCGCGGAGGATTCCGTGCTCGGTAAACAATCCGTGAATTGAACTATCCCCCCCCCCCCCATTGATTAGATTCCGTAAAAATAGAAAAAATTGCACTTTAATTTTGCCATTTCTACTCCACCTCCCGCAAAAAATACAGAAAAAACACCAAATACCTGAAATACTCACACCTAAAGCAGCATGTTCGCCAAATTACATGGGTATTCTGGCATCTGTGTTGCTTAGTACTATTCGTGTTAGAAACGGAATTTAAATCCCTTTTATCTATAAATATGTAAAAATGAGAAATCTAAGATCAAAATTTAAAAAAAAAATCTTATGTCAGAAGGCAGAAATTAATTAAAATAATAGAAAAGATGAAAATCAAAGGAATGCTTCGACAATGTTGAGCGGGAAATTTTGGTATTCGCAGACCTCTAACCCGCAGCTAGATCTCATGCATAACCCGCAGTTCGAATCAGCGATATATTTATAATTGCAGATCGCTTTTTGCTGATATTAAAATGATTCACTTTTAGATTCCCAACTATTTTACAATTTTTCACTTCATTTACATTTCTCTTGGAAATTTTGTGTTAAAGTTTTTGTTTCAGATTTAAATTTTGATCTTATCAAAATTTGGAACATCACACTTTGTGCACTTGATCAATATACACTCTAAAACAAAATGGAAATTGAAGATATTTTCCCCCATTGTTTTTATTATTATTTCTATAGCTTAAAAAGTCTGCTTTAATTTGAACATTTTTTCGAAAGTCCAGAAAGCCTCCAATATCTACAGATGCATTTTTTTAATTAAAGGACTGTTTAATTAACTGTGCAACAATGCTGTGTACTAGGATTTTCTGTTATAAATTGATTTTTTACTTATCTCTATTTTCTCTCAAAATATGAAAAATTCATGAATCAAATCTCAATTTTTTTTAAAATTCTACAATCAAAAGACAGAAAATTCTTCAAGTAATAGAAGAATCCGTTCCAACCACACGTGTGTTCCAGCAACTTACTTCCTGTATGTTATATTTTTTGCGAAATGTTTTTTGAGAGTTTATAAAATAATTACATTTTCTCAAAAATGACTAAATTAGAAAATGATGAAAAAAGTAAAACGCGGTACTTATAAACTCTTAAAATTTACATATTTCAAAAATTCTAGTTCGATTAATTACTTTCACATTCATTTCAAGGAAATTAGTATTTAGTACAGCAACGTGTTCAGATTTAACGAAAAAGGATATGAAAGAAATTTCAATTTTATACAGGTTTTGTTCTAGCCAAGTATGTTGTTTCTTTATATTCGTATTCTTATTTAGATTTCAATCTAACGATGTTTAAACTGCAAAGAACAGCTGAGGTTCACCAAAAGGAAATGCATGCCTACCTGTTTTGAGTAGTTTTCAAATTCTGTTCTGCAAGTTAATATAAAACAAACTTTTCGACTGCTAGAATGATAAAGAGATCGATGAATATGTTGTTTAGCTTCAGCAAGCGTATCCTTGCTGATTGGTTGTAAAAAGAACCTTTATACATCTCGATGTTGCTGTGGGAATTACTAGCAAAACATCTGCTCTGATAGGCTTGAAGGATATTTCAGAGTTACATAAGGTGCAGTACCCTATTATCGACATTTGTCCATTGACCACAGATATAAGGAGTTAATTTTTTTTTCCTAATCTAGTATTTTTATTTAAAAATATCGAAATCGTCTATTTAATGCTTTTCTTTTTAACAAAAATTATATAATTAATCATACAGTAACCGTAAGAACAATGCTACAATGACCTTTTAAAGAACGAATCTGACTATAAAACAATGAAATTTATGACTTTGCAAATTTAATTTCGGAACATTAATTTTCGATGAATATGTTGTTTAGCTTCAGCAAGCGTATCCTTGCTGATTGGTTGTAAAAAGAACCTTTATACATCTCAATGTTGCTGTGGGAATTACTAGCAAAACATCTGCTCTGATAGGCTTGAAGGATATTTCAGAGTTACATAAGGTGCAGTACCCTATTATCGACATTTGTCCATTGACCACAGATATAAGGAGTTAATTTTTTTTTTCCTAATCTAGTATTTTTATTTAAAAATATCGAAATCGTCTATTTAATGCTTTTCTTTTTAACAAAAATTATATAATTAATCATACAGTAACCGTAAGAACAATGCTACAATGACCTTTTAAAGAACGAATCTGACTATAAAACAATGAAATTTATGACTTTGCAAATTTTGCATTTGAATTATTATTTCTACTAATTATAAATACTTTATGAGTTCAATCTTTTTACGAATGTGTGAACTATAATATTTTTCTGCAGTACATAAAAAGTTTCAAGTCTTTCATACGAGTAAGTCCAAATGATTTCTTATTTCTTTGCGTTTGTATGTAATTTAATATTTTTACCCGAGTGCTTTAATTTAAAAACTTCTTTATACGCAGAATTCGTAATTTTGTTGATAACAATAATTTAACTTTAAAAAAATTACGTAAGTTTTTCATTTGTATTTTTGCATTCAGTAATACATACAGAAGAGCACCGATTATTACGCCTCATATATTACGTACGACATGGATTAAACATTAATATTCCTGGGCCCAACATAAACAAGATTTAAATGAAATTTCAGTTTTACAATTTTCGGAACTGCGAATTTTTAAACTTCTAAATATCGCACATTTTAAATTTTTACACAATGACTTAGAGAAAAAAATGCTCTTTTAAATGAAATTTGTTTGCAAACTTCATCACAATTTGTTTTCAAATTATTAATATTTTAAAAGTTTTTATTACTTTTTTTGTCATTGTGTCAACAGAAGTATTCCATTTTTGGACATTAAATATGGACCAATCACAAAACGAATAAAATAAAATAAGTTCCGGAATTCAACCAATAAAAAGACTCAGATCTGTTTCAGATTTTCCAGTTCTCCACCGAGATCAACAACTATTTTCCAAATAGTTAAAAAAAAAAAAAAAAAAAAAAAAAAAAAAAAAAAAAAAAAGATTAATTCTTTTTGATCAGAATTCTTCGTGTAAAACAGTTTATAACCATATCGAAGTAAAAATTCATGTTTTGTAGAAATAGAGTCAAGTCGGGTCGAGATTTTAACTTTTTTGGGGGTAGGGGGAAGGGGCTAATATATATAATACTTGCTAGACCATATAAGCAGGACAACTTTCTAAATTTTACGCCGACCGGAACATTAATTTATTTTGTACGAACTGGGTCCTTGAAATTTTTGCCCAAACAATTTTTAAGACCTGGCCCAGCACGCGAGGACCTCTAATATATGTTATGAACGTGGCCCCCCTGTCGGGGATACCGTGCCCCCACGTTGGGCAAATTCTGGCGCCGCCCTTGATACCACTAGTATAAATTATATTTTTTATGTAGAAAAATCAATATACAGTCGACTCTCGTTAATTCGAAATCGGATAATTCGAATCTTCGCTTAATTCAAACTAAACATGAAGTCCTGAAATTTTCAATGGCAGAATAACGTTAAAAAATTTCCTTAATTCGAACTCATTTTCTTTTGACATCGTTTAATTCAAACTAACGAGAATTCTGATTTTTCATTCTTCCTTTTATTCTCGCGGATTTCAGATTATTTGAATAACTTCCTTTCTTTGACTTTTGTGAAAATTGTTCCAAACCAGTATACGTGTAATCCCATGCATACGGGTTTATCTGAACTCAAATTTCAGTCAGAAACCGACTCATATCCAAAAGAATTAGTTTAGTCAATCCGATTTTGAAAGAAAAAAAAAAGGCTCCATATTTCGATTTAACCCGACCGGACTGAAATTCAAAAGTCAAAATATTTTCCCCGACGACATTGAATTTTGGCCCCGATGGGGGGCCCAGGTATGCTCTCCCCTTCTGGTGCCGCCCTTGCATACTCATGTTACATTTTTAGTTTAATTATAATCATTGTATGTAATGAACTTCTTTATTGTGAATCAATTTGTGTGTTTTTTCATTTATATGTTTTTTTTATATATATATATATATATATAATAGAAGCTTCATGTGAAATCTTTCATTGATTTGTTACCAAGTAAAGAGTATGCTAAGAAATTAGAACTGGAAGATTCTTTAAACAAACAAAAAAAGAATATGTTGTTTCCTGAAGCAGAATATGAAAGAACAAAGGTTATTAACAAGGTTTTTTTTTTAAATTATTTAATATTTTTTAAACTAAGTTAGTATTTTGAAAGAACTTTAGTTTTTGCATAATATTTCCAGTATTTTTGTTTTATTTACTTTTGTATAAAGATGTACTTTTGTAAAACTTTTGTATAAAGATTTACTGTTGTTGAATTACTTTTGTAAAACACTGAGGTTTTTAAAAAAAATGTTTTTATGAAACTTATTTTACTTTCAATTTGTTAAAAAATGTAATATCCAAATAATCTTTTGGCAATTTTTATTTTCGTAAATTTAACTCCCGAGGATGGTTTTAAAGATAAGCTAAACTATTGAGTACATTTTTTATATTTGTGATATTACTTTATGCATCTTTGTTTTAAATCTTGAAATAATGTGTATGATAGATGGCAATGAATTGTTGTATTTTCACTGTTGAAAATTATTTATTAATTTCATTTTTCTACCTGTTTTTCCATTTCTCTCATGTCTCGCATAACTTGTCAATTGATCTCAGGAAAAAAAAAAAATCATAAAATTTGTCTATTAGTTCCAAAATAAAATAAACCTGCCCAAAATGTGTCAATTGAACGTGTGAAAAAAAATGACAAAAATTGCAAGATGTTTGTGGGAGTTGATTGTTTCAAAATGCAAAATTTTTTGGAAAAAGTGAATTTTTTTTAGCGGGATCCTCTTGCCCAAGACATTTTTTAGGATGAGATTTAGAAGTTTTGGATGAAATCTGCCATCCAGCCCTGTAATATGTGTTGGATGCATGATTTTTTATTATTGTTTTTGTTGTATTATATTGTTGTTATCAATAGTAGAATTATATTATATTGTTGTTATCATTAGTAGAATTAAATTTTAAAAAATCTAGTTTAATGAAGAAACAATTTGGAAGGCTTTATTTCCCATTGCTGTTGAAGTATGGATGAAAAACATGGAAACTTATCTGGATTTTAAGTCTTTATACTGCAGAAAAGATTCTAGTTTGAACAATTCTCTAACAAAAGTAAGCAGTACTTTGATTCTAAATTTGTACATATTCTCATTTTACTCCCAAATCTTAAAAAAATAAATTGTAAAGTATGTATTTTGCTTTATTTGTTATATGAAATATGAATAATTTATACTTATTATTGTTATTAAAGATTGACCGAAATAATTTTTTAAGGCTAAAACAGAAACTGAATTTCGGGTATCTTCCTATTTTCAACCAAAAATGAAAATGAAAAGGCTAAAAAAAATATTTTAAATTAATACATATATAAATATACATAATCATTAATTTATTGTATGTATTTATTAAATATGCATAATTATTCATTAGTTAATTACACAATCTTTTTAAAAAAGTGTAATTATTAATTAATACATGTTGGCTCTCTGTGGCTTAGATCCAAAATTTTTTATTTTCATACAAAATGAAATGAAATGAAATGAAATTAATTCATCAAGGACACAAAAAGATTTCCCAATTATAGAAATATCATTTATTTTTATATATGTACACATCGATTTATTTTTTATAATGCCTTTTGTAAATGACCATTTGTCATGCTAGAGCTTTTTCAAAGAATATTTAAAGTACTTTTGTAGTTTCAAACTAAAATTTTCTATTACCATTAAGTTTGCTGCTTTTAATGTGCACATAAAAAAGTTTAGTGATATATATACATTGCTTGCTTTACAGTTTGCACTCAGGTCTTGAGATATTTATGACTGAAAAATAAACAATGAAGTTCATTGGAATGAATAATCTCATTTGGACAAATACAGCTGAAATTGACGAGTAATGTTGAACATTTCCTAAGGAAGAAACTAGATTTTCGGAATACAGATAGTTTCTGTCAAGTCGAATTTTCAGTCACTTATTTACCAAAAACGAATTTTTGCCACAACTCAGATTTTGGGCCTAAAACAAAACTGAATTTTTGGTCGATCTGTAATTGTTATTATTATTTTGAAATGGGATGAGATTTCCTGATTAACTGCTATTCATATTATTTATTTATTTAATGTTGACTATGTTAATATACATATTCCAATTTTGACAATTTCCGTTTCAAAGGGACATTTTATTAATGGTTTTGCACTAATTTAAGATGTTATTTATATATTTTTTACTTGCTCATCTGTGACTCTGATGTTTAATATATATATAGTATGTATAATAGGGTGGATCAATGTTCCACCAAAAAAAATTAACATTCATCAAAACCTATGTACCTATTTGAAAAAGATGTTCTATTGTATGGAGATTACGGGGAAAAAAATAATTTTAATATTTAATACTGCCACAAAGAAGTTGAATTTTCAAAAAGAAAAATGTTGTAAAAAGACTGAATTTTTGTTAAAGTGTTTTTAATAAAAAATAATTCTTTGAATAATTTTTTCAATCCAACAATGTGGAAAAGATGGTATATTGTATGAAGGTTAAGTAAAAAAAAAGTAATGAATGATAAATTCAAAACTTAATATTGCCACAAAAGAGTTGATAATTCGGTGCAATTTCGAAAGAATGGAAAAAAGACCTAATTTTGGTTAGATTTTTTTTAAACCTACCTTTGTGTAAAATATCTTTGGCTTTAATATGTCAATGTATATGCTCTCTACCACAAAAACATAATAAAATGTATAGGGATAACTGAAGGGATGTATAGGGATATGGAAAGATAACTGGAGCAAGGAATCGGTCTACATCTATTTTTTCCTACTAGTGTAAATCCAATTATATCACAACAAATATCTCACTCATCCTAAATCTTATAAAACAAGAAAATATATTGAAAGCTACTACAATCTTGTGGACCATTTCCGAAAACACTGCCTGTTATTTTTTTCAGTTTAATTGATTTGAATACGAATATAAATAATGAGTGTAAAAATGACTGTAAACATATTGTGAACAAGCTCACTTTTCTGTGCCATCAGCTATCATTGAAAAGCAGAGCCCAAAAGGCTGACGAGGTAGGTGTTACACCACCTTTAGTGACAAAAACTGGCATCAGCCAAAATATTGGACAGTTTTGGCATTTCCTACCAAAAAGGCGTTGCCATTGTGACGGATGCACTTCAAAATATGGGCTTTGTCTCACAAAGCGATGAATCAAATGCTGTTGATTTAGAAATAAAATTTGGCGTGGCAGAACAAACTGAGGACCATTTTATCATTTTAGTCATTTGTAAAAGATTATGATGATGGTCCTTTTCTTTATACTTTGATGGCTGTCAAGAATAAACTACATCACCTGAAGACAACAGAAGAAAAGTCATAATAAAAGCAGAATTAAGGTGAAAAGAAAAACTTTATTCTGAATACATCGGCCCCATATATGTAAATTCTGGGAGAGCGCAAAACAATTAAACACATCGTACTTTTTATTTCATGTGTTAACAATTATATACATGTAACAAAGTTGGCTGCAATCAGTTGTGACAGAATATCTGTTAACATAGGTGATAAAAGAGGTGTTATTCGAAATATGGAGCTGATCCTCAAGTGTCCACTACAATGGTTTCTGTGCTAGATACACATCAATGAGGTTCCACTACGGCATCTTTTCGTGCACATGGATGGACCCACGACTGTGCCCAGATGTTACACTGATGAAACAGGAAAATTATTCGATACATGTGAGAAGCTTCTATTATTTTCATTAATGTCAGTGGTAGAATTCCAAAAACGTGCGAGTGAAATCAAACGGTCTGCAGCAATACTAACCATTACATTAAATAAAATCATTTCAATTTACCAGCTTTTGACCTTTTGCAACAGATTACATAGATTTGATTAAATAAAAAAATTGTTGAATCTCCACTAACTGAGGGATTTAGTGATGACATGATTTCAAAAGCAATAGTAAATCCAGCAACCATTCTGGTGGCAATAATATCTACTATCAATAATGTATTCCATCCAACACTCAGTCTACAGAACTAATAATTAAAAATGTCATGGAAGCATTTTCTATTGTGTGTGTACCATGTAGAAGTGATGGCTTTATAAAAATTGAATTGAATTACAAAATTTCATACCAATTTTCAATACCAAATGTCATTATCGCCAACTGTAATGCTAACACTTTTTTAAATTTAATAATAAAGAAGCTGTTAAATAAGAAACTAAAATTTTAATCTTGTAACCAAATAAATATCCTCTCACTGCAATACATATTAAAAATACTAAAGTGTCTGTTTATTTTTACAAAAAACATTTTGACTTATTACTTTAAAAACATTCAAATGCATAAATTTGAACCACATTGTGGCAAATATAAATTTTGAAATTAGTGTTTTTAGTTATTTTTCTCATACTCTTCGTATAATATAACATCTTTCATGTATAAGTAGGTTTTGATTAATTATTAAACTGTTATTTTGAATAAAAAAACTTCTGACCAAAACTAGGTCTTTTTTCACTTTTTTCAAAATTCAACCCCATTGCAGCAATAGTAAAATTTGAAATTACTTTTCCCATAATCTCCATCCAAGAGAACATCTTTTCCGCATAGGTAGGTTTTGATTTTGTGAAAAAAATCTTTTTGATCCACCCTAATGTATAATGGTATATCTATATAACCATTAATTGTATTGCAATTTTATTAAAATATATGAACCAATAAATTTAATAACTTATACCACATGGGGGAAAAAAAGAAATAAGATGAATATAAGTGAAACATATATATATATATATATATATATATATATATATATATATATATATATATATATATATATATACCATTTCCTAAATATAAGCTAGTGTCAAACTTGCAAATTAAAAAACATGTCCAAAAATCCACATGTCTGAATATTTTTCATTCTTTTTTTCTCTGCAGAAATAAATTTGATTCAGTTACCACTATTCTGAGTAAATTTTACCAAGCTTTTTAAATTAAAATTGAAAAATATAATTTTTTTTTTACAAAATAGCTAACTTGAGCATATCTACAAATAAACAGCTTTCATAAAAAATAATAATAATAATGAGCAAAATTTTTTCAATATGACAGATGACTAAAAAAGCTTTCTGTTTTAAGTATATAGGTTATTACATGGTAGCAATATGTATAAGAAGTATGATTCATCTTTATTTAAAAAAAAAAAAAAAAAAAAAAAAACACATGTGTGTGAGTAAGTAACATTGTGTCACATTGACAATGCTAATGACTTGAATAATGAATTTCAATTTTATTCATTTTGAAAAATGTCTAAGCATCGAACAATTTTACTTCTTACATAGTTGAATAGTGGGGAAATGTAATTTGTTTAAAAACTGTATCTCAATATATTGATTTTTTATAGATTTTAAAACAATTTTCTAGCAGAAATATTTTATAATCTGTGTGCAATCCAATTATAAAAGATTATTATTTTATTTTAAAATAGCATAAATAATTCAGTATTTATTTGTTTGGGTGTAACATTCCATATCTAAGTTGCCATAAGAAATTAAAACTTAACAAACAAATAAGTAAATAAATAAAACCAAAATTTAACAAATACCTAATCATACTACATGCTTAAATACGAAAATAATCAGAGTCACAGAGGATGTTATAGATACGGAGATGTTTTTGATTGAACACTGGTATGGCTAAACTAAAAAAATCTTTTTTCTGTAGTAGTTGGATAATCCAAAAAAGTGTATTAAATGTAAAAAATGTATGAAAATTTTAATTAAATGCTAATTTCATCTATGTTCTAGGCAATTATATCAACAGTCTCCTGTTGGTATTCAAAGCTAAAATTAAATAATTATTTTAATATTTTAATTAGTTATCTTAAATATAAAAGTAACTGTATTTTAACATAATAGAAACTGAAGTAACCTATAATATTTATTGCAAAAATCATAGTCTAGTAGCACCCTATGCAAAGTAATCAAACTGTAATAGAATCAGCATATTATTTGCTATAAACAATTTACAAATTAAGTTTGGAGAAGTTCAATCTCATGGATGACTAGATATATTTATCATACAAATCACATTAAAAAGATATATATGTATGCAATACCTGTTAGACAATTTGCACATAATCTAATCAGTTCTAATTTATATTAGGATCTAACTAAATACAGTAAAACCTCCATAACGGACTCTCCCGAATAGTGGACATCTCTGTTTAACATACAATTTATCGATCTCCATTCCCAAAATCTAAATTTTTGTATGTTTAATCCCTGAATAACGGACATTCTGAAAAACAGACAGTAATTTTTGCAATAAAATATAAAAAATTGTTTTATAACGAAGAAAAAAAATGTAAAAAACCTCTAAATTTGTGAGGACAATGTGTTGAAATTTTGTGGTCACAGATAAATGTAGAGAGTGGACTGGGTCCCACCCGGGCCTTCCTTATTACGTCCAGTATTAAATTCAGGGGATGGTCCAAGGGAGATTATCTCCTGAAGCATCACAATGCCTCTCCTATTCTCCTCTGGAAGATTTGAGATTTTATGCTTTTAAGAAGTGGCAAAATACAGTCAGCAGTGACACATTTTTTTTTTTTTCTTTCTTTCTTTAAGATGATTCAGGAAAATCAAAACTATTGACATGGTTGAAACTTCATATTGAAAAAAAAAAAAAAATTGTAATCTTTAAATGCTAAAGGAAACTTATTAAATACATTTTTTTCATAAGAATATAATAAACAGTGTATAAAGCAATGTACCATTTTATTTCAATTACAGTGCTTAAAAAATAATTTCAATTTCTGATTAATCATATATTAGCATTTTAGGACGTATAAAAGTCAATTAATGAAACTTTAACCATTTCTTAGAAATTTTTGTATCAACGAGGTTTTTCCCAATAGTGGACATCTCCGAATAGCAGACAGTTTCCATGCTCCCAAAGTGTCTGTTATTTGGAGGTTTTACTGTAGATGATTTCATAGAATTATGCTTTAATTACTTTTGAGTTTTTTCTCCCAAAAATTTGTGTAGATTACTGACACACAGTCATCTCTTCAAAAATAACAAAATTGTTTTTCATATCCTTAAATGTATAAATTTATCAAACCAAAAGTAAAAAAAAAATAAAATAAAATAAAATAAAATAAAAAACACTAATTTAATACTTTTTTATGGATATAAAAGAAAGTAAAATTGTTTTAGAAACCAACTCTGTTATTTGTTCCTCCAACTTCATTATAAGTCAATCATAAGGAGGTTTTAAATTTTGTCAACAGTATTCTAATAAAACTACTGTATGTTACTAACAAGTTTACAATCTGCTGCTTTTATCAACAGTATGCTACTAAAGTAAAAAAAAAAAAAAAAAAAAAAGTAATGTATATTTATATAGTTAGAACTAATTAGTCTTAATTTTATTTTTTAATTTTCCTCACCAAGGAAATTTCTGTTTGCATCAAAACCTAATCATTGAAATTCAAACTTTATTTGTAGGTTTGTTTTAAACATACTGCCAATGAAACATTTTCCACTTTAGAACTTCATAATAGTAATTTGAGTTCATTACAAAATTTGGAAAAAGTGATTGCTTATGAGTATCTTTCTGATATTGAACCAAATTCTTTTGAGGTTTGTAAATTTTCTTTCTATTGAATTTTCACTCTAGTTATAGAATCTGTTTTAGTTCGAATTTAATAATCACACAATTCATTTAAAGAAGAAGAAAAAAAAAAAAAAAAACTGACTATTAAATGTGTGTGTGTTTTTTTTTCAACATACAGTTATATTTTTTTTTAAATAAAATTTATCACAATTTCAAATTTATTTATCTTAAAATTTGAATGTGTTGTATATGATACACAATTATTACAAAACTGTAATTAAAATTTTTAGCAAAGAAACATAATTTCTGTAATTTTGTTCTTTGTTCCATAATTTATAATAGATTAAATAAAAAAAAATTTCTTCTGAATTAGTATTTCTCAATAAAGTTACATTCTAAGTTAAGAAAAATGTACTTTAATAAATCATGTTAAATTTTATTTATAAATATTTTAATTATTTAATACTAGCTAAATCTTGTAAAGTGCATAATTTCATTAACATATTAAATTTTAATTCTTATTTTTTATTATTTCAAATTATTATTCCACCAAACCATACTATTTTCAGAGATATTACAATTTTAAATAGAAATGCACATAAAAATTTTCATAAGAAAAATATGTTGTTTTTGTAGTTTAAAATGGTTTATATATGCATTGTAAGTAGTGAGACATGCAAGTACAATCAATTCTGTGAAATCTGCAAATGTTTAATCCACAAACATCTATTATCCATGCAACTTGTTTGAATGTAAACAATGAAAACCCCAGTTAAGGTATGTGCCTATCCTCATATCTCTGTTTTTGTGAAAATTTTTAATTTTTTATTGATATTTTAAATTAAAGTTCAAACATTTAGGAATTCAAAAATGCCTTACTTTTTGTTCAGCAATATTTAAAAGCAAAGTTATAGGCCAAAATATATAACAGAAATGAACTTTCTAAAATTGGAAGTGACTGTTTAAAAAGCACAGAAAGGTAAACAATACGTTTTAATACCCAAATATATCATGGAAGATGATAGTTTTCTAGTGAAGCAGCCTGTAGCCAAAAATCATATCATACAATAGTCGAAGGACAGAACTCATATATGAGTTCCACCCTTGACCATTCTACTGGCTCAGCAAATATAGCTCATACTGCTCTGATTTTTTAAAACAGTCTTATATCTGCAGTCTAATCCTTTTCTGAAATTTTTACATTTATGCGTGTAATATATTTTGAGATCTGTAAACTCATTTTTAAATTGAATTTATAGTGCATGTTCCTTTTTTTTTTTAGTCAGCCTAGGTGATTCAAAGTGCACCCCAAACAATGTTTCTTCTTATATCATTATGTAATAGAAAACTGTTGTATGGCTCTGTAAATTAATAATGAATACTCTTTGCACCACTGATTGTACAGAATGCATACTTTAGTATATACTTCATAGACTCATATCAATTTTATTATGTTCGAAAAAGTGTAACATCATTAAAATGCACGTAAAACTATTTTTCCCATTTGCCATAATATAACAGAATACTTTCTACCGCTGTAATTAAACTGTACATACAATTTTCATAAAATTTGAAATGAGTCAACAAAATTATGCAACAATTATATATTTTAAATTTAAAATAATTAAGTTGAGTAGCTTTTGCTCTGCTATATGCAGACGGATGGACAGACTGACTGAACAACCACTATAGGTGCTACGTATTTACATAATTATGAACACACTTAAAAAATGCGAGATCATGAAAATCTAGGAAAGTCATCAAACTAGGGCTGAATATGAAGCTGTGACTTAAGAGTTAAACTGCTGCCAAATTATCATAAATTAAGTACATGTTGAGCATTTAAGGCTCTGTTCAAAAAGAAAATTGTTTACTATCATGGTAAAGAAATAAGATGTGAATTAAAACAAAAAGGTAAGAGATTTCAACGATAGCTTCAATAGTGAAAAAAAAAGACAAAGAGATTAGATCAAACTTCTTCCTTTTGTAAGATATTGCAGGACGTCCTGCACTTTTTCTGTAAAACCATAAAAGATGGAAAATGCCACATAACTACAAGAATGTACCACCTGACCAGAACAAAAAAACTCTCTTCTTTCTACTGATATATTACTTTTGTTTCTACATCAACCAGAAATTGGAAAATTTTTAGTAATTCTCTTTATTTCCTCATTGAGTATATTACCAAAATACCTTAAAAACTCTTTATCACGAGCGAATACTAAGAACAAAATATGACCGTTTGCAGCAAACTAAAGAAAAAAGAGTGTTTAAAAAGACTTAAAAAAAAAACACTAAAAAAAATGCAAAAAAAAATGCAAAAAAAAAAAAAAAAATGTAAAAAAAAAATAAGCACTATGGAGAAGGAATGTTTTAAGTAAATGTGTTTATTTACTTTAGGAGTGGATACAAATGAAACGTTTCCCGTAACAACTTGCGACACAGTCACAAATCCTACAAAATGGGATACAAATGAAACGCCAACCGGCTTCTGCCGTCACAAAGTTGTGATTGTTGTCATAAAAATTTGTTACAGCGTGAGACGCGTAGCAAGCTGTCTCAAGCCGGTAACAACTCCGGAAAACGTAAACAAAATATGTCGGCATATCACGTAATGCGGCGATTTTTGATCAAATATCAGCAAATATTGAAAAAATAATCTTATTTAAATAGCAAAAATTATAAATGTTCCTGAAAATCACCCGTGGCGATTATTTCAATAGTGCTACCTATATTAAGTTTTCTTTCCTTTTTTTTCTTTTCTTTTTTTTTTTTTTTTTTTTTTTTTTTTTTTTTAAGAAGGCTAAAATTGGATCGATTTTATTTCTTAAAAATTTAATCTAAACACGTAGTTTTTTTTAATTTTGAAAGCAAATTTCGCCATATATTTTTAATTTTTTGATATGTAAATTTAAATAACATTTAACAACTTGTGTTGTTTTTTATTATAATTTATTTACTAATGAAAGTTTGTTTGCTAAACTACAAACAGACAGACAGGGGAAAAAATATATAAATTTGTATTGCTTATAACTGAATGATAATTATTATTGATTTGAAATCTTAATAGCTATAAATAATGGCTTTAATTTTAAACCGAAAGTAAGATACGAGATTAGTATAATAATTTGTTATGTTAAAAAAAAGATAGAAATGAATACAAATATTTATAATTTTTAAATGATGATTAATAATAATAAATACTGTAAAAAGGAAAATATTTTTTTTAAATAAAATCACTTCTGTTTTGTAATAATTAGAACAAATCATAATCACACATAACCTTGATATTTAAAAAGTATAAATCTCATATTTATTTATTATTGTATAAATTGTAATTCTACTTTTTTTATGACAACAAAGGGTAAAGTGGGGAGGACAGATGTATTTGAGAAACCATAAAATATATTTTGAAGTACCTAGCATATAACCATACAATACAACATATCCAATATAGTCTGCAATTTTTTTTTTTTTTTTTCCTTGAAGAATATAAATAGGATATTAATTTAGATTTTGTTTTACTTTAATCAGAACCTTACATGTAAGATTATTTTTAATCATATTAACATAAAATAATACCAAAATGTAACAAAATAAAACATATTAAAGTTCTCAAAACAATTTGGAATAGTTTATTATTTTTGTCATCAAGAGGTGATCATGGTTTTTCACTGTACTATAATATAGTATTTTTTTCAATAGTTTAGCATATGATTTTATTAATCTGAAAAAGTAATGAATTTCTAATTAAATTGTTTTTTATATATAAATTATTTCAGGGATATATTTAATCAAACTTTTTAAATTGTTTTGAATGATAAAAAATATACTTTAAAGATTTAATTTATCAAAATAATAATTAAAATGTTATCATTAAATTCTTACTTAATGATACTCACAATAATTATATTGATTTTTTAAAATAAAAATTCACTATCATAGTCAGATTTTATTATTTTAGCTTTGAGATTTATTAACAAAATAGCAAAAAAAATATTGTTATTTTTCAAGTAACTGTAACAAATTTATTTTGTACCTTGTAGAATTCACTAGAATGCAACCTCCATTTATTTAAACTCATTGCAAACCAGGGTTGTTTGGTTTATACATTTTTTTTTTAACTATTCCATAATGTTTTGATTTATTTTACACATTGTTGATAAATGCAAAATCCAAGTTACACAGAAGCTACAAGCAAAATTTTAGAAAAATGATAAATTAATAAATTTCTAAAATGACAAACATTTTTAATCAATCTAACTTTTTGTACAAGCTATAAATCTACAGGGCAGAATAATTAATTTTTAGCAGGCTTATCTCATCAGTCATCATAAGACATAGTGAGTCTAGTCTGGGTTCTGTTAGTATGCATGTAGAATGCAAATTTCATGTGTTGATGAACATAAGTGAAGTTCTAAATAAAACACATCAATTATGTAAATTTAGCAAAGATAAAGATTAAAAATATGCAATGTTTACAAAAAAAAACTGTTTTCCTTTGAAAAACACAGATTTACAGTTAATAACACAAAGTTACATTTAATATTTCAGTTAAGCTTTGAAAGAAAATTTTCTTGATTGGAGTATAAATTGGTTAAATGTAAAAATAGTTTAAAAAAAAAAAAAAAAAAAAAAAAAAAAAAAACTTATGATATTGAAGTCGAATAAGAAGATATTGAAAAAATTGGTGCTATTGAAGCACCTTTTACATTTAACGATTTAACTTAAATCTTCTGTTGCATAACTGAACCCACTACTTATGAAAAAAAAAAAAAATAGGGAAGGGGGGGGGAGGAAAAAACAGTTAGGCATGCTATGCTGGTATACTGTGCTTTATTATATAGAGATGTAAACTATGCCTAGAAGCAGCATTTTTGTTTATACAAGAAGTTAGGGGGGGGGGGGGGGAGAGGGGGAAGGCCTAAACTATATGAGCCATTTTTATAAATATATAAGCTTTCAAAAGCTTTTTTCAGGGAGGGGAGGATTTTATTTACAAATTTAAATACATTCAAAGAGATACCTTTGGAAAAAAAAAAAGGTAAAAAGTTCATTTTTAGTTTCTCTTAATGAAATACTTACTACTCAGAATGTAACACATTCTACTCACCATGTAAATATTTTGATTCTTTAAATATATTACTCATCTTGATAAATTCATAGTTAAATAATAATATTTCTTTCTATTCTTTAAGCAAGATTTTTGTGATTTTTTAAAATTCAAAATTTAAGTTTAAAAGTACAATTTTAAATCAAAATATCCTTCATTAAATCATTAAAGTTAATAATTAGAAAAACTTATTTGAATTTATCTGAAAAAAAAAAAAATCATTCATTTGGTTAATCTGAACTGTTTTAAGCATATAAAAATATTGTTATATAGTAAAACAAAATAAACAATATAAACAGAAATGTAATTTAAAAATATGAATTTACTTTTACTTTTGAAAATATTAAATAAATAAATGTCTAGTATTGTATGAGCATTCCCTTTACTAATAATAGCTACAATTTTAGAAGTATCCTATCTATTTATTACCTTAACTTACACATTCTCTACTTATGATTTCATTTTAAAATGTTATGTTCAGGAGCATGGGTGCAAGTTTTCCGTCCACAGACGGAATTCCGTCTTTTAAAAGTTCCCGAGGACGGAAGCGGGACGGAAAAATCTCCGACGACGAAAAATGTTTGCAAAAATGACGCATTTTTCACCAAAAGATCGCGGAAAAAGACACGATTTTTCGTCAAAAGATTATGAATAAAAGTGACTTTTATCAAATGATCGTGGGGAAAAATGTTATTTCTGTCAAAAAAATCACAGAAAACAGCGCTATTTCGTTTAAAAGATCGCAAAAGGACGCGTTTTTCGTAAAAAAAATTGCGAAATAAAGCGATTCCTGTCGACGTATCTCAAGAAAAACGTCATTTCCGTCGTAGAATCGCGAAAATGATGCTGTCTCTGTCGAGGAATCGCGGAAAAGACGCTATTTTTGTCAAAAGATCGAGGAAAAGACGTTTTTCGTCAACAGATCGCGAAAAAAGACACGATTTTTTTTTAAAGATTGCTGATAATACGGATTTTTGTCAAAAGATCGCAGAATAATCACTAATTCTGTCAAAAGATCGCAAAAAAGACGCGTTTTTCGTCAAAGAATAGCAAAATGCGATTCCTGTCGAAGGATCGCGAAAATGACGCAGTCTCTTTCAAAGAATCGCGAAAAATACGCGATTTTCGTGAAATTATAGCGGAAAAAACGTTATTTTTGTCAGAATTGCGGAGAAAACGCGATTTTTTGTCAAAAGAGCAAAGAAAAGACGCGATTTTTGTCAAAAGATCGCGAAAAAGACGCGAATTTTTGTCTAAGGATCGCGAAAAAGTTGTAAATTTTTGTCAAAAGATCGCGAATTTTTGTAAAAGGATCGCCGGAAAGTCACGAATTTTCGTCAAAAGATCACAGAAAGGAGTTTTTTTGGTCATAGGATCGCGATAGAGACGCGATTTTTGTTAAAGTATCGCTAAATAGACGCAATTTCTGTCAAAAGATTGTGGGAAAAAGCGAATTTTTTCAAAGGTTGATGGAAAAAAACATGAATTAAAAAAATAAAAAAAGTGGGGGGGGGGGGAGTGATTCAAAATATTTTCAGTCCTGGCAAAATTTTAAACTTGCACCCATGTTCAGGAGTAGGGAAATACATAATTTTATTCGCCACTGGCGAGTGAATTCTCTGATAGATCCAGTACATTTTTAGGTAATCTTCGAAAATTCCAAACTACAGAGATATGCCAAAAAGTTATTTTTTTTTTCTCTTCTAGTTAGCTTATCTTTCTCAACTTTCTAAATTACACGATACAAAGTTTAATTCTATATTAAACTTTTTTTTCTTATATATATTTCTTAATTTTATGTATTAAAAAAACGAAAATGCATTGTAGTAATAGAAATTTGCTATTTTTACAGTGACATAACATTTTTCAACTATATGTTGCATTTTGCTGGGTGGTAAGATTTTCTGAAAATTCTCCACTTATGGTTATGCTTGATTTTAATAACTTAAAAAAGCATTTCCCACTTTTAACAGTTACAATGTATTTTTGAACAAACATATTACAAGATATCTTGATAAAGATTTAAAATAGGTTTTAAGTTAATTTAAATCATTTATTAATAGGAAGAGGAATATTTGAATTATGATTAAAATCAACAAATCCTGTCCCCCAAGTAAAATATTTATTATAACACTAAATATAATGAATGAATAAACTTTTTTCTTTACCCTGTCAAAAAAAATCACCAACTTAATCGGAGCATTTCCTCGATTCAATTATGCAAAAATTCCTGTTTTAAAAAACAAATGATAAAATATTAAAAATTTTGTAAAAGAAGCTCATCCTGAAGGAGTTAAATGGAACAAAAAAGCATTTGTTTACATATATAATGTTAGGTTGGTAAAAAAGGGATGAGTTTTGATGTAGTGGAATATTGAATTAGGGACTGAAAGCTTTCTAGAAATCTAACTTGCAAGCATTTTATTTCTTGCAAATGTATTCAGTACTTTATTTCTTAACGTTTCACAGAAATCATAATAATATCTCTCCCACTTTTAAAGCTTAAAATGTATTTTTGGACAAACATAATAATATCTTTTACAAAATATCTTACATTGATTTAAAAAAAAAATTATTGCAAAATGAATTTAAATATATTTTTTTAATTAGTTGATTTAAATTATGATTAAAATAAGCTAATCCTGCCACTTATTATAATGAATTAATAAAAAATATAAACTTTTTTCCTTACTCCATCAAAAAATCACTTCATCATTGCTGAGTAAATCGATTGAATTCCTCACCCCCAAGCAAACACATTTTGGTTATTTATTCACTTTCAGAAGCCTACAAACTTCAGCATCAAGACAAGAGAACCTTCAATTTGTTTTTGTAAGCAATTTTTATTACATTGCACAATACTTAATAAACAATAAATTACTTTCTGGCTTTCTCTCAATCAAAACTGCATTTTTCTGTATACTATTGCATAAATAAAAGTTGCATAATTTATTCTTATAAAAATGCACAAGTCACGGAAACTCAGTGCTCCTCAGTTATTCAAAGAAGCGATTTAAAAATACTTGATGCTTTCATTTTTTTTCCCATGATTATACTTTCAAAAGAGAAAATATGTTACGATTTATGAAAGTTCAATGCATATTGTTTTCAGATAACAATCTGCATTATATTAAATTATTATAAGCATTAAATAAATAATAATTTTAAAGTAATCTACAAATTAAAAACTGATAACTTAATCTACTAACAATGATCATTTGAATGTTTAAAATTCCCACATTGTATTTTATTTTATTTAATTCTTCTAAATTGCAAAATATACTGTTATTAAACAACGATAAAGTAAAAAATTTCTCCTGCAACAGCAAGATTTTTCAGCTGTGAAATAATAAAAATGCATATACCTTACTTCCTACCTATTTAACAAGTGCTTACTTGGCATATAACATATTCCATAATGGAATATAACAATATTAAAGACTTGCTTCTGGTGCTGGAGGTTCATTTCTTTCACTTTCGATCAAAAATAGAAAAAACTGAATTTTTATTGCCAAAGTATGTGACATGTTTAATCAACACATACATGAGGCAATATTTATTCAGGCAAAAGTTTGTTTAGCAAGAAAATACTTAGAACAATACACTTCAATAATCAGTATGCAGACACTCTGGAAGAATCTTTTCACAATAACTTCATTTAGATTGTAAAATTTAAATCATTTTATACAACAAAATTATCTTCGCAACGTGATTTATTTATAAACAATCCAAAGGCTACTAGCCAATCAAAAGAGCCTATCGTTGAAAATAATCGATACACGGTAACAACTTTGTTACGTCGTTATCTTCATTTGTTACGGTCACAAGTGTTACTTTTGTATCGCCGTTTTCAAGCCCGTTGCAAATTTCAGATTTGTTACCGTCACCTGTTACAGCGTGAAACCGTTTCATTTGTATCCACTCCTTAAACTTGCTTTCCTCAAAATGTTTTTTTTTTTTTTTTTTTTTTTTTTTAAACTTAGATGTACTTTTTTGAAAAAACTATTATACATTATGCTCTGGAATTTTGCTTGAACATTCTATACATATCCCTGTTTAATGTGAGGTGAATTTTTTAAGCTCATATAGAACTTTTTTTATTATTACAATTATCTTTGAAAAAATTACATGTTTTTTGAAATATGAATGTGGTTTCTACTTCAGATTAAAAAAATATATATATATCTAAGCTTTATTTAATTATAAATTTAACTTATTAAGAATTGTTTATTTTTTATTCAAAAAAAAAAAAAAAAAAAAAAAAAAAAAATCATATCTTAAGTAGTTTATGAGAAAAGGCACATTAATTTAACATGGCAGGTATAGGGCATGCCATATACATGGCAGGTATATGGCATTGCAACTGCCCTTCAGAAGTTGTTGCAATGAAAACTTTTTGCACAAGAAAAAATATATCTGTAAATTTAGCTGTGTAAACATGAATAGCAAGCTAAGATGTTAACCCATTAGTGCCTAGCTTTCCTTTTTAGGGACCATTATAAAAAAGACAAAACAGCACTTTTCACATCAATAAATAGAAAGATAAATAAGCACTATTTTTCAGGAGACAAATTCCTCAATAAATTAAGATAAAAGTTATTTGTCTATTAAAAGTGGTGGGAAAGCCAAAATTTCATTTTTAATGAAGAAAATAATTTGGGCATTAATGGGTTAATCTCAAGACACTGTCAAGTCAGATTTGAATTTTTAGATTGCATTGTTTATCTTGCTCATGATGTGCAAAATTAGTAAAATAAATAGTAATTCTTTTGGTATTTATTTGTTGGTTATAATTTAAACGTATGGAGCATAAAAGCAAAATTTATGGATCATAAGCACAATGGTTTTGGATTTTGAAATTCAGAAAAGAAATCATTCTTATTTTTTATCATTTATAAAATGGTTATTAAAGCAATTGGCTGCATTAGCAGGCCTAGAATGTTCTACAAGCTTTGTATAAATTACTGTTAAAATGTTAGTTCTGGTGTAATTGAAAGGATAATTATAGTCCATTGTAAAATTAACTATCTTTAAGGGATTAAATTCATAATCATATATTATTTCAGTTTTCTGTAATTATTTAAATTTCAATAAATTAACACTTTGTATTTCACTGAACTACACACACATATTCGTCCTAGATTTTATCTTCTTTGTTATTGTTCTTTATTTTTACATTTTGTATTTCAGAATTTTTCCTACCTTGATCAATCTAAGAATCAGTCATTAATTTCTAAATTTTCACCAGATGTAGTTGCTAATATGAAGAAAAAATTTAAAGATGGAGAAAACATCGATCCTGAGGTATATAAATATATTTTTTTAATTTGCTTTTATGGAGCTGAATTTACTAAACACAGGAACATCATGTCAGACTCATTACTTGGCTAGACATATGCCATAGAGCTAAAAATCTACTAACATCTGAAATTCTTACATCTTAGATATAAATAAAAGCATATTTGAGCACAAGAAATTTAAACGTTCAATATTATACATAAATAAAATTTTGTCAATTTTACTAAATGCATTTAAAAAATTACAGCCATATTCAATTTTTAAAGTTGTTCAATTGTTTCTTTTTGAAAGCCCTGGAATAAGAATTCAATCATTTACTTATATATGTAAAATACAAATGAAAATTTTCAGTTTTCCGCTTACTCCTCCGATTCTTTTGAAGGCATTTTGATGAAACTTATACTGTTAGATCTAGATATTATTTCAGGGAAAGTTTTCATATAAAGTACATCATTCTACATAGATTTGTTATAAAATAATGATGGAAAGTTGTTCTGTTTTGTAAGAAAAGTTTACCATTAGGCATTGGTTTTCATTTGGCGACAATATATTAACCTATCTTTGTTAAGGAATTGAAACATTTTTTGTTAATTCAGAATGAAAAAATACAAACATCCCAAAAACGAAAATTTAAAAAGAACTGTTATTATCTTTATTTCAAATACAAATAAGAAAAAATTAATTAGAAATAATATAACATAAAAAAATATTTAATTTAAATATGGGATTAATCTTTGTACGGCTTAAAAGAATTATTTGTTGTCAAAGTCAATCCATTAAATCCATAATTGGCGATTTATCACTTTTTTGTTACACATTTGGCTTCGAAATAACGAAACATTTACCTGAAATTAAAATTAAATAATATATAAATGATGCCAATTTTATAACAGAATTTTTTAAGTATGTCAGAACTAATTGTAAGAACTACCAGATATATTTTAAAAGATTATTTACATCATTGTATAGGTTTACAGCATATTCATAATATAACCATGCAACTAATTTTTTTTACAAATTGTGAGTTTTTTTCTTTATTTTCAGATTGTTGATTTAATAATTGAAACGGATATATAAATTTAGAAAAAATATGAACAGAGAAAAAAAAACTGTTAGTAATTTATTTAAATTCAAATAAAAAAAAATTATTTAAAGGAACTTACAGTTATTCATATAGAGATTTAGGAACGCAAATGTCATACATGATCATGGTAATTAATTAGCGCGAAGGGACATTATTTTAACTGACATGGTAACCTGAATATTGTTGTTAATTCATTATAAATTTTTTTATTTACTTTTCTTTTTTAACAGAATACAAATATAATGTTTATAACATAAAAATACATGTGTATAAAAATTTTAAAATTATGTTTTTGTGATTCCTGGAAAAATTTGTCAAGTTGATAAAAGGACATTTTGCCTCCATTTTAGATTTTTTTTGTCAATTGAGCAAATCAAAATAGGATATGGAATTCTTCCCTTATTGTTTTGTAATTTTAATGAAATGTGTGTGGCACAGATGTTATATATGCACCACATTCGCACAATATTTTTCTAAGGCTAATTTGATGAAAACTTCGTTTTCAAACACCAGCTAAGTACACATTTTTGGCATAGATGTCATACATGCATCACATTAGTGCAATATTTTTCTGACGCCAATTTGGCAAAACCTTCATTTTCAAATACCAGTTACGATACATATGTATATTTTTAACTTTTTTCTGTTATTTTAAAAATGGAATAATAATAAATAAAAAAATATTAGTTAATAATGATACAACAAAACACTTTATATAATTTTAAAATAGAAAACAAAAGTAAATTAACAGTTTATTAGTAACTAAACAACAGTAGGTGGGTTACCATGTGAGGCATAAAATTGCCATTTTGTTGAAATTGCTCCAATATGGTGTACATATGGTATCTCTGTCAGGTGTGTATTTTAAATGTATGTAATGTGGATATTTTACATGTATGTATAAAATGAAATGGGTTAAGGCTTATATTTTAAAGGAACTGAATACAATAAGACTGATGAACATGGAAACAATGTTTGACAATTTCACTTATGCCTAACTTATATAAAAATGTTGCATTTCGTTGAAATTTTTGTAGCAGTTTATATTAAGAATAATGAAAAAATATATTGGTAAACAAAAATGATAGCCACAAGGTCTGTGCATATTGTTAGAAATATTGCTAATATTGAATATTACAATACAATTCCGCAAGTCAAACAAAAATATCACCATATTGACATACATATTTCTGTTTAGCTGTAACAACTGATCATAAAATCAGCAAAATTGGAAAAGTATAGATGTAGTTTGTTACATATGTATTAATTAAAAAGATAAAATTAAATAATCGATTCAACTGACGATTGGCGTTATTTGGCAATTAATGAACCTTAAAAAAGAAGAGTTAAATTGATCCTTCTTATTCTATAGCTGAATCTGCAAAAAAAATCGTAATTTGGAACAGAGGCTTTTTTTTTTTCTTTTGATAAATTTTGATATTTTTTCATTATTTTAATGCACTATTTATTTCAACTCAAATGTGCAAATAGTTTTTATTGTAAACGTTGTATAGCTTGCTATTTATTGAATTTGCTTTTTTCGCTTAAATTATTATTTAACCATAAGCATGCAAAACTGTTTACAATTTTTTGGAAAAAAAAAAAAAAATTAATTGAGCTATAACTTAAATTTTTTCATTATTCAAAAATGGAAAAGGTTACTGCAACAAAGAAAAATTACGTTTTCTTGCATGCTGTTTAATGGAGCTTTTTTAAAAAAAACATTTTTATGTAAATATTTTTTGTTCTGTTATTTTTCATATATTCTTTGTTTAATAAAATGGTACTCAAAACTCTGTAATTTTGAAGTGCAATACTTTAAAAAATATTGCTTTCACACAAACAATGTTAATTTGTTTGAAATATTTCACTTGGTGCTAACTTTTATGGTTGACAACAATGGAGTGATATTACATAACCATGCTGAACTTTTAGATTGCAGTATATATTTTTTCATTCATAGCAGCGGCACAGATAATACACAATGAAACAATTAGCATAGAGCTTGAAATTAGCACTGAGCTGGTAAAATGCCTTTTATTTGAATAATTTAAACATTTAGATGAAGAAATTCTGCAATCAAAATACAAATCCAATCATTTAGTTCAGTTTAGCGAGATTGCTTTAATACAAAAATAAATACAGTTGTTGTAACTATGATCGTAACATGTTGTAACCAATATTTGTGCATTAAAACTCTTTAAAAGTACATTATTCTATCTAATTATGGTATTTATTCAGCAGACATAATGAAAAATAACATGCAATTTTATAAATTTTGATGATTAATATTATTATGATGTTACATCGTACCGAATTATGGGAGAAAGTTTTAAAATCAGGTGAACCCTATTATGGAATGTTATTCATTTTAAAACGTTCTACTAGATGTATTTTGATGAAATTAGCATTGTAAGTTAGATAATTTTTCAGAGGTGTTTTTAGCATATTTTTTATTGCTCTACAATGCTCAATTATAATATTAGTCAGTTATGTTGGAGTAGATTTTTATAATCACCTGAAAACGATTATAAAAGATTAGTCTTTATAAAAACTACTAATGGACATATTTTGATGACACTTACATTATTAGTTAGATAAATTTTCAGGAACAGTTTCTGTAAATTGCATATGATTGTGTTGTTCTATAATAAAAATTACTGTAAAAAATGGAAGTTTCATCTGGAAGAGAGGGCCAACATAGCGGGCGACGACTGCTAGTCTATAGTATATAAAGTTGTTTGTCTGTGTATGTGTGCAATGAAAAGAAAAATCCACCATACATGGAGGTTTGAAAATTTCATTAATAATAGCCCATGCAAGGAAGCTCCTAATGTATCTGAGGCTCAGTTTTCCCATTTTTTTTAATTAGCTAAAATATTAATTAAAAGGCCATCACAGGCATCAACATAATTAGATATAATATTTTTGGCAGTGTAATTAGTTTTCAAAAATATGAATTTAAACCCTTCTGAAAAATTTTGTGGCTATAGGTCACTTTATACTTCGTAAGTAACTATTTTTTTCCTACACTAAAAGTAACTAAAAGTCAGTATTTTGACACAAACTTTTTACATCTTCTTGCCAGCTCATTTAAATAATCTTTAAAATTTTTGTTACATTCGGACCAGTAGAAAAGTATTTAAAAGTAAAAAAAAAAAAAAAAGTGCAAACTTTTCATTTTAATGTTTAAAAGCAGGTGATTTTAATTCTTGTTTTCATGATTAAATGTTTACATTTTTTTTTATGAAAATTGTACACATGCTTGGGAACATACTTATAATCAATAAAAGCCAATAGAATCAATTTGACCATGTTTGTATGATAAGAACTGTTTATTTCATGTTAAAAGACCTGGTGCAATATATATATATGTATATATAACTAGATATGAATATTTTTTTTGTTAACTAGTTACATGGATTGCATACCGTAAAATGGGGTGAATCGGAACACTTTTCAACTTTAACGTTAAAAAAAAGCAACAACGGATTTTTTAATTTTTTTATTTTTGTACTAGAAACTTCAATCTTGTTTTCTTCTTTATTTTTTAAGCAAAAACGAAACATTTTTACTGTTTATGTATATATTATTAATTTTTTTAATGGTGTTCCGATTCACCCCGCAGATAGGGGTGAATCGGAACAAATGTTATAATCTTTATTTATTCCGATTCAAATTTTAATAGGGTTTATAAAAATTGGTAATAATGATAAAGAAGGAATAGGAATACGTAGTTATTGTGAAACCAAGCCTTTATTTTATATGCAAGCAAAGATATGCTTTTTAAAAATTAGAAAACAACTTTTGATGATGAGTTGTATAGCAAAATAATTGATATTATTATTTTTCGGAAAAACATATTTGCTGAAAAAAAAATTATAAATCACCGATATTTTATAATGTATTGAAATAATGAGGTTAATTAAAATGACTGTGTACTTTTATATAAATTTATATAATTTTGATCTTTTAAAAATGAAACCTCTGAATATCACTTACCTCTGAAGAGCAGTCACTTTTCACCAGTCCCACAAGTTACTATTATTCAGATGTTACACTGTACTAAGTATTTGTACTACATTCTAACTTTTTAGCTAATGAACTGAGTATAAATAGCACACTTTAAAATTATTCATTGATTCAAGAAATCAAAACATGCAAATTTCAAAAATATCAAACTACATGTATGATCATTTATCTCTGTAATAATAAATTTGGTTAAAAATATCTACCCTATATATATAAAATCATTATGAAATGAATGTATGAAAAATTTAATGAAACGACTAATTATGTTTCATGACTATTTTTCCTCAAAAAGGAAATGTTTGGCAATGTTTTTAACAATAATTATGTGTACTTATCTACAAGTATCAAAATTGGTGTTAAAATTTAAAAAGTTGAATTAATTTTCAATATATATATATATATATAAATACTTTTATAAATACATCCAAAGTTATTCAGACATATATATATATTCAATTTTTATGACATTTCATTTAAGATGGCAACAAAATTTCTCCATTTTTGGAGAAAAACTGGAAAAAGCTTTATGGATTGTTACATATCTGCTTTTTTCATTATTTTCAGATATAAACTGGTATTTTCTTTTATTTCCATTGATACTGAAACAATATTGTGATTAAATTATGTTTTTCATGAAAATTTTTAAAATAAAAGTTAGTGTTGTTTTTGTCGCGATTTTCAAATTAAAATTACAAAGTAAAATTATTAAAAAAGAGAGAGAAAATTTTAAAATAAAAATTAAATGGTCACATGTAAAAACCTGAATGTAGGAAATTACATTAAAATATTTATGCGTAAATGTTAAAAAAACATGAAATTTTTAAAATAATAAAATTTTACATATGAAAAATATTTAAAAGTGATAATTTTGTCATGCTACACCCAGTAAAGGAAAAGAAGTGAACAAATGTTAAATATTGTCATAGTGAAAGTACCTCAAATAATTAAATTTTTGCCTCTGAAAAGCTTTTAATAATAAACCTGAAATCATATTTAAAAAGCAGAATTCTCAAACATTTTTAAATTAAAAAATATATTTATCCATGAATCTTAAAAGAGAATAAACTTTATAACAAAGAAAAAAAAATCATTTCAAGTGAAAATTACACCATGTATGAAAATGATATACTTGAAACAATTTTCATTCTGGAGAAATTTAATGTTATGTTATATGGTATAAAAACAGTGCAACTTGCTAATTTGTTTATCTATTTTACCATTTGATGCAGCTTAAATACAGGTATGTGTATGTGCAAAATACTTTTGATTTATTTTATATGAATTATTCAATAATTCAAATATTTTTTATTAATTAATACAAATAATATACACTGTAAAAATAACAAAAATATGCATGATGGTGCATTAAAATAGAGAAAGTAATTCATGAATAAGCTATTTCTGAACCTGAAAATAATTAAAACTCGATTCAAACATAAAATATAAGTATAATGTTTCAAAACATAATGCTTTACAAAATCATATTTATTCCCAAGTAGACAGTGTTTTTAACGTCAAACATAATAGATCTGTAGACAACTGTACAGACTATCACCTCATCGAGTTGGCGACTGAAATTCTAGAAAAATGTTTAGCACATTAAAATGAAAGTGCTCTGCCAAGTCATTTTCGTGGAAACTCTCTGCAGACAATTTGTATGCAAAGGTATGAAAGCATAGATGACTAAAAGCAGGAAAACCCAATGGTATTGGGTAACCAAATGGGTAAACTTATCAATAAAATATTGATATTGGGTTTATAGGTGTTTTCCATCAAGATATCACTTTTCAGATTAGTTGTATTTTAATATGTGTATCAAATTTTAATTAATACTGAAAAAAAAAATCTGTAGAAGTGTAATTTTTACGCAAATACAGTAAACTCTCGCTACAACGATATCCGATACAACAATAACTCCCTATACTACAATAATATTTCCTGGTCCCGGTGAACTTGCATATAAACTAATGTTAATCTCCACTCATTATTACGATATTCTCTAGAACAATAAATCCCTGTAAAACGATTTTTCTTTTAAATTTTCAATGTTATTTTCTCCCTTTATAACGATATTTTGGTTTTCGAATACTGAGAAAAGATCTTTGTCTTTCATCTTCTTTGTCATTTTTTCGGTCTATTTTATTAACAGAAGACTCACTGTTGATTTTCAGCATATCGCCATAATATAAGATTGGCTGCTCAGATTTAGATGTTGTGGACCATATTAAGACCTTCTTTTAAATGGAAGGGAAAAAAACATAACCCTTGTCATGGAACATGTGCCAAATCACTTGGTTTGTCATCTTCTCATTGCTAGAGTACAAGGTAAAGTGAGGTATTTATAAGTGACATTCTAAAAAGGAAGAATACGAAACTTTTAAAAGGTGTGCATAGTTGGACAATTTTAGAGTCTTAATAATTTTGAGTTCTAAACGAAAAATTTTATTTTTGATTTTTTTTCTTTTATGAGTGTATTATTTTTTTAAGATGGCAGAGCGAAAACAACTATCCTTTCGAGATAAAATGAATATTATCAACGATACTGATGAAGGAATGAAACAGGTTGATGCAGTTAAAAATGCGGATTATCGAAATCTATTACGAAAGCGACTGAAAGTTGCCAAAAAACTAAAACATTGATATTGCTGTTTTAAAATAGTACTAGAGGTGAAGGCAACAAATGTTCTATTAAATGGACTCTTGTTATGTGCACAAGCACGTAAATTTACAGCAACACTAAGGAACAAAAATTTTAAAAGTAGTAGCGGTTGGCGAATGCGTTTCAGGATCGTCACGGAATAATTTTCCAAGAAGTTAACGGAGAGAAAAAGGTCTGCCTCAATTAATGACGCATTCGAATATCTGCAAAAATCAAGAATGCGTTTTGAACATCCAAAAATCTGTATCCTAATTTGATAAAAGAAGTGCCAAAAATATGGAATTAGCGTGGCAGACTATAAAACAGCAGATAGCGACTTTATGGCTTTCACAGAAGATACTGATGAAGACATTCTCTCTTTAAAACTATTGACGAGATAGAAAACAAGAAGATGGTGATAGAAGAGGATAATAATGATAATGATACAGGTCCATCAAAAGCCATAATGTCATCCCAGGAAGTTCTTTAATCTGTGAAGTCTTTACAGACATTTATTTCAAGCCTTTAGTCGACAAATGAAGATCATTTTCGTGTACTAGACTCAATGCATACCTTTTTCGTTGACTTAATTATTAAAAGATGAAAACATACCAAAATATTGGATTATTTTCAATAAAAATAGTTTTTAGGTATATGAATATTTCTTTGTTCACTTTCTGAATTTATTTAAATTTATTTTGCATTATTTAACTATTACTATTAACACTCTGCTATCTATTTTTTCTAAATATAAATATTTAAGTAGCATATACTTTAAAGTAAAAAGAAATCCTTATTAAATGCCCAAAATATGTAGGCCCTCGATATAGCAATAACCCCTCTACAACAATATATTTATTTGGTCCCTAAAATATTGTTGTAACGAGGTTTTACTGTACATCAAAATTTAAAAAAAGTATAGTATTTTTTAATTTCATATGTTACCCATATATTAAATATGTTAGTGTAATTTTTTTTAGTGTTTTGCAGAAATTTTTAAAAATTTGTCATCAATCTAATTTTTAACTTTTAGTTCAATACAGTAAATTTTTGGTCCTTATTTCAATAAAATTTAATCTGAATTAATGCAGTGATTTTTAAAATTAAAAAAAAAAATTATACAGTTTTTGCAGTTTTTATGTTTTATGGAGATTTTTCAAAGTTTGTAATTGAAATCCTGCTTTAAGACTACTGTCCCTGGCAAACGAAGTGCTTGTGAGATAATGCTATTCCTATGGAGATGCTATGTTCCAATATCTGGTTTGCATTTTGACATTTAAAAAAAAAATATATATATATATATTATATTGTATAGCTGAGGTGTATTTCTACATCGCTCCTTTTTTATTTTTTTCAATTTTTAATGCAGATATTTTTTAAAAAGGCACTTTCACTTTCAAACTGGTTTCGAAAGAGAAAGTTCCTTTTTAAAAAATATCTGTAACTAAAATCAAAAAAGTAAAAAAGGACTGATATGGGCATGCATCTCAGTTATGCAATGCAAAAAAAGTTACTTAAAATTTTTAGAATGCAAACCAGATATTAGAAAATAACCTCTTCATAGGAATAACATTAGCTTGCAAGAGCTTCACTGGCCAGGGACAGAAGCCTTAATCTATTAACCCAGTATAGTAATTTTTGCTCTCTGCAATTTTTAAAAAATTTTGAGAATTTTAATGCTTTTGTGTGTTTAATCTTTTATTCATGTTTAATAAATTTTAACTTCTATTCAATAAATTATTTTCAGAATTCTTACAGTTATTTTATTTTTTGGTATTTTTTATAGAATCTTTTTTTTTTTTTTCTTTTGCATTTTTTCTCAGAAATTTCGATTAAAAATTATAAAATGATATTAGAAAGGTGGAATTATTTTAAACAATTTATTTAATTTCAAATTAAAAAATTTAAATATATACTAACTCATGCAAAAGAAATAACTAACTAACAAGGGACTAAAGATGCGACTCATTTAAAGCATAAATTTATCTAAAATAAAATAAAATAAAAAATGATATGATAAAAAATAAAATGAGTGTTTACCTTTTAAAGCAATAATAACAATTTTCTTTTGGCGAAAAAAATGTATCGCCAAGCACCATAATAAGAAATGTTCTTAAAATTCAAATAAATCGAATTTACACTTTTAGTATTTAAATTGATGACACTGGATGATAGTAAATACCATTATTACATACATTTAAGTTATTAAAAGTAAGATGTTTTCTATTTTCATCGTGACAAGAGTAAACGGTATAATAGTTGGAAAGATACATTTTTAAAGTCCTAAAAAGTAATAAAAAATAAATGAATATCGTTGGAAAGTTATAGGATTTGTTTTGTTTGCCCTCTTTGTACTTTCATAGGCTAAACAACTTGCTACCATGATATTACAGTAGACTCCCTCAAATCCACACAGCTTGGGACCAGAGGTTGTGCGGATTTTAGAATTTTGCAGATTTCTGGTCATTGCTTTGTTTACATTTTTTAAACAGTAATTTGAGTGCAATCGGAACTATAATAAATGCTTACAATGTAATAAAATATTAAAATAAGTAATAAACTAAAATAAAAATTTAGATAATTTTTTTAATCAGGGTTGGTAAAAAACCGGGTTTTTTTAAAAAAAACCAAAAACCATGTTTTTTTTGGTTTAAACCAGGTTTTTTTGGTTTAAACCGGGTTTTTTTAAATATGTTTTCCTGTTACATATACATGCAAATTTATGAACAAAAGTAAACATTTTTGAATATATAAGTAATAATTTGATTTAAAGGTAATTCTATAATTATTTAATATACAATCAATTATGTAGAAAATTGAAATTCTTTAAAGTCTAAACATTTTTAGAAAAAGCTGTGTCTTATATTTCATAAATAAAATGTGCTACATAATGAAACATTGATACCCTGAAAATCTTAATGAACAATCTTTTGATTTTAGCACTATAAATAAATATATGATATAGATTCATATATAAAACTTCATATATATTATTTTCAAATGGTTATTCAAAATAATTAATTTGAAATACTTGTTATATGTGATGTCTGATTTTTTTGTTAGAAGACTGCATGAGTTAATTATCTTTTATTGAAAAATAAAGCTTTTTATAAAGAATTTTTGGAAGGATTTGAATTTAGCAGTTGAGTCTTTACACACTTCAAGCATTGTGTTTTCTATAACTACCAGTTAAAAGATGACTGTTAAATAAACAAAAATATCTATTTAACAGCTTTTTAGGCTATTGAAAAACATTGATGTTAAAATATACAGTAGCTTTATAAATACTGCCATCTACCAAAGAATTAAAACAGCCATCGGACTGCATGCTCCATTATAACACTTAGTCTTTTTAAACGTCTAAACTAAAAATTGCATTTTTTAGGCATTTTTATGAGACTTTTTTTCTATTACGTCTCAAGCAAACCTTGTCTTGCCCCCCCCCTCCCCCCTTTCTGCCAATTTTCTTAACTGATCTAAATAATGGATTTGGTTATGCAATAGAAGATTTAAATATATCTTTTGCATATTTTAGTTAAATGTAAACAGGTGCTTTACTAGTGCTTAATTTTTCAATGTCTGCTTATTCGACTTCATATCTTGAGTTTTTTTTTATTCTTAAAAAATAATCCCTCCAATCAAGAAAAATTTCTTTTAGAGCTTGACTGAAATTTTAAAGATCATTTATGTCATTATCTGTACATCTGCGTTTCTCAAAGGAAATTATTTTTTAAATCTAAATATTGCATATTTTTCATCTATTTTATTTTTGCTAAATTTACATGATTTAAGTGTTTTCTGTAGAGTTTCAGATATGTTCATCAGTGCATGAAATATACATTCTACATGTATACTAACATGGCCTTGACTAGACTCACTATGTCTTATGGTGACTATTGAGATAAGACTTAAAAATAGAAATTACTTTCATCCAATAATTTGAAACACTTAAATTACAAAAATGAGAAAATATTATATTAGATTTGTTCTAAAAAACTAATTGGTTTGAACTGTGCCAACCTAGCTGGCAAAAGAATAAAATTATAATGCAAAAAAAACCCAATCCCAATGTAAGAATGCAAGAAAAACAAAGGCTTGTTAAAATCACTAATCACAGAGCAAATAAAAAGCTCATTGCCAATTATTCAATAGCATACATAACAAAAAGAATTTCTGAAATGATGAAATCCTTAGTAAATCTTAACTAATCAAGCAATTTAAATAATAAAAGTGCATTTTTAACTCGAGTCTGCCCTTCTGGCTATATATATATATGTTTTACAAAAAATGGCTATATATATATTTATACATATAGGCCTTAAAAAAGCAAAAGAAAGAAAGAAAACTGATTAGTTTTTTCTAAATAGCTAATTTTAGAAAAAATAGTTATTCTGCGATATAGATTTACAGCTTACAAGAAAAGTTGAGTTGATTAAATTTTTTTGTCCTTTTAGAAACTTATTAATTCACCATTTTTCTACAGCTTTGCTTGTAGCTCCTTCATAATTTGGATTTTGCATTTTTCAATAATGTGTAAAATAAAACATTTGGGTAAAAGAATAAAAAAAACCAGGTGAAAAAAAAACCAGCATGGTTTTTTTTTAAAAACCAATTGGTTTAAACCATGGTTTTAACCACGGTTTAAACCAACTTGGTTTAAACCAAACAACCCTGTTTTTAATTATTAAAATACTAATAGCAAAGGTCAAGTTAATAATCAATAGTATATGATTAAATATTCATTATAAAGATTAGATATATTTTTCCAAAATTATTCAGTGCAACTTGCCTCATAAAAGTGCATTACTAATTCACATCAAAATCATAAAATAAAGATTTTTTTTTTCAAGTTTAGCCAGGCTTAATAATCAAAAAATCTTGATTAATGCATAAATATATTTGGTAAGAAGCCTGTGATTACCAGTGATATCAGCAATATCTTGAATTTTTTACAAAAACATTTATTCTTTCTTCGTGAAAAAAACATGAATAGAGTATTATTAAGAAAATTACAAACTAAAAAATATTTGGAATTGATACAAAACTAAAAAAATCAAATTTTGTCCCAATATCCGAAATGAGAGTTTCATTGTTTACACCCATAAAATATGTGCGGATTTTAGAGAGTTGCGGATTTCTGGTTTGCAGATTTGAGGGAGTCTACTGTATTTAGTCACAAACATAAAATTGTCTAATTTCCTCCATAGAAATCAACGCTAATAGTATGATGACCGGAAGCGGTCTTGCCTAGAGTCACGTGGTTCTTATCTTGGCTGAGGAAAGGCTTGGGAAATTCCCCCCTCTATTTATGTTTACTCTGAGATATTCACCCACAAAAAAAAAAAAAAAAAAAAAAAAAAAAAAAAAATGTGAAGCAAAACTGAAGAAAGAGAATATTTACTTTAAACATTTGAAGAAAAGAGTATGTATTTTAAACATATCAATTATTTTTTGTATGATAATACTTTATTTTTCATTAACAACTTCCTTTAATGTCTATTTGCATTGTAGTAAAGGCATAACTTTAAAGGGAGAAATCGCAAAAGGTTTAGAAAACACGTACCATTCTCGGGTGATTTGCAAATGGAAAATGCAATCAATATCTAGTTGCTGCATGTGATTTTCATGTAGGCTATTTCACTCGTGTGAAAGCACTTACTTGCTAATATTAATTCAATCAAAGAAAATTTTTTAAGATATCTCATTTGCATTTTAATGGTTTTATTTTATGCCTTTTTTTGCCACCACTGACTAGCTGAGGTCATTCTCTCTACAAAGATTATTTTCTACTTTTTTATTTTCCTTGCAGGTTTTTTAATTCATATACTTTTATTTTCAAAACCAGTTTAAAATATAAAAGCATCCTAATAAAGAAAACCTGTAAATAAAATGGAAAAAGGTAAAAACAGCTTTTATAGAGATTGATTTCAGCTAGCCAATTTAAATATATTCATTTTTAAATATTGAAATACAAATGAGATAGCTTTAAAAATTCCTTCCATAGGATTAACATTAGTGAACGGATGTTTTTTGTGAGGGAAATAGCCTTTTAAGACTTTACATGCAAGTCATATAGAGCAACAATACTTCTGTTTTCCATGCCCACATGTTTTTATCTAAAAGGAAAAAAAAAAAGGTAGAGGATGCAAAGAAGATACTAGGTAAGAAGACAAGCTGCTTTTTCGATAATCTAAACAGGGCAATATTCATTGACACTTAAGATTTTAAAAAAAAGTACTTTCCTTTGAAAAATGTTAAATGGGAATATTATCAAAGATATTTGCTCCATGGGGTGTGTGTGTGGGGAGGGGGGGATCACCATATCTGCTACTCTGGCAGAAGTGTTGTACTAAGGATATTTTTTATTTTTAAATGCATATAGCACCAAGGTGCTTCTTCCCAAAATCATGGTAATTTATTATTATTTTATAACGTTTAGATATTTTTGTAATAGTTATAAAATGTACATAAATTTGTTTTAATATGTATTTTTTTAACAGTATTTTAATGTGATGTGTACTTGGCGTGAAATGTTTAAAGCTGCTCTTCAAAGAAATAAGCAGTTTCTTAAAGAAATTATGGATTTTGAAGATACAGAAGAATACTCAGTTATTCAAAACACTGCTGCTGAAACATATAATGTACCAAAGACAGAGGATTCAAAATCAGTTATTGAAAACAAAGCTACTGGAATGCCTGATGTTTCAAAGAAAAAGAATTTAAAATTTAATGTAAATATATCTATTTGAATTTTTATCTATAAAACTTTATTGTTTCATTGCATAGGCCTTAGAAATAGTAATATAATTAGATTTTTAATATTTGAAATTTTATTCAAATTGCTTATAAGATGTGAAACCAACTAAGCAAAATTAAGTGAACTAAGTTTCTCTGATGTCCCTCATCCAGGTTGATCTCAGGATGTTGTAATTATTTTTTGCACATGGTGGATTCGAATTTTGTATTTTGTAGATTTCCTGTAAATTGATATATTCTGTGTGATTAAAAACTTTATGTATTTAATAAGATTGTGGTATTTGTTTATTTATTTATTTTCCTAAACAAATTATAGAAAATTACTTTTTTATAAGTCATAAAAAGTGAAATAGTTGTGGCATTGTAAGTAATATTTATAATTGACATTTAAAAATAACATTTTATAAAACAGAACAAAAAGGAACCACTCTAAAGTTATTGGGTGATTTTTTTCCAACCTCATTTCAAACTTTTAAATGATCTTGAAATCTCATTGCTTAGATTAGAGTAAAATGTTATAAAAGAAGAGTATGTGAAAATAAGTACATGACATTGATTTGTCGTGTAAGTCATAAAATGATAATCAACTCCCTAGTAATATTAAAGAGAGGGTATAAAAAGACTCCAACTCTGTGTGTCACTAATTTAAGATATTTTATTGCATCTACAAAGATAGGCCATGGTTATTTTGATCAATGATAGATGTGAGGCTGTGCTGCAGTGCATCATATACACTGAGCTTGAGACCAAATAACTAAGTAGCAGAGAGAAAAATAATTAAAATTACAGTTATAAGGTCAATGTCACTTGGCAGATGAAAAAATGCCCAACCCACCAAAGTCTGGTGATTATACATGAGAGCAGACAAAGATTTTGGTAAAAAATTAATAAACAAGCAGTCAATAAGGTACCACATATAGAACTCACATAGAGCTTTTTTGGAATGTAAGTTAATGAAATTCTCGTGGTAGAAGGGTGTCAGGATAACAAGTATCATAACTACAAGTTTTTAGTCAGAATTTCTTGTATAAAGATTGAGTGGATGAAAGAGAAAGACATAGCTATTAGGGCATATGAATGGGATATTGTAGTTATACAAAAGTTTCTATCTATACAATAAAAGTGTGCAAATTTAAATGTGTGCAGCTGTCAGAGAGGAAACATTTCTCACTTATATTTTCTTTCTCTTTTTTTAACAGTAAAATTATAAAGGATAGTGAGTGAGAATAAACACAAATAGAAGTGTAAGTTAAGAAAAATTGATCAGTGAGAAATTAAATATGCCTGATAAACAATTAACAACAAACCTGGTAAAATTCATTTTATTTTGTTTATCATATTTGCAGTAAAGTTTAATTGTTAAATTCTCTGCCTGTGAGAAAATGATTTAATAATGAAAAAACAGACTGAAATAGTGATTGCCTTTCTGTAACTGATGAGATAAATAAATAAATAAATTACTTTTTTTAATATGAAACAAAATGTTTAAAGATATTGAACTAGTGTAATTTTAATTATGAAATTAAAGCTTTTAATTTGCAACAGGGGGGGGGGGGTACAAACTTTGAAATATAAATAAGTTTTAAGTATTTAAGTTCAGTGTTGGATTGGTATTGAGGAGGGAGGGGGGAACTTGAAAGATATATATATATATATATATATATATATATATATATATAACAGAAAAATATTATAGATCATGCATAAATTAGTAGATTCGTAGATATATATTTTTTGCATAAAATGCAGAAGTGCTGACATTTATTTACTAGTTATTTTTACAATTATATTAAATGACATTTTGAGAAATGTTAGTGCCTTCTGGAAAACTCATAGGCATCAAATGCTCTTTTGATAATTAGGCCTTGCATCTCTATTCTACCGAGTTTTACCTTTTTTTAGTGTTGACTCTAGAAGAAATGGGAATTTTTCAAAGAGGGAATAATGTTCTGAAAAAGGGAACACCGTTCTAAAAAAAGGATTCACTTGTACCTTGTATGCCAAAAATATTTTCAACTGGTTTGTTTACATTTCCCTCGAATTTGTGATATTTTCCTGGGATCAATTAAATTGCCATGGCACACAAAGAAAGTGTTAAAATGGGCCATTGGGTGCATGGGAAGAGTTTCAAAAAGCTGTTGGGTGTTACGCCCTGCTAAAAAAGCTTAGACACCACTACCTTTTTTATAAAATTTGAAACTTGATTAATAATATTTACATGATTCAGCCCATGTATTTTATTTTAGGTTTTTAATGTAATAAATCAAGAAATTACCTTAACAGATCTCTTCGAAGTAATTGACTCTTTAAAGAAGAAAAATCTTATTCTTTTAAAAGAATTGAAAAGTAAAGAAATGACGGTAATAAAATAACTTGCAATATTTCTGATATCAGCTTATCTACTTCATCTAATATATTTTATTTATGAAAAATATTGTCCTTTATTTTATAGGTTGAAGATATTTCTGCAATAACATTAGAAAATGTAGAGGTTTTGTATTATTTTAATTTTATTAGTTTCAGTGATAATAATTTTTAATAATATTGCATCAATTTACAAATTTTTTTAGATAAGATTAAAGTACTTTATGTATATGGAATTCAATGTAGTAACATCAAAACATTTCTGAAGTGTAAGTAATAGTGCCATGTAGCTCTCAAATGACTAATTAAAAATCAATTTGAATGCAACTTTTTCTGTTGATCTGTATGTTTTCTATGATGAGAATTTATTGACACCATCTTTTATAAAAACCAGAGGATCCAATGTCAGCTTACTGGCTTATAACATGTATTGCAATGTACAGAACATATGTGGAAACATTTTTAGCTCACAGGCTATCAAAGCCTGAGAGCTTATGTGCCCGCTGGTTCTGTATGTATGTACATGTGTACCTTCGTACGTAACGCGATAACTCATGATAAAAATATCCGATTTACATGAAATTTTGGATATAGGCTTATTATGATAAGACGCTTCTCTGATTAGTTTTGAGAGTTCAATTGATAAGTATAAGAAAGGGAACAGTGGCTATTGCCCCTCCCCTTAATTTATATAAATGGGTTTTTGATGCAGAATTAGTAGATTTCGTTCAAATCTTAGATGTATGATCATTCTAATGAGGTGCTTCCAAGATTAGTATTAAGTGTTCATTGTATAAGTTTAAAGAGGGGGAATGGGTGGGTAGGTAATCCCCTCGTCTTAATTTAAGTTTTTCATGCAAAATTTACCGATTTGCTTCAAATTTTGTATATAGGTTTATTCTGAAAAGGTGCTTTTCTGATTTGTTTTTAGAATTTACTAGATAAGTATAAAGGGAGGATAGGGGAAACTACCCCTCATAATTCATGTAAATGGTTTTTCATGCAGAATTAACCGATTTGCTCCAGTTTTTGGATATAGGTTCATAGTAATAAGAAGCTTCGCTCATTTGTTGTGGTGTTCTTTTATTAATTATAAAGGGGGGTATGGGCGATTACCTCCACCTTAAGTTAGCTAAATAGATATAGAGTTTTATAAAGAGTTATCTAATTTGCTTTAAATTTTGGATGTAGGTTCTTTCTGGTTAGTTGAATTTCTGAACAGTTTTAGAGGTTTAATGGTTAATTAGAAAGGAGGAAATGGGGGTAATGTTTCTTAAATTACATAAATGGGTTTTTATGCAGAATAATTCAACTTTCTTCGAATTTTGGATACAGGTTTATTATATGATAAGGTGTATCCCTGATTAGTTTTGGGGCTTCAATGATTAAGTATAAATAAAGGAAATGGGGGGGGGGGGTACTTCCTTCCTTTTTTTTCGAAAGGCATTATTATATAAGGCTGTAATATACAATTAGTCTGCATAGCCTGTGAGTTCTATGCCATCAGTTTAACTGGGCATCATTCTTTTTATTTTATAGGAAACTCTTAATAAATTTTTTCATTTAATATACATTGCCTATGAACAGTAGGGTGGAGTGAAAAATCGAAAGTTGGAATTTTGATCTTGGATAGCAGCCAAAAGTTGCCTTTTTGTACCTCTAATACACGTGCAAAATTTCATGAATTTTGAAAAACTTCTTGAGTCCCCTACCAGGCCATTTATATTTTCATTGATTTATATTTTTGTTATGTTTTATGGTTTTTAAGAGAACTTCCAGTTTCCAAATTGGATTGAAAACTGAAAGTATTTGTAGGAAAAAACTGCAATGAAAATAAAAAGAATGCACAAATTGAGAATGAGATAAGTCACATGTATCCTATGAAAGCAATATTGAAGGCAAACAAGTAATTTTAATAGATTAATAAATAAGTAAATTTAATAGATTTGAATAGAATAATATTAGCATGCTAGTGTCTCGCATTACGAGCACAAATTTTAAAATGATTAACTTATAGATGAAATTAATTACCCATACTATTTTTTCCGAAGAAAAAATGTTTGGTACAGATATATGCAATCATAAAAATTATATTTATATTTCACATTCTCTGATTAGAATTAGAATAATTATAAATAAGTAATACAATAAGATTATAAGAGCTACAGAAGCAATCTTCATGACTTCTTTTTTTACCATAAGGCAAATGTATATATTTTAATAATGTATAGTTCTCAAAATATATAGCTCTGTATAATGCTTATTAATTTAAAATATCGTACTTATTAATGACAAGTGTGTCTACAAATCTGATTGATCATGATATGTGTTAATTATAATAATTGCATTTAAATCTGGATTTAGATCTATTTATTATTTATATATATAGGATGGACGAGTCTTGATTCAAAATAAAAAGCGGTTTCTAACGGACACATACATTTATTGAGAGACGAACAGGACAAGCAATAAACAAAAAATAAAACAGATTAACATTTCTTCATTACTTTTCAAAATACTACTTTAAAAAATATATATCATTTCTTCATAAATGTTTTAAAATAATCGTCATTTTTATACTTCGAAATATCCTTCTTAGTTTTAATCACGTCGTTCATCGTCGTCGAAAAACATTCTATTTATTTCTTGCTCTTTTTACTCCCGGCCACACAGCTTGGAAGCTTCGCGTTTCTTAATTAATCTCGTGCCAGCGTTTCGGAGAGTAGCGGAGGGAAATAGCCCGATGCAGGTGCAACAGAGAGAGAGTGTAGCCCACATGCGGGAGTATATCCCACATTCGGCCGTCCTGACATGTGGAGCTGCCGCAGCGACATGTGATCTTATAGAATCTGAAAAGAAACAAAAACAAAAACAAAAAAAGTAACTGTTCTTAGGAAAAGAAAAAAAAAATAGAGTTCGTTTGCATCCGAGAAAGATCAGTCGTCTTTTTTCTGAAATGGTGTAACATCTTATGAAAATGTTCTTTAAAATTGTTGACTTTTAAAATGTTCACACATACACATTAAAGATAAGGAAAAAAAAATAAAGTTTCAGTTATCGTCATGCCAAGGCTTCATGTATTCAGCACACGAACTAGTACTGATCGGTCCTTCAGTTGATGAGATTTTCTCTACGTCGTAGGTGTCGTTAGACTTCACTTTGGTTACTTTATATGGACCTAGGAATTTAGATTTCAATTTTAACCCTGGTCCTTGTTGGGTTCTTTTAATAGCTACGAGGTCTCCAAGGTTATATTTCCGGGGTTTCTTACGTCTTAAATTATAATGCTTGAAATTTTCTTGTTGAATTTCCAGAATATTCTTCTTAGCTTCTTTTTGGAGTTCTTCTCTATCTTTCATGAATTGTTCTTCGACTGCACTGTTTAGGAGTTCAATCATTTGTAAATCTTCTTTCTGTTTCATTTTTGTGCCAAATAGTATTTCAAATGGTGTTTGATCTCTTAATGCTTCGTTGGTAAGTTGAATTAATAACTTGTTGAACTTTAGGAACATATTTAAACCATTTGGTCGGTTCGTCTTTGGGCATTTTAGAGATTACTGAAATTATGATGGAATTAAGTCGCTCCACTTGACCATTAGCACGGGGAAGGCCAGTTGTTATTGTCTCGTGTTTTATATTTTCATTTTGGCAATAATCAGCAAATCCTTTACTTGTAAATGCAGGACCTTTATCGCTAATAATTTTGGAAGGGTTGCCAAAAGTATAACTTTGTTGTTGCAGTTTCGATATGACTTTGGCAGAAGAAGTAGTTTTACAGGGATATAGCCACACGAATTTGGTAAATGAATCTATTAAAGACAAAATATGTTTATAGTTTTTGTTAGTTGATTCGAGAGGGCCTAGATGATCAATGTGGTAAGTTTGGAGGGGAGTCTCCTCTTTGTGTAAGGGATGTAACTCGCCTTCTTGTTTTTCACGTTTCCGATTATATAAAAGGCATGTTACACAATTTGCTATAACTTTATCAATCTTATTTGCCATATTAGGGATAAAAAATTCTTCATTAAGGAGTTCTTCACAACCGTTTGCGTCCGAAGTGTCCTTTGTCATGAACGTGTTTAATGACGTTTAGCTGCATTTCATCCGGCACAACTACTAGATTGTAACCTTTATGATTTTTATAAAGAATGTTATTTTTGAGGAAATAATTGTCATATGGCTTTGTTTTCAAAATTTCTTTGATGGCCTGTATATGTTCATCGGTGTTCTGTGATTGTATGATTTTGGAAGTAAAACTGTCTTGAATGGTCATACATACGGGATTTCTACTTAAAGCGTCGATGTGGCGCATACGTGTACCTTGTCTGTGTTCGATTGTATAGTTATAATCAGCTAACATTAAAGTCCATCGAGCTATCTTGGTGCAAAGATCTTTTTTATTCATAGTTAGGTCAAATGCATTGCAATCTGTGACTATCTTGAAAGGAATACCTAAAATATAAACACGAAATTTTTTAAGAGCCTCAATGACAGCCAAAACTTCTAGTTCATAACTCGAATATTTACGCTCAGCATCTGTGGTTTTTTTGCTCATAAAGTAGACAGGGTGAAATTGATTATCAATAGAAGACTTTTGAAGGAAGACTGCTCCGTAACCATCAATAGAAGCATCGCAATGAACTTCTGTTTCATTACTAGGGTTATAAATGCTTAAAACAAGACCTGAAGCAAGAATGTGTTTCAACTGATTAAATGCATTTCGCTGTTGGTCACCGAAGTGAAATTTAGTGTCCTTTCTAAGGAGATCAGTTAAGGGCTTAGCTATTAAAGAATAATCTTGAATAAATTTACGAAAATATGAGGTTAGTCCGACAAATGAATGTACATCTTTGACACTTTTAGGTTCTGGAAAATTTAGACAGCTTTAGTTTTTTAGGGAGATGGATGCAGTTGACCCTTTTTAATGTGATAACCCAAAAAATCAATTTCTCGCTGTAAAAAGTGGCATTTTTTTAGATTCAGTTCCAAACCATATTCGGATGCAGTTGTAAGAACACGTTGTAATTTCTGGAGTCCTTCGGCTTCGTCTTCAGGCGGTATTATGAAATCATCCATGTAGACGATAAGTACTTTTTCATTAATGAGATCGCGAAAAACATTATAGATATATCTCTGAAAAACTAAGGGAGCATCGCTAAAGCCATAATTCATGTATAGAAATTCAAATTGACCAGAATGTGTTACAAAAGAAGTGCATTTTCGACTATTTTCTTCTACTTCGACATGAAAAAATGCATTTTTAAGATCAAGAGTAGTAAATACTTTTGCAGAGTGCAATTGATCAATAATGTCATCGATTACTGGGAGAGGAAAACGTTGTTTATGTGTTTTAGCATTTAGCTTCCTATAGTCAACACATAATCTATATGAACCATCTTTCTTTTTTACAAGGACAATAGGTGATGAAAAATTACTGGTGCTTTTTCGGATAATTCCCTTTTCAAGCCATTCAGAAATTTGTTTTTCGACAAATTCTTTCTCTATAGGAGCTAGGCGTCTGGGAGGACATGTAACAGGTATTTCGTCTTTCAGATGAATTGATAATTTTACATCGGTAGTCTTTACTTTCCGGGGGGAATAATTTTGAATAAGTTCCGTAATTTTTGAACGTATAGTTTTATCGGTAATATGAGATAAATCAAGATTACTATCGTCTAAAACTTGAGCAATGTTAATCAGAAAATTATTTGACATATCTTCATTTTGCTTGATTTTTTGCATCGAAATATTATTTTGAGAAACTGTTAAAATACTTTGCTGTATAACATCTGTACCAATAATAAAATCAAAAGATATAGAATAATCTGGTACTACATAAACATTAGTGGTGTAATTAAAATCATCTATAGTAATATACGTAGAGAAAAAACCCAGGGGTTTGATCATAGTGTTTTCTAATCCAGTTAATGTGATTGTTGAATGTTCGAGGTTCGAAACTGTTGGGAGTTTGCGATAAATACTTTCTTTTAACAGACTTCTTTCACTTCCCGTATCGATCAAAGAAAGAACATTTACTGACGAAATAATTACTTGTTTGGTCATAAAAGTATTCGACGTAATGGTGGAAATATTGGATGGTTCAGGCTTATTTCTAGATTTCCTTGGTTGATCACATTGAGCCGACTTATGGCCAAAATTCGAACAATTAAAGCAGCGAGGGCCTTTGTCTTTATGCCTACATTGGCTACTTTTATGGTTGGCTAAACCACAATTAAAGCAGAGAAGATCAGGTTTTGGACGAAAAGATTTCTCTTTTAACGGCATTTCTGGTTTAGATTTATGAAATTTAGTGTTCTCATTGTCATGCCGAATTTTGTCATAAATTTTGAGCTTTTGTTTAAATTCTACTTTAGATTGGCAGCCATATAATATTGATTTTCGAAAAACAGGGTCGGGTATACCGTTAATAATATACTGCATCAGTGCTGAATCTTCTATGTTACCACGCGAACATAGAAGAATACGAGAAAATATTCTTCAAGGGATTCATTTTCTTGTAATTTTCGTTTATTTAACATGTCATGTAACTCAGCAGAATTATAAGTAATGCCAAATTCAGAAATTAAGAGTTGTTTAAGTTTTTCATACGAGTTAATGTGAAATTCTGTTTGTACTAACAGCTGGGCTTTTCCTCGTAAGGATCGTTTAGCAAAAACAAATTTATGAAATTCTGATAAATTGAACATGCTAGCGACATCGTCAAAATTACTTAACCAAATATTTATGTCTTGAAAAGAACTACCATCAAAAGGCGGTATAACGCTTTCAACATCATTAAAATTAATAGTAGATGGCAAAAAACTTTGAACTGGAAATTGCTTGTTTTTATCAAAATTTGATGATTCGGTATTACTTGCAGTGTCCTTATTCAATGTGGTATTATGTGAAGACATTTCAGGTTCCGAATCGGTATCACTTTCGTTTTGAATAATGTTAGCTTGCAGTGAATTTAAGTCTGAAAGATATGTCACTAATCTGGTTGCAAGTTCAGTTAAAGAACCTTCATTTGAGATACAGAGTAAATTACAAATTGTGATTAAATCGTTTAAAGAAAAATCTGCTTGAACTTTCGTAACTTTATTTTTGAATTCAGTGCTGGTCGTTTCGAAATCGAAACCAGTGAAGTCACGAATTCTTTGTCGATTTGAGCGATCACCATCAGTATCGAACAATAATTTATGAAGGAGTTTTATTTTATTAGTACGTTCATTTTTAAATGCAAGTTCCAGTTCTTTGATGTCGACTAGCTTCATAGTAAATATAGAATATGGAATAATTAACTCACCCGTAAAATGATATCCGACTTGAATCTGAAGAAAACAAATAGTTCATAACAATGAGAAAAAATGCTAAGTGGGCACTTCTGGCACCACTTTATAGGATGGACGAGTCTTGACTCAAAATAAAAAGCGGTTTCTAACGGACACATACATTTATTAAGAGACGAACAGGACAAGCAATAAACAAAAAATAAAACAGATTAACATTTCTTCGTTACTTTTCAAAATACTACTTTAAAAAATCATATATCATTTCTTCGTAAATGTTTTAAAATATTCGTCATTTTTATACTTCGAAATATCCTTTTTAGTTTTAATCACGTCGTTCATCGTCGTCGAAAAACATTCTATTTATTTCTTGCTCTTTTCACTCCCGGCCACACAGCTTGGAAGCTTCGCGTTTCTTAATTAATCTCGTGCCAGCGTTTCGGAGAGTAGCGGAGGGAAATAGTCCGATGCAGGTGCAACAGAGAGAGAGTGTAGCCCACATGCGGGAGTATATCCCACATATAAGCTTATAAATTAATCTTCAACTTCATATTACTGTTTGGGTTATTTCATTTTCAAACATTTCATCAAACAATTTGAGTCTTATCTTTTACCTTTAGCATTTTATTTAAATTAAACGTTCTCTTTTACATCTACATTTTATAGCACTGAATCATAATTTAGCAAATCTATTAAACTTTTCTGAAATTTCTTGACTTTATATTGTTGAACAATGATTCATATAATTAAACATTACTAACCCCTTTGGCACTTTTGCAGAAATTTTATTCAGTTGGCACCACTGTTATTATTATTATTTTTTTAAGTTAATCATTAAAATGCTCTAATTAAAGAAAGCAAATATTACTTTTCTTCTTTATTGGTGACAAAAACAAATTCTGTATGCTCATTTTGAAGGTGCACATATGCATTCATTGTCCCAAATGGGTAACAATTTTAATATCTAACCACAACCAGTGTATTAGCTTTTGCATGTCTCCGTTGTAGTGTATTGTTAGATATATTCTTTTGAGTTTCTTTCTTAAATTACCTTATTAAAGATGTACTTGTAGATATATTTTGATACTTGTGATTAATATATCATCCCAATATTTTTACTGTATTATTGCTTCTTTAAAAATCTCAGTACTATATACTCAGTATCACAGTAAAATTAGTAAAGCTTAGTTTCTTTTTATCTCAAGAAACTGAAATTTATCATTCAAACAGCCTTATTTAAAATTTTTTACTGTAATACTGTGTAAGTGTAATAGTAATTAATAAAGATATGTGTATTTTTTTTAAAAAATTTATAATGAAATAAAAGTTATACAAAATTAAAAGTTAATTTATGTTAAATATTTTGTTTTTCTAGGTTTCTAATGTTATTGATTCATTTTTTGAATTTTTCTTGAAAGCTTACGAATTTAGACGTTATGAGAAAAAAATGTTGGAGGGGGAAATTGGACAACTAATGATAGTAACCTTAAATAACTGTCACAAATATAAGGTAATTGTAATTAATAAAATTATTTAGAGCACATTACATTTTGAGAATTTCATATTTAATTTCATGACATTCCAATTTAGCATCAGTATTTTTATGTAAACAATTTTTATTTTCTCAAATATTTTGCAGATCTTCCATAGATTATTAAAATGTACCTGAAGCTATTTTTAATTGATTATATATTATCACATATTGAAATGACGAAAAATAGCAAAGTGAATGGTACAATTGCTAAATATTACATAAAAATTCCTATACACGGTTGAAAAAGTGGGAAATCAAACTATACAAAACAGCCATACATGGGTATAAAATTCAAACTACGCAATACATTAAAAGTAATACAGATAATAAAGCATTAAAATATGTTGTATCGAAATTTGAAATCTTTGAAATGACGTCAAGAATATACACACCAATTTTAGTACCTAAAAGTGGCGTAAATCATGATGGTTGAGTAGAATGAGGGAATTTTTTATATGGTGTGTGGTGCCCTTAAATAATTAGAACAAAATAGTTAATATATATAATAATATAATGTCTAAATCTGTTTTCTGTGCATGCGATGAGGTTTTTGATAAAAATTTAGGGTCTTCTCTCTTTAAAAAATGATATATAAAAATCTCGAAAACGCCAACAAAAGAATACAACGTGTCCTTTCGAGTGTGTTCCAGATATGTTCAATCGGATTAAAATGGGTGCTGGCCACTACATACGGGGCTGTTTTATTTTCTTTTCAAACTCATTCTCATGAAATTGAGTTGTATTTTGCTTTAGCATGCCTAAAATGAAACGAATTGGCAATCATGAATGTGGTAGAGAGCTTGCAAAGTTATACGCCATATACTTTCTGGAGTTTTTAAGAACCACTGTATACCTGCCTCTTTCTCAAAAAGCTGCAGTATATACATTCTAGGGTATATTTTTTAACTTGAACGTATATTCTCTAATTACAGCGCATATTCTGTGTTTTTTTTTTTTTTTTTTTTTTTTTTTTACAACTATGCCACTGTTGGCAATGTCTATAGTATAAGGTACTACGAGATCTGAATTTCTTGTCTGCATAAGCTTTGAGCAGTCAAGTATCATCACAAGTGATTTACAAATCTGAACATATTTTTTCAGTATAACATAATGAATCAAATATGCCAATGTGAACTTGATTATACAGTTTTACGAAAAAGTTATTATTTAAAAGCCCTGCTAGTGAAATTGAGAAAATGACTTTATGATAAAATCCCTAGATTAATAAATCTGAAAAGTTAATGTCTCCCCACCCATGCTAATTTGTAATAGAATTCTTTTGTAGTGATGTGTAAATGAAAATAAATATTTTTTGCGTGGCATATTCTACAAAATGTATTTTCTAGTGGTCTTCATAAATGCATATCAATATCATTATGTTTTTACTGGTTTAACATCATGTACTTGGAACTCTTTCATCCCCTCGGTCATAATGTAATGGAATACTTTTGACTCTCCTTGTATTCAAACTATTTATCCGATTTTATTAAAATTTGCAATGACTCAACAAAATTTGGCAATAAATAGATATTTAAAATTTAAAACAATCCGGCAGGATAGTTTTTCTGCTGTTATATGCAGACAGACAGACAGATGGATCAGTCGATGATTATAGGAACTAAATATTTCTATCAATTAGGGACACACCTAAAAAAACAGTTAAATTCAAAGGTGCTTACAGAAATTGAAAACTCATTGCCAGAAATTTTTGCTCAAAGACAGTATTGTAACCGATTTCTTTTGTGTGTCCCTGTAATTGGATCACAAATGCTATGAATGTTCTGTTATAATGTAATCGTAATGAAATTCATTGGTTTATATAAGTTTCACACATTTGCAATAGCGTAATTTCATTAAAATTCTCTGCAAAGGATTTCTTCCAATAGACCATAATGTAAGGAAATTCTTTTGGGTGCCCCTGTAGATAAGCTATTAATCCCACATACTTCATATACAATATCAAACATTCCTAAGGGACCCTAAATAAGGTTTACCAATTGCATATAAATCAGTGCATATTTACGGATGTAAGAGTGTGGACAGATCAATAGACAAACCGAATGCATAAACACTTTTTAGCTTTGTTGGAAAGTGTAAAAAAAAAGCAACCTCACAGGCTGAAGATCGCAACCACATCAATTCATTTAATGCCAAAAAGAAAAAAAAAAGAAAAAAAGAAGAAGAAGAGCCTGTCAAAAAATTTATAACAGGATATGGTACACTTTTTTATATAATTGGCGCCAAAATGTCATTATTTATATTGCATGATAACCCGGCTGTTGTTGTTTGTTTATTAATAAATTGTTTATTTATTTTTTTCTATATTCATTTAATCTAGATGTAATTGTGTGTTTTTTAATTGTTACTTCCTTTTTAAAATAATAGAAATTAATTTAAAAATTATTTTCGCCAAATTTGCACCAAACGCGATGCAAATGATAAATGATATCCCTGCCTTAATTTCATGGTACTTTTCCAATACCTTCACCTTGGCGTTTTTATAAATCATGGTCCAGTTTGGGCTTCAGAAATTGAGATTTTAAACCTGATGATCATTTATGTTTTTTTTTACTCAAAATATGGCTCAGATGTCATATTTATATGTAAAAATATAAGCTACATGTTAGCGCAATTTTTTTCGCAGCCAAATTGGTGAAAACTTTGTTTTTGAATATTGCTATAAGTATTTTACAATTTACGATTTATTGTGATATTTATATATTTTATTATATTTATTATTATGTTTATTATTTATAACTATTTATTCATCGCTTGAACTATTGTTTCTTTTCTTTTTTTTCTTTGGTATTACTTGATTATCCCGTCTACCAAAAAAGGTATCGCCAAACGATAATATAAAACGCCAATAATGAAAAATGTTGCATTCAATCCATTAAATACGATACATGTGCTTAAAACATCATCAAGTGATTTTTTTATCCCACTTTTTATTTGTATTTTTATCAATATTTCACTAATTTATTTCTTCTTTCATTATTTAAAATAAAAAATAGGTCAATATGTATAATTTGGCAAAATTGATCAAAGAAATAACCAAGTAGCACCAATATTTTATTTAAACATGGCAGAATTGTTTCCAGTTTGCATGTGCGAAATATAAAAGATGCTAATGCCAGTTATAAAGTGCCATTATAAAGAATATCCAAAATCTCAAGTACTAAGTTAATAGTAAATCTACAGATCAGGAGCCTCAACGTCAGCTTTGCACATCATTTTTTTAAAACACACTTTGGGTAATATTCAACTTCCTGGAAACTGTAATTTAAAATTTTCAAATTACATAATTATTCATAAGAATAAAATAAGAATAAGAAGTTTTCAACCATCAAAAGCGTTAAATTAAAGATTTAGTTATATTAGGATATTCTGAAATTTTCATGATCTATTGTTATTTTTTTTATTATAATATAGTAGATTTCTTCAGGGGGGCGGAGCCCCCCTGAACCTCCCGTAGTCTCATTAAATTTAAATTTGTAACTTTCCATCAATTTGCTAATGGTTATCGTATATCTTGTATTTCTTTATACATTTTGAACTATAAAGATAAGTAACAGTTTTAATAAGCATTTTTCATTATCCTCATACTACTACATACCTGCCCCCACAAACATTTAAATCTCATGTATCAGGAACTTTTGAAAGTGTAAACTCAGTAATCTAGGGTTTTACAATTTTGTTTCCAAAAAAAAGAAGTTTTGATTGCATTTTGTGGCAGTTATCACAGACAGACAGACAAAAGAACAGACTGACAGGCAGAAAACAATAAATTTTGTGTCGATAAAAAAAGCATTCATTAAAGTTTCGGCAATGACTTCATTATTCATGAGTTATTGCTATCCATGTTCCTTGTATTTTTAACGACTACTATAAAATACCTGTTCTATTTCAACTATGACATCAAATTTTACCAAGTGAAATATTGTTTAAAAATATAATTATTTTTTATTTCTTTTACTTCTAATTATGTCCCTATTTTTGTCAGAAAAATTCCTATTAACAAAACAAATTTCCGTGTTTAATATTTAACAAAGTACTATATTTATTATTTTTTTAATTCTGATATCGTATTCATTTTTTCTTAGTTTAATTTTTCAAATGGAAATTGCTCAATGGAAACTTATTGCCGTTGAATTTTTTTTCAACGATAAAGGATATTGGTTAAATTTTATCTAAAAAATTGCTATTGATTCTGTATAAAAAAGAAGGAAATTTTGAATTACTAAAGAAAATATTTGAGTAAAATTAATAAAACATAGCCTATGTTCTTTTCTGGGTTATGTTATATTTATACGCAAAGATACAAAGACATTAATTATTTCATCAGTTTTGACGCTGACTTCATTTAAATTTTGTACACGCATTCAAATTTATAACATTATAAAAATAAGGATTAGGCTGAATGGTTGCTTAGCAACCATTAAGAGAAAATAAAGAAAATGAAATAAATACATTTGAAATAAGTAAATCTCTGAAACAAATTAGTTTATATTATTGGAACACATTTATAAAAAAATCTCCAAAATTTACAGTAATAACTTTAAAAATCTGACAAATGCGCAGACAAAATTTAACTGGTAAATTTCAGAATCCATTTATCATTGAATTCCATTAATGAAATGTGTCATTTTCTCTCAAAAAAAAAAAAAAAAAAAAAAAAATGAAAATCATTGGATTTGCCATAGAAAGCATTATTGCACAAAATAAAATATTCTATATTTTCCGAACGAATGAATCAAAATTTCAAAACAATATGAATAATTTAACTGGTAAATTTCAGTATCCATTTATCACTGAATTCCATTAATGAAATGTGTCATTTTCTCTCAAAAAATGAAAATCATTGGATTTGCCATAGAAAAGCATTATTGCACAAAATAAAATATTCTATATTTTCCGAACGAATGAATCAAATCTAACAAAAAACTATACAGCTTAATCCCAGTGCCTCACTAACATACCCACTTAATTTCAAGCCAATCGGATGCTTTTTGCATTAGTTATCGTGGAACAGACAGACAGACAGAAACCAAAAAATTTCGTGTCTCCAAAGTAAACCTTCACTGACGTTTCAGCAACTAATAATTATGCTTCTTTCTTTTAAATTAACAACAACAACAAAATAATTTTCCAGGTTGTTTCTTAAATTTAAGTATAATTTATTGTAATTAAAAATTGTTTGTGCGTTTTCCTTGCTCCATGTGCTTAAATTTGGGAATCTAACGAAAACATCCAGCCGGTGAAAAGTGACGCACACTGAATTTCTGTGACGTATTTACCTGCCGATCTCCAACTATTACTGTTTTATACCATTCTTTCTCAGAATTTACACTATCAACATTAATCGCAACATTATTAATAAGTAAACAATTAATTTCAGTATTTACATCATTACTTTTTTAAAAATTGTTTACCTCATTAACTTTTTGAAAATTATTTCTATGATGGCTTACCTTGTTTAAATTCTTGCAAACAGCTGCCAAGTGATGGTTTTTTTTTTTACATAAATTACACAGTTTATTTTAAGCTGGGCACTGTCCTTTGGAATGTTTTTTTCATACGATTTACAGTCAATTAATGGTTTATAGTTTGTGCTTTTTCTCTTTTGATGCACCGCGTTTACATCACTGACCTTGGGCTCATTAATTGTCCTCATCTGCTCCAGACTTACTTCACAGGCTCTAATGCTGTTCTACGGCTTTCTTCAATATTAGATCCGACTCCCGGAGTAGCCTTTCCTGCAGGCCCTTGTCTCTTATTCCGAGTACGACGCAATCAAAAGGCTGGATTCTTGGTCGCCGAAACCACAGGAGGAGGCCAACGTCTTTAGCTCTGTCAGATATGCATCTACAGCTTGACCATCTTTTTGTGAACAGGAAAAAAATTTAAAGCGTTTGAATACTTCATTACTTTGTGGCAAGCAGTGGTTTTCGAATTTCTTAATTACGTCATCAAATTTGTCGTTACTTTCACCCACTTTGAAACGAAAAGTATTAAATACGTTGACGCCTTCATCACCAGTTAGATTCAGTAAGATGGCTATTTTAACTTTGTCATCTTTTCCATTTTTCTCAGCAGCCAACATGAAGTTATCAAATTTCTGCTTCCACTTATCCAGTTGTCAGATAAGTTAGGTGCACTGAGCGACAATTCATTCGGGGGCTTGAAACTGTCCATTATTGCAATTGAATCTGATAGTTCACTATTTTTATTATTACGGAACACAAAAGTCCCATTGGAAAAAGCTAAAGCTTCAACCTCCTTTTACGAAGCAGCGTGTTGGCTCATAGCTGTAAAGTTGAGAACAGCTTCGAAACGGTGTGATCGCTTATGATCGTCAAAATCTTTGTGCCTCCAAGTCAAAAACGAACTGACACCATGTTAAATGCTTAGATTCAATTGAGAAGACACATCTTTCAAACTAAGTATGTTTACTAAAGATAATATAAAAAATCAAAGTTGAATAAATTGAGCTAAAATCATGGTATGCATCGTGATTACAAGAAGCAGTTCAACCAGCTCTAGCGAGCACACACATGATATGAATATCAACATTACAGTGTTGCCATTCAGCACAACAAATCTTGATTATAAATAAATGTTGCCACAAATATATATATATTACAGTATGCAAATAAATTGTGCTTTTTTATCAGTTTTTTTAATATAACTTTTAAACTATTTCAAACTAATTTTTGAAAGTAGAGCAGGTCATCTTCATAGGTACCTTCTGGTACAAACAGAATTGAAATTCGACAAGTATTTTTTGAGATTTACTTGGAGAAAGAATTTTTTTTACTTTTATTATCATTACATACTATGTGTATAAGACTTCGCTTCGCTCAGACAATTACTATTTACTCCATGTGTTCTGGTTCGGTTGACTATGAAAATATCCAGCCGGTAAAAAATGACACACACCAAGTTTCTGTGACGTATGCAAATAAATTGTGATTTTTTTTATCAGTTTTTTAAATATAACTTTTAAACTATTTGGAACTAATTTTTCGTAGATGGTGCATTCACCAGATTACCTTCATAGGTATCTACTGGTACAAACAGAATCAAAATCCGATAAGTACTTTTTGAGATTTGCTTGATGAATTTTTTTTTTTAACTTTTAATATCGTCATGTACTATGAGTATAAGACTTCGCTTCACTCAGACAATAAAGACTATTGACCCTCATTTTTAAAGATTATTAAACATTCACAAATATATTTAGTTAAAATGTAGAGGAGCTAATTAAGTTACTTGAAAATTTATTATTATTATTATTATTATTTTTGTCATGTTCAAGATAGTAAAATTTAGATATGTTCGTAAGTATAGTTTCATGTACAAAAGTTTTTTTTATGGTATATACAGCAGAGCAAAAATAAATAAAAAACTCATTTAACTCCTTAACTCTTGCACCCATGACTTTCACAACAAGGTTGGTAATTTGTCCCTTTCTTTTAATTAAAATATTCACAATTCATACCAGAAATTCTGGCAGTCGCAAAATGCCTGTCATTAAGTAAACAAAACAATGTTACAGGGAATTTTTGGCATGAATACAAAATTTCAGAGTTAAAAAAAAAAAAAAAAAAAAAAGCCAAACTGGCAGTCCTGTTTCACAGGTAGTGTAGATTGTTTTGTTTTGTTTTTTATTTAGATTGTTTAACTCCACTAGATTTTTTTATAATACTGTTATTGACTTTATTTTTCGCATTATTTTATCTGTCATTAACTAACAAGAATATTTTTACTTCAAAAAAGTGGTGGAAATAAAAATTTGTATTTTTTTTAAAGTAGCTTACACTTATTGCAAGCAACTCTCACTGCCAAAAAACTTGACAAAGAATCTGTGAGTTACAAATTTAAAACTGCCCCATGACACATATGCCCCATGAGAGAGCCATTGGTGTAATGCAATTCCCATTAGCAGTATGGAAGCAATAAATGTCAAATTGTTAAAAAGAGACGAATTTAATTAGAATTAATCATAAAAATTCTATGGGATTCAAGACTATTTTCCATTGAGTGGATCTCTCAAGAGCTATTCCATCTCAATTCAGTACTGATATGCGTCAAGTCACCATCACAGATTTTTTTCAAAAAAATTCAGTAGTTAGAACTAAGTGATTTATAAAATTTCCTAAAAGGATTTTTCCCTAAAAAATTTATTTCTCTGATTACAGCACTTTAAAGTTCATGATAAAATTGGCAGTTTTCAGAAAAACTGAAAAACGCTTCATTTTGAAATGAACACAATACCAAATATATACAACATATACAGTCAATTTATTTTTTATAAACAGTTATTAAACTGAATTTTACTTTGGCATAGTTTTAAAAAATATAGTGACATTTTTACTTAATTAAAAAAAATTAGATTTTAAGTATAAAAAATATAATTATTAGTGAATTTAAGATTTTTTTTCAGAATGAAAAAAAATATTTTAAAGCTAAACATTGACGGCAATCTAAAGACCTTTAATGGGCGTTTTACAGCAAATTTTATTTTAACTCTAAGGTGCTTACAACTTTTGTAATTCAATTTTAAATTATGCAAAATTTTGTAAAATCACTACTTTTGAAATACAATTTCTCAAAAACACCATTTTTTAAAAATCTGATAATATGCTCAATTCATACCTTATTAGTCTCTAATAAATACCTTACAAGCAAATCGTGTGTTTTTGCTTAGAAAATTTTATATGATTTTTTGAAAATAACAAGTTGTGTGTATTTTTCAACAGAGCACAAAGTCAAGCTCTTCCTTATTTAACCGAACTTGTAATGTAATTAATATTTCAAACTAAAAAATACATCACTAGTACATAATTATTACTGTTAAATTATAGCTAATCATTTGCTTAAATTTAAAATTGTGTAAAATACAGCCAATAATAAAATTAGTATTGATCATATGTCATTTCATTCCATACTCATGAATGTGTTAAATCCATCTACAGTGTGTAAAAATTTTGTTATATAGTATGGATATAATATATTAATGTGCAAATACATACATAACAGAAGAATTAGGTAGTGAAGGTTTCTTAAATTAACTTCAACTCCTTATCGTTGAAGGTATGAAGTCGCTCAGATTGTCCTATTGTAACTGGTTTTTCTGTTTCTAGAAGCACATTTTCCAATGGTAATGCACATTCATATTTTTTCTTTCCAAGATTCTTTTGGCCACTGGAATGCTTCATCTATGGACCATGATGGGTACATGAATGATACTTTAATGTCATTTAGTTGTTGTGATTGATATACCATTGATTTGTCCTATCCTCCAATTATTTTCATAAATGCATCCAATGAAATCACGGATTTGGAAACTATGTATTGAATATTGTCTTTTCATTTGGCTGAAGGTTTCAACTTTTGTCAATTCATTTTTACTTGCTCGTTCCATATAATTTTCATTATTTACAATCACCCTATAATGTTTATATCTAATACCAACAATAGATTTTGCATTAGCATATTCTTTCTCATTATTAGTTCTATAGGATTGAATAATATTTCTGTCTGGATGGACTAGAATGTTATTTTTTGGCAGAGAAGATAGTTCAGCAACAAATGAGACAGAATTTTGGATAGCTTTTATTGGCTCCTTTTGGAGATTAAATTTTGTTGCATAGTGCTTGTCTCAGTCCCCGTCCCCAATAGCATCACATGCACTTTTAACATGGCCAGTACCTGAAAATATCCTCTACTTCAGTACATTTTTATTTTTGTGCAATTCATAAAACGGATACTTGTTTTTAAAATGTGCTCCAGCTCCATCTGATATATACACAGGTGATTCCAGTGTTTGTAATTGATACAACTTAAATAATTCTTTTTTTACTTTTTCTATGTCACAAACAGCATGAGCTGTATCATGAGTTAATCATCAGAAACAATGATAAAACTCTTTATTTCTTCTCTAAAGTATGCTGTGCAGGTAACTAACGATATGAGTATTCTGCCAGTGGTACCTTTGTACTTCATTTGGCAGTATTAGTGAGTAATTTTCAGCAAAGTCAAAATGCATCACAAGCGCAGATTTTTTTTTTTTTTTAAGGGGTTTGGCTTATTTAATTTTATGAATAGGAATTTTTGAAGATTAGCTTATATTTATCTGCCATAATAATGTGCATATTATTATTTTTTCATTAAAAAATATTATTATAAATACAGAGAAATAAGAAAAAGCTTGATCTTCTGGTTTTCTGAGAAAAAAAAAAAAAAAAAAAAAAAAAAAAAAAACTAAACTTGAAAAAAAAATCTAATTCAGTTGTAATGTATGTATTCGCATTTTAATATATTATATCCATACTATATAACAAAATATTTAACACACTGTAGATGAATTTAGCACATTTATGAGTATGGAATGAAATGACATATGATCAATACTAATTTTATTATTGACTGTATTTTACGCAATTTTAAATTTAAGCAAATAATTAGCTATAATTTAACAGTAATAATTATGTACTAGTGATGTATTTTTTAGTTTGAAATATTAATTACATTACAAGTTCGGTTAAATAAGGAAGAGCTTGACTTTGTGGTCTGTTGAAAAATACACACAACATGTTATTTTCAAAAAATCATATAAAATTTTCTAAGCAAAAACACACGATTTGCTTGTAAGGTATTTATTAGAGATTAATAAGGTATGAATTGAGCATATTATCAGATTTTTAAAAAATGGTGTTTTTGAGAAATTGCATTTCAAAAGTAGTGATTTTACAAAATTTTGCATAATTTAAAATTGAATTACAAAAGTTGTAAGCACCTTAGAGTTAAAATAAAATTTGCTGTAAAATGCCCATTAAAGGTCTTTAGATTGCCGTCAATGTTTAGCTTTAAAATATTTTTTTTCATTCTGAAAAAAAATCTTAAATTCACTAATAATTATATTTTTTATTCTTAAAATCTAATTTTTTTAATTAAGTAAAAATGTCACTATATTTTTTAAAACTATGCCAAAGTAAAATTCAGTTTAATAACTGTTTATAAAAAATAAATTGACTGAATATGTTGAATATGTTTGTTATTGTGTTCATTTCAAAATGAAGCGTTTTTCAGTTTTTCTGAAAACTGTCAATTTTATCATGAACTTTAAAGTGCTGTAATCAGAGAAATAAATTTTTTAGGGAAAAATCCTTTTAGGAAATTTTATAAATCACTTAGTTCTAACTACTGAATTTTTTTGAAAAAAATCTGTGATGGTGATTTGACATGCCCTGCCTGAGCTGAGATGGAATTGCTCTCAATACGTTTTCAGTGTCTTTAAAAGTTAAGTGAAGACCTATCTGGAAAAATGTGGCATGGACCAAGGCATCATTGCAACTTTGCGACCTCCTTTTGAAGCAAACTTAGCACAATGCGAAATTTAAACTTTGAAGAAGAGTTTTGTTTTTTCCACACTTTAAAAAGAAAAACTATTATGTTAAATTTAGTTTTATGAAAAGCCAAATGAAGTTTAAACAATTTTTATTCTGAATATCAAGTTAAATTCATCATAAACAAAAAAAAACTAAGCAGATTAGTATAAGATTACAAAAAAGAGTTAGACAGAATAGCAATATTTGATATTATGTAAGTTTCATATCTCTTTCAACTTTTATGGTATACACATTCCTTCTTTCCTAATTTATACAGACATCTATATCCAAACATGCATTGTATAGTTTTTTTTTACAAAATCTTATTCTTTTTGCAATGATATTTTTTTAATAATACAATTTATACTTCACATAGTAATGTACAGAACCTTCTGAGCACAATTAATATTCACACTAGATTGTATATTTAATTCTGATTACAGGATATTGTGTAAAATACTGTTTGTCATATTTTCTGGAAAGAATATTTTTTATATCAGTAACTCTGCTAATTATAAGCCAAGAATTTGGTAAAACTTGGGACTGTTTTTATGAAAACCTTAATTAATGGTAGCTTTAAATGATTTTGCTAGAAAAAGAATTGTCAATTTTTTTCATTTAACTTTCAGGTAAATGCGAGGCGAAACAAAATTATTGTTTTAATTGAAAAAAAAAAAAGTATAAATTTTAAGTATTTATCATAAATATTGTATGTTTAAATACCTGACAATTTTTTACCTGTTTTAGGCACATCCAGTCCTATCAAAATTAAAATTTTATTTCAACATTGCAGTTAAAAAACGACGTCAAGAAAATGAAACAATTAATTTTATATTAGAACACTTGAATAAATACAAAGTAGGCCTTTTTATTTATATTAATGCTATAATGTCTTTTAATCTATCTCATAAGTACCAATATTCTTTCTCATTGTTGATTTTTCCTTAATTAGAGTATTTTTTATGGTTATCTGGAATGTCCTGTGACAGAATCTCTTATCCAAAGGAATGATAAACGTATAAAAGAAATTAATACTTCATTGACTGATATTGAGGAGCAGCAGAATGCTTTAACGCAAACTGTAAGAAATGTTTTTTACTGTCAATAATTTTTATTGTGTACTTGAAAATAATAAAGCTATATAGTGATACATATGAAGCACTAAATAAAAATTAAAATCATTCTATTAAATAAAAATCATAGGAAAATGAAAGTGTAATGTTAATTATACTGAAGTCTAAATTTTTTTCTGAGGTCCTATAAAAGAATATAAATAATAAGTATTACACTCAATTTTTTTAATGCAGAAAATGTTGTAATAAACTTCAGTAAACTATATAAATTTCCTAGAATTTTAAATAACTTAATAATGTTATTATATAAGGTATTATTTGTAATTATTGCCATGAAGATGTAATTGAATTTTTTTGTTCAATCTTGTAAAATAACTAATCGTAGCAAACGCGGTAGCGTTTGGTATAATATCTTTAAGAAATGGAAAATGCAAATGTCTTTTTGAAATTTCTGGTAAACCAGTTGACGTATGACAGTAATTTTTTTTTTTTTTTTTTTTTTTTTTTCAAAAGATAGAACTTGACAAGACAAATAAAATGATAGCATTAAAAAATTATTGAAATTTACTGTAGTTTTTTATTTAACTTTTAACGAAAAAATGAAGACATAAAATTCAACAAGTGATAGCTAACGATCTTATGGATGGATTAACTTCATTTTTGGTTTATTTTAATCCTTTTGGTAAAACCTAAAAATGTTTTTTTTTTCATCTTTGTATGTTTGAGGATCGCTGAGAAAATCGAATTTGTGTCTTAAAGCTCCAGTTGAACATTGTTTCTTATTGTTGCTGTTGTAGTTTCTTTTATTCATTGCCACCAAGTTTAAATAAGTATAAATTTTGTATGCATGTGACTTCATTCAAATTAAATAAATCATATAAAAAACATTATTTGTTTTTATTATGAAACATTTACTCTAAGTTCTTTGAATAAAGTTGTGTGTGTACTGTTATTATTTTCGTTCGACTCCTTGATTTATTTCTCAGACATCATGCATTTTATATGACAATGCAATAACTTTCTTAATTATTCTAATACAGTCTAACCCCATTATAGCGAACCCGGTTTATAACGAACTCCTGGATATAGCGAACGAAAATTTTGGTACCACCGTTTTCCTATTGTATTTAATGCTATTTTATCCTTTTATATTGAGCCTCCAGAATCTTAAGAATCGGTTATAACGAACTTTTTTTCTAGTCGACCATGATTTTTTTTTTCTCTTTTTACTTTTCCGCTGATGTGGAAAAAGATTTTCGACTCTAATTTTATAAGAAAATGCATGCTGGCTACTAAAAACATGGTGCAAATTAACAATAAGTCTTTTTTATTAAAGAGTAGTAAGACCTGCATTCTTTCTCTTTTATGGTAGCCATTCTGCAAATGTGATCACGCCCACCCTTCAGTTATTTTCCATTACTCCTGTCATAGCAATTCAGTAACGCATTTAAGTTAGCTTATTTAACTAATGTATTTAAAAATAATTCGAGATATGGCAGCATTGAAAAGAACATCTTCTTTTAAACAACCAATAATCAAAAGCTTTCTTCCTTAAATTATTCTCTCTGGAGTTCACAAGATGAGGAAAAAAAAGGAAAATTTAAATGATAAAAATTAAACAAACAAAATAAAAATAAAAAGATTTTTAACACACCAATAATTAATGTTAGTCATCCTAAGCCTGGAAAAAGTGTAAAGATTTTAGTATAGTCAGAATCATTCCTTTAATTGTTTGCTTGTTTATTCTAACATTTATCTGAACTAGGGTTGGTCTCGAATGTTTAGATAATCGGCACTTTGCTGTATTTCTATTTGTCTTCCTTTTTAGTTAATTTATTTAGTATTGTGCCAGTTTAATGTAATCAATTTTAGTCAATTTAAATCATTAATGATCATATCCAATAGTATTTATGTTTTTTTTTTTCTTAATACATCAAAGACAAATTAACAATATGTCTTTTTTATTAAAGAGTAGTAAGACCTGCATTTTTTCTCTTTTATGGTAGCCATTCTGCAAATGTGATCACGCCCACCCATCAGTTATTTTCCATTACTCCTGTCATAGCAATTCAGTAACGCATTTAAGTTAACTTATTTAACTAATGTATTTAAGAATAATTCGAGATATGGCAGCATTGAAAAGAACACCTTCTTTTAAGCAACCAATAATCAAAAGCTTTCTTCCTTAAATTATTCTCTCTGGAGTTCACAAGATGAGGAAAAAAAAAGGAAAATTTAAATGATAAAAAGTAAACAAACAAAATAAAAATAAAAAGGTTTTTAACACGCCAATAATTAATGTTAGTCATCCTAAGCCTGGAAAAAGGGTAAAGATTTTAGTATAGTCAGAATCATTCCTTTAATTGTTTGCTTGTTTATTCTAACATTTATCCGAACTAGGGTTGGTCTCGAATGTTTTGATAATCAGATCTTTGCTGTATTTCTATTTGTCTTCCTTTTTAGTTAATTTATTTAGTATTGTGCCAGTTTAATGTAATCAATTTTAGTCAATTTAAATCATTAATGATCATATCCAATAGAATTTACATTTTTTTTTCTTAATACATCATTATTGAACATATAGGTATCAGGTAATTATATACATATTTTGCAAACTCTAACATTTTTTAACGGTTCGAATATAGCAAACCACCGGATATAGCGAATAAAAACTTCGGTCCCTTGAAGTTCGTTATTACGGGGTTTGACTGTACAACAATAAAACTTTGGCAGCAAATATTTTGCCTTTCAAGATATAAAATAATCTTCAGTTTTTATCAAAAAATTTGAATGACAAGTATAAAAAAAAATGCTCTGGTGAGCAACAAAAAAGGGTAATATGTTTTTAAGTATGAAAAAGTGTTTGACAAGTGCTTCTAATTGAGCATAAGAGAGGACAAGGTGTCCCTTCTTGGCTGCAGCTCACTGTCAGTGCCAAATTTGAAAAAAATCATATTTTGCGCTTTCTCCACTTACAAGAAATTTGTGTAAAAATTTCCGTCTTTCTTTTTAGCAAAATTTTCAATCCTGCCTTACATGTGAACTGAGCTGTTGACTCTGCACTGCAAACTGCACTGTTGACTCTGCATTGCAACTGCATTACAAATCAGTTTTCTGTGCAATTCTATGCTGCAGGCATGCTTGGTGGCACTGCATGAGTATGATACGCTACAGGAACTAAGGTTTCTGGTACTATTTTGCCTTACATTCAAGTTTAATTACGCTGTGTTTTTTCTGACTATGTCTTTGCGCTACACATTTTTATCGTAATTGTGATTGATTTCTTTTACACAGAAAAAGCGCAAATATGATTTTTTTCAAATTTGGCATTGACAGTGAGCTGAAGCCAAGAATGGACCTTTTGTCCTCTCTCATGCTCAATTAGAAGCACTTGTCAAGCACTTTTTCATACTTAAAAACATATTACCCTTTTTTGTTGCTCACCAGAGCATTTTTTTATACTTGTAGTATTATGCATAACATCTTTAAAAAAATCTTTCTATAGGTGAATGTAACAACATACTAACTAAAATTATATACTATTGTTCTATCTATATTATAAAGGTCAAACATATCTGTGCGTAACGCATACGTCATTTTTCGAATAGCAACACTTTCTGATGAAATTTCACTTTTGCAATTTTCAATACTGCAAATTTTTTAACTCCTAGACATCACACATTTTCAGTCTTTACACCATTGTGTAGAGAAAAATATGTGCTTTTAAATGCAATTTGTTTGAAAACCGTATCTTAATTTGTTTTTGAGATATTAATTTTTTTGTAGTTTTTAATTTAATTTTTCTGGAGGTGGCAACTTGAGTACTCCATTTCACTCATTAGTGCAAAGCATTACCAACTAGATATAACACTCTGTGCATTTCACTAAAAACTGCCGAAAAAGTGAAGCTGCATTCAGCTTCAAACCCTGAACCATTTCATTGGATCACGAGGCACAAACCCTGCCCAAATTAGCATTGTATGAGCTGATTTCTGTTCTGAGCACATGGTCATTGTTTTGGTTCAGAGTTTGCACGATTGGTCAGAGTAACTTATCAAAGTATCAGAGTCCTCTGGCGGGAGACTTCATACATTAATCTCAAATAAATGAGCCTTATAGGTGTAGTTGGCCATGGTGCAAAGTAAAGGAAAAATAGCCATAAAGTAAAAAGAAGAAATAGAGAGGACTTATGTGTGGTGGCTGGGAGTGGTGCAAAAAATGTAACCCTGAGAAATCTGCTTCATTAAGCCCAAACACAACCGCGTGTTTTCGCAAAAAAAGAAGAAAACTTTCAATGACAAGTCTGTGGAAACTTTTAGTATACTATAGTTTTTGTTTATAATAAAATAAAATGCTACTTTAGAATTGTAAATTTAAGCAGATCATTTTTATTTAGAGAAAAAAATGGGCAGCTGATGCCAAAGGATTTATCTGTTCAATGTGATTCTTTTTTTTCCCCTCTGGGTTGAATTTTTTTCGCAGAGTTAGACAAGCAAACAAAGGTGGTCTTGGCAATTATTCCAGATTTAAAGTAATGTCAGGTTTCCCAAATTTTTGCCCAATTGTTGAAGACATTTAATTATAATTATATTAAAATAACATTATTCACTTAATGTAATTTTTTATAAATTTCAGTTAAACTTGCTAGAGCAGACGATTTTTTTAGTTCTTTTTTGTTGCCTGTCCTTTTACCAAAATTATATAATTTTTCTTTCTTTTTGGAATAATTATATTTTTTATGTTATTTATTTTTTTCTTTATTTTTAGAACCATTTTTATTTTCCAAATATATTTTCAGAAAAGAAAAAAAGTACATTTTTCACATAGAGAATTGATTTGAAATAGAAAAAGAACGATGTAAATGACGAAATGAGATTTCATAATTTGCTAATATCCAATGTTTAAAATGTAATTGAAAATTTGGTTTGGCATGATTTGTAAAAATCAAAGTTTTCACATTTCACGGAAAATACGGCATCTTTCTTTGCTTGTTGAAGTGACGGAGTGCAATGTTTGTGTATTTTAATGTTTATTCTTTTAATTTGTGTTGTGTATTTTAATTTATAAAACGAATTTTAAATTTGTCATAGAGTTAACTTTGAAGCAAACTTTTTCAAAATAATGTACGTGCAATCATTTCTTTACTTTTAACATTTTAGTATGCGCCTAAGATTTTTCGGTACTACTTGGTTATCCCGCCGACCAAAAAACTATCGCCAACTTATAAGATTAAATGCCAATAATGGATGATTGTGAATATCATATTCAATGATATTAAACACGATACACATGTTTAAAATGTCATCAAATGGTTTTTAATACCACTTTTTATTTTAATTTTTATTCATGATTTACTAATTTATTTGTTTTTCCATTATTTAAAATAAAAATTATGTCAACATGTATAACTTGGCTATTAGTTTGACAATTTGTTTAATTTGGCGAAAATGGTCGACAGGATAATCAAATGGCACCAATTTTTCATATGAGCGAAATCTATATTGTAACAAACAAATGTGTCTGTGTGTAGCATTGGTGTTATTTTGCAAATGACAATATTTCAGGATAAAATGACTTTTTGTAATTTTTGTTACTGCAATTTTTTAATCTTCTAAATGTCGCACATTTTTAATTTTTATTTCATCATATAGGAGAAAAAATCTACTTTCAAATGCAATTTGATTGAAGACTGTATCTCATTTGACTCATTTATTACAACCTTATATTTTTCAAGCATTTTTTTTTTAATTTTACGTACAGTAGAGGACCTATTATCCGGAATTCCGAAATCCGGAAAGACCCGAAATCCGGAAATGAAGATTGAAAACGACTTGATTCATGATGAAATGAACGAATCATGAATCTTTGATCAAATGTGCGTTTTTTCGAAATTTTTTAAGATTTCATGCTTTTTTGACTTTTTTTTTTTTCAAAATTCACCTTTATTCTGCGTTTTTTCGACAGAATTTACGTTTTTTTTTTATAAAAACGCAAATATTTTCAAGTATGGCTTTAAGTATCAAAATTCATAAGTCATTCAAAGATTCATTCATTTCATTATGATTCATGCCCATAAAAAACGCAAATTTTTTCAAGTATAGCGAAAAAACTTTTCAATTTCGTCAAATATCGCTATAAAACCCTGCAAATTTCGTCAAATATCGCGATAAAACCCTGCAAATCTCGTCAAATATCGCGAAAAAATCCTGCAGATATCTCGCAAAATATTCAAATTTTGTGAAACGATCGCGGAAAAATCCCGTGTAAGCGCCCCCCCCCTCTAATTATTTTACGATTTTTCGTCACCTTTTGGGGGGGGGGGGTGGATTAACGGTATATCTTACGGTATATATATATATAAAGTCAGTGGGCAAAACGTCCGGATTTTGAAGAGCTCTGAATTTTGGATGTCCGGATTTGAGACTTTATACTATAGTACAAGAGTCAAAATTGTAGCTTAGTGTTTTTTCCACAGACTTCTCATAGAACACACTTTTCATTCATATTCTAGATAGCAATGCTATATTCCTTGTTTTTTTTGTTTTTTTTTGAGGGGGGGGGGGGGGTCGAGTTTCAGACGGACCCGAAATCCGGAAAATTCCAAAATCCGGAAAGCCCTCGGTCCCGACGATTCCGGATAATAGGTCCTCTACTGTATTTCCATTAAGAAATAGTGATACTCAATTTACTCATAAATCTATAAATATTGTTCCTGATAATTTCCCATTATAAAATTAAAATTGCATGAGTAATAAAATAAAAGGATGGTTTAAAACACAGATTAAATTACTAAAAATTACAAGTTCAACATGTAATCAAACAACTTAAAATTACATAAGGAAAAAGATATTTTGAAAATCCTTTGAATTTGCTTGAAAACTGTATTTCAATTTACTGACTGGCTGTGGTTTTAAAAAAATCAGGCGCGAGTTATTTTTAGATATATCTCTACCGAGTGAAAGTAGATTATGATAGATTAATCTATTTGTCCTTAGAAAAATATAAAGAGTTCAGGATTTGTTTCCAGATAATATACTATAGCAAAATTAAAATTTCCTTATAAATAATAAAATAAATACAAATTTAACAGACATTTAATTAAATTACGTGCTCGAAGCACTGAAATGACCAGAAACAAAACTGCTGCCGTAACAAAATCTTTGGCTAATAACTTCTGCATGCGACTAATACGGAAATGTGACTTTTGATAAACTTCATAGCTTTATTTCATTCCATAATTAATATTTTTCATTTAACCCTTTAACCTAACCACGTTAGTCTAATCATGTTTTTTCGCTATGTAATATTTTAATTCAAAGATTGATTTAATATAATATTGAGATTAATGTTAATTTTTTGAATTTTATAAGATAAAAAGAAAAATGTAAAGTACAATACAATACAAAAATATGTAAAGTATCAAATACACATCTTCATACCAATACTTTTCACAGTATTATTTTATGAATGAAACATGAATGAAAAAATCCACAAGACACTTAACCCTTTGAAGGAAAAAGCACTTCAATTGTTAAAATGCTGAAATGATTGATTGACACCAGAATTTAAAAACAAATTTGTTTCAAAATATTTAAAAGCGTTTTTTGACGTATATGAAAAAAAAATTACTATTTCAAATTACTGGCGTCAATGTGGCGTTTTGAAATTAAAATTAAGTGGGATAAATTTTATCCCACTCCCTTCAAGGGGTTTAAGGGTTAAAATGCTTTTTTGGAGTTAATTAGCAATCTAAAATGCATATTACATGTAGAAAATTCATTAAAGTTTTCAATTTAAAAAATGGTTTTATCTTTGCTATGTAACTCGGGAAGCCCGGGTTTGATCTACTAGTATCTATAAACCCCAAAATTAATAAATTGAACAAAAATTCATAAAATCGTTTCATTTGGATATTATATATAGGCTATATATAAATTCTAATAATAAAATTACCATTCAACTGCAAAATGGGTAGAAAAAACAAATTATTTTGTTTTTTCAAAATTATTCTTAAAATCCAATATTAATTTTTCTTTTCTGTACAATAGTTTAGAAATTGCTACAACTCACTTATGTCTGCATTGGATGGATATTTGAAAAGAAGAGAATCAGAAGTTGAATTAGTTGAAATGGAACAAATAAATCTATTAACTGATAACTTGGAAGTTGATGTAAGTCTTACTTTTTCTGTCTATGTGTAAGTTTATTTAAATGTATGGTTAAAGCTATCTTTCAGACATAGAGCCAAATTAGTAATGTGTGTACATAAATGTGAATTTGACTCCTCCATAGGTAATATTATACTTGATAATTCTATACCTGTCACGTTTTAACCCAAAACTGATTTGAAATGATAGAAAATTAATCCATACTTTAATGTAATTATGGAAACATGTTGTACAATTATATTTTTAGTGTCAGTTATTAAGTAGAAAAATGAATGTACATACAAAAGAACCCACTTCCAACGGTGTCCAATGACTAAATTCTAAATCATAAATCATAGATATATAGTTCCAATTACAAAAATGTTTTAAATTAGGCAAAAGGAATATTTTAAAAGCAATTTGAATCAAAAAAGACATGATTTATTAAAAAAATATGAATTTAAAATTTTTATATGGTCTCTTAGTCCTTTAAGTTATATTTAGTAAAATTTTCCTGTTACACTGACAATAAGAACAAAAAAAGTTCCATTATTATACAATTAAAATTGACTGAATAATACCTGTTTAAATTTGGAGCATATTTTTTGCTACCAATTAGGGTTTATTCACAAATTTAGTAGAAATATATTTTCCTCTGATATATTAAAAAGTGATTGAGAGTAAAATTAACATTGCAATACAAATTTGAAGTCTTTAATCAATCTGACATCTTAATTCAAAATATACAATTAGTAATAAACATGTATACATAAGAAGGGAAAAAAGTACAAATTTTGTTAAGGTTGATTTAAATGATAATTTATTTCTCAGTTATAAAAATTTCAATGTATTTTCTATCAAAATTCTTAAATTCTGGTTATTTTATAAAATAAATAATGCTTTATTTTATCTTTTCAAAACTTACTTACTTTTCAAAGAGCTACTCTCTTTTAATACATAAATATGCTATATTTCCTGCATGTTGTGTTATGTTCTTGGAAAAACAACTACCCTTTTCAAGACCTTCCCCCCCATCCCTTTCTTTTACCTCTTTATCGGAATGTGAGAATAACAATAGATGCACATGATCAAGGTATGCATGCTATGTACTCGTTGCTACTCAGTAAAGTGAAAATGCTTTTGAAACATTTCAGACTCCCTATATACAAGTAGTACAGTTCGTTTTTGTGATGTATCTGGTTTGCATCACCAGTGAGGTGACTAGAGGTGGTGATTTCACTTTGTATATGGAATGTTATGTAATATTGTTATACTGATTTTCTTAACATATAATCTTTTTCTTTTTTAGAATATTGCATATGTATTCAAGAGAAAATTTAACGTTATAAAATACTACGCGTTTCCAAGTCATAGAATACAAAATAACATCAGTAATTGCTTGTCATATAGGCACAGTAAATAGAAGGAAAATATAGGCCTGATCTTGGCCCAGACTCAGTCTGTTTAAATAATTTAGCCCTGATCAGTGATGCTGCTGCACTTGAAAAATCTGATGCTGTTGCACTTTAATGGGTCCTCGGACCTAGGTCTTCTAAAATTCTGGGTCCTCGCTAAATAATAAGTCATATTTTTAAACGCAAAAATTAAACTTGTTCATTTGGAAAAGAAAAATGAGATGCAATAATTATTGTTTTAATTATGATAAATAAATAAAACCAATTATAATTTTTTTAACTATTAAGAGAAATTTTCTTTACTTTTTTAAAAATAAATTTGCAAGATACAAATTTAATTCTAAAATAATGCATATTTGAGTGTAGAAGATAACACGCATCACTATTGTTTGCATTTCTTTTAGAAAGGGGCAAGACTGATTTATTGAAAAAGCATTTTTGCTGAAAAAAAGAATACTTTTATTGAGTAAAAGGGCACTTTTGTCTAATAAATGGGTGCTTTCATGAGTCACATTCACTGAGAAAGATTTGGAGCAGTCAAAAACGGATTGTGAAGCAGAAAAATTCGTTTTTGGAATAGCAAAAAAAGAAAAAGAAAAAAAAATGAAGCAGGAAACTTAGTTTTTGGAACAGAAAAATTTCCTCTTGTCATTATCTTTTTTTTTCTTTCGTGTTCCTTTGACAAAATTTGCGTTTTTTCGCGATCTTTTGACGAAATCTGCTCTTTTTAGCGATTTTTTTCACGAAATTTGCCCTTTTTTCGGGATTTTTTGACGAAATCTGCATGTTTTCGTGATTTTTTGACAAAAGTTGTTGTTTTTTAACTAACTTTTTTAACTCCTTTTATTGCGATTATTGGACGAAATTTGCTGTTTTTTCGCAATCTTTTGAGGATATCTGCCGTTTTTTCCATATTTTGTGATGAAATTTGCCTTTTTTTGGGATACTTTGACAAAATTATTCGTCTCACAGGAACTATTTTTTTGTGTCCCACTGCCGATTTTTTTCATGATTTACGCGCTATAACTCGTTCGCATATGCCCGTATGGATATTTTCTTTTTCTTTGTCAGATTCCTTGTCATTGGAAATTGTTTGCATTTTATTTGCTAAATTTGATCTTTTTGAATTTTAAATTAGGCCAAATTTTCTTATCAGCTTGGTTGATCCTTTAAAAAAAGTCTTTAATGTGCTGGCCAGGCCGTTGAGAAATTTTACGTGTTTTTGATGAGGCAAGCCCAGTGGCAGAACTATCTTCAAATGTCTGCAAAGCTTATAATATTTTCAAAAATAGTCTGCAAGATGCAATTGCAACATATTATATAAATACAGTCGAGTCTCTCTATAACAAAACTCCATACATCTAATTTCTCTATACAACGAATTTTTAATAGGAACGGTCACCTTTTTCCATGATTACATTAAAAACAATCTCTATGTAGCGAAATATCTATCTCCATATAACGAATATTTTCATAAAATGTTCTTTATTTATTCATTTTTAAAAAAGCTTCGAAATCACACGGAATCAGTTTTCTATCACTTATTCCTGATTTTTCATTCAGTGCTGAGTTTTTTATATTACTTCTCTCCTTGAATCTCCTTTTTCTTAATATTCTTTAAGTCGAACGAATACATTTCCCCCCCCCCCCCCCACCACCACACACACACACACACACACACACACACACCCATCCCTACCATACACATTTCAACATTCTTCTTAAAACAGTATCAACTTTATTGTTACACATAAAAGCAGGATCAATGGGAGCAATTGAAGAAAAAATAATTTACAATTGCTTAAAAAAGGCCGGATTTTCTGTGCAAGTGGATTATGTAAATTCTGAGGACAGAGAAGATGTGACTTGAGCAGACTTAAAAAAGAAATGCAAATTAATTAAGGAATTCGAAGATGTTGAAGACAATGTTTCTCGCTCTGATTTTTTTGGAAATGGATGACAATCTCAATATTGCACAGTCTCCTACTGATAGTGTTATTTTAAGTAGAGTTATGAAAAATGATGGTGAGTGTGACAACAAGCATGAGAATGAAAATTTACAAGGGAAAAAACACCATGCTGTGAAATGATGAGTACTTTTGATCTCATTAGGAGAGGCCTGCAAATGGAGGCAAATGTTAACTATATAATTTTTCATTCCTTGCTACTTTACGCCATAAAACCCTATTCAACCAACCATTCCTAGCAAAAATTTGAACATTTTTACGAGAGTATAACAATTTTGAAATCAAAACAACAAAAAATTAAAGATTTCTTTCAGGCATGTCTTCCTTATTTGATCTTTATTAAACTTTCAAATAAATGTCTGTTCTTTTTTTTTGAAATTGTTTAAATATTTAAGAAATAGAATATTAGGTTAATATTTATAATTAAACATTTCAAATTTTTAAACACATCAAAAATAATATTTGTTCAAAATTTACACATTAAACAAGAATTTTAACGTCATTCTCTATACAATAAATTTCTCTACATAACGAATTTTTTACTGGAACAATGAATTACGTTATATAGAGACTCAACTGTATATTCTTTGTCCTCATTAATTATTTCAACATATGTGTGTGTGTATATGTGTATATTTTTGGTTTGATTTGACATTGCTTTGAGGCCTTTAGCAGATGTCTGTGGCTTTCACCTCAAATAATCCATTACACAGAGACAATTCAGAACTATTTTTATTACACATAACCAATACATATTTATTTCACTACAAAAGGACAACACACCATTCATGTCTTACCCGGATTCGAACCAACACCCTGTGGCATGGCAGTAGCTGCCACTACTGATCATGCCACTGGCAACTTGTGTATACTATTTCTATCATTTACCAAAAAGAAAAAAAAAATGGAACAGAAAAATCCACTTTGGCAATATTTTTTTTTTTTTTTTTTTTTCGTGCCTTTGGCGAAATTTGCCGTTTTTTGGGGATTTTTTTACGAAATTTGCCGCTTTTTCGCGATCTTTTGTTGAAATCCGTCGTTTTTTCGGATTTTTTCACGAAACTTGCCGTTTGTTCGCAATCTTTTGACGAAATCTGCTGTTTTTGTAGGATTTTTTGATAAAACTTGCCGTTTTTCCGCAATTTTTTTTAAACCTGTTCTTTTTTGCGGGATTTTTTTTTTTTTTTTTTTGTCGAAATTTGCCATTTTTTTCGCGTTTTTTTGCCGAAATCTGCCATTTTTTTGGGATTTTTTGACAAAATTTGCCGTTTTTTCGTGATTTTTTGACGAAATCTGTCTTTTTTTTCGCGATTTTTTGATGAAATTTGCCGTTTGTTGCGATCTTTTAACGAAATTTGTGTTTTTTTTTTTTTTCAATCTTTTGACAAAATCTAGTGTTTTTTTGTAGAATTCTTTTTAAAAAAATTGTCGATTTCTAATCTATTGATGAAATCTGTCATTTAGTGAGATTTTTTGATGAAATTTGACTTATTAGCAATGTTATGATGAAATTTATCATTTTTTTTTTGTGTGTGTGTGTGTGATTTTTTTTAAAGAAATTAGTCATTTTTTCGTGATTTGTAAACGAAATTTGCCGTTTTTAGCGATAGTTTGATGATATTTACGTTTCTTCTCACGATCTTTGGAGGAAATTCAGGCTTATTTCGTGATAATTTGATGAAATTGCGTGTACCACAGGACGCATAAGAGCTATTTTTCTGCATCCCACCATAGATTTTTTGCATACTTTATGTTCTATAGCACGTACGTGGCATCGCTGAGTCTGCAGGTGTCTTTAAAAATCTGAGACGCCCGACCCAGTGTCATACACATTTTGCTAGGGGGGAGGGGAGTGCAAGTAGGAGCTTCAAGTTAAGCCTGGATCTGTTCAGACCTTTTACTAAGAAAGCATAATTTTTTAAAGGATTTACAAATTTTTATTTAAATGTGTAATTATGTTTTTGTCAAACATTGAATCTAATTTAAAAAAGCTCAGAATACCTAATTTTTTAACACAAAAAATGTGTATTTTATTATTTCAGCACCGAAAAATTTTGAGCAAGTTACAGAAGTTGTTTCTATCCATTATGGAGTTTAGAAAAAAAGAAATAATTAATATGAAAAAACAACTTTATCATTGGAAAAGGCTTAATGATAGAGAGGAATCTATTGAAAATATAGTAAATATTTGTTTATTACATTCTTATATTATTATTATTACATTTATTGCCTATTTTTTGTGGGAATTAATGCTTTTTTCTAATGAAAATAAATCAACATCTTTTTTTACATTACATTAAGCAGTTGTTTATTTCTTTGCATAAAATGCTAGATCTTTTTCTGGATTTAAATTCAATTTCAAAATCAATTTCCGATTTCAAAATTGGTCTGTTTTTCTTATCAACTTTTGAGATTCAGAACCATGTATGCCATGTACCATTGTTCTCACTGTTCTCCTATAGAAAAAATCTGTGATTTTAACCTAATGTTTAAATTAATATATTTTAAGCAAAACTGAAATATATTTAATAATAAAATAAAAATGTACTGCATAATAATCTATTTCTTAACGAGAAAAAGAAAAAAAAAAAAAAAAAAAAAAACACATCTAATCTACAAATTGTTCAATTAACTTATTTACTGGTCTTATTGTCAATTTAAAATTTTCCTATTCAAAATGGTGATCGGAATTTTCCTACAGCAATTTTCACTTTATTCAATGACAGATGTTTTGTCATTAAATAAAGCAAATGTTACTATTAAAAAAATTTCTGAAAATTGTTTAAAAAAGAAAAAAAAATTAATGAGAAGTATATTAATTACTGATCAACAAGTTATTAATCAACTTAAGACTTCCTAAGGTCCTGACTCAGAAATTAAATATAGGTACATCCAAAAAAAAAAAAAAAAAAAAAAAAATTCTGAACTGATATTTTATTAAATCTAAAACAATAACATCTTTTAAAGGAAGTTGCTTTAGGAATGAATGTGATGTTATTCTCATGGTTCTGTGTTTTACAACCAACATTTTAGTTCATGGTCTGATTATTCTGATATTTCTCCAATGACATATTGCATCATTGCTTGAAAAAATTCCTCATGGGTCTGTTGATTTTTAATCATAGATGACGTGTAGTGTTTCCTATTCTGTCTTATAGATGTCCAACATTGTCACAATTGATTCACTGTCTGGATTTTTTTTATTGTTTTATATGTCTAATACCATTTCACAGAAAACTCTCGCCCCAACATCCATCCAATATTTGCAATTTACAAGTAGATGATCTCTTAAATTATTACATGAACAGAAATATTCTTACTCTACATAAAAGAAAAATATAATTATCTAATTATATTAAAAGAAAAATGCATTACTCACAATGCATTACTTACTTTATATCAAAAAAGTAATTTTATAAGATAATTTAATTAACTTAATTTCATCATCCTGGAATAAAAACATTATACATGAAAATTTTGCATAATATTTAAAATGAAGTGTAATAATCACTTAAATATGAATGAATAGATATATAGAGAGAGACAAAAAAAAAAAAAAAAAAAAAAAAAAGCATTGATGTTTGTTTTTTCCTTAAAAAAATGAAAAAATATTCAAAAAACTTCAATAAATCAACTAATCAGCTGCCCATTCTCCATTAGCAAAACCTCATATTTCCTGACATGCTGGTAAATATGAGTTCTTCCAGCATGCTGTTGTACCTTGATTTTTTTCCGGCATGCCAGCTAATGCAGGGGAATATTTTAAATAAATTGTATTCACATTGGAAAAAATAGCTTGAGTATATGAAACAGTAAATAGGTTGCCAAATTTCTTTTCCTGCTAAGCTTCTTTTTGTCAAGTACCTTTGCAAAAAGTATCTTTCTATATTTACTTATTATATCTATACTAATATTATAAAGAGGAAAGATTTGATTGTTTGTTTGTTTGAATTGAATAGGCTCCGAAACTACTTGACGGTTTTGAAAAATTCTTTCACCGTTGGAAAGTTACACTATTTCCGGTGAACATAGGCTAATTTTTAATTGATTTATTCAAATTTTTTCCTTAATGATTCAAAATTTCATTATTTTTCATACAGAATCAATTAAAATTTTTCCGATAAAAAATAACCATTTTCTTTCCGGTTGCCAAGAAAATCAAAATATGGAACAATAATTTCTCCTCGGCAATTAATTTTTAGTTGAACAGTATACACGTGAAAAATTAAAATAAAAAAAATTCAAAGGAAAATAAATATGACGTCATTTATTATATTATCAGAAGTTTTGTTTGCACAGATATCATATACACACCGAGGTAACTAATGGACACTAAATTGATGTTATTTTGCCTGACATGGCAACCCGACTATTGTTACTTAATTATTAATAAAATGTTTTTTTATTTTCCTTCTCTTCTTTAAAATTTTGTAAACTGTTTTGTTCTATACTTATTATTTAAATACTAATTGTTATTATTTTTTAAATAATAGAAAATAATTTAAATACATATATGAAACTGGTATTCGAAAACGATGTTTCCGCCAAATTAGTGTAAAAAATTATCACGCCGACCCCACTAAAAATAATCTTAAGATTATCTGAAGAAATCACCGCTTTCTTCAGAAATTCTACAGAAATTTGAAGAAAATTTACAGATTTAGTTTTAACTTAAAAATATCTGCAGATTTTTTAAAGATATTCTTAAAAATATCTTCATAATGGGCCAAATACCTACGGATTTCCGACAGATTTTGGGCCAAATACCAGATTTTCTACAGATTTTTTTTAGTGGGGGACCTCGGATCGTACATGTCAACTGCACTGTTTTGTTTATGTATTAAGGATACTTTTAGATCATAAATCCAATTACAGAAAATTAGTCAGATTATTTAATTAGAAGTTATTAAATTTATGTTTTTTTTAATTATGAAATAGGCGAAGAAAAGAAAATTTACTATTGCTGCCCGACTGGAGAATTAACCTTGATGTTATTTGATTTTATGCTTGATGTTATTTTAAAAAACTATCGAAATGGCGAATTTTTAATTATTTGTTTACGTTTTTTGTTTATATTATTGCAAACATTTTTCCATTTTTATACACGCATCACCTTGGCGTGATTTCTTTTATGATGCCAATTTGGAGAACACTGCGTTTTCAAATACCAATTACATTTATATTACTTTTATTTATTTTCTATTATTTTAAAAAGGAAATAATAATAATAAACTAGTCAATAAATAATTATGGAACAAAGCAATTTATATAATTTTAAAAGAGAAAAGAAAAATAATAAAATAGTTTACTCAAAAATAATCAACTATTACCGGATTACCACGTGAGGCATAAAATCGCAATTTGCTGCAATCGCGCCAACGGGATCCGTAGATGACACTTGCACCTAAATATTATTGGCAATATTATTGTTTATACAATTTGTTTATATTATTTGGTAATACTTGATAATCCCATCAACCAAAAAACTATCGCCAAAGTATAAGGTTAAATGTCAATGTATGATCGTAAATGTCACATTCATTTGACATTAAATTTGTTATACGTAATTGTTACGTCATCAAAATATTTTAATTCGATGTTTATTTGTATTTCTATTAACATTTTAGTAATTTATTCATTCTTTGGTTATTTAAAATAAAAATTATGTCCATATGTATAATTTGGCAAAATTGATCGACGGAATAATCAAGTAGTACCCATTATTTGTTTACAGTCTATCTGGATGTTTAAATTGTTAGAATTAGCGTACTTATCGGGGCCCCGCAAGTCATACGCCAAGCAATCGTTAAATCTGTGTTTTAGTCTTACTATTATATCTTTTTCATCTGCAGTTATTTCACTATCACCAAAAAAGCAATATTTTCATTGTGTCAGGAAAATTATTATAATGAAAAAATATTTGCAATTAATTTATCATTCATCACAATTAAAAAAAAATTGTAAGGAAAATAAATATACTTTAAAATTGGTTAAGGAAAAAATATACATGAAATCTCGACAATTGAAAATTTTGTTTTTCATAATTACGTAGCAGTTTTAATTAACGATAAGCCCTATCAACAGAACTTTGTCAAATATTAAACTATTAGACACTACTTCATTACCCCGTCGAACAAAAGATTATCGTCAAGCTATAAGATTAAATGCCAATAATGGATGATTGTAAATTTCACATTTATTTGAGGACAAACATGAAATAAATCTGGTACATTTGTAACAATATCGTTTCTAGCACTTCTAATGTTTGACACTAAAAATCATAATGGAATCAATTACAGAAGGTAGAAAGATTTTATTAGATGCAAACAAAAGACTTATTTTTCTACAAAATTTAGTCATCAAGATTATTCTGATATAACGGCTACATGTTTGAAACTGTTTTATAAAAGGAAGAGACAGTGAAACTGATGTAATTTTAATGTTATTCAAATAATACAGCTTTAAAACGCACTTTTTATGCTTCATTGTTCTAATAAATATATAAGTGAAACACCCTTCTTCGTCTGTCACCCCCACGGAGGGCACCCTTTCCTTAGGGCCCCCTTTCCTTAGGGCCCATGTCACATGTGTAGATAAATGGCCGTCATAAATACAAACAAACAAAAACTCTTCTTTATCTGACAATAATTCTTTACATTTTTTACTCTATGTATTCTTGCTGGAACAGATTAAGGTAGATAGGAAACTACAGTAGACCTGCTAGAAGAGGACGTTTATTAAAAAATGTAACATGAAATGACATTGTATGTAGGCTACCCGAAGTACACATAGTGCAAGTTCAGATGTCGGGACTTTAAGAACTAAGAAATGATAATGTACAATCCGAAAGTTAATAGAGTTTGATAATCAATCTCACTAATCATTGCAATGCCCTCTAATGTAATAGTGTGATGACTCGAGAACATTTTGATTCCTGTTATCATAACGGTCTCATGTTCATACAAAACTCTACTATAAATGATAAAATAAAAGAGATGGTGCTCAATTGCCCAAATTTTCGACAAGGCTTACAATAGTACAATATTGCAATGGCGTTGGCATGACTTTCAGCAATACGGAATTACAATCCAGGGTGGTCTATACTGCTTTAAAATAAAATTTTTAAATCACCATTTTCTTTGAGTCAAGGTTTGTTTGGAAATATTGACCAGCGAAGCGGGCATAGCCTGCTAGTTTTAAATAAGATGAAAGAAAGTTGTGTTATTTAAACATATCTGATATATGTATTTTTAATTTATGTGTTTTAATGAAAATCATGTATTTAAAAGAAGTCACTGATAGCTTTGTAGTTTAAAATGTCAATGGAAACCTATTTGGTGATTGAACCATAGGCGTAACTTTGGCTCTAAGAGGGGGGCATAACTTGGGCTCTCCTTGGGGGGGGGGGGGCAAAAATCTTGAAGTATTTCTCTAGAAAATTACACCCCCCGCCCATTTCCAGTCATCGTGTGCACACACATACACTTAAATGCTTAAAAATTTTAATTTTATAAAAAATTCAACCATATACGAAAAAATAAAGAAAAATTTGAAATTACTCAAATTTGAATTGAATATTGAAATTAGTCTTTAAAAAGATATTTTAAAGACATCTCAAATTTCAAGCCATTTTAAAGACATAAGAAATGTTATATCTCTTTTGGTTGATACTCTTCAACTGAAAAAAAAGTTCAAACTTGATAAAAAAAATTTTAAAGCTTCGTAGCAATCTCCATGGACAGGAAATTCTGGGCTCAGGCTGGCCCAGCCAGGTATAAAAATTAAAAGTTCAGCCTGAGTCTGGCCCAGCCCATTTATATTTTTACAGTTCACGGCCCGGCCCACACAGAAATCAGTGAGAACAGGCCCGACCTGGTCTGATTCAATTTCTACAAAAAATTTGAATTAATTTAACACACAATTAAGATTGTTTTAAAGAGTATTCATCCATATTTAAAAGATAAATTGACAGTGTGTTTAAAATTACTATGTGCAAGACCGATAATATACAATAGCAACAATAATGATTACTTGAATTCTTAGACCTTTCAACTTTTAAATAAGGACTCATTAAAAAAATGATTCAGTTTAGAATAAAAGAACAAAAGAAGAGTTAAAATTATCTTAATTTTTGAAGCTATGTAATAAAAAGTAGATTTGTGAAAATATTTCATTTCAAGCTATTCTTAAATCTAAAGAGCTACTTTCTGGCACATTTCTGAATTCATTTCTGTTGGGAAACACATAAGATTGACAGGAATTTTTATTCAGAAACTATGTAATCAAATGATATTATCCATTTTTCAATAAAGACAGCGTTTTGAATCAAATTTCCAGAAGTGACATCACAAGAAAGGATAAAAATGAGAAGCCTTAAGAAAAATCTCTTATATGTCCATAAGTAATTTATTTATCAAAAATGGAAAACTCTAATTAATTCCAAATCCTTTCTGTAGTCAATCTTCTCAGTTTTAAACCTTTACAGTTAGAAATCAGTCAGAAAATTTGTCAGAGCTACAGGTTATGGAACAGTGAATTTGAGAATCACTTTAAGGTATATTTCCAAAGATTATGTTAACAGAAGTTCATTATCACTATAAAATTTTTTATAAAACATGTTGGTTGCCCTATACTTCCTAAGAATAATTAAGTTGCAGCTCCAGCTCGACTCAACTGTGTTGGGAAAATAAGCAAGCCTGATGTCAGCATGGCATGAGTCTGCTGAAATAAATAAAAATAAAATAAACTGTCCCAGACATTATGTCTGATGACAATCTCTTTGGTGGGCATGTTATATTTCTGTATTGATGTTGTCAAACTATGATTGGTTCGTGACGCACTTTTCTACTTATTCTTGCTAGAATCGTTAGAATCGTATTCATAGCTGATGTTTAATGGCTTTGCGTAAAATTTGATAGTGGATTGGTAGGCCCGAAAATTTTTTTCTCTCACCAGTTTGTTGGAAAAATTATCATCACTCTGCTAAGTCTTCTGGAAAACATTTTATAAAATATACTACGCGGGAAAAGATCTACCTTAATATTGAAATTTCCTCCGGTTTTAATATCTAATGAAAAATAAGATTCTTAATCTCTGTCATGTTATTTCTTTTCCGATATTATATATTCTTTATATGATTATGTTCAATATGATGTTTTAAAAGCATGTTAGGAATATCTTGTTTTCTTGCAAGAAAATATATAGTTTTATAGCTGATTTATTTATAAAAAGTTAAAAGGATTGGACATCTAAAATTATAATTTTGTAATAAATAAAATATTTTTATTAATTTTTCTTTTTTTTTATTGATATTATTATCTTCACTTTAGATTTACTTATATGGATGTTTATATATTCTTTCTATATAATTATTATCATCCTAAACTTTTTAAAGCTTGCATTTAAACAAAATTCTCATTGCAATGTGCTTGAAATGTTACAATTCCATTTAATGTAAGTAATTCAAAGCAGAAAAAACTATTTACTATTTTAGTTCTTACAGTTAAAAAAAAAAAAAAATAAATAAATAAATAAAATAAACTAATTTAATGGATTATATTGCATAAAATATATTCTTTAAAGTAGTAAATGTAATTAAATAAACTTAACATGTGTTGAAAATAAATTACACCCTGACGCAAAAGTTTAGACAATGAAGAAATTCTTACATACTTTGAAAAATATTTATTCAATTTTCAAATCACTGCTTGAAATTAATGTGCTGTACATATAAACAATATTTATAACAAAGAAAAGTGGAATTGTGCATATTGCAATAAATTAAATGGTAACAAAAATAAACTGCTGTCTCAAAAGTTTAGACACAAATCAAATCAAATCGAAATAAACAATTTTTAAAACCTGGTTGCGCATCCATGCTTCTGTATTACATCAAATATACGAGATTGCATTGAAGAAACTAAATCTTGCATAGTTTGTGGATCGATATTGTACCATGCATCCTCAATAGATGTCTTAAGTTCCTGTACAGAAGAGTATTGTCTAGTGTTGCTATAAACTTTGCGACAGATGATGCTCCAAAGGTTTTCTATAGGGTTAAGATCTGGGCTACATGCTGGCCAGTCGAGAACTCTTATATTATGGGAATTAAACCAAGATTTTGAATGTTTTGCAGTGTGAATTGAAGCATTGTCTTGCTGAAATTCCCACTGAGGACCCCCCTAGAAGCTCAGCAAATGGCAGTAGGTTTTCTTCTAATGTCTCTGTATAATGCTGTGAAGTTTGACGACCACTGGTGAAGGTCAGAGATACTTGTCCATTATAGCAAAAGGCTGCCCAAACCATCACCGAGCCCCCTCCTTGTCTGCGACTAAAAAAACGTTGAGGTTCCTTCCGCAAGTCATGCCAATACGATAAACAACCATCTGGACCATCCAGATTCCACTTTTTTTCATCGCTAAATATGACTGACTGCCATTTCTCTCCAAATGACATATGCTTTCGAGCCCACATCATTCTTTGTAACTTATGATGTGGCTTCAGAGCTGGTTTCTTCTGCATTTTGCTATAAACGATTGTTCCTTTTTCCAAAATTCGTCTATGAATCGTATCCTTTGATACAGAGAGTCCCGATGAGCTTTGAACTCCACGTAAGCTCATTTGTTGAGTACTCGCTAGTCTTTGTATCAGGCGATCCTCTCGTACATTTGTCACACGTGGCCTCCCAGACCGACATTTTGCTTTATATTCGGAACCATTCAATAAAACTCGATAAATAGATTTTTTTGACCTATTAAGAATAGCAGAAATTTCAGAAACGCTCTTCCCTTCACCTTTCAACTGCCAAATCCTTGAAACCTCATTCACTTGAATTTCTTTAGCTCTCGGCATGTCAACTATGAAGCGCAATCGTTTGCAGAACTTGAGTACTCCAAATTTGTGACATCATCGATTCTAAATTTGCATATGCCAGCGAATATTCAAAGAAATTTAGAATAGTGTCTAAACTTTTGCGACAAGCACATTTGAATTTTTATGAAAAAAATTAGTATTATAGCAAATAAAACGACTGTCTTATGTACATAGCATTTTAAATCAGTTTTTGAATATATTTACAGGTTTTTGTAATTCTGACGTCATAATTCTACATTTTAAAGCTGAATGACGTCATTGTCTAAACTTTTGCGTCATGGTGTACATAATACTTAATAATCTGATTAATTAATAAATTTTTAAATATTAATGTTCGTCTCTTCTTGTAATAATAATAATAAAAAAAGTCTTTCTTAATCTTTATTTCTTTTTTCTTTCTTTCTTTTTTTTTTTTTTTTTTTTTTTTTTTTTTACAGATTTATGAAATTATTTCATCCATTTTGAAGCACTTTGAAAATGAGTTAATTAAACGAGAGAAAGCTGTTTCTTTAATGTCAGAAGAAAAGAATGCTTATCAAAGGAATAAAACTGATTTAAAAAATAAAGTACAATTTAATTTTTATTTTAGTTTTGTGAAAGAAAAAATGTGTTTAAAAAATATCTTTTTAAGATTTTATTTATCAGAAAGAAAATCTTTGTATATAATCATTAATAATTTTTATGCTTAATCCATAAATAATGTTTTTTATATTTATTTATTTCACAGATTTCTTCAACTACCTCTTATTGCAAAGATTTTGTATTATCTGCTATTGAAAACAGAAATAAAGAAATTTTATTTATAGAATCAGATTTTCAGTCTATGAAATCCCTTTCAGAACAACCAAACAAAAAAGTATGCCTCTTAGAGTAACTACATATAATAGATTCTGGTTACTTGGGTCACCTCACTTTTGCAGAATTGGTTACAATCAGTGTTGTCGCTGACATTTGACAAACGTTAATCATTTCGCTAATTAAAAATAGAATAATTCACCAAATGAAAACTGTATTAGCAAAATAGAATCGCTGTGTAGCACAAAAAAATGCATATATTTATTTAATCCTTTAATGTATTCCTTTTTATTCAATATGTTCTAAAATAACTTGAGTTTTTATAATTGCGACAGCGATTGTTTTTAATCTAATATTAACTATCTGCTACAAATATATTAAAAATATGTATGTATCCATATGTATGAAAAAAAGAAAAGAAAGAAAAAGCAAAAATTGAGCACTAGCAATTTGACAAATCTAACCACTTATTTACTCGTTAAATGAAGAATTTAGTTGTAATTTGGCGCAATGGCGAGCGACAGCGAGAACACTGGTTTCAATCAAGCTGCTGCTCTAATTATCAGAAATAAGTTTTATATTTTCCTATTTTGCTTTTGACTTGTCTCAATTAAATAGCTGCCCCAGCTAAATAGTGTCCCTAATAACCAGAATCTAATGTGTATATATCTATATATATATATTCTTTCCCAAGTGCAAAACATTATGCATAAAGTAACATCCCCAGTAATTGGCATGCACCAATGATTGGCACATCCTACAAGCTTGTCCTAAAATAAGATTTATATCCAGTCTTTTAAAAATGCAAGACCATATACCAGTTATATGCTCATTTACTTTAAAAATTATAACTTTGATTTATGCTACTAGATGACAATAGTGCCTAAGAAAGAGAAACAATTATGGTTTGTATCAAATTAACCATTTTTGCTGCAAATGCTTCTTCTCTGGCTTAAGAAAGGCAGGCTTTTCAATTCATTATTATCTGATTTATAATATATTTTAAATTTTAATTAACAACAGTTTTGTTTAGTTGAAAAGGGTTACTTTAATTGTATAAAAGTATTTTAGCACAAATATTTGGATTTCTGAATTAATGATAGATGCCAAATAACGGTGCTTCAAATTTGCTAGTTTCAAGTAATTGGCACCTATTCCAATTACAAGAAAATCGCAAGATTTGAGATTAAATCACTTATTTTGGCAGTACTTTTAAAGTTATAGACTAATTTTGTTTATCAGTTGTTTTTATTTGAAAATAAGAAATGTTATCAGTAATTGGAATTCATTAAAGATTCATATGACAATTACTGGAGACAGCATGACAATTACTGGGTATTAATGTAAACATATTGTATTGTTTTAAAGAGTTGACATTTCAGACTAATATGCTGATTTCTTACTCTCAAAAACCTGAAATATGGCATCTTCATCTGCAGTAAATTCATTTAAAGCGATTAAACCCAATGCAAAATGTAAAGTTTTTTTTTTTTTTTTTTTTTTTTTTTTGTTACTTGTGCCAATTACTGGATCACAAGGTGTCATACATTGGTGCTATAGGTGCCAATTACTGGTGATTACAGCAACTTTTTATGAATGTATTTTTATAAAAATACTCCTTCAAAAATTTTTGCTTTTAGTGAGCAAAATAGATAAACAGATATGCATTCATTAATTTAAAAATATTTGCAAGTAAATATTTTATTTCTTGGTAATGAAAATTGAAGTAAGTTTAAAGATAAATTCTTAATGTGCCAATTACTGAAGATGTTACCCTATTAAAAAAAAAAAAAAAAAAAATTGAAATTGGTGTGAATTGATAAGAATGTAACTTCATGGGGTAAGGAAACAAACTGAAGAAACAGGTAATAGGAAAATAGAAATTCATATATATATATTATTGACATAACAAAAGTGTCTTTTTAAGTGGATTTTGGCTTTTTAAAAATTTTTTTTATCAGTATGATTATGTGATATGCAATAAATCACAGCTATTACAATGAGCATTATAAACTCCCCATTTACAAAGATCAGAAACAAGAGATTTAGTGGAGGGGAATTTGAGTTTATTATTGATTTATTCAAGTTATTTTATAATAATTTATTTAAAAATTTTATTCATTTATTTTAGTATTTTTTTTAACTTTATTATTTTCTTTTTTCTCTATATTCTTTTGTTTTGATTATATTCTTCTGTGATTGGTTATTGTCTTCTGCTTTCCTGTTGGTTGTTGACTTCTACTTTCCTACTGTTTGTTTCTACAGTTTGTTTCCTTTTCCCTTAACTTCCATTTCAGTTTTACTGCTTCTAAAATTATGAAATACGACACAGTATGTGTAATGTATTTTGCATAAAATAAATTTTATATACAATAACTGCAATTCATATTGTTACATTTATTTTAAACTAACAACATATGTCTAATTGATTTTACAGACTCGAGAAGTAATAAATTCGTATGAAAAATTGTGTGATGATTTTGTGACTATGAGAAAAGCTGAAATTAAAAAACTTGAAAAAATCTTTTCAGAATTCAATGGAGTTGAGGTAAAAAGCCTTTTTCAATAAAGTTTTATCTGTTTGTGTTCAAATGTTAAATTGGTTAAAATTATCACAGAAGACTGTTAAATAAAAAAATTGTTTCAACTGAACATTTTGTGTATTTTTAAAAATACCTCACTATATGTTGTGTATCTTCTTTTATATTTACATTTTCATTATGTTTAAAATTGGTAGTTAGAAGTAGTGTGCTACATGTAGAAAACTATAAAAATTTATAATTTTAAAAATATTTTTAGTAAAGCATGCTACATTTTAAACAAAATATGCAGCAAATAGCATGATACAAAAAAAAAAAAAAAAAAAAAAAAAAAAGCTATTTGTAGTGAGCAGTGATGGTTTCTTTTAAATATTAATTCAGTAAGGAAAAAATGTACTTAGATAAATCATATGAGTATAACTTGCTTCTTTTGTGCAAAAAGTATTATTACACTGCAGTTTGTGAATGTCAGCAGCAGTTTTTAGCACAGCATCACACAAAAAAGATTTTTATTTTGATACTTTTTTTTTTTTAATGGTAACATTGGTTTATTTACTTATTATTAATTTTTACTGCAAATGCTGAGTTTTTTCATTTGAAATTGCATTGTATAGATTTATTTATTGTTTGCATTTAATGTTGTTTTTTTTTTTTTGTAATTTGCCAGGTATATATAACTCAATTATAAATAAACTCAATAATTAACGCTCAACAAAACTCAATTAAACATATTAAAAATGTATTGGACAGTTCATTAAATATAAAAACATGAGTCAAAAATATTTTTATACCCCAATGCATTAATTTACACCCCAATACAATTATACTCCAATACATTAATTGTTAATAATTTTCTGTAGTATATGGTTGTGCATAATTATATTACAAATAAGAATAGCCTGTGTTCTTTCAAATATAATCTATAGTTTTTTTTCCTCATGCTTCCCAAACGATAAGCTGTAATTTTTATCATACTTTTTATGTAACTACATTTAAATGGTGATTGCATTACATACAGGGTGAGTCATAAATATCAAAACAGTAGGCTATCTCCTTAAATATTGCCCCTAGACCCATACTTCCAATTGCAAAGTTTCACAAAAAAGGTGAATTTTTTGATAAGATAAGTTGCTACTCCATGGGGAGTCTATTTTAAAAAATATAAAAATTAAATTTTTATACGGCCCCCAGAGGGTAACACTTCCAATTAGAAAATTTTTCCTTATCCATTCCTGAATTGAACAAAAAAAAAAAAAAATTCATCTCGATATCTACAAATCCCCAAAAGACATTAAAATCCAAAATTTTCAAAAATTCGTGACTTACACCACTTATGCATACCTCCTGAGAGCAGCGAAATCAACTCATTTGAAGTACAATTTAGGGATCGACCATAAATTTACACTTTGTTAAATGTCGATCCAAGACAATACTTTTAGACATAAAATAAAAGAGTATAGGTGTTTGCTTTCTTCCTTGAAATATGCTAGATGTCTGCAATATCTCGACATTGGCACCACCTCGTAACTGGAACGATCCATTGGCCGGACCGTCTTATTAACCCTTTCCGGCGCACTACTGTTTAAAGTTGGAATTTAAAGAAAAAAAATTAGGCAATCTACTTAGGCCTAGAGGAGTACACAGGTATTGTTTTGTAAAGATTGCACTAACCATTTTAATTATACAGCTGTTGCCGAAGTGGTGACCTCCCATAAGTAAAGCATTGATAAGTGCAGTCAGAAGAGCATTGCTGTGAAGTGCGTATTGCAGTAAAACATTTTACCTATTATTTAAAAACAGTAGAGTTTGATCTCTGCGGTGCTACCATCTAGAACTCATAAGAAAGATTTTAAGTAGCCATTAGAGTAGTTTTTGAAATATTTACGGAGTTTTTGTATCTCTAAACAGGGGGAACTTTAGGTGTTGCCGACCCAGCAACACTGCACGTTAAGGGGTTAAGCACTTATTAAAAGTGTTATTAAATTAAGTGATTTTAATTAAACTCTCATTAAAAGTGTCTTATAAACTTATTGCCGCAGGCAATAAGTTTAGTAAAAATAGTAATAGTGATAATGACATTTCTATTAACGGAATCATTGAAAATATATTTTAATAAATTACATAGAAATATTTTCAAAAATCTATTTTTTTACTATCCAGCTTCAAAATTTATGATGGTTTTAAATCTATTTTTACTTTCTTCTATCTTTACAAGAAGAAAGTATTGAATTCTTGAAAATTTTGAATTCTGTTTTTCGACGAATTCACACATTTTAGGGCTCAGAGATACCGAAAAACATGTTTTTACAAAATGTCTGTCTGTGAGTCACTTCACAAAGAAAAAATTTAAAATTGACGTGATAAAAAATGAGGTTTAAATCGATTGACACATTTAAACAGTAATTAAAGAGGGTAAAAATGGCAAAACTTCAACAAAATCTGAAATCAAAACTATACAAGACGGGGTTAATCACCTAGAAACTTTTAAAAAGTATTTAAAGGTTAGGAGCTTTTCTGCATCAAATGTGTTTATTTCAGTATTTCTCGTTTTTAAATTGACATAAGTCAATAAATGTCGGTTACGGTAACAGTCCTGCGAGTTCAATAGATTTTTAACACCTCACAAAAAAAAAGTGCCGAAAGAAGTTTTCAGCTCAGAAAATTTACTTTTAAAAATGTCATTTGTTTACAAAAAATTGCATCTTTTTTTATATTGCTATTTTAAATACTTTTATTTTTTAAAAAAATAGATATATTATTTAAAATGCTGAATCAAAATTCAAAATTAGACATTTTTATTTAATAAAAAGAAAAAAATTCAACACGACAAATAATATTTTGAGTTATTACAATTTGAATTTACTCTAAATTTTTTGATTTTTTTTTTATATTAAGTCTTATGATGTGATTAATGCTTACAAATTATATGGTTAATCATCATAAAACATTCAAAATTCTTACTCTATAAGTAAATAAATAAAATAAATGTTTCTTGGATCCATTACAGCAACATTGTTTCTTCAGTTACACGCATTTCAATTTGTGTCTGATCCCTTGAAATCTCACGATTTATTAAAATTGTCATAACTCTCTGAGTTTTGAAGATATCAAGATGATTTTTTTTCGTTCAGGAATGGATAAGGAAAAATGTTCTAATTGGAAGTTTTATCCTCTGGGGGCCATATAAAAATTTTTAAAATAGACCCCCCAGGGAGTTGCAACTTATCAAAAAATTCACCCTTTTTTATAAATTTTTGTAATTGGAGTATGGGTCTAGGGGCAATATTTAAGGAGACAGCCTATTGTTTCGATATTTATGACTCACCCTGTATATCTACATTACATACATACACATTAATCTCCCTAAGAAAAGAATAATATAGTGTATAAACTAACATTTTGGAAGCAAACATAAAGCATTTTGTATGTATTCTTTCTTAATATTTTTAATGTTTAGTCCATACTGTATGTATTTGATTGTGTCCCACAGACACAATATGAAAAAGGTCACTATATTATTTAATCTGTATCCTCAATTTCAATTGTAGATTGAATGATTCTTTGACAAAATCTGATAAAAAGCAAAATAATGACTATTTTTGAAAAGTAATTTACTCTTGTTACTTTTTAACAACAAGAAAGGAAATCAGTATTGGTGCTGATTACACCTAGCATTAAGACCTGGTGCGTTTTCTATCCCTATGCATAAAAGTTAAGGAATTGATAAAATTTCTGTTAAAATAATATTTTATGTATTTTTTATACTTTAAAATTTTCATTAATTTATATTTGTTTATTTTGTCCCAAAAGCCGCCAAATATGGCACTACAAATTTTGAGAACACTTTATCTATAAAGTACATCTATTGCACATATTAGAATTAAATCAGATTGTGATTTGTTTGATAATTCATAAGAAACAAGAATTAGGTTTCTTTTCTATCTAGATCATAAATGTATAAATAATAAATATATTTCCATTAAAAGCTTTTAAGATCATTGAAAACTATTTTTTTTAGTGAAATATAAAATAAGCAAATTATTATTATTATTTCTTTTTCTTTCTTTTTTTTTTTTTTTAAGTCGAATGGAATAAAGTTTCGAATGTTAAAAATAAAATGTTGTTCTATTTAGTGCTGCAAAGCTGGTGGGGAAAATGACTGACTCAGACTCCGGGTTGAGTAAGGCACATCCTATACTGAAAGCAACAAGAGAAACATGAAACACAACATAAGAGATAAAAAAAAAATAATCAAAACAAAGAAAGAAGTCATTTCAAACCTGTTTTAAATCAGTTTTTCTCCCGAAATCAAGTGACATGTCTTATGTGTCACCTTAGTGCGTGAATTGCCTAATACAGTATTGTTGCCTGCTGCTTAAAATTATGTGAGAATGAAAAAAAAAAAATAAAAATAAATAAAAAATAAATTTTAAGAAAACAGAAGGTAGGCAGCTATGTTACATAAATGAAGATCACCTGATGGTTCAAGCAACAAAACTAGCCATTTCTGTTGAGACATTCAATTTTCATTATATGAAATACAACATGCAAAATTTCAGACAATTCCACCATTCATTCAGCCACAACCATTTCCATATAATTTGTGCATGGTCTTTTCCACTTTTCCATTCCCCTACATACAAATTTAAAACTATCTTCAAAAATTCTGAATGTCTTATTTGTTGCTCAGATATAAATAAACTTTTGATCTTGTAAACTACACTCCCTTTTATACTTGCACTCTCTTCTGCCTTTGCCCTTGGTATGTAAAATTGAAATGTTTTGAACTTTCTTGAAGATTTAATGACATAAATGTACTTGAGGTCTTTTGTGCAGCCGTGTAAATGATCTATAGAATTTACTCACACCAAGTAGTATGCCAAAAACTAATTCAGTTTTAAAATGCATACTATAGCTGAAAACACACTTTCAGCAGTTATTTTTCATAGACAGTACTGTAACTGAATTCTTTTGTATGTCTCTGTACATGATCAATGAATTCTATGCTCCCCATATGCTATAATAAGCATCTTCCAATGCTTCTGAATGATGCACATAAATCTCATCATATGACACCTGCTTTGTTTGTTTCTCTTTGATAACAATAAATAAACAAACAGTCATCTATTGGGTCATCTAGAAAATTCTACAGTATACTTCTGTTGCAATAATGCTAAAATAGTTAATTGAACCTAGAAATTATGCACACATTTATTACAGAATAAGTAAAAGTTTTTTTTATAGATACATTGTAAAAACAAATTTTTATACTGAAAATTCCGGTGAAAATGAAGCACATAAATCTCATCATATTTGAAATATCAAACATGATGAGGGATATCAAATATGTTTGTGGATTGAAACTTTACCAGAAAACCACAGAATTTTCCTGATGACCTAATAAATTTCTCCCTCCCCTGCCTACAAAAATTTTTGTTCCTTGGTTCAACCCTATCACCTATATACAAAGTTAAGAATCTTTAAAACTCTTTTTTTTTTTTTTTTTTTTTTTAATCATTTTCCACATATTTGTTGAATAAAAAATAATCTTCTTTTCAGGATATTAATAAAAAGAAATTAGAATAATTGGACATTCATTTAATTACTGTTTAATAAATCACCAGTCTATTGTTTTTTAACGTTTACCATTTGTCTTCATTTTAAAATTGAAACCAATTTATAAATATGACGCTGAATTTAAAAATACTGCTTTTAATGTAGATACCTAAAATGCAGTCTGTATGCATTGAATATATATCTCAAGCTATACTAAAACGGAAAAATGAGTTAGCAGTCCTGACAGAAGTTATCGAATCCCTAGATGTTTTTGAGGAAGTGGCTGGAAGTGAAGTATGTTAAATCTGTCTATAGTGTTTTATAACATACATTTTAGATAGCTCTAAATTATCTTTTATTATTATTATTGAAGCATATTTTGTGTTTTCATTAAAATGAAAATTACTATAAATTCCTTGATAAAAGAACATTTAATTGGATATTTTATAAATAAATATAATATACTTTGACCTCTAAATGTAAAAGTACAATCAGATTTTTTGTACCTAACTTCCAAACAAATTAATCTGAAAACATAAAATTTGAGCAAATTGTTTTTCAAATAATTACTTATTTAGTTTTACAGTTTTATGGAACCAGTTATCCAGAATGAGTGGGACCAGATATATTCCAGACAACTAATTGCTGAGTGATGCAACACCCATTAATTAAATTTGTATAATATATTTAGCCCTGGCTTTGTTTATGATTAAAAGAATAGTTAGAATATGAATGAAAAACAATGGTAAAGGAATCTTTTTCAATAAATTAAATAATTATTTTTTAAAAAGATGCTCACTAATTTTACTCACTAACTGCTCTTATTTAAGTGCTTCAGATCCACATTGATCCTTATTTTTCAAACATTAAATATATTTATAAGTAAAAATGAAGGAATGTAAAACATAAAAATAAGACTTACTTAGAGGTTGGAATGGTGTATGTACTATTCTTTTTTACTTCTTAAAAAATTCAGTAACTTTTATAGTTTTCAAGCTAATTGAAAAAACTGTTTCATTTTTTGACTACCTTAACTTTTTCTTCTTTCAAAAAAAAAAAAAAAAAAAAAAAAAAAAATCATGAACTTTTAAAGATTGATATTTTATTTTCAATAATAAGTTTAAAAAATAAGATAATAGTGAACTATTATTTTTTTTAAGATGATAACGTGTTTATTTTTTAAACATATTGGAAATTTTTGAAATCTTCATATTTGTTTTTTGTTTTAAAAATAATTCTTGTATTTTAAACACATCCATAATATGGAACTCATCAACAAAACTCCTTTGTTCCATTCCTTTGATAAATTCCTGTGTCAATTCACACCTTGAATTTGAAATTTTTTCTTCTGTGCTTTCATCTGCACTTTCATTGTCTGAGTCATCATTATTTTGGTCAGGATGCAAAGCTTTTTGAATCATTTCAAAATATTCATTAATATCAGCTTCAGTCGAAATATTTTTTTGGAATCAAACTTCTGTGTATTTCTCTAATTCTTGCTGAAGCAATTTTTCTTTGGATATAGTAAAACCTTCAACGTCCTGTCATCATCATCTTTGAAAAATATAAATGTGGACAATAAGTTATACCATGCTGTGTTTCTTTTGACACATGGTCCCATGCCTGGGCTGCTAGCCAAGTTACTTCAGAAATTCATGAATTGGTGTATTATTATGGTTATTGTGCAGATTTTAGAATTTTGCAGATTTCTGGTTGTTGCTTTGTTTATATTTTTTATACGGTAATTTGAGTGCAATTAATAGTGCAATCGGAACTATAATGAATGCTTACACTATAATAAAATATTAAAATAAGTAATAAACTAAAATAATAAAAATATAGATAATTTTTAAAATGATTAAAGTACTAATAGCAAAAATCAAGTTAATGATCAATAGTGTAAGATTAAATATTCACTATAAAGTTTATATGTATTTTTCCAAAATTATTCAACAAAACTTGCCTCATAAAAGTTCATTACAAATTCACATCAAAATCATAAAATAAGGATTTTTTTAAAGTTTAGCCTGGCTTAAAAGCCAAAAAATCTTGATTAATGCATAAATATATTTGGTAAGAAGATTCTTATTACCAGTGATATCAGCAATATCTTGAATTTTTTCAAAATAAATTTACTCTTCCTTCATGAAAAAAACATAAGTAGAGTATTAAGAAAATTACAAATAAAAAAATATATGGAATTGATACAAAACTAAAAAAATAAAATGTTGTCCCAATATCGTAACTGAAAGTTTCATTGTTTACATCCATAAAATATGTGCGGATTTTAGAGAGTTGCAGATTTCTAGTTTGCGGATTTGAGGGAGTCTACTGTAATTATACTAGCCCTTATTTTTTGACAAACATATAGTTTGTTTATTATAATTTATTAACTTATTATTGTTCATGCAACGGTGGTCAAAATTATAAGAACAATTGAAAATTGCACAGAAGAAATTTATTTCTGAACTAAATAAACTGAAATTTATAGATAAAATGCTTTTTAATGCTAGAAATTATTGTTGAATGCAAAACATTGGAAAAATGCAAAATATGAATATTTTGCCATAATTAACAAAATATGTTATTGAAAAAAATGGACAAAATTATAAGGACAATGAATGTTTTTGCCTGAAACACACTAATAATTAATAATCCTCCCATTCTTCTCAATCATTTTTATCAGTCTTGACTTCATGGAGTTTGTCAGTTCCTTTAAAACATTCTTAGAAATTTTTTACCAGGATTTTTCGATGAAGGACATGAACTCTGGCTTGTTTTCATATTGTATATCATTTTTGTATCTTTATGTGTCAGAATACCCCTCAGATTTTCCATTGGATTCAGATCAGGGCTTCTGTCTGGCCAATCAAATAGTCTCATGAAATTGGCATGAAACCATGATCTTCAAGTTTGGGAAACATGCACTGAGACATTGTCCTGCTGGGAAAACTACTTGCTGGACTCCACTCATTATTAACACTGCTTCCGGTAAAAGATTATTTCTGAATGCATCAACATAACTCTCATAATTCATTTTATCCAGCACATAAACTATTGGAATAGTTCAACCAGTTACGAAACCTCCCCAGACCATTACTGAGCCACCTTCAAATGCACCCTTTGAAGAAATTTTTTTTTCTCTACGGAGATCATACAAGAAGTAGAGAAAAACCATCTGATTCATGCAAATTAAACTTTATTTTATCAGAAAAAACTACATTTTCCTACTTTTTCAGCATAGTAATGCATTTTTGGCAAAATCCATTCTCAGTCTCATAAGAACTTTACTAAGAGGCCATCGTGACATATGTTTACCACAGCAAACTTTTTTTTTTTTTTTTTTTTTTTTTTTTTTTTTTTTTTTTTAGTAAAAGATGTCAAACAGTTTGAGAACTGTATTCTAAGTTCAATTCACATTTTATTTATGCTGACGTTTGTTTTTATTGAGCAAACTCACCTTGTTATCATTCTTTTCTCCTGTACATAAAGAGAAGATGGCCTACTTGTATGTCGTTGCCATCCATATTTACCGAGATTTTTAAGATAATTGTAAATAACAGTTTTTGATCTATTAAGCTTTGTCAAAATTTTTTCATAAAGAAAGTCCTGAACTTTTAAATGCATCCACTTTCATTTTCTGAAACTCCAAAAGCTTCATACCTAGAGGCATGATTGAAAAACAGAGTATGACGATCACAAACGCTTGCTAGGCATTTATATTCTCTGGAAGTTTTGTGTGCAAAGCAAAAAACATGCAAATTTAACTTTTTAGTTTACACAAATACAGTTAGTCTTATAATTTTGTCCATATCAGATGGCTGTATAAATTCATAATACATTTTATGAATATGAATTTTCCACATACAGTCCAGTCTCTATATAACGAAATTCATGGTTCAAGTAAAAAATTCGTTATATAGAGAAATTCGTTCCTTGTTTAATTAAGAATTTGAAATGTTTAAACATAAATATCAACCTAATATTCTATTTCTTAGTTATTTAAACAGTTTCAAAAAAGCGAACAGACATTTATTTGAAATCTTAATGAAAATCTCATACGGAAAACTTGCAGTAATTTTAGACTGAGAGGAAGACTGCCATTAATGGAAGGTGCGTGGGAAGGGGGGGAGTGTGAATTGGTTGGCCTTAAAGAACAAGGAAATTCAAAGTAGAGAAGTAATATAAAAAGCTCAGCTCTGGACAATAAATCAGGAATAAGTGATGGGAAAATCATTTCGTGGGATTTTGAAACTTATTAAAAATTGGATAAATAAAGAATATTTTATGGAAAAATTCGTTATATGGAGATAGCTATTTCGGTATATAGAGACTGTTTTTTATGTAATCATGAGAAAAAGGGACCGTCCCTACTAAAAATTCGTTGTATAGAGAAATTCGATGTATGGAGTTTCGATGTAGAGAGACTCGACTGTATTTCCTTAAAAACTTATAAAAATGTTCTTCATTTTTCATTGGTTTCTAGCCATTAAATTTGCATAAGTTTCCGCCCAAATTTAGCCAAGATTTAACAATTTTTACCTTTTCCTTATAATTTTGACCACCACTGTAGTTTATAATTTCTAGTTTATTTTTATTATAATTTATATTTTTATTATTTATTTATTAAAATATATTTGTTATAATTATTTATATATTTTTTTTGTTATTAACAATGTTATGTATTCAATATCATTAAATTACTATTCTAAGCATTACTGGCATTGATAAATAAGATTGGCAATTGACAAGCAATTTGGTGATCTATCACTTGGGGTCTGGGTACATCAATACCTTTAAAACAAACTAATGTCTAAAAATGAAGTTAGAAATTGAAACTATTTCCAGTGATTTTTATGAAATAAATTATATTCAAATACAGAAAACCATCCATCTGAGATTCAACTTAAGATTTTTTTTTTTTTTTTTTTTTTTTTTTTTGAGGGGGGGGGGGGGATTTTTTTGAATATTTAATCATATGTAATACAATACAGTACAATACTTACCATGAATACTATTGGTCATTGATCATTTGAATGTGATAAATTGTAATCTAGATAGAGCCAACAGTTTGCCATCTTTAATAAATTAGGGCACAAATGTCATGTATGCATCGGTTTGCTAATTTGTGCCATAATGGCATTTTGCTCGATATGGTAACCCAACTTAATAAATTATTTGTTTACTTAAATTTTCTTTTTTAAAATTATATTAATTGTTTGATTCTATAGTTATTGATTGGACTATCATCTATTTATTATTATTTCCTTTTTAAAATAATACAAAATCATATTAAAAAATATGTTAACTGATATTCAAAAATGAGTTTAAAAAATTAACTTTGTCTTATGACATAGTACACTGATACATTCATAGATAGCATCGTGATCTTGCAACTTTGATCACATCACTCCCGTTCCCCTCCAAGATTATCCCAGAAAAAGGGCGTATTATGGCATGTGCTTGTTCATTTAGAGTATATATATAATGATGCAATCTTCTTGAACTTTGCTTGTTTTTAAATGTCTCTAGAAATAGAAAACTCTCCTGCTTTCCTTTATATTTTAAAATAGATTACCAAATGTTATTTTTTTCTCATAATGTTTCAACGATAAATATAGTTTTTTTAAATTTCAAATTAAGTTATGTTTTTCTTCAATTTTTTTATTAAACAAATATGTTTATTAAAAGTAGTTCTCCATAGTGCTGGACATTCTGTGAAGATGTCTAATGGGTGGTTTTCAAATGTATTGCCATATTAGGGGAAGCATTATTTGAAAAAGTAATTTAGTTTAAATATGAAAATTAACTCAGGTATGAGTTGCTTATAGTTTACAGCATTCTAAGCAGTTGATTATTTGCGAGTTTTTTTATTTATATTTCAGAAATTTCAAGAAATTTTTTTAGCCAGTCCCTATTTTTCTCATAAGTGTGACCTCTATAAAACATTCTGTAATTTTTTTGTATCAATAATAATTTTAAAAAATTGCTAGGGTTATCTTCCATGCGTATTAATGAATCAAAAATGTATTTTTATTTATTTCAGAAATTTAAAGCATTTTAACAGTTGTTTATGTCATGAGTGTTACTTAAACAAAGGTTATAACTTCCAATAAAAACAAATTTAAATAAAAATTAATTGATTTCATTGCAGTTATAATAAAAAATTGGAAAGTTCTAATAGACAAAACAATTAATTTAAGTGAAGTAACAAATGCATAAATAAAATTCTTATTTTTAGTTATAGTAACATTCATGAAAAGTGGTAACACTCGTAACAAGCAGTAACACTCTTGAAGCAAACAACTTTTTTTGTAACAATATAAAAAAAATAAAACCACAGTATAAAGTGCATCTAATAATTAACAAGATGGAAATTGCACGTGAAGCGTAGCAAATGAGGTGCGTTCGTATTCCAATGAAATTAAAAAATATTCAGAGCTTGCAGTTATAGCATACATTTTTTCGGATACATTATAGTGATCGCAATCTTTTGTAAGTTCCTGTAAATACTATCTGCTATTTTTTTTTTTTTTTTTTTTATAAAAGAAGTAAATTGTACTCAACTGCAGCAACGTATATCTGTTTCATAAAGCATGAAATAGCTTAATATAATTTAAACACGCCACACGTAATATTTCCCCATATACCATAATGCAGTGGAATACTTTTGAGTAGACCTGCATATTAATAATTATTATATTTTGTATCATTGATTATACAGAATATATATTTCAGTATCTACTTCAACAATTCTGTCAGTTCGATTATATTCGAAAGAGTGTAACATCATTAAAATATACTTGAAATTATTTTTTCCTGTTGTCCGTAATGTGATGGAATACTTTTGATTGTCCCTGTTATTAAACTATACATCTGATTTTCATAAAATTTAAATTGACTAAACAAAATTATGCAACAATTATATCATTAAATATCAAATGATTTATTTGGTCGAGTAGTTTTTCCTCTGTTTGCATACAGGCGGACAGACAGACTGAACATTGACTGTAAGCGCTATGTATTTATAAAATTACGAATGCATCTAAAAATATTCAGATCTTGGTGTAATAGTATACAGTATTTCAGAAACAGTATAGTAGCCGAAATCTTTTGTGGTGTCCTTGTAAATACTATCTGTTTTCTATTAGACAGGAAATAACTTGTAGTAATCTTCAGCAACATATATCAATTTTATAAAATATTAAATAGTTCACTACAATAAAAATGCGCACCAAACAATGTATCAATATATAATTATGTTATGGAATACTTTTGTAATTTTTGTTTGAAATACTTTGGCCCTGTAAATCAACAACGAATATTCTTTGCACCACAGATTGTACACAATGTATATTATAGAATATGCATCACAGGTGCATTATCTATTTTATTATGTTCGAAAGAGTGTAAGACCATTAAAATACACTTGAAACTTTTTCCCCATTGACCATAATGCATCTGAATCCTTTTGGTTGTCCTTTAATTGAATTATGCAGCCAATTTTCATGAAATTTGAAATGACTTGACAAAATTAATTAATAATTATATATTGTAAATTTCAAACGATTCGGTTGGGTAGTTTTGAGTTGTTATATGAAGATAAATGGACGGACTGAACAACAACTATAAGTGCTATGTATTTACATAATTATGATCGCACCTAAAAATGCATTTCATCTATCCATCAGCCATCATCAATAATGTACATTATTTCTGACAGAATATACCGTTTGAAAATCTTTTGTGTGTCCCTGTAAATTCTATTCACTTCGTATTATGCCTGAAATAACTTATATTAAGCCTCGGTGATTTATATCAATTTTTCATACATGAAATTGTTTAATGTAATTAAAAAATGCACATACAATTCTCCCCTTTTCCAATATTAATGGATTCTTTTGTGTAACCCTGTAAATGAATAATAGCTATTCTCTTCATCGCATATTTTACATAATGCACGTTTCAGTGCATCTCATAAATTTATATAAATTTTAATGTGTTTGACAGAGTGTAATATCTTTAAAATTCATTTGAAACGTTTTTTTTCCCATAGGCTGTAGTAATGGAAAGCTTTTGACTGTCCCTGTAAATAAATCATTCGTTCTAAGAACTTCATTTGAATTAGTGTTTGTGCTAGGGTAAACGCCAATAAGTTCCAAAAATTTCAAAGCTATCGGAATATAGTTAGAAGAGTTAAATTGCGAACAAGCGATCAGACAAACCAAAATCATAAAAACATTTTAACTTTGCTGGAAAACGTTAAAAAAAATTGCAATTATTGAAAAAAGTAAAGCTTTTTAAAAGTTTAAACTACAATTTGTTTAAAATAGATAGTCTTTTGAAAATTATTTATTAAGAATTAAAATTTGAATCTTAAATAGCACTTACAAAACACGTGTGCAGACATGAACATCCTGTTACTATTTTTAAATAATTATAAATATAATATAATATGGCAAAATATAACCCTAAATCATGAATCAATTATAATCATAACTTAAATCTTATACAATACCTATAGTTGTAGATTTACTTATTAATTGGTTGCTTTAAATCATCAATGTTACTTCTTTTCTCATGAGTGTTACTTTTTCCTAGTAACACTCATGTCTGGTAACACTCATGTACGGTAACACTCATAACATTTATTAAGGAATTCTTCACTAAAATAAATTCTAACTGTTTTATTGAAATTTTAGTTGGGCCTTTTGTTTCCTAAACAAAAAATGCAGCATTTCCTAACTTAACACTTTTTTACGTTAAAAAATAATAATAAATAAATGGGTAACACTCCCGTAAGAAAATAAAAATACTCACCACGTTGAAATAAACATTCCAATAAATAGCAATTATAGAACAAAATTATCGAGTTCTAAATAAGTGCACTCTAAAGAAGAAACAGCATCGTTTTCTCGCTACCGTTGCCAAATGTAATATACAAATATTTTGAAAACAAATAATAAAACTTCCCTAAGGTAACACTCATGTTCTGCATATAAGGACAGAAAATACATTTAAATTTTAAACTCTTAGATACGTATTTTAAAAATATAAATTGTCTATTTTTTTAATTAACAAAGGATATTTTACTTTTAACCCATCTATAAAAAAATTTAAATGTTTGGAATCATAAAAAAAGACTGAAATTCTGCAATTTTTTTATTCAGGACAAGTAAATTCCCATTACTTGCTAACTAAACTGCAAAAAAAAGGCCACTATTTCACAACTCTGAAAAAATGTAACGAATGCATTGAATTAAGCATGAAAAGATATGCTACTACCTGCTTTTAGACTATTAAAAAGTAAATTTATTAATATGAAATTTAGATTTAAACATCAGGACATCAAACTGGCAGTTCATGTGAAATTCACCCTAATGCAATAATAATAATATGTCTACAATAATTAAAATCAATGCTTAACACACAATATATAAACACACACCACATACGTATACGTTTCGCGAGCTCCAGGGCTCGCTTCTTCCGTGTAAAAATATTAAAATGTTAAAAACGGAAAAACCCCCCAACTGACAGCATTTCAGAGACCCAAATGATTGCAAACACAATACCAAAATACCCACAAGCTTCAGCAACCATTAAGATTAAACCGGAAATGAGGTGTTATGACATAATAAATCTTACCAGAAAATTGAGATGTACGGTATACTTGAAAGATCATTAACCAAGGAGTTTTTTGCTTTATGTATATGGAGTGCTTCGAAAAAGTCTAGCTCTAGCTGAGTAGTGCATTTTTGGATAATAGTAGCAGAGGTAAAATTAAAATTATGGCCCTCCTCCCAACAATGAGAAGCAATAGAGGAATTCTTTAACTCTTTTCTTTTAACATAACCTATATGTTCAGCGACTCTTTTTTCTGAGTTTACGTTTTGTTTGTCCAATGTAGGACAAACCACACTGACATTGTATATTGTAAATACCCCAATGATCCAGAAGAGAAACTCCTTGGTTAATGATCTTTCAAGTATACTGTACATCTCAACTTTCTGGTTAGATTTATTATGTCATAACACCTCATTTCCGGTTTAATCTTATTGGTTGCTGAAGCTTGTGGGTATTTTGGTATTGTGTTTGCAATCATTTGGGTCTCTGACTTGCTGTCAGTTGGGGGGGTTTTCTGTTTTTGACATTTTAATATTTTTACACTGAGGAAGCAAGCCCTGGAGCTCGCGAAACGTATACGTATGTGGTGTGTGTTTATGTATTGTGTGATTGATTTTAATTATTGTAATCTTCCACACAAGGTTTTAGCTATTAATAATATGTCCACTGGCTGAAAAAGGTTACTGTTAATTTGGCATTTTTTTTTTTTTATGAAATAAATACTGGATGATTTTAAGTTTTACATCTCTGTTATTTATGTAAACTGAATTGACTTTTACACAGTTTGAACCACTTTTACACAGTTCTTCTATTTTCATGCTACATACATTTTTAATAGCTTCTCATGGGCAAATAATGCCATTTTCATAAGTATATGTTTTTCACTGCTAACGTATGAACTTGTTTCAGTTTAGTGTAGTTTACAGTTAACTACATTCTTGATAGTTTTTTTTTTTACAAATGCTAAAAAATGCGACTACAGGTTTTATGCCACTGCAGATTATAGGCTGGAAATTACAGGACTAAAAAGTACATCATGCACAATCTGTGGTGCAAAGAATATTTATTAACTTACAGTGTCACACAAAAGTATTCCATTATACAATGGCATAGGGGTAAACTCTGTTTGGGTTGTGTTTTAATACTATTAAACTATTTCACATTTTATGAAATTGATATATGTTGCTGAGGTCTACTAAAAATTACTTCCTGTGTAATAAAAAGTAGATAGTATTTACAGGGATACACAAAAAATTTTGGCCACTATACTGTATCTGATATACTGTATACTATTACATCAAGATCCGCATATTTTTAAGACTTTGTTATAGTACAAACACACCTCATTTGGTATGTTTGATGTGCAATTTCCAACTTGTTTTCATTAGTATGAATGCTCAGATGGTTATATAAAGAAGATTTCTGACAAAATTCCTTGTTACACAAGTTACAAGAGAAAGATTTTTCTTTGCTATGAATGCAGAGGTGGATAGTGAAATAAGATTTCTGAGAAAGTTTTTAATTGCACCTCACAAGAGAAAGTTTTCTTGTTGTTTTGAAGGAAAGGTAGGTATTTAAATTAGTTTGTTCAAAAAATGCTTTGCAAACACCACCCATATGAAAGATTTCTCTTTTGTACGAACAAATAGGTGAATTATTATCTATTCAGCTATACAGTTCAAATATACTTTCTGGGGTGTAAAAAACATACAAAATTAAGTGTTGTTATTTTTTAACTATGTATAATTGAAAGATGTTTTTCATTGTTTTGGTAAAGACGAAAGACATCACGTGTCAGGAGAAAAACCATTATTACATTATCGAAGTCATTTATAACTCAATAAATTGGCTAAAACAATAAACTTATTCTGATTACAAATCAGATCAGTTGTCAGACTTGCCGATTTTATCCTTTTACTTTCATGAATGTGTCAGAAAGTTTCTTTTTTGCTGAGTAGTTGATTCAAGAACTGATTTTAAAATATCTAAAATTTTTAAGCATTAAAAAAAATTAAAAGTGATTCTGAATATGAAAAATGTAGCAAGTTTTGGTTTGAGAACAAAGTTAAACGTTGCTAGTATAGTGAAACATCAAGAATCAGAATGTCAAAATACCAAAAAAACCAGAAAACTGAATAATATTGAAACACTATTTTTAAAGGGTGTTCTGAAATTTAACCCCCTGACCGCCAAACAAAAGGGCAAAAATGTAATGTTGTTTTCTCCTTAATTTATTTTAAATGCTAATAAAAGAGGGATTTTCTGACATCATATAATTTTTTTGTTATGTATATGCTTATAAGCCTTGGAAATATCAATCATAACTCAATTTCTTAAAACTGGAATATATTTGTAGAATTATATTAATTTAAATAAAGCTTCCATTAAGGTGAAACCTGCTGCCTAGTGAATGGATATATCTGGTCGCAGCAGTGGAAAGGTTAAGCTTCTTGCTTTTTGATACATTCACAAAGACATTTTCATTTGTAAATGCATGAAATGCAAGTGTTAGAATTCATATACCAAGAAATCGGACTGTATTTTCTCCTTTTTTTTTTTTTTTTTTTTTTTTTTTTTTTTTTTTTTTTTAAATAAAATCCATAAATCTTCCAAAAGAAGCTCTCAAATATGAGTTTTTGTGTCTAAAAGTTTAATTACAATGTTGTAGATTTGATGGCAAAGATACACAAAATATCAGTCATTGCATTAAAAGCAAGTTAAAAGAAAACCATTTTACTTTTTTGGTAATTAATACAAATGTTGTTTTCAAAAATTACCCTAAAGGTGGCATGGTACGATACTGAAATTCCATATTTTTAATAGAAATATTAAGTGATTAGTCTTGCTTCATCTCTAAGTATCTTTGATATTTATTGATTATATGAAATATGAATTTATTAGTAAAAAACAAAAACTACTTTTATGTTATCTATTTTAAAATAATATTTTTTTTTGTTAAAATTTCTTAAATTTAATATACCTTATTTTTTTCTCCACTTTTTTTAAAATCGAAATTTATTTCTTGTTTTTTGAAAATGTATTACAGTAAAACCTCCATAACGGACACTCCCGAATAGCGGACACCTCTATTTAACAGACAGTTTACCGATCCCCACTCCAAAAATCTAAATTTTTATATGTTTAACCTCTGAATAACGGACATTCCGAATAGCAGACAGTAATTTGGGGAATAAAGTATGAAAAATTGTTTTTTAATGAGGAAAAAAAACGTAAAAAGCCTCTAAATTTGTCAGGGCAATGTGTTCAAAATTTTCAGACATGCTACAGGCTCAGCAAGAAAAAAGCTGAACTTTCATGGCCTCACAGACTTTTGGAGAAATCTGCGTTTTTCTGCAATTTTTTTAATGAAATTAGCATTTTCCCGCGATCAATTGACGAAAATCGCACTTTTTCTCCCACAGCCTTTTTAATGAAATTTGCATTTCTCCAAACTCCTTTAGCGAAATTCGCGCTTTTTCGTCAAAATTTGCGTATTTTCCGCGATCTTACGTCAAAATTTGCGTATTTTTCCGCGATCTTACGTCAAAATTTGCGTATTTTCCGCGATCTTTCGTCAACATATGCGTATTTTCCGCGATCTTTCGTCAAAAAATGCGTATTTTCCGTGATCTTTCGTCAGAAAATGCGTATTTTCCGCGATCTTTCGTCAAAAAATGCATATTTTCCGCGATTTTTCGTCAAAATTTGCGTATTTTCCGCGATCTTTCGTCAAAAAATGCGTATTTTCCGCGATCTTTCGTCAAAATTTGCGTATTTTCCGCGATTTTTCGTCAAAATTTGCATATTTTCCGCGATCTTTCGTCAACATTTGCATATTTTTCGTAATCTTTCGTCAAAATTTGTGTGTTTTCCGCGATCTTTTGCCGACATGTGTATTTTCTGCGATCGTTAGTTAAAATTTCCGTATTTTCCGCGACTTTTCGTCAAAATTTGGGTATTTTCTGCGATCTTTTTACAAAATTGGAGCATTTTCCGCGATCTTTCGATAAAATACGATTATTTATCACGATTATTTGACAAAATTAGTATTTTTCCGCAACCTGTTCACAAAAGTCGTGTTTTCCCAGCAATTTTTTGACGAAAATTGCGTCTTGTTCGTGACCATTTAACAAAAATTGTGTTTTTTCTCGCGATCCTCTGAAGAAAATAGTATGTTTTCCGCGATTTTTTGAAGATTTTATAGGTTTTTTTTCGATCCTTTGGAGAAATTTGCGTTTTTTCTGCAATCCTTTGAAGAAATTTTCTTAATTTAGTGCCGTTTGACTCGCGTTTTTGTTGTATTATTTCATCGTTACCCCCCCCCCCCTACATATAAATGACATCAAATTTTAATGCATATTTGCATTGATCCCAGGGATAATAAAATTCGACGCCGAAAAAGCGGAATTCCGCGTTTCCGCGGAAAAGTAGCATGTCTGAATTTTGGGATCACAGACAAATGTAGAGAGTGGGCCGGGAAAAATCTTTCCTCCCACGTTCAGTATTAAATTCAGGAAATGGTCCGGAGGGACATTACCTCCCGGAGCATCACAATGCCCCGCCTCTACTCCCCTATGTAAGATTCAAGATTTTATGCTTTTAAAAAATGGCAAAATACAATGAGCAGTTACACTTTTTTTAAGATGATTAAGAAAAATCAAAACTATTAACAGGGTTAAAATTTCTCATTGAAAAAAAATTACATGTAATCTTTAAACGCAAATGAAACTTTTAAAATACATTTTTTCCGTAAGATTGTAATAAACAGTGTACAAAGGTATGTACCATTTTATTTCAACTTTATTGCTTAAAAAATTATTTTAATTTATGATTAATCATATATTAGAATTTTAGGACATATAAAAGTCAATTAATGAAACTTTAATCATTTCTTAACAATTTTTGAATCTCCGAGATTTTTCCCAATAGCAGAAACCTCCGAATAGTGGACAGTTTTCGCGCTCCCGAGGTGTCCGTTATTTGGAGGTTTTATTGTATTTTGTTGATTTCAGAAATTAAAAAAAAAAAAAAAAAAATCTTTATAGTTTTATGCAATATTTTGCTTGCAACATCTCATTAAGAGTAAAAAAGTTCATTGTATAGCCTGCACAGGAAAAAAATTAACTTTTAAACATGTATAACCCATGGCTTATCACCCAGAAATCACAGTAAATAGAAAAATATATCTGATGGTGTTTAAATGATGTAATTTTTACTGATTTTTTATTTCTTGATTGTTTAGATTATAATTGGAGACTTTATTGATTATTTTATCTTGATTACATGCTCTCTCTGCTTAAAACAAAATAATTTTAAGTAATATGTATTAATTTTTTTATAAATAATTCAAAAGTAAAGGATTTCTGGAAAATTAAACTTAATAAAAAAAATAATTTTACACACACACACACACACACACACACAAAAAAAAAAAAAAAAAAACGACGTAATGCCAGGGTTGTAGTTAGAAGTGAACAATAGGGGGAGCTCAAGAGAATGTGGGGGGAGGAGGGGGGGGGCTTTTTCTCTCTCTCTGAAGCAGAAAGTTAATTAGTGCATATTTACATTGTAGGTTTTAAGTGTTTCTTATTAAACTGTTGTAATAACTTCATTTCATACTAAGAATATCGGATGATGAAAATTTTGAGTGTATAATTGGTGCAACATTAAACATCATGTTAGCTTCATATGTATCAATAGGATGAGAGAGTGTTGAAACACTTATTTTAGATACAATATAGTAATTCTTTAAATGTGTAAAAGGGTCTCAAAACTAAATTAGATTTCTGAACAGAATTTAATTTGAGTTTTTAGAACAGAAATTCATTTAATGACCTTGGAATCTTCTTTGGGGGGGGGGGGTAAGCCACCCATAGTTCCCCCTTAGCTACGGCGCTGCGTAATGCTTATATTCTATAGGAATATATATGAGCCCCTCCTTTCATTGCTGTGTCTAATTTATACGCAATCTTTTAATATGAAATCTCGAACTGGGTCCTCATTGTATATGGCATCATATACTAAACGTGGTGTGCACGCACAGCAAAATCTTGTAAACAAAGAAAAAGAAAGAAAGAAAAAAAAAAAATTTTAATTGAACGAACAACCAAACGTAATCTCAAATCGAATAATGAGGCGAATAATCTCAAAGCGATAATGAGGTTTTTCTCAAATCGAATAATGAGGCGAATAATCTCAAAGAATCGAATAATCTCAAAGCGATAATGAGGTTTTTCTCGATTGTATGAACATCTCGATAACTTTCGATTGTGTAAAAATTTCTCGATGACTCCAGTTTACAATTGCTTTTATACCATACAGGATTCAATTTTATCAACAGTCGTCTACAAGTGAATGTGTCGGTGTTAGTAAAGACATGACGGATTCACTCGCTAGTGAGCCCCTCCTTTCATTGCTGTGTCTAATTTATACGCAATCTTTTAATATGAAATCTCGAACTGGGTCCTCATTGTATATGGCATCATATACTAAACGTGGTGTGCACGCACAGCAAAATCTTGTAAACAAAGAAAAAGAAAGAAAGAAAAAAAAAAATTTTTAATTGAACGAACAACCAAACGTAATCTCAAATCGAACGTTAAATTTTGAAAACTGCCCCCCCCCCAAGGTAACGTAGTGAAGGGGGAAATATATAACATCAGGTGCATAAGATCAGTAAGTGGTCACATGCCAAACAACAACTTCCTGCTTTTCTAAATTCCATATATATTATAAATATTATTTACTGCAATCTCCGTAAAAAATTAAATAAATATATGCATATATAGTGGCATTTTGGGAGTGCCGACAGAAGTAAAAACTTGAACAATTACGTGTGTATTTTTTTTTTTTTTTTTTTTTTTTTTTTTTTTTTTAATTGTCAGGAAATATTTTATTGTGCAGGAAATACAAGGGCCAAGTAACCGCGGTAAATAAATGCCTACATGCGACAGGAGGCCAGAGTCCCAACAGTGGTGAACAATATTTATATGATACAGATGTCATACATGCACCACATTGGCACTATGTTTTTCAGATGCCAATTTAGTGAAAACTTTGAAGAAGTTTGAGAAATTTAAATTTCAACCCATTATGGGTCCGTAACGTGTCCCAGAATGACGGAAGAAACTTTTTTATGCTAAATTGGTAATGTATGAAGCATAAGCTTTCAATAAATATATTACACCAAAAAATGAAAAATGCCCCGCCCCCCCCCCCCCCCCCAAAAAAAAAAAAAAAAAACAGTGCTATTGGGGAAAACTGCAAAAAGAGCGGCGAAGGAAAGTTAGCTATGCTATAATTTTTCTCCCCATTGTAACTTTCATAGAAGCAAAGTTATAGCCTTTTAAAAATTGAAATGAAGTAAAGAAATGAGCAAAATTATGTTGGTGAATAACCAAAAAGGGGGAGGGGGGGGCAATAGCCCCGGTTGTGCCACATAGCTTAAACTTTTAAGTTAAAATTGGTAGAGAAAAAAAATGAGCGATATTTTAAAGTGTATGTTGGGGGGGGGGGGGGGGCAAGCTCCTCACCTTTAGAAGAGGCCCTCAAAGAGGGAACTTTCAATGTGCCTAAGTTACGGTAACAATGTGACTTGTTCAATGGTTTTTTGCCATCTCAGAAATATTTCCAATGCGCCTAAGAACGTTTTCAATTCAAAAATTCGATCTAAAATGATAAAAATGCAAAAAGCTACGAAAACTGCCCCCCCGCCCCTGACGTGGGAACCAAATTCGGAAGGGGGGAGGTAAGAAAGCATCATAATATCAAAGAGTGATCCGAGATCTTCAAGATGATATACAATATGAAGGATTTAAAAAAGTGAAAATTGTCCCCCTCCCCCACCCCCGTCAGTCCACCCTTTCGCCCTCAATTTCCTGCAGCAGACATTTTAATTTTTTTACATTTGAAAAATAATGTTTATCGGATGATTCGATGAAAAAACCATACTTAAATTGATAGGTATTGTAGAAATCGCTACAGTTTTAAACATATGTTCGTCCTCTCTCCAGCCCCCTCTTTGAAATTTTTTTTTAATAAATAATATTTATTAGGAGGTTCCAAATATGTGACAGCATGGTAAGAATAAAATACGAGAAACTTTGAAAATTAGGTCTTCATTTCACAAGAGGGGAGGGGGGAGTGATGAGGGGGTGAATTTTTTAAATCGTAGCTATTTCGACAATATTATTTTTGGTGTGGATTTTTTTATGGAACCCTCCAGTAAATATATTTTATTAAATATAAAGATTTTAAAGTGGGAGCTGCATCATTTTTAGGTGTATTTGGGGAAAATGAGTGAACCCACGGGTGACATGTAAATTTCAAACCTTTTTTTTTTTTAATCCGTCATGTTATATATGCATCATCGGAATGTTTTGGCATCTCTTTTCCATTTTACGAATCTTTCTCCTCCTGGAGTTGAATTTCAGAATGGGGGAGGGGGAGAAAGTGATAAGAAGGTGAATTTTTTAAATCGTAGCTATTTCAACAATAAATATCATTTTAGATATGGAGTTTTTTTTTTATGGAACTGTTCGGTAAATATAACTTATTAAATATAAAGATTTTAAAGTGGGAGTTGCGTCATGTTTAGGTGTATTCTGGAAAAATGAGTGAACCCACAGGTGACATGTAAATTTCAACCTCTTTTTTGGTTCCATCATGTTATATACAGTCAAAGATCTATAATCCGCGCATCCATAATCTGCAATTTTCTATAATTCGCGTTACTTTATGAATGTAAACAATGAAATAAACAGTTGAGAAAATTTAATAATTCATGATCCAAAAGTGACATTTTTAAAACAAGCAATAAAACATTGAAAAAAATCATAATGTAACAGCCGGAATGTGTGCGGATTATAGAACCTCGACTCTAATATATATATATATATATCATCGGAATTTTTTTGCACCTCTCTTTCATTTTACGAATATTTCTCCTCCTGGAGTTGAATTTCAGGAGAGGGAGGAAAAGCAATAAAAGGGTGATTTTTTTTTTTTTTTTTTTTTTAACTTAGCTATTTTGAAAATGAATATCATTTTAGATGTGGTTTTCAGAGGAGCACTCCGGTAAATATTATTTCATAAATACAAAAGTTTAAAATGGAGACTGTGCGGTTTCCGGGTGCATTCTGGGAAAAATAAAGTAACATTACGGCCACGGGTGAGGAGTAAATTTCAAACTTTTTTTGGACCCGTCATGTGATATGTCATAGGAAAGGTTTCAGAATACTCTTTCATATTATGGACCTTTCTCGTGGAAAACAACATATATGAAGTGGTAAAAAGTAATTGAAAAACTTTTTAGTATTAGCATTTTTATATAATATGTTAAAATTTAAAATTTTTCCTTAAAAATTTGTTATGTTTATAATTATTGTAAACACTATTTTGTGATTTATTAAAATAAATATACATTCTTTGAATTTTCCAATAAATTAATTTTAAACAATATTTTCTACAGTATTTCTAATTGCACATTGCATCTTACATTCTTTTTATCCTTTTTTTTTTTTTTCTTTTTGTCTGTATTTTTGAGATTGTGTGAAAGTAATTTTTTTTCTTTAATGTATGATAAGTATCTTCCTTTCATGAGGATAATCAATTTTTGATTATCATTGATTTGATTCAATTTAACCAAAATGGAAAAAAGGATCATATATTAGTACAATTCTTGTTCTAGCTGATTGAATGGATTTGAAAGAAAATTTGTAATTTAACATATGTATGTATGTTATTTTGTGTTCTTTTTCAGTAAATATAATGAAGATTGAAAAAGTTTTTCATATTTTAACTTTTTTTTTTTTTTTTTTTTTTTTTAATATTTTTCTTTTTTTACTTAACATACAGTGAACTCTCTCTAATGTGAACACATTTTGCTTATTTCAAATAATAGTGTTATATGAATTATTGTTAATCACATCTTAAGCATGATATTTTAAACATTAATTTTGGAACTTTCGATTGATTACTTTGATTGAACATCTACTGGGAAAATGGCAACTAAAGAAACAATTTGCTTTTAATTTTGTTGTTGTTTAATTTGAGCAGATTTCTTTTTTGCTCATGATAGGACAATCATTAAGGGTTTTAGCAATTATGTTAGTTTACTTCCAAAACTTAAAAGGAAGGAATTATAAAAGTTATAATATTTAATCCACTATGTAAATTATTTTAATTTTTTACTTTTATTTTATATAAGATCCATTCTGTTTTGAAATGATCAAGGAAAAATAAAAGTTTTGCAAATACAATTATAAATATATATATATATAAATAACTTTATTTGCAGATCTCTGAAACATTTGAAGAGGCTTTAGCTGATGTAATAGATTTTTCATCTGGAATGACATTTTTGCACACAGTATCAAGCAAAAAAGATGAAATAAAGGATAAATGTGATATTAAGGTTCATTCAATGTATTAGTCTGAATAATTTCTTTTTTTATATGATTTTGTTTAACTAATGGGGTTAATGTAATTAAGGATTTTTTCACTTGCTTCCTGATATGCTAGATTTTAGAAATTATGTACAAGTGTATTCTCAATAACGATGCTAAATTTTTAAATATCATTTTGATTATGATTGAAAAAAACCATATACTAGATGGTTTAAATTATTTTTAGGCATATATTTTGTTAAATTTATTATCACAAGGCACAGTAATAAATATCTTTTTTAAAATAATGCAAAATAACATTTGCAGTAATATGGAAATCCATTTTTTTTTTCCTGTTATAATGTATTTAAAGAAATTCCTCAAAAATTAATTTTTACAGTTTATTATTTATTAACCTTATTGGAATTCATCATATGAGGACATGAGTTTCAAAACTCGCCTTTTCCAGAAAATCAAATTTAGAGAAATTGTCAAAAACCTCTGTCTATGCCTATTGGTTTACATTGTCAACTAAGTTATTATAATTTCAGATATTCATGATAAAACTAATTTTTTCAGATTATAGTGTTTTTACAATGAATGTTCATCAATAAAATAGATTGATAAAGCTTTTTTTCAATTTTGGATTAGACGAGTTTTGAAACTCACATCCTCATATTTAAAGAGAGCAATTCCATCTCAGCTCAGGCAGGGCATGTCAATTCACCGTCACAGATTTTTTTCAAAAAAATTCAGTAGTTAGAACTAAGTGATTTATAAAATTTCCTAAAAGGATTTTTCCCTAAAAAATTTATTTCTCTGATTACAGCACTTTAAAGTTCATGATAAAATTGGCAGTTTTCATAAAAACTGAAAAACGCTTCATTTTGAAATGAACACAATACCAAACATATTCAACATATTAAGTCAATTTATTTTTTATAAACAGTTATTAAACAGAAGTTTACTTTGGCATAGTTTTAAAAAATATAGTGACATTTTTACTTAATTAAAAAATTAGATTTTAAGTACAAAAAATATAGTTATTAGTGAATTTAAGATTTTTTTTTCAGTATGAAAAAAATATTTTAAAACTAAACATTGATGGCAATCCAAAGACCTTTAATGGGAGTTTTACAGCAAATTTTATTTTAACTCTAAGGTGCTTACAACTTTTGTAATTCAATTTTAAATTATGCAAAATTTTGTAAAATCACTACTTTTGACATGCAATTTCTCAAAAACACCATTTTTTAAAATTCTGATAATATGCTCAATTCATACCTTATTAGTCTCTAATAAATACCTTACAAGCAAATCGTGTGTTTTTGCTTAGAAAATTTTATATGATTTTTTGAAAATAACATGTTGTGTGTATTTTTCAACAGACCACAAAGTCAAGCTCTTTCTTATTTAACCGAATTTGTAATGTAATTAATATTTCAAACTAAAAAATACATCACTAGTACATAATTATTACTATTAAATTATAGCTAATCATTTGATTAAGTTTAAAATTGCGTAAAATACAGCCAATAATAAAATTAGTATCGATCATATGTCATTTCATTCCATACTCATAAATGTGTTAAATTCATCTACAGTGTGTTAAATATTTTGTTATGTAGTATGGATATAATATATTAATATGCAAATACATACATTACAGCTGAATTATATTTTTTTTCAAGTTTAAGTTTCTTCCAATCAGTTTTTTTTTTCTCAAAAAACCAGAAGATCAAGCTTTTTCTTATTTCTCTGAATTTATAATATTATTTTTAATGAAAAAATAATAATATGCACATTATTATGGCAGATAAATATAAGCTAACCTTCAAAAATTCCTTTTCATAAAATTAAATAAGCCAAGCCCCTTTAAAAAAAATCTGTGCTTGTGATGCATTTTGACTTTGCTGAAAATTACTCACTAATACTGCCAAATGAAGTACAAAGCTACCACTGGCAGAATACTCAGATATCGTTATTTACCTGCCCAGCATATTTTAGAGAAGAAATAAAGAGTTTTATCATAGTTCCTGATGATTAACTCATGATACAGCTCATGCTGTTTGTGACATAGAAAAAGTAAAAAAAGAATTATTTAAGTTGTACCAATTACAAACGCTGGAATCACCTGTGTATATATCAGATGGAGCTGGAGCACATTTTAAAAACAAGTAGCAGTTTTATGAATTGCACAAAAATAAAATTGTACTGAAGTAGTGGATATTTTCCGGTACTGTCCACGTTAAAAGTGCATGTGATGCTATATTGGGGAGTGAGACAAGCACTATGCAACAAAATTTAATCTCCAAAAAGAGCCAATAAAAGCTATCCAAGATTCTGTCTCATTTGTTGCTGAACTATCTTCTTTGCTAAAAAATAATATTCTAGTCCGCGTTATTCTGTAAAACCCGTACCGAACATGGTCCATAGCTAAAGCATTCCAGTGGCCAAAAGAATCTGGAAAGAAAATTTATGAATGTGCATTACCATTGGAAAATGTGCTTCTAGAAACAGAAAAACCAGTTACAATAGGACAATCTGAGCGACTTCATACCTTCAACGATAAGGAGTTGAAGTTAATTTAAGAAACCTTCACTACCTAATTCTTCTGTTATGTATGTATTTGCATATTAATATATTATATCCATACTATATAACAAAATATTTTACACACTGTAGATGAATTTAACACATTTATGTGTATGGAATGAAATGACATATGATCAATACTAATTTTATTATTGGCTGTATTTTACGCAATTTTAAACTTAAGCAAATGATTAGCTATAATTTAACAGTAATAATTATGTACTAGTGATGTATTTTTTAGTTTGAAATATTAATTACATTACAAGTTCGGTTAAATAAGGAAGAGCTTGACTTTGTGGTCTGTTGAAAAATACGCACACCATGTTACTTTCAAAAAATCATATAAAATTTTCTAAGCAAAAACACACGATTTGCTTGTAAGGTATTTATTAGAGACTAATAAAGTATGAATTGAGCATATTATCAGAATTTTAAAAAATGGTGTTTCTGAGAAATTGCATGTCAAAAGTAGTGATTTTGCAGAATTTTGCATAATTTAAAATTGAATTACAAAAGTTGTAATCACCTTAGAGTTAAAATAAAATTTGCTGTAAAACTCCCATTAAAGGTCTTTGGATTGCCATCAATGTTTAGCTTTAAAGTATTTTTTTTCATTCTGAAAAAAAATCTTAATTTCACTAATAATTATATTTTTTGTACTTAAAAACTAATTTTTTTAATTAAGTAAAAATGTCACTATATTTTTTAAAACTATACTAAAATAAAATTTAGTTTAATAACTGTTTATAAAAAATAAATTGACTATATATGTTGAATATGTTAGGTATTGTGTTCATTTCAAAATGAAGCGTTTTTCAGTTTTTCTGAAAACTGTCAATTTTATCATGAATTTTAAAGTACTGTAATTAGAGAAATAAATTTTTTAGGGAAAAATCCTTTTAGGAAATTTTATATATCACTTAGTTCTAACTACTGAATTTTTTTGAAAAAAATCTGTGATGGTGAATTGACGCATATCAGTACTGTCTGCCTGAATTGAGATGGAATAGCTCAAGAGCTATTCCATCTCAATTCAGGCAGACAGTACTGATATGCGTCAATTCACCATCACAGATTTTTTTCAAAAAAATTCAGTAGTTAGAACTAAGTGATATATAAAATTTCCTAAAAGGATTTTTCCCTAAAAAATTTATTTCTCTAATTACAGTACTTTAAAATTCATGATAAAATTGACAGTTTTCAGAAAAACTGAAAAACGCTTCATTTTGAAATGAACACAATACCTAACATATTCAACATATATAGTCAATTTATTTTTTATAAATAGTTATTAAACTGAATTTTATTTTAGTATAGTTTTAAAAAATATAGTGACATTTTTACCTAATTAAAAAAATTAGTTTTTAAGTACAAAAAATATAATTATTAGTAAAATTAATTTTTTTTTTTCAGAATGAAAAAAAATACTTTAAAGCTAAACATTGATGGCAATCCAAAGACCTTTAATGGGAGTTTTACAGCAAATTTTATTTTAACTCTAAGGTGATTACAACTTTTGTAATTCAATTTTAAATTATGCAAAATTCTGCAAAATCACTACTTTTGACATGCAATTTCTCAAAAACACCATTTTTTAAAATTCTGATAATATGCTCAATTCATACCTTATTAGTCTCTAATAAATACCTTACAAGCAAATCGTGTGTTTTTGCTTAGAAAATTTTATATGATTTTTTGAAAGTAACATGTTGTGTGTATTTTTCAACAGACCACAAAGTCAAGCTCTTCCTTATTTAACCGAACTTGTAATGTAATTAATATTTCAAACTAAAAAATACATTACTAGTACATAATTATTACTGTTTAATTATAGCTAATCATTTGCTTAAGTTTAAAATTGCGTAAAATACAGCCAATAATAAAATGAGTATTGATCATATGTCATTTCATTCCATACTCATAAATGTGTTAAATTCATCTACAGTGTGTAAAATATTTTGTTATATAGTATGGATATAATATATTAATATGCAAATACATACATAACAGAAGAATTAGGTTGTGAAGGTTTCTTAAATTAACTTCAACTCCTTATCGTTGAAGGTATGATGTCGCTCAGATTGTCCTATTGTAACTGGTTTTTCTGTTTCTAGAAGCACGTTTTCCAATGGTAATGCACATTCATATTTTTTCTTTCCAGATTCTTTTGGCCACTGGAATGCTTTAGCTATGGACCATGTTGGGTACGAGTTTTACAGAATAACGCGGACTAGAATGTTATTTTTTAGCAGAGAAGATAGTTCAGCAACAGATGAGACAGAATCTTGGATAGCTTTTATTGGCTCTTTTTGGAGATTAAATTTTGTTGCATAGTGCTTGTCTCACTCCCCAATAGCATCACATGCACTTTTAACATGGACAGTACCGGAAAATATCCACTACTTCAGTACAATTTTATTTTTGTGCAATTGATAAAACTGCTACTTGTTTTTAAAATGTGCTCCAGCTCCATCTGATCTATACACAGGTGATTCCAGCGTTTGTAATTGGTACAACTTAAATAATTCTTTTTTTACTTTTTCTATATCACAAACAGCATGAGCTGTATCATGAGTTAATCATCAGAAACTATGATAAAACTTTTTAATTCTTCTCTAAAATATGCTGTGCAGGTAAATAACGATATCTGAGTATTCTACCAGTGGTAGCTTTGTACACTTCATTTGGCAGTATTAGTGAGTAATTTTCAGCAAAGTCAAAATGCATCACAAGCACAGATTTTTTTTAAGGAGTTTGGCTTATTTAATTTTATGAATAAGAATTTTTGAAGATTAGCTTACATTTATCTGCCATAATAATGTGTATATTATTATTTTTTCATTAAATAATAATATATTATAAATTCAGAGAAATAAGAAAAAGCTTGATCTGATTTTCTGAAAAAAAAAAAAAAAACTAATTGGAAAAAACCTAAACTTGAAAAAAAAATCTAATTCAGCTGTAATGTATGTATTTGCATAATAATATATTATATCCATACTACATAACAAAATATTTAACACACTGCAGATGAATTTAACACATTTATGAGTATGGAATGAAATGACATATGATCAATACTAATTTTATTATTGGCTGTATTTTACGCAATTTTAAATTTAAGCAAATGATTAGCTATAATTTAACAGTAATAATTATGTATTAGTGATGAATTTTTTAGTTTGAAATATTAATTACATTACAAGTTCGGTTAAATAAGGAAGAACTTGACTTTGTGGTCTGTTGAAAAATACACACAACATGTCATTTTTAAAAAATCATATAAAATTTTCTAAGCAAAAACACACGATTTGCTTGTAAGGTATTTATTAGAGACTAATAAGGTATGAATTGAGCATATTATCAGAATTTTAAAAAATGGTGTTTTTGAGAAATTGCATGTCAAAAGTAGTGATTTTACAGAATTTTGCATAATTTAAAATTGAATTACAAAAGTTGTAATCACCTTAGAGTTAAAATAAAATTTGCTGTAAATCTCCCATTAAAGATCTTTGGATTGCCATCAATGTTTAGCTTTAAAATATTTTTTTTCATACTGAAAAAAAAATCTTAAATTCACTAATAATTATATTTTTTGTACTTAAAATCTAATTTTTTTAATTAAGTAAAAATGTCACTATATTTTTTAAAACTATGCCAAAGTAAACATCTGTTTAATAACTGTTTATAAAAAATAAATTGATTTAATAGGTTGAATATGTTTGGTATTGTGTTCATTTCAAAATGAAGCGTTTTTCAGTTTTTCTGAAAACTGCCAATTTTATCATGAACTTTAAAGTGCTGTAATCAGAGAAATAAATTTTTTAGGGAAAAATCCTTTTAGGAAATTTTATAAATCACTTAGTTCTAACTTCTGAATTTTTTTGAAAAAAATCTGTGATGGTGAATTGACATGCCCTGCCTGAGCTGAGATGGAATTGCTCAGAATGCAAATTTTCATTTTTAAAACTGATTTTTTTTTTTTTTTTTTAAATGAATTTTTATTAATTGTAAATCCAGCATATGTTTACTTCTATTAATTATCTCAAGGTTTTCATTTATTAATAATCCTGTTCTTGCGAAAGTTAGGTATTAATTTAAAATTACAGGAAAGATAATTCAATACAAGTCTTTAATAACCAGTATATTTTACATAGAATTCACAAAAGAAATAAATAACTTATGAAATTACATATACTGTTATAATACACAAATAACTTATACTATCATAATTTTATTGCAATGAAAATAAAATTGTCACAGCTCACAGTATACACTAATTTTTTAAGCCTATCAAAATTCTACAAAAGATGTCACCATCTGTGTACATTTTATAGTTTTTCTTTTTACTTCTAATTTACTACAGTCTGTTACAAAATTATAAGACCACAACATATTTTGCTATTTAGGTAATTAAAGAAACAAGGTAGAACCCGTCAAATTTTGACGAAAGAAAATATTTAAGAACGAACTATTTCATTGACTTATAATAATCCTACAAAATTAATTATAATAAAAAATGCATTTTATATTGGTAAATCTAACTCTTAAACAGATGATATTTAACGTCAAATTAACAAAATACTATTTCAATAAAACTCAGTTGTAGAAATTGTTAAAATTAAACCATAATCGTACATGTAAGCAGTAAAAAATAATAAAAATCTGGTATTATGATAAAGTAATCAATTAAGGTTCTTATGCTAGTGTTCCAAAATGAATAAAAGCAAAATTTATACAACTATGATTCAATCATAGAATTTTTCTCCCATTAAATCTAGACCCGGCATCATTTTCACCATATCAAAACTTATAAATGCACATTTCGTATCTGTATTTATCTTTAAAAAAAAATGACATTTTAATTTGATCATTTTGATTCAAAACTTAGTCTCAATGTTATTAGCTGAAACAGGTAGTACCGTAATTTCGGGTGTATAAGCCGCAGATCAAGCAATTCTTTTTCGACCCAGAATTAAATATATATATATATATATATTTAATTCTGGGTCGAAAAAGAATTGCTTGATCGTCGTAAATATTTGTCTTCAACCACTAAATAAGATTTCTGGGTCCAAAAAGAATTGTTTGATCCGCGGCTTATGCACCCGAAATTACAGTAAACTGTTGATATGCGTGTATATAAAATTTTGTAAATGAAATTAAAATTTACTGGGTTTTATAACAGAAGATATTTAAATTTCATTTTTTCCTTTTTAATAAGAAAATAGCAACATAAAGATACAGTAATCGATTTTTTTCGGTTTTTTTCTTTGCTTTTAAAAGAAATGGAGTACTCCTGTTGCCACAAATGGAAAAGCGGTATTAAAAACTACAAAAAAATTAATATTTCAAAAACAAATTAAGATACAGCTTTACAACAAATTTCATTTAAAAGTGCATTTTTTCCTTACACGATGATGTAAAAGTTGAAAATGTATGGTATTTAGAAGTGTTAATATCTGTATTTAAAATTTGAAAGTGTTGCCATTCGCAAAATGACGTATGTGTTACGCACAGATACGTTTGGCCTTTATAATATAGATATTTCAATCAATATAAAGAATATGATAGTACAAATTTTTAGTAAAATGCAGCAACTTATAGAAAAAAAATTATTTTTTTAAAAAGAATAATAAAATAAATAAATTTAAAAAAAAATTCTTAAATATAACAAAAAAGTGTCAAAAAGAACTGTTACGCAATTATAGGACAGCCTGTAGGAAATGCATTTTTCTGAAACTTTTAGTAAAATACAGCAACTTACAGAAATAAAATTAATTTTTTTAAAAGAATAATAAAATAAAATAAATTAATTGTTGCTTCACCATTACTTTAAATAACTTCAAACACACGATTTGGCAAAGAGTTAATTTTTTAAGGAACGATTCGGGAATATTCTCCCATTTCTCCATTATGGCCATTTCTAATTCATAAGTTGAATGATACTATTTGTTATTTTCATACACCTGGTGAGACAAATAACCCCACAAGTTTTCTATGGGACTTAGATCAGGGCTTTGACTTGGTGAAGGTAAAACATCAATCTTTTCACTTTTAAGCCTCACTTTTGTTGATTTCGCTGAATGACTGAGAGCATTATCTTGTTGAAACTTCCATTTTGTACCTCCTAAAAGTTGTCCAAAGGGTATCAGACTTTGAAACAGCTTCTGTTGCTAACTGTCCCAAGTTCATTTTCCCTTCAACTCATTGGAGATTGCATTTTCCTGCTTGTGAAAATGCATCCCACACAGTAAAAGAACTGTCTCACATCTGCCTACTGAAGAACTCATGAAATTTCTGCCTTAAATCATGCCAGTACTAATTATTGCCATCTGGAGTATCAAGATTGAATTAATTTTCTCGTCGTCAGTCTAGTGAACAGATATATCCGGTCGCGGCAGTGAGAAGGTTAAAAAAGAAAAATAAGAGAAGTTGTGGGGAATTAGAAATTAGTTGTTAGAAGTTGTTTAATTTCCAAAATGTGGAAGATATTGTTTTCTAGAACAATAAAAAATGTCTTTATTAATTTTTTTTTTACATATATCCCTTTAACTTCAGCAGGAGGTTAGTGATAGAACATTATCTATACTAATAAAATAACAAATCGCTCTGTCTGTCTGTCTGTCTGTCTGTCTGTGTGTGTGTGTGTGTGTGTGTGTGTGTGTGTGTGTGTGTGTGTGTGTGTGTGTGCGTGTGTGTGTGTGTGTGTGTGTGTGTGTGTGTGTAATGGCTAGTGAAATCTATGGGACGTACGAGGTTCAAAATTTTTATGAGAGTAGCCCAATATCTCTCCTGATGCATTTGAAGCTCAGAATTTTAATATTTTGATTAATTTCAGATACATTAATTACAAAGTGGAACTCACTTTCTTCAAAGAGTCATTTTTTTTATGTTCGGGGAAAGAAATCGTTTGCACATGTGCACAAACCCTTTTATGCACCTAAACGGATGAAGAACCGTTTATCGGCGTTTATTTCTGATTTTGGATCATTTTGTTTAAATCCAAACCAACCAAACTGCCCAACGCAGTTAAACTTAAGAGACATATTTCGAAAGATCATATTTTTAGGTCTCAAATGCAATAATCAATTTGAAAAAATGTTGCAGTTAACCCTTTGAAAACAGATATTCAAAAATGGTCGTTTTTTCCAAAACTATTTTTCTCCCTTATATCAGTGCCCCTCCAGGGTGTAATTTTTAAGATATAAACAAACCAAAAAAAAAGATATTAAAGTTGAAAATTTCTTCCAACCGATGGTGTAATTGGTTTTAAAATATTTGGATTTAACCCTTTCAAATACACTGGCAAAAGAAGGTCATTTTGCGACTCGCAGAGAGGGTATTTTTTCTATGCTAAAATTATCTTAACATACATATTTGAACTCAATCTTTTAAAATCTTTTCAATAGAACAAATTTATACTCCCTACAGAAAATTTGAAACGTTCGGACCGATAGAAATATTTTTTACAAAATAAAATGTGCGAAAAATGTGATGAAATCCATAAAAACAGATCATTTTCTTTGCGGTTTTGCCGTAGCAAAGCACAATCCTATAGGTACCGGCAAACAAAAAACATATTCTTAAAGCTTAAAAACATTCTTATAATTTATGATGCAATCGGTTTTTAAAATATAAGATTTAATCCTTTCAAATACACCAGTAAAAGGAGGTTACTTTGCAACTCACGGATAGAATAATTTTTCTACGCTAAAAGTATCTAAGCGTACATATTTCAGCAATATCTTTTAAAAGCACCTCAATAGACCAAATTTACTTCCTTTTGAAAAAAATTTTAAACATTCAGATGAGTAGAAATATTTTTTACAAAATAAAAAGTGCGAAAAATTTGACAAAATCAATAAAAACCAGATCGTTTCATTTCAGTTTTGCATTCGCAATTCTATACGTCCTGACAAACCGAAAATATTTTCTTAAAGCTAAAACACTTTTATAATCTATGGTGCAATTTGTTAAAAAAAAATATGAGATTGAACCCTTTCAAATACATTGCAAACACGAATCACATCCCGGCTCATGGAAAATACATTTTTCCTATGCTAAAAGTAACTAAATGTCTGCATTTTAGCACATTCTTTTTAGAGCCTTTCAATAAACCAGATTTACATTACTTATAAAAATTTTGGAGCTTTCATATGGATAAAATTATTTTTTTACAAAATAAAATGTGAAAATTTTTACAAATTCTGTAAAAACCTGAGTGTTCCGTCGCAGTTTCATTCGCTTTCGGTAAGCATAGTTTCCAAAAAATCAAATTATATTGAGAATAAAATACCAAACAGCATGTGCTTTAAGTTCAATAACTTTTCGCGATTTTTCCATTTAAAAATATAAAATTTGACAAAATAGACTTAAAGATATGAAATCATAGAAATTTGAGTTTAATTTAAGGGTCATTTAGAAAACAAATAACACATTTGAAAACTGAATAACATCACAGGCCCGGGCAACAGCGGGCAGGTCAGCTAGTCTAGAATAATTTTCATGGATTATGTTCTCCAAAATAACTTGTCTTTGACAAAATTTAAAATCTGCTTGTGGGAAATTATTTTGTTAAGCAATTGTTGCATATTTATAATCTTAGAGTACCTTTCTATATTCTCATATTCCTATTTTTATGATTTATTTTTTCTATTTTGATATGTAATTTTAGAAAAAAGTTTTATAAGAATAACTGAAAAAGAATAAAAAGGAATATATCATAGATTGAAATGTATACTTGAACATTTATATTATTAAGTACGAAGCACCATGAAAATGAACATTTCAGCAAATCAGTTAATTAAGATAATTTATTTATTTCAGCATTTAAAATCTGCATTTGGAAGTGTATTTAGCATAAACATTTAATTTGAATACATTATTTACTTTATATATACGAAATTCATATCCAGAACGCCATATCCTTCCTCAAATAAATAGAAGGATCATTTGTATATTTTCATTTGTAAAAAAGGATTGAATCATAATGTCTCTGAAATTGCCTCCCCTCTTTCATCAAAGAAAATCGCACAATTACCCATGGGAAAAAAAAAAGTAGTTATGACATTTATAATTTCAGAATACAGTATGGAACCAGTTATCCAGAATGATATTTCTAATAGACTGATGTTAGAATCTTTATAGAAAAAATGCCATACACTACCAGTTTGACATATACATTGCTTGAAACAATTGTATAGTTTGATAACAGCTTCTAGTTTTTGAAATAGAAGCACATATTAGTTATATTATAGATGTTTTCATTTTTATAATGAGAAAACAGAATTTTTGTTCCTAAGGAATTTCCATAAATTACCTTCTTTCAAACTCTAACATTTGATCTTACTTGCATCTGATTTTTAGTTCAAGTAATCTAATAATTAATTTAAAATTAAAAGTAATACCACATCCACATATATTCCATAAAACTTATCAAATGGATGCTGCTTTAATGCCCAACCAGTTATCCAGAATACATCTGACCCCAACCATTCTGGATAAATGGTTCTGTACTGTATATACATATATATTGTAAGGAAAAATACTAGAATAGAATATAGATAATAGTGATTAATAACATGCCCCAAATTATATAATTATATTTTTAAATTTAGTTATTATTTATCTTTTTAAATTGATTACATAATCTTTTTCATTTATATTTATTCCTAGTGCTGCCAGCAGCATCAAAACCAGCTTGAAAATTTATGATAATTCAGTGCAACATCAGAAATTCAATGAAATTATTTTTTAATATTTATTTTTAATACATTTTGCTAATCAAAAGAAGAGTTTTTAAAAACATTTATTTAAATGTGAACTGAATATATATTAAAATAAAATAAATGATTGCTGTAAAATGTATTATTTAAAGTTCAATGAATATTTTCCATCTATGCTATACCATTTGTTTTTGCTCATCAAGTAATGCCAGAAAATTCCTTTTTTTGTTTCAACCTTCATGGAACGGCGGAAAATAGACCGAATGCTACTACTAATGTTCTAAAAAAAGTTGTGACAGCTCTCAGGTTAATGCAAAATTTAGAAAGTTTAATACCAATGGCCATTTGCAAAATTCTATTTTTTTTTTAAGGGGGGGGGGGATTTTCATTACTGGTATATTTAAATACTGAAGTTCCTTTAATGGACACTCCATGAGACCATTATTAAAAGTGTAGTTTCAGTAATAGTCTTAGTACATAAAATCTTTTTATCTAGCTGAAAATCTGACTGTTCAAATTAATTTTTAAATTATTGGAATATAATAAGAACTAAATTATTATAACTATTTTTAATTAATTTCATATGATTAATAATTTTTTTACTGATCATAATATTAATCATTTATTTAAAAATATTAATCTATAGTATTTTTTTAAACTCTGTTTTACATATTTCATTATCTAGCTATCAGTCATTAAAATATACATAGTGTTTTCCGGGTAACTAATTAATGAATAATAAACTATATGAAACTTATGAAAGTATATTAGCTATAAGCTGGAAAAGTAAAATTTTTTACATGGTTTTTTATTTTAGTCTAATATTCTTTCCACCAGGATTATAAAGTTTTTTCATTTAAGATAGATATCTGCTATAAGCCGTTTTTAGAAGTTTCAATGTATGAATTAACAAACAGAAATTGTGACTTATAAATAACTGTCAAAAGTAATTCATCATATAGTTTTTACAGAAAACCCATAAAAAAGAAAATTGCTTTGGATGAGAATAAATTCCATTTTGTACAAGTTTCTGCTTTTACAGGCATTCTTTTTGGATCTGAGCCTGTCTGCTATTAGCTGGTTCCATTTTTAGAAGTTTTATTGTATGAATTAGCCAATGGGAATTATCACTTATAAGTAACTGTAACCAGTGTTCATATGGTTTATACAGGAAATCAATTAAACAGTACTTGCTAGGGATGAGAATAAAATTCTGTTTTTACATTCTTTTTTAGCTCTGAGTGTTTCACCAGGATTTTAATCTGTAATTTTGTTTCTTTGTTTAAGTTAAAATAAAATACTTTATTTGATTCTAGCTTTTGTTCTTTTAAAAATAACGGTTTTCATTTCAACCTAATTCTCTAATTTGGATTAGAATGAATTGAACCAGCTTTTACTTATTTTTCTAAGAAAAACACATGGAGATTTTATTTTCTTCAACTTTTTAATTTTTTCAATGCCAGTGTAATGAAATAGCTAACTATCATCATGGCATTGTGATATAAACTATCACCATGCCAAATTATTATTTTTTTCTCCACAGTTTTTATAGAAACCATTACATTAGAAAGTTAACAATTCATATCCAATTAACTCATTTTCAATTGTGTATTTTCTTCTGCTTAAAAAAAATAATCTTGAAGTTAGAAAAAGAAAACGTTTTGTGAATATTATGTCTATTTTTTGGATTTTTGTCTTAGCCTCATACATTAAGATGGTACTCTTCTATATTTAAATTATAAATATTTCCTTTTTTGGCAGTTTAATTAGTTTCTAAATTATAATTTCTGATATATTTTTTGACAAACTATATATTTAAAAGTTGCAAAGCTTAAATGAATATCAGTGGATTGTAAATTTACCATTTAGATAATTGAAATTTTATAAATTAGATTTTTAAAAATAAGAATGTTTATGAGTTCTATTCCACAGGAAGAAAATAATATTGTTGGAATTCTGGTTTTGATTCCATCAGAAATGTTATTCAGTTTGTAGTCAGTTTTGTTTACTTCATTTCTGATTCAAAGTTTTAGCTTCAATTTATGTACTTTTGAAAGTTATAAAATTTACCTTCATAATCAGTGTAAATTACATGCAGTTACTTAAAAATATTAAAGAGACTTGTAGTTTGAAATTTTTCCATGTTTTTGTAGGTTTTAAAGAAGTGCTTTGATTTTTATCTGAAGAGGAATGAAGATGTTCAGTTGGAAATAAGAGCATTGGATGAAAATGCTGAATCACTGAAATATTTTAAGGGGGGTTCAATTTTAAAGGTATATTCTACCAAACATGTTTTATTTTTACCAACTTTTTATTCATTTTTATGTCTTTATTGTTTATTATTCACTATGTGCACACATAAGAGCTGATAAAGATTTCTTTGTTTTATTTTATTTATCTTATTTTAGCCTTTTTAATGAATGAAAAAGAATTGCACAATATTTTAAGCTTAAATATTATATTTGAATTTGTTTTTAATTTTACTTTCAAATAAATCACATTCGATATTAAAAGAAGAAAAAAATTTAATTCTTCATGTTAATTACTTAGAATTTATGTGAAATGTTTATGTATTTTTTATATTTAAAATGTTTTGTAATATTGTACCAAATACAGAAGCAGCGACACAGTATTAATAATAATAACAATAATTGAAGTTTCATTATACTCAAAAATATTTTTCCTGAAAATAATGAATTTGAAAATTTCTCGGTTTGTGATTTATAGCTAACTAGCGGCCCGCCCTCGCTTTGCTTCGGGTAGAGCAAGTCGTCCAGTCCCATGTCCAAAAGGATTAATACCAAGGTAAAAATAAAAAGAATATTGCCCAGTTAAACTGATGGCATTGAGCTCACAGGCTACGCATACTAATTGTACATGACAGCCTTATATTTTCAAGGGTTAATTCCGTTCGAAAAAAAAAAATTAAGAAAGGGAAACAGCTCTCTCCTTTCCCCTTTTTTATACTTAATCATTGAACCTCCTAAACTATCAAGGACATGCTTTATCATATAAAAAATCTATATCCAAAATTCAGAGCAAATCGGATAATTCTTGATAAAAACACATTTAGCATTTATATAACTTAAGAGGAGTTATTGCCCTCTTTTATACTTAACCATTAAACTTCCAAAACTATTCAGAGATTTGAACGAAATCTGACAATTCTGCTTGAAAAACCCATTTATATAAATTAAGGGTAGGGGCATTAGAACCCCCGTTTTCCCTGTTTATACTTATTCAATGAACACCTAATAACAGTCACGGAATTGCCTCAACAGAATGATCCTATATCTAAATTTTGAACGAAAACTTAATTCCTGCATGAAAAACCCATTTATATCAATTAAGGGGAGGGGCATGAGCCCCCGTTCCCCCTAGTATACATATCGAATGAACTCCGAAAACTAATCAGGGAAGCGCCTTGTCAGGATATACCTATATACAAAATTTCAAGTGGATCGGCCATTTTTATCATGAGCTATCGTGTTGCGCACGAACGAACATACATACAGAACGGGCGGGCACATAAGCTCTCAGGCTATAATAGCCTGTGAGCTAATAAACAGCTTTTACTAAGACGGCATTTTAATTATTTTTTAATAAAAAAACACTTATTGTGACGTAACTATAACAGCCATATGCTGTCGCGACATTTTTTGTAGATAATTATACGTACTGCAAAGTCGTAGTACATTATTTTGTTTTATAATTAATAACGTTCGCAGCGCACCCGATGTAAGAATTTTTAAGGTCATTTTTCTACACCTTGGGTTACACTATTGGCATTTTAGTAAGGATCCCTATTTTTTTAAAAATATAATATAGCCTATGTTCACCGGAAATAGTGTAGCTGTCCAACGGTGAAAGAATTTTTTGGTACTACTCTGTTATCCCGTCGACCAATTTCGCCAAATTATACAAATCGCCAAACTAATAGCCAAATTGTACATATTGACGTAGTTTTTATTTTAAATAACAAAAAAAAAAAAAAAAAAAAAAAAATAATAATAATAATAATTAGAAGAATATTAATAAAAATACAAATAAAAAGTCGAAATAAAAATCAATGACATTTTAAACACGTGAATCGTGTTTAATGTCATTGAATGTAACATTCACGATCATCCATTATTGGCTATTTAATCTTATAGTTTGGCGATAATTTTTTGGTCGACGGGATAACCTAGTAGTACCGAATTTTTCAAATCCGTCAAGTACTATCGGAGTCTATTCAATTCAAACAAACAAACAATCAATCAAATTTTTCTTCCTTATAATAATGGTATAGATGTGACGTCATTATTTACAGATTTTTAATTAGTTACATATATCCATTCTTCTTGTTCTTTTAACAAATACTTCAAAATTGTAACTTTTAACAAATACTTCCTATGTTATTTAAAGTATGACGACATGTTTTTTCAAATCAAATATTTTATTAATAATTTAATTCTTTCTCGTTCACTTTACATCTAATTATGTCGCCATTTTTCACAGAGAACCTCTTATTAACGTAACCGATATTCGTGCGTCCTATATAATAAAATACTTTTTTTTCCAAGTATGACGTCACATTTTTCCCCTTTGAATTCTTTTTATTTTAATTTTTCACGTGGATACTGTTCAAATGACAATTAATTGCCGAAGAGAAATTATTCCAGTTTTTTATTTTCTTGGCAACGCGAAAGAAAAATAGTTATTTTTTTATCGGAAAAATTTTCAATGATTTTGTATGAAAAATATTGAAATTTTGAATTATTAAGGAAAATATTTGAATAAATCAAATAAAAAATAGCCTATGTTCACCGAAAATAGTGTAGCTTTCCAACGGTGAAAGAATTTTTCAAATCCGTCAAGTAGTTTCGGTGCCTATTCAATTCAAACAAACAAACAAACAAATCTTTCCTCTTTATAATATTAGTATAGATTAGCTGGATAATTCTACTGACTGTAATTTGATTGCATGTACTTACTCATGGATGCCCGTTTTGACCTTCAACCACCATAGCAAACTTTTTTATCCTTTAGCCTGCAATTAATTATTGATCACAAAAGTAAACATTTTACAGCTGCTGATGGTGCTGTCTACTGAGATACATGCAATTCAAAACAGATTTTTAAAACAATTACTATCTAGGATTTGAATGACACAAATACATAAAGACCAGTACTTTATATGTGCAAATAACTTGAGATCAAAAGAAATTAAAAAAATCATCATTTAATATCTCAACAAATTAGAGCCACATCTTTTTTTTTTTTTTTTTGCAATGTCTTATATCTTCTGACTAACTCTATCCTAAAATTTATGCATTTCTTCATGCAGAATGTTTTGAGATCTGAATTCATTTTTAAGTGAAAAGGGACTGTGTGATCATGTCATGGTGTAAATTAAAAATCTTGAAAACATCTCTGTCATATGGATTTCAAAGCAATTGATTGGCTGTTACTGGCAACTCCCTAGGTTTCAGGCGTCAAAGAAGCTCCAACACAAAATAATTAGATGCTTTCCAAGTGACTCCCCTGGAGCCATAGGATAACATGGAGATGCCTGGAATTTGAAGCCACTTTGACACCTAGTGTAATAGCACTTTAAGATTTCAACCGGTCTTATACCTTCAATTGTGAAAAAGTTAACAATGTTGTGCAACATTGGGGTAAACTTCTCACTCACTCAATCGTGATGCCAACTGAGGAAGAGAGAGAGTTGCACATACAGTGTGTTATGTTATAAAAATTTTATTTAACATTTCATATATAAAATTAACATTTTATTTGCATAAAATGAATATTTATATTTTATTAATTAAAATTATCAAGACTTAGAACTCAAGCTCGATTTAATAATTTCATTTTCATATAATAAATTACATTTTCTCAATAATATTTTTTATTTAAAATTAACTTCCATATTTTATCAATATCTATTAAATTAATCAATAATATCATTTACTTTTAGCAATCTGCAAACTCTGTTTTTATATTTAAAAGCTCACAATATTTTTCTCTTAGCAATATCTACTAAGTCTTAAATATAAAAAAATCTAAAACCTGTATTTTTTAATATTCATAGTTCCATTTATATTTAATTAATCAAACATTTTTTCTCATTCCTCTGATAAAATTTCAGCGAAATTATGCCACAATTTTACCAGATATGCATCCAGATATATTTCTAGATTTTTCTCCTTTTAAAATGTTGCAGACTACTTTTTCTTTATAACTGACATCGCCATCATACACCCCTGCATTTTTTGAAGATCATTTGTTCTATTTTGCACTCCATATTGCGAAAGCAGAATGGAAATTCCAGTCTCCTGTCATCCTATCCTAGGAATCGATAGCGTTCTGAAACTCCCACTGTTTTGGAATTGCCATTCATTAGTACTTTTCGCTGTAACTCTATCTCAAAATCCCTTTTCATCAGTTATGCTTCCAACAAGCCTTTTTTTGTGTTTCCTCATTGGCTCTTCTAGTCGAGAACGTAGTTATTGTCAACGGTGATATTTTCAATTTCAATTCAATTTTTTTAATTTCTTCAGGAATTTTTCCACTGCTGGGCTAATGACCCCGTGGGTATCTCCCTCAGCAATCAGAGATATCTGTCACTGAAGTTGCATTTTAAAAGAATGACATGGCCATTATAATTGCCATTCACTGTTAATTAGCCTCGTCAAGTGTTTTCAATTCTCTACATAAATTTTTTTTTGATTTATCTACATAATTTTGTTAGAGAAACCTCAGCTGGATCATCTAATGAAGTAGCCTTCTTCAAACTGCTTTTATTGATTGTCAACTTACCGACAGTGAGTTGTGTTATAGTTTGTATTTTATTTGGAGCAGCAGATCTGCAATATGTCATTTTTAATCTTCACGGTTCTTCAGTAATTTGCACTTCTTTCCAGTTCTACAATAGTGATAATTTGTCATAATTTGTATATTTGGTCTTGCAACTTCATAGGCGTAACCAGACTTTTGAACAAGTGGGTGCCCAGAATTTTTAACCTGAACATGCTAGGTACAAAGAATATCTTATGTAGTAAAACCTTCTAAAACGGAAGCATATAAAACAGTTTTAATTTCTGTTTTAGACAGGTTTTTATCTTAGAGTGCATAATTGTCTGATATTTCTTTTAAAAAGGGTCCAAACGCAATTTTAAAAAATAATTGTGAATGGGTCTGCGCAAGTGTGTGTGTGGGGGGGGGGGGTGCCCCCCTGATTGCGTGCATGAACTTACTTTTCATCGATTACTACATGGCTTAAGGGTTGTGGATATATAATGTTATCATTTTATGGGGGAGGAGGAGTCTGGCACATGATATTATAAAATATCTGTAGGGGGAGGGGGGTTTGTCTTTTGATATCGATAACACTTTTGATCAAATCAAAATTTTCTTGTTACATTTGTAGCATAGTGTTTGGTTCAAAATGCTATGTTATCTTTTATTAGTTGGTTATTAAAATGTAAAATACTATTAAAATCACTAAATTATTATGAAATTATTTAATTCTGAAATGTGGAATCCCCCAAGGTCTGATATAAAGCTTATATTTACTAATAAATAAAAGAGAAAGAAAAACATATGTGTATTTTTTTTTCATATTTGTATTCATATTTAATCAAGATTCGAGAAACTTATATGTGAAGTATATTTGAAATGAAGGTTACATTTATTAATAAATGAAAGAGAAACAATATTCCCCTCTTCTTTTGTTGATATGAATTTCTAGCTGCTTCCCACCCCTTCTCTGTTCAGAGCGAGTGCAGCAAGACTTTATTACTTTTGAATGCATTATGCAACAAAAAGCTATTGTAAAATATTTTCAAATAATTTTTCTTTTAAGCGTTATTTGATATAAAGTGATATTTTATTGATTTGACTTCCTTTGAATCAATTAATTATGTGAAAAATAAATGTAACCAGGTTTGGATATCACTCCAAACAAAATAAATAAATAAATTGTACTTTGATAACGATTGCATTAGCCGGGGATTGGGGGTTTGAGGTATGCTAATCTATGGATCAAAAGGGGGGAAGGGGGTCTAAAGTTACCAAAAAATTTATAATGTTATATTTGCACTGCTTCTTACTCCATCTGTTTTTAAATTAAAGTTATTTAAAATAAAAATTTGAATTTTGATTATAAATTCTCCCATAATCCATGTAAGGAAATCAAGATAATATTAAACAATTGTTCTTAGAAAAACTGATAATTTTCATGCAATAATAAAAAAAAATAACTCCTCAATAATAACTAATTACACAAAGCTATAATAACTGCAACAATAATACATTTTCATTTATTAATAAAATGTTTACTATGAAATAATAAAACTGGATCCCGAAATTATGTTGTGTGATAAACAAATAATGGTAATCTTCAAAAAATATATATATACATTTATATATTTGAAATAATTTTGTCTTTATTTACATTCTTAATAAAGTGAACAATTTGATATTTTATCTTATAAATATTTTATTGAAGTACTGTAAACTCCCACATCCAGAATTTACTTAATACAGTGTATAAATAATCATGTGACTTCCCCATTTGCCATGTGCAGAGGTTTGAGAGCCCTCACAATGTATTACGGATATTACTTAAAATAAACACAAAGGCCGGGAAAAATAAACGTAGCCGATAGTAAAACAATAACAGAATTTTATTTACATGTTGGTTTAAGAGAAGACACGAGACAACTGACAGCAGTGACGTCGGTTGTCTGTGACATAACAAATTGCACTCCTTCTCCGAAGGGTTACTATACAGGCATGCGGTTTGGAGCGTCCTTGAATTTAATTCTCTTTCCTAATATCCTCCCACCTTTTGAGTGGGAAATCACTCTCAAAACCGTTACGTATACACAAAATAAACATTATTTATAATACTTATAAAAAATTACACAACAAAAACACAATCTTATTAATTGCAATAACAATATATATAGTATGCAAAATAATAATAATAATAAACACTTGAGTGCAATTAAAGAAGTGAAGTGAAATTCAGTAAAATGAGTAATAAATAGAAAATTTATCTAACAGTTTATCTAACCCCACAACATTATTGGTTTTTGAAAATTGAACTAAATTTTAATGTTTAAATGCCCACACCGTTCAAGCCACAATTTTAATTTATTACTTTTTACCATATTTACTTCATGTGAGGTTATACAGTGTGCTTTCAACACATAAAATTTGTTTATCAAAGGTACTTTCAAAGACTGCACATTATTTAAATATAAGATTGCACTAGAATTATCAAAAACAACATTAAAGTTCATTTCTGTCAAACATTTAATTGAAATTAAATTTCTAATCATTAAAGGAATAATAAACATTTGTAAGTGTTACCTGCTTTGTTGTACCACCATATTTTACCTCCAAAGAAATATCTCCATTGCCTTTTATTTCGACCAATCCTCTTGCAATGCTGGCCTTGCTACTCATACACCTAAAATTAGAAAACAAATTTTTATCATTGCAAAAACAATCTGTAACTGCAGAGTCCAACAAAAATTCTGTGCAGGCATCTTCGGTGACTAGGGCAGCTACAAAATGGCACCTCTTGATTCAGTCTGGAAACAACGTCTTTGCTTTTGATTTACTTTCTGACGGCTGCCTCTGCAAGAAAAGCTCGGAATATATCACTTACAGTCTCTCATTAGATGACCTTGTAATCCACACTTAAAACATCTCCTTGATTCAGGCTTGACATGAGGACTCCCATTTAAGGATACAAGGGCTTTACTCTCTAAATATTTTGCCATCTCAGATAATTTATTAACTTGTCTGTCATACTCCGCCAGTAGTAAAGGACGAATACCATCAACTGTGAAATCCTTATCAGGCAACTGATTTAATTGCACTATCAAGTTTTCATAACTGGGTGGCAAATTTTCAATTATTTGATAGGCAAGTTCATCAACAGGCACAACCTTCCCAACTTGTTCCAAATCCTTCACAGCTTCAAGCACTCGATTAATGTAAGAGTTCATGGTTTCCGCTCAATTAAATTTCACCTCCATAAATTTTCTTCTAAGTGAAGCAACTCTAGCTCTGGAAGAAGGTTCATAGGCAGCTTTAAGAAGTTTCCATGCTTCAAACAGATCTTTTGCTGGATAAAGTGCTTTTTGCGACCTTAATTTAATTTTCTCTTCATCGATCACATTTCCAGCTGTATCTACTTTTTCTTTTAATTTGTCTTCTGTTGATATAAATTCATGTAAACCTTGGCTACACAGTAGCATGTTGATGTTAAATGTCCAAGCCTTAAAATTATCTTGATCCAACTTTGGAAAAGACATCGTTGGAGTATCAGCCATCTTCAGCATTATATATAACAACAGCAATATATTTTTCTATTTAGCAGCAATATATTTCTTTATTTTCTTTAAGTAGACGATTCCATATTAACACAACAACCACGCTCATCTTCTACAACTGTTAGGCCGTGGATCATTTCTATGTTGGTGAAGCATGGCAAGAGGAAAAATATTCAAAATTTTGTAACTAAATTTCTTTATTTAAACTATGTTAATTAAATAAACTATTTCATAAAATTTGTTAAAAGTGAACTAAAATGAGACAATAATCATTGGCAACAATCATTGTTTACATTTGACACTTCATGTTGCAAGTAACACTTACAATTAATAAATATATTGCTTTAATAAATATATTGCATAATTTAATTCAGGAAAACTTCAAATCTTTTATTCAAAACAGTTTATGAAACTTCATTAAATTTATAAAACAACTTTGAAAATAAATAGCACATTTTAAGTAAACAAACATCTTTTAAAAACATGCATGCTAATTGGTTATGGAGAATTCTGGGAAAATTAACTGGGATAAAACATTTTTCTAATTTATTATACTTGCATTTATTCTACTTTATAATATTGAAAAATAATTAGAAATTTTAATTAAACATAACACAATACATCATTAGTCATCCTTTTTCAAGAAATACGGTGATTGGAGTAAGCAGGAAGGGACAATAGATGCTTGCTTTTATGCTTTTATTACCCTTCACTGTAGAAACAAAGTATTGGAAAACCAATTTTTCTGAATATCACAATTGAAATTTCTCTTTTGTTGGTACATTTTAGTTCAGTTACAAATCACAGTATTTTTCATCGGATATTTTCGATCCCCTGTTAGTGCAAGATTTTCCTTTTTTCATTCTTATGATGATTTGCATATATATTATTATTATTATTATTATTATTATTATTTATCTAATAATAAGTACAAGATTTTGTAATTTCTATTCTTATGACAACTGATAACACAGATTTATTGGTACACTTTTAGACATATTCCGTAATAGGGGTGTGCAAAGAGAAAACTGCGCCCAGAGCTAAGTTTCAATTTGGAGACCCCCCCCGCCTCCCTGATCTTGACGTAGATGCTGGGTTCGAACCCAATTGCGACCGTCGGCCTAACCGTTCGAAGTTTTCCGTGGTGTTCTTTGAACCTTGCGTAAATACGGGTTAGGTTCCCTTAGAAAGACCCCCACGGAGGGCAACCCACCCCATAGGGCCTATATCCTATAGTGTAGATAATCGGCTGACAAAAATACACCAACACCAACACCCTGATCTTGACGCTAAACTCCCCAAAATGAAGTTGGTAGTATAGATTTGGTGCCCCCTAAATTTTGGTGCCCCTTTGCCCCCCTCCCTTTCGCATGGCGCTGTTCCATAAATATTTGGAAGGAAAATGTTCCAAGAAAGTTTAAAAAATTTTCCAATAGAGAAAAAAGGAGAAATTATTTAAATTCTATTCTTTTATATTTAAAAAGGGCACCGTGAATGTGTCATTGAAATAGCAATGTTTGATTGTGGAAAAAGAAATTAACAAGCTCCAAACAAATGAAAAAAAAAAAAAAAAAAAAACAGAAAGAAACGATAAGCGAAACGTGTTTTCTTTCTAAATAAAAAATAAATAAATAAATAATAATTAAAAAAACCAATATCTTCTCTGATAATTTACCGATTTTGTTCAAATTTTCAGCAAGTTGCAATAAAAGTAAATTAGGCTGTGTAATAAATTTTTATTAAAATGTAATAAGTTATTCAAAAGTTACAGCACCCTACAAAAAGGCCCACTACAAAGCAGCTCCAAAGAAAAACAAGTGAACTGGCTGAGGTTTGTTGTGTTTACTACTCAAAAGTCAACATTATCAAAATAAGGCTCCGAGCACATGTGTATTTTGCTGAAGTTCAACTGAATTCCAGGAACTCATTTCTTCCCCCTTTTGCAGTTTACTGACAATAGAAAACAGGGATTTTTACAATGGTTCAGGAGATAACTATCTCAACATTACTTAAGGGAAAGGTCCTTGTCACACAGATGGATTGAAGTTCAACTGGAATAGTTATAAAACATGAAATACGCCGCCTGTGAACATAAAATGCGCCACCTGCTAACCGCAAAAAGTATTTGTGTATGTTTGCATATTTAGATCATCTGCTTTCCATAGATACATTTGGTTATGCAGACAGGAATTGTGCATGGATTTTTTTTTATTTTTTATTATTGTTAAAGAAAAAATATTTTTGGTGGCAAAGCTTACAAACTGATATGTATTTCGAAAAATAAATTTGCTCAAAACTGGGAGCGGTGTTTTCGAGATTTATGGAAGTTACAACATTTATTTAAAGTAAAAAAAACAACATATTAGAAAAAATTTCAGGATAAATTTCTGGTTCCGGAAAATCAGTTCTGTAATATAAATATTTTATTCCTACATATTTTTTTGACAATTAGTTATTTTAATAATTTAATTAGTCTAATAATTCAGTTTTTTGCCATACTTATGTGATATTTTGGGTACATTATCGCCTCATTAATAAAATAAAATGATTCCTTTTGACTGAGACATTTACGATGGGTGCAGCGATTATGCCGATTTTTTTTTCAAAATGATCTCAATATTGGAGGGTGCAGCAATTATACCAGGTGCAGCGTTTCTTCCCTAAATTACAATAAATTTCATACTCTGAGCAACATCTGTAGATATATAAGATTTCATACTACCACAATCATAGATACCACTAATAAACATTTCTTTAGAACCATTCTTAATTTTTACAATTAAAGTTTGCAAAAATACATCTGAAATCTTAATGTAATTATTTAGAGTGCTTGTTTTGTTTTTACTTTTATATCCATCGAGATATTATCAATTTTGTTAGAAGTTAAATCCGGACACAAAATTACAAAGTGGCGTTTTTTACAAATGGGGCATCTATGTTTTGATTCACACTGATTAGCCATGTGAAATCACTTTAAGGGGACAAGGGACCTTGAAATCCTTAAAAATATTTTTTTTTATTTTTTGTAAATTTTACCTAAATATTATTCAAGGGTACATTATATGCATTATAACATGCATTTATCACAAAAAAATGCAAAAAAAAATTATTTTTGACAAAAAAATGGCATTTTACGCAGCGTCTTCGAAATCTTCGAAATGCGGACTGCGCATTCCATATCAATGAAAATCCCCAATATTTTTTATGAAAGTTTGTTTTATATATATAAACAAAATTGTGCATCGAATTTTGAATATTTGAATTTAAAAGTTTAAAAAAAAAAAAAAAATGAAATTTTGAAATTTTTTCGAAATTTTTTTCAAAATTTTCAATTTTTTTTTTTTTACTTCTTAAAATTCAAATATGTAAAAATCGATGCTTTATTTTGTTTATATATATAAAACATACTTTCAAAAAAAATATTGGGGATTTTCATAGATATTGAAAGCGCAGGGGGCATTTCGAAGATTTCGAAGACGCTGCGTAAAATTCCATTTTTTTCTCAAAAATAATATTTTTTTTTTAAATATTTTTATGATAAATGCATGCCATAATGCATATAATGCACCCTTGAATAATATTTAAGATGAAATTTACAAAAAATAAAAAAAAAATTGAAAAAATTTGAAAATTTTGAAAAAAATTTCGAAAAAATTTCAAATTTTCAATTTTTTTTTTTTTTTTAACTTTTAAAATCAAATATTCAAAATTGGATGCACAATTTTGTTTATATATATAAAACAAACTTTCATAAAAAATATTGGGGATTTTCATTGATATGGAATGCGCAGTCCGCATTTCGAAGATTTCGAAGATGCTGCGTAAAATGCCATTTTTTTGTCAAAAATAATTTTTTTTTTGCATTTTTTTTTGTGATAAATGCATGTTATAATGCATATAATGTACCCTTGAATAATATTTAGGTGAAATTTACAAAAAAAAAAAAAAAAAAAAATTATTTTTAAGGATTTCAAGGTCCCTTGTCCCCTTAAACAAACAAAACAAGCATTCTTTTTCTTAATAATGTCTCTTTTAGAATCCAAACTTATAGATAAAGCATGATTACAATTTTCAGAATTATGAAACTTATTACAGAAAATACAATCAAATTTCTTAAATTTAGGTGCATTTACCTGAGAAAGTTATTACTATTTGCATTTAATAACTCATGAGCAGTTGGAATACTGGTTTTATTATCAGGAGACTTACTTTTTTTAACAGGAATTTTTTTAGAGTTTAAAGCATCTTGCATGATTTTTAGTCTAAATTCAATCTTTACTTCATTTTTGACAAATATCATTAATAAGTCTAAATCACTCTTACCTGCTTCAGCATTTGTGTTCCTTTGCCGTTCCCAAATTTTAATTAAATCGTCAGGGAAAGCTGATTCAATCAGGGGAAGGAGCATATGCGAAAATTTATCTTGAGTTACTCCTAGAGATTCCAAGGCATGCAACTGGGTTTCTAACTTATCATATAGTGTCAACAAATTAACTTGTTTTTTATGTGTAATTACTAATTTTAATAATTCTCTGATGTAAATTTGTATCAGTACACTTTCCTTGCCGAAACGTTCCTTTAAAAAATCCAGCGCCTTTCTGTAATTCGCTTCTGTTGCCGGAAAACTTTCTACAATTTGTCGGGCTGCCAATTCTGGATTAGTCGTATTAGCTGTATCAAATATTGAAACTTATCTCGGACATCTATTCCAGTGTCTTCATTTATTTTACTAAATTGTGTCTAAAAACTATGCCAATATCTTGAGTTCCCATCAAATTTAACTAGTTGTGTTTCTGGCAGTTTTTGTTTCGTAACCATTGACATGACTGGAAATGAAGATGAAACATCACTTGCGTTATCTGAATTAAGCTTTGATTTTATCTTCTTGCATTTGACTTTGTAATGAGATATCTTATCGTAGTATTCTTGCGCTGCTTCACACTCTTTGTTGAATTCTTCGTGCAAACATATTTGCTTTTTGAAGCAGTTCTAAAAATTTTTCATCTATTGTTCGTAATGTTTTACATTTCTCTTGCAATTGATCTAACTGTATTTCAACATTGTCTCTATTAGGATCTTCTTCACTTAATAATTCTTGCAGTTTATTAGCAGTCTTTGTAAATGATGTTCATGCTGCTTTTCTTTGTTGTTTAATAACATCTAAATCCATTTTTAAAACTTACTAAAACTTAAATTATCTCCAAAATTAAACGTGAACATGCTCTAATTAACACGCATCCATGGCAAGGGATGTCATAATATTACGAATTTTACTTAAAATAAACACAAAGGCCAGGAAAAATAAACGTAGCCTATAGTTAAAACAATAACAGAATTTTATTTACATGTTGGTTTAAGAGAAAACATGAGACAACTTACAGCAGTGATGTTGGCTGTCTATGACGTAACAAATTGCACTCCTCCTCCGAAGGGTTACAATACAGGTGCATGGTTTGGAGTGTCCTTGAATTTAATTCTCTTTTCCTAATACAATGACTTTCATTATGAGAACATCAAAGGCGTTCTTATTGCCTCTTAAATTTAAATACCGTATGTTTTATTTCAACTTAAACTTCCATTTTTTTCTATCTGCTGTATTTGCATTATGTTTATCACAAACATATTTAAAATTTAATTTTATTTTCATTGAATTACTTATCCTTTCTCAACTTGTTTCAGCTTTTAAATTACCAAAAAATCTTATTTACTGTTTATTTACTTAGAGTAAACTTCATTAAATTTGCTGTTTTCCATCATATGAAACTACCCACATAATGTCAAGTTAAGCTAATGATGTAAGTAACTAGCAATCTTTCCTTCACTAAATGGAAGCATAAAAACTTTTCTAATCAAATTGAATCAGTTTATTGTTTTCATATTTGTATAATAACAGTGATAGGGCTAGCTCATTGTATCTCGTGATGATAGTTCATACACGTGCCGATTCAACTGTTGTATAATTGCATTGTGATCTTTTGTTTAGTTCATCTTCATTTTGCTGCTCTTTATATGGTTGAATGAATGCTTTTAAATGTGACATAATAATTAAATTTATATTCAATCATCAATATTTGTATTTTGTCGTTGTTTCTTGTGTGTGCTGTCATGGAGATATGTGAATCTATAAGTCATCTCTACTTATTCTTAGCTATGTCATCTAAGTTTTAAATGAATATCTATCTTGATGTCAATTCAAGGATTCAGTCTTCCTTTTGAAGAATTTTCTGTCTTTTCACTAATCTACCAGTAAACATTCTGAATGTGATTATCTGCTATTCTTTAAGAACTACATTCTTAAGAGATATTTACAAAATAATTATATGTCACTTCAGGCCTCGAAAGAGAAATTTTGGTTCATATTTGATTTTCCTTCATAACATTTTTTAACATATGAAAACTCTTATTTCTTATATGATCCAATTTGAAAATGGAAAAATAGTTCTATGTTTATTAGTATCTTAAATAAAAACTTTTTTCTGTGTGAAAAGGCCTACATTGATTTAAGGTTAAAATTTGCTTGTCAATTCGCAGTTAGATAATAGATGCTAAATTATTTAGATATAGCCATGAAACTAGGGGGTGGATATCTCAAGGATGCCACTTTTCCGCCTTTTGGCGGATTTCCGCTTTTTTTAATCTTTAAAAATTCGCGATTTTCGTTAAGCAATCACGCGATAAAATAACGATTTTCGTCGAACGATCGCGAAATACAACAGCCTTTTCCATCAAACGATCGCGAAATACAACAGTTTTTTCGTCAAGCGATCGCGAAATATAACATCGATTTTCTTTAAAAGATCGAAAAAACGGCTATTTTCATCAAACGGTCGCGATAGAAAGCAATTTTCATCAAACGATCGCAAAACAAGACTGTGATTTTCGTGGAACGATCGCAATGTGAAACGGCGATTTTCGTCAAACGATCGCGATGTAAAACGGCGATTTTCGTCAAGTAATCGCAATGTAAAACGGCGATTTTCGTCAAACGATCGCGATGTAAAACGGCGATTTTCGTCAAACGATCGCGATGTAAAACGGCGATTTTCGTCAAACGATCGCGATGTAAAACGGCGATTTTCGTCAAACGATCGCGATCCAAAACGGCGATTTTCGTCGAACGATCGCGAAACGTAACGGTGATTTTTGTGAAACGGCGATTTTTGTCAAAGGATTGCGATGTGAAACGATCGCTAAATAAAACGGCGATTTTCGTCAAACGATCGCGATGCAAAACGGCGATTTTCGTCAAACGATCGCGATGCAAAACAGCGATTTTCGTCAAACGATCGCGATGCAAAACGGCGATTTTCGTCAAACGATCGCGATGCAAAACGGTGATTTTCCTCAAACGATCGCGAAACGAAACGGTGATTTTTGTGAAACAATCGCAGTGTGAAATGGCGATTTTTTTTAAAGGATCGCGATGTGAAGCGATGATTTTTGTCAAACGATCGCTAAATAAAACGGTAATTTCCGGCAAACGATCGCTGAATAAGACGGCGATTTCCGTCAAACGATCGCGAAACGAAACGGTGATTTTTCTGAAATGATTGCAATGTGAAACGATGATTTTTGTCAAAAGATCACGATGTGGAACGATGATTTTCGTCAAGCGATCATGATATGAAACGGCGATTTTTGTCAAACGATCGCTAAATAAAACGGCGATTTTCACCAAACTATGATGAAATAAAACAGTTATTTTCGTCAAAGAAAAAAAAAATTGCAAAATTTTGCTATTCACTCGTGGAATAATCATTGAGTCTGTTGCTGGGTTACTTGAATTGGTTTAAAATGATGTGATACATAAAATTCTTCACTGAACCTATTGCTGGGTTACCTTAATTGATGTAAAATACTGTGAACTAAAGAAAAATCCTTTTTACTTACTCTTATAATTTAAAAGTTTACAACAAAAGAAAAGCTGTAATTCTTTATTTAGTTTATTATAAACAATATAATTTTCAAAATTCACACATAAAGTTGTGAAAGATGTCATAAATTTTACTTTATGCATAATTTCCTCTTTTTTGCTGTTTTCTGAGTGGCATCCCTGATATCTGTACTTCTGTGGCTAGTTCATGAGCATGGGGAATTATACTTAGATTGCTAAGTTGTTTGGGAACAGAAAGCACCGGGTTTTTTTCTATGCTTTTTGTATTTTTATTTATAAAAAATAATTTAAAAGATTTTAATCATATGCGATGACAGAATACATAGAGGAGAAGTGGGCAGACAATATGAGGGTGAAGGTATTTTAGATGATTGATGACTTATTTATTGTTTCTTAATACCAATGAAAACAACGCTTTTTTTCCCAATAAAAGTTTTTAAGGTTTTAGACTTTGTATATTGGAAGAAAAGAAGGAAGATAATTTATAAGATTGATTATTTATTGTCATTACACAGCATCATATTGGCAATTCAATTGTTTTAATATGAAAATAATAATTTAAATTTTTTAAACAAAAGGTAGAGAAGCACAAATTATAAAAATTTAGGGAGGAATTAATACCTATATATATATATTACACTAACGTATATGGCACAAAAGTCACAGTTATTTGTTAAATAGCAACACCCAAATAAGCGCATCTGGGCCATGGTAAATTGGGTTTACTTACGTTTTGTTCTTTTGCTCAATTATGGAGCTTCAAAATATTGTTATTTTTGTTTTGCTTTTTTATTCTATTGACTTAAAAAATAAATAAAAATCATGAATTTTAAACGTTTCAGTTTCAAATTAAAGTTATGTTGTTATAAATTAAATGAGTGAAAGGATTACATTATTAAATATATTTTAAATGAAATTATTTAAATACAAAAAATACCACAGGTACGATGTTTGGTGATGTGCCAAGTTAGCATAAAAATACCGAGTGATTGATATACCATCACAGATGTCATATACGCACCACATTGGTGCAATCTGACGTCAATTTGGCAAAAACTTCGTTTTCAATACCAGTAATAATAATAAATAAAAAAAAAGTTTAATTACATGGGTTCCACTTAAACAGGCATATTTCAGAATCATTCTAATCCAAAATGATGAATCTTTGATATCTGAAACTTTGGAATAAACAAATAAATTTTGATCATTATTTAGTTTGTCAATAATTTTTTTAGTTGTATGTAAATGGTATGTTGCTTGAAAATTTCATTTAAAATATGTAGGTACATAGAATTTTTCTGAAACTTATGATATATATTTATGTTATATTTATGTTTTTTTAGTTAATAAATGTATTTGAAGATTTTGAAACTCTCTTAGTCAAAAGGTTATATTCAATTGAACTAGATTGCAAAAGTATAATTTCTGAGCAGACATTTGTGAAAAAACTTCAAACATCCTTCATATCAGAAGTAAGTGTTGCTAAATTTTCTTGATATTATTATTTTTTATTTATCTTTATTATTTTTAGCAATCTGATTAAAACTAAAATATTTAAAATTTTCTCTTAACTGAGGCTTGCATTAATAAAAAATATTTCTTAAGCAATATCTATAACTTTATTTAGCAATTAAATTTCTGTTATGTATCTACCAATGAAAAAATTTGTAAAAATTGTATCCTAATTACATAAATTGTAAATTAAGAATAAACATTAAGAATTGCTAGATTGCACTAGTGCAGCTATTCCTACTACATGCCCCCAGGCGTATGTTGTTGACCTGCTGGGGGCTCATAAAAATAATATTGGTAATGGCAGAAATCACAAAAATGGTTTGTAAAATTATAAAAATCTTAGAAATGTCAATGCAATTTGTATCGATTTGTTAAAAAATTGTAAAAAGAAGATTACTAATGAAAAACAGCAAATTTATGATGACTAGTTAAGTGGAGGGGGGCGTTTTTTTGTGAATTAGGGTTCCCGAAATGAAAAGCCTAAGAAATTATGCACAGAAGAATAAAAGTATGGAAGGCATTAGTGGATTGTGGGGCTCATTTCATCTCTTACAAAGCAAATAAGTCTATTGACAATTTCTTTAAAATCACTTTATGATAGTTTAAGTTATGAACAAAATTCAGCTTTAGATTAGAATAAAGTACCCTGCATTTTAAATAAATAAATGGGCTTGATTGCTGGTTTCCTGTGTAAAATGTATGTGTTGTAGTGTTCTGTGCTTCTTTTTAAACATCGAGATAATTTCTGTCTGATGCTTATTTCAGAGAATTAACCAAATTTTTCATTTTAAATAATTTTTTTTTCTAGCTTATCTTCCTTTGCTTTTTTATAAAATATCTATAGCTTAAATTATTCAGCTTAGAAATCATTAATCAACCAATCAAAGCATTGCTATCTTGATTTTTTTTTTTTCCCACTTAGTCTAAGAGTCGTCAGCACAAAACTTGATGCTAACAAGCACAAGGAAAAAAACCTTTTTTCTTATGGAAGCGTAAAAGTAGGGGAATCTAATAATCTATGTCTGTTGAAAGTGGTTGCATAGGTCAAAGTACGGTTTATTTTTAGAGGCTTATGCTAAAGTATAGAGCTCAAGAAAAATAAGTTATGGAAAATGTTATGTTCATTTAGTACTATAAAGATATCCTAGTTTATCATATTGTAGCCAGTGTGAAACACATGGCTGATGTACTTTTACTGCAATTATTTTTAATGAAAAGCAATGCTATGAAGCACAAAGATAATTTGTATTTTAAAATTAAGTTTAAGTAATTATTACAGAAAATAAATGCCTGCTAATGTTTAATTATTGCTAAACATTTGGCAGACCATTTAATATTATGTGTATTCAGATAATTTTATATTGATTTTTTGAAGAAAACTACGTCATATGAGAAAGTTTTGCATCATTTTCTTAATAACATGGATAATCTTGAATGATTGAAAAAATCCAAACTAATCTAACACATATTTTTCTAACATTTATTAATCTGGAAATTAGAACATTTTGTTTATTAATATTGTATGTTAATTAAAAATTACATAGCTCTTTTAAAATCCCAAGTTTAAGATAATATATATTTTTTAATATGCTGAACAATAAAATTGTTTTTTTTTTTTTTTTTTTTTCTTAAGTGAAATTCATCCAAAATATTTTCCTCTCTAAAGTTGCAACTATCAAAACTACAATATACATAAACTTGGGATGACAAACAATCAGAACAACATAGATTAATACAATGAAGCCTAGTTACGAGTCAGGTGACATAGGCATATAATATTTGGTTTTGGTTATGACAATCAGCCGAATGAAACAGCAAACAAAAACAATTCACTAATAATGTTTGCAAGCCTGATATTATCGCCAAGCTAATGTTTGTTAATTTGTTTCCCTCTCATAATCAAGATCGTCCAGACAAGTATCACCAAGTTCTGAATAAGAAAATGCCTATGTTTGCCATAATTCATACAAATCTAATTGTTTCTGCATAATCTGAAAATCAATGTTGCCATTCTGATATTGAAGCATTCTGCCAATACTAGCTATTCCACTTATGTAAAAACTAAAACTTTTAAGATTATACTGTAAAAAATGAAATGAATTCCAAGAAAATTTTCTATAAAGAAACTACTGCAGGATTCTGGATGAGTATTTTTCTAAAATTATATTTGAAGTGAGATTAATCACCCAAAAATTGTGCTATTTCATTAGTTTAGCTCTTTGAAAAATTTTCTAAAATGCAGGCTTGCAATTGGTCAATCTGGTTTTATAACATTGAAAACATTTATCTAGATGCCTATAAAAATATGTCAGTGTTTGTGTTTCTAAATCATTCAACATTATCTATGGCATTAAGAAAGTGGCACTCTTATGATGTAGTTTTCTTCAAAAAATCAATACAAAATTATATGAATGCACAGATTATAAAAAGGTCTGCTGAACATTTGACAAAGAGCTGAAAATTGACAGACATCGATTTTTTCTAATAACTCTATTTAAATTACAAATTTTAAAATACAAATTATCTTTATGCTCGATAACATAGGTTTTGATAAAAAATAATTGTAATAAAAGTAAAATTGTCTCCCATGGGTTTCACACTGGCTGTTGCATGGCAGACCAAGATATTATTATAGTACTAAATGAACTCAACATTTTGCATAATTTATTTTATTATTTTTTTCTTTTTTGTGTTGTAACCTTAGGATAAGGCTTTAATAATACACGGAAATGGTATTAATTTTTTATTTATACACTACATTACTTCTGACAGACTTTGGTCATTAGATTACTCTATTTCTACTGTCCTCCCCAGGCCACCCATTGAATTCAACACTGGGTACACATATTTATATATAATACATATAAAGAGAAAGAGCATACATCTAAAACGTAATATTATTAGAACAGACTATTAAAATTTTTCAATTAGATAATATATTGCTATTATTATTATTATTATTATTATTATTATTATTATTATTATTATTTACTTACATTAGTGAAGTAATAGAAACTGCTCATAATAAGTCATAAACTTTCATGCTTCTTATTTCGTAAAGTTTTTGTTTGGTGCTATTTAAAATTAATCATGTTTATTAATAAATTCAAATATTAAATAAAAATTATCTGAGTCCTCTAATTTATAATATAATTTTGAAATTCTAGTAAAAAACGATATCTTGTATGTAAAAATATTAAAACTATATAAAAATAGAAATATTATTCAGATTTGAGATTAAAAGGGACAATTTTAAAAGGTTTGTTTTAACAAAGGCTGTATCGGAAGCAACATATCGCACAAGTACACCAAGAATTTTGTCGACGAAATATCAGTGCTCTCATCCGTGAGCAATGAAAAGGGTTGTTGTTTAATCTCACTTAAAAAAAATTTCTGTTTCTGTCTCTGCTATTACATTTTCTACAATAAGAGTGCTTTTCCTTCTTTTCATATGCATGTCTTTTAAAATTTTTGAATCGGAAGCAATTGATTTCATTAGCGGAAAAAGATGATCCACCACCTGGAATGCAACGTTATGTTCTGCAAAAAACGTTGCAAGTTTTATTTCTCCTTCTTTAACCTTTTTTTCATGTACCTGTTCTTCGGAAAATGCAGCTGAACTGATAAATGTATCAATTGCTGGATTTTTTTTTCACCTTGACTAATTTTTTATGCCTCCCTGTATCCGCGTGATTTTGTAATTCGCTTTTTCCACAGAACAATATCGCATCGCATGCTGTACACTTGCATCGATTTAGGTTTGATTCTATTGGTGTTAACCAGCCTTTAAACTCTGATAGATGAAGCCATTCGTATTGAAATACTTTTTTTCTTACTTTCGATTTCTCCCCAGAAAAACTATTTTTCCTTTTAACATTGATTGTCGCAACATTCGAGTCTTCTGCTTTATCCAAATCTCTAGATGTAAAACACTAAAATGTAACTTTCGAGATATTACACTGTACACATTCTAGAACAATTTGAATTAAAATCTAAAACTAAAAAACTGTTTTCATTTTATGATTTTCTCAAGCAAGCAAGTGATCGAAACCAAAAATCGAATAGAATAGTTAGTTCTGACTGATGTCATAACCTTTTTTCCCCCTTCCAAAAATCCCCCAGGTTTCTCTACTTTCATTGCTTGAGATTCGAGCGATAAAAGATCGATAATTTTGATTGGTTGGTGGAATGGAAAATTCGCGGCAAGTGGTCACGTGGTTGAATCTGGTCTATTAACTTAGAGAAGTTTAGTTGTATTACTGCTTCGAGAATCAATGGAACGCAACAGCAATATTCAGCGAAATAGTTATGATGCAATTCGCCAGGAGTTTTGAAAAACAAGTCGAAAGAAAGGGTTTTCTAAAAAATTTTGCAGAAAGAAAGGGAAAAAGCGTGTTCATGTGAGTGGAATGGGGAATTCTCAAAATTTCCTACAAAACCTCAAGTTTCCCCTTTATCCCACACAGCTCTATTTTCCCCACAGATGTAGGAATTTTCCCACAAGTTACCATCACTGCTTTGTTATCAGGGTGAAATTGTCACATGTTGCATGTTTTTTTGTTCAATGTCTCACTGGTGTGTGACTTAAATATCAAAAGTTTGATTATTAAAGTGTATTTCCCCAGTAATTACATTCTATTCTACATATAACCAATACAGAACATTAATTTTACTGTGAGATTATTTTACCATCATGGTTGAAAAATTATTGTATATGAAACAATTATTTTCTTCTGGAGTGTGTGTTAGATATTACATAAGTAGAAGATCTATATAACGCAAAACTAAAAACGCGATGTGTTGCTTTATATAGATCATTTAAGATAGCATTTAAATTTACTTTCTAAAAATTGCAAAATGTATGTGATATACATCACACACTGCCAATAACACTTTAAAATAATGTTTAAATACAAAAATATGTAGTTTAATAATTCATTATTCAAAGAAAAAAATGCAATTTAATAATTTATTATTCAAAGAAAATAATGCAACTTAACAATTTATTTTATGGGTGAAAGAATTGTTTTATATTATAAATTAACACTATTAAATTTGTTTACATTTTCTAATTGCCTTTGATGAAACCATTCGAACAAAATGGCATCTAAATCAGCCGATTGTATACCTTTCATTCGTTTCCTTTCAGCAATGCCTTTCTTGCTGTCGGTATTTGAATAATAATCCAATATTTTTTCCCGGCTGTTGCGGATGTCGTAAACAGTTTGATTACCAATACCATATGCATTTGCAAAGTATTTTGCCGTTGATCCCTTGTCCAATTCTTTCAATATTTCTACTTTTTGCAAAATAGTCAAAATCTTACGTTTTTTGTTTGCTTTTGAGACTTGCTGACTTTTTTATCCATAATTTGTTTTTTTTTTAAAAAACAACTCAAAAAAAAAAAAAAGCAAGTAAATATATATTTTTCGATTTAAAAGAAATAAAACGTAATAAATGTGTTGTTAAAAAGAAAAAACGTGGGCAAGAGCAATGACCGAGCTAATAACATTAAACATCAAAATAAACTGGCATTGCCATTTTATCGCAAGTAATTATGATTTCTTGCCGCTAAAATTTCTGTTTTTCATCGTGTTTTCGCTAGCTTCGTGATTTGCTAAATCCGCTTTTACTTTCCCCATGGTTTACAAGCTAATTTTTCTATGGATGTTTGGTGTATTTACCTTACTATCGCGATGCTAACTTCTCATTTTCAAAATTATTTCACATTAATAATAGCAATTTTTTATTTGAAAATGGGAGAAAAAGATAAAATTATATGCCGAAATTTAATCCGCAAGAGGGCATCATTTTTTTAATACAGAATGTAGGAGTTTCTTAACTGTGAATTTCACTGTTTACATCCAAGAAGCAGTACGGTTTATGGAGGATTGCAGTTTATAGAATTGTGTTATATCGATCTTCTACTGTATTATATAAATGTCACAAAATCTTATTTAAATAAGACATCAACGATTGTAGAATTAAAATCCATGCCCAATCGCAAAGTTCTTTGTAAAAATAGTATGTTATAGTCTTTTGTAGGCTGATAGTGCAATCCGTATTGGATAAGAAAGAATCTGTGTTCATTATTCATATTGATGTAATAATAACGTCCAAAGAGTCATTTAGCATTGCAGACATCTAAGACAATGTCATTGTGTAGCTGATATATGTCTGACTCACAAATGAGAAGAAAAGATTCATATGTGGTTGCGATACTCAGCCGCAAATTTACCTCTAATGCAACGAATCATCAACTGGAGTGTGCTACTTGAGATCTTGAGTAATTAAGCTGGGAATGAATGATAGCCACAGGCAAATCATACCATCTTTAAAAGCAGCCAACAATCTGATGTGAGCACAGTTATTTAACTTAGCTGTAATCACCAGAAATTATTTCCAGCAGTCATTGATTTGATATGGAGGGTAATATAACTTTGATAGTATCTAGCAATGGACCTCTTTAGCCCATCACTGAAAAAATGATGAAAGAGACATCTCACCTAGCCATATTATTATGATTCACTTAGAAAGATAACAGATTATTGAGATGGGATAAAACTATATGAGGATATTACTTTTATCTTCAATTGGACAATGTAGACCTCCTCCGAATGCCAAAATCGAGAACACGGCACACCAAGGAAAGTCCACACGTCTGCATGCTACGAAATCCCACGGCCAAGAGACAGAGATCCCCTATTCTCACTTAAGAGCTCCCTCCAAGTGGGGGTAAAAATGTGATGCGCTGATTGGTTAAAAACGAATAAGCGCCAAAGACATGCATTGGCCAAGAGCAGCAGTTGCCACAAGATAGAAATATTTGAATTTTGAATAAAAAAAGATCATTAGTGAAATATATTTGAAAATTATTATTATAAATTATGTTTGAAAGTATTAAAGTAAATGTTAGAATTAAGATATTTAATTTATTTAAATTTATATTGACGTTCTTTTTAGAAAATGTAATAAAATTATTTTTTACATAAAGTTTAGATATTTTTGATACATAAATTAAAGATTAAATTTTAAATTATAAATATTAAAATAAAATTATTTTAGAATTAAATATTGAAATTTGAGAATTAAAGTTAATTGTTTAAATTTTGAAATTTAACCCTCCAAGCATCTTGTAAATGGGTAAAATTGCAATGTTGTTTTCTCTGCATTTTGTTTTAAATGTTAATAAAATATGATTCTTTCAATATTAGGGACCGTTCAAGTATTACATAAGCACAAAAGGGGGAGGGGGGGGGTCCAGAGTCTGCTTATTTTTTCTGACAAGGGGGAGGAGGGGGTCACGACAATTCTTACGTAAGCATTAAACAACGAACCAACTGCAGTTCAAATTCAACAAGCAAACAAAGTATGATGGGGAAAGAGCTTTCTACAGTCCGTTTGAAATTTGCCATTTATTTTCGATTTTATCCTTTACTTATCCATCGGCAGTCGCATGACCCGCATCACCCACTCGCCCTTTGTCTTCATTGTTGTCTGTTAAGTTGTGTGCCAAGTCAAGTATACATTGATAGACTATAAAACCACAGGAACCGGTGTGGCTGGGTTCTGTTGGCAAGGTAACTAGTCAGTTGACTTTATTTTAGGTAAGTCCAGCATTTTCTTTTCTCCCATTCAATTGGTCATGGAATTCCAGGAATTTTTGCCGAATTTCTGGAAATTTTTGTCTTTCTGCTATTATTGTCGAACTTCCTTCTCTACAGGTTTTGGAACTTTAGAAAGCAGAAAACCTGCTTGGGGTTTTTCTTGTCTCGGATACATAGCACAGATATTGTTTTAGTTCAGTTGCATAGTGAATTTACATAGTGAGTTTTTAGTGAAAGAGTATTGCTTTTAGTTGCATAGTGAATTTAGTCGGATTTAATTATGGATACTAACATTGACAAAGAACAAAGACCGGAAACCTGCAATACCCCAGGCCAGTTCCAGTGAAAACTTTATAATAGACAATGTTGAAACATGGGTTCAAGGATCCTGGACATCATATTAAAATATAAACACCAAATTGAACTCCAACATTTGTATGATTCATGTCAAAAATTTTAGTTATGATGCCTAAGTAAGTTAAGACTTCTTGTATATTTTGTTTTATTGTTCAATGTGATAAATAACAATATATTTAAACCATTTTGTATTCTGTGGTTTGTTTAATGCAATAAGCAACAATATATTAAAACCATTTTATATATTTTGATACCACAATCCCTATATGACTATATAAATTTGTAGGATTAATAATGTAATTGATTGGTAACTTTTTATAAGTCAAGAAGTATTGATGTATATATAAACTGTCATAAAATCCTACGTAAGCAAAGGGAGGAGGGGTCTAGCATTTGCTTATATTTTCTTACAAGGGGGTGAAGGGGGAACAAAATGACTAAAAATATGCTTACGTAATACTTGAACGGTCCCTTATATAAAAAAAACTTAATTAGAAATATGAATATAACTCATGAGAGTATTAATAATTCTTCAATGCATTGAAAATTCATTAAATCTATAGAATTATATTATCTTAAACATTACATATGTTGCAGTGAAACCTGGAGCTTGGAATATTACGTTCCAAACACTTAGAGGGTTAAAGAATGTTGCCTAACACTACATATATACACCACTTAGATTTATGCAGACTATGGGTTGAGTGATGAAACCCTCCTGGGATTTTTTATGCATGAAGACAAAAGGTAAATAAGGAATAGTATGGTCATTTGTTATAATAACGTAGAATTGCAATTGAAAAAATATGACGGATAGGAAGGGGGGGGATACCATTTACATCCATCCCGGGTGTAACCCATCTTAGCTACGCCACTGAGGATAGGAATAATTTTGGTTTATTGCATTTTTTGACAGATCTATTGCAATAGCTATTGTTGATTGGTGGTTTCTTTGAATGTTTAAAAGGGATATTGGTCATGAAGTTTGTTTTATTTATTTGACACTAGATATTTTTTAAAAAATTGAGACATGTTTTTATCATTTAAGTTGGCCTTAAAAGTTAAATGTCAAAAATAAATTTTGGATGCTTTAAGTTCGCAACTTTAATCAAAGTCTCGTATTTTTAGTTTTTCCAGTTTCACTCTTATTTCAATAGTTATATTTTTCAGCTCAAAAAATCAAAGTAATGTAAAACCATGATCTGACGTCATTGCATGAATTTTGATAGAGTATATAAAGGTATTATAAATTGGTTTGGCGTCATTATGTGATCGATGTTTGGCTAATCGTAAAAAAAAATTTCAGAAATTTTTCACAGTCCCGTTTTTTTAATTAGCTGAAATTATGCAAATTTAATGCATGTCTTTCTTTGCTTTTTAAGTCGTTGGCCGAAGATCGAACTGTGTGTTTTTCTCAGAGCTGGTTTTCTTATGCATTTATTTTAGCACTTTCGGTATGTTTACCGTGTGTTATAGAGCTGCTGTTAGTGCAGTCAATAGTTAGTTTGAATCATGTTTAATAATTTTAGCATCAATGTTAGTTTAAATGTTTTTGTGCTGTGTGGAGATAGTGATCTAAAGTATTGTTAATAAAAAGATGTCTCCAAGAACTTTTTGTTATTTCTAAGACTTCCACTTCAAAAACTCTGCTAGTTCACAATTAACTTTACATGTATAAGAGGAGGGGGGTCATCAATTTATTTATTTATTAGTTTAACAATACTGTATTTTTAGAAAGTAAGAGCTAGAATTTTTTTTTTTTTTTTTTTTGTGATATTATTTTATTGTAAACATAAAAAGATGATAGTATTGCATTGTTTGTGCTAGCACCTATTTTTAATACACTTGTAACTAATTTGAAGAACATAGTAAAAATCTGTTTGGATAAGTTGCTTTTGATTAAAAGTGAATAAATAATATTTTCAAGTTTTTGTGGATTATCTTTGGATAAGTGTTGATAATGAGGGCTGCAATGAAATCAAATATCAAATTTCCTTTTTTTTTTTACTAATCATGCTGTTTTTTAGTGTTTATTTGTATCTAGCATGTCTCTTCTTGTTTGTCAAAAGATTTTAGAGATATAGTTCCAGATACAAAATTATTTAAAATTTTATTCTGCATCATAAAAAATAGATTTATATTGAAATACCTGCTTTTTAGATACTCAAGTAATTTTTAAAAATTACAATGTCTGGGTTTTATAAATTTGTCTGTGTTTTAACATGTAAAACAATAAAAATTTATTCCTCTCTGAGCAAAATTTACTGAATTATGATACTTGCAATTTAATGAATTTTCAGATTTTAGTCATGAATATGAAAAAACATGTTTTTAGTTTTAATTAAAAATGTATAAATGATATTTTCATGTTCTTGTCGTGTTCACTATGTATATGCATTGATATATATTGCAGCAATGAAGTCAGGAAAGAATTTCATTTATATTACTAATTAAGTTGTTAAAACTGTTGTTATTTTTATACAAGATGTTTCTTCTTATTGTTTATCAAAAGCTAATTTCTAAACTGTTAGTTTTATATATATAGCTCCAGTTGCAAAGATGAGTCAGATTTTGTTCTTCATCATATAAAAATCAATTTGTGTTAAAATAGCTGCTTTTTAAATACTTAAGAAAATTTTAAAAAATACAATGTTTGGGTCTTACAAGTTTCTTTATGTTTTAGCATGTAAAACAGTAAAAATTTATTCTTCTATGACCAAAACTTACTGAGTTATGATACTTGCAATTTAATGAATTTTCAGATTTTTAATCACAAATATGGAAAAACATGTTTTTAATATTGTACAGATAAATTGCATTTAATTGTACAGATAATATTTTCATGTTTCTTGTGGTGTTCATTATGCATATGCATTGATACATACGACAACAATGAAGTCAGGAAAAAATTTCATTTATATTATAAATTATGTTGTTAAAACTGTGCCTATTTTTATACAGGATGTTTCTTCTTATTGTTTACCAAAAGCTAGTTTATAAACCGTTAGTTTTAGCAGTATTGTTCCAGTATTAAAAATGTTTCAGATTTTGTTATGCATCATTTAAAAATCAATTTACATTAAAATAGGTCATTTTTAATTGTTAAGAAATTAAAAATTTTTTACAATGTCTGGGTCCTATAAAATATACTGAGTTATGATGCTTAGAATTTTATGAATTTTTGACAATTTAGCTACCATAAGTGTAAAAAGTGTTCTTAGTGCGAGAAGAGCTGAAAATGCATGAAATTAAAAGTATCATAATTGCATAAGTTTTGTCATGTAAAAATTTTTAAACCAAAAACTCATTTTAATTGTTTGAATTCATCTCAACAAAAAATAATGTCTATACATATGTCTCAAAATTATTTCAACTATTTTGTTTTCAGGCCTTTTAATTAAAACATCTGTTGACATTACATACAGTCATTAGCTATGCATAAATAAAAATAACAGGTTGTTGAAACCTGTTACTTGTGAAAATTGTTAAATGATGCAACCTCCTAAACAAAAGTAACTCCATTTCCCATCTCTACACTTTGAGGAGATAGATTGAGCAGAGGACACATTTAAAGTCATTGTCCACATAGAAAATGTAATAGATAAAATTTCATACTTATCTCTGAAGCAAACAATTTCTGAATCTCTTTTCAATTAAAATTATTAAAAGTGTTTATTAGAATAAAAATGGGTTACTTTTCAAAAAAATATGTAAAAATGCTTTTATCTTTATTCTACTATTTATAGTATGAGATTTTTGATATTTTGATTTTTTTTTTTTTTTTTTTTTTTTTTTTTTTTTTTGTCTTTTCCTTCAGTTTAAAGTATCAAGGTTTGACTGTATATCAAATTATGAAAAAGCCAATAAACATTAGAGTTCAAATATTGTGTATAAAAAATACATCTGATAAATTTACTATTGTCAGTTAAAAGATTTCATGCAAATTATTACAAAAATACCCAATTGTTGTCTTTTAATGGAAAATAAATAATCAAGCCAGAAAAACTGATATGTTAATATTAAATTAGCAAAAAAAAAAAAAAAAAAGCTATAATAGCTAGCAATATAACAGCTAACATCATAATCGAACTTCATTACCTATAATTTTTAATACATGCATTTTTGTCATTTTTAAAAATTATATATTTGATATTAATTTGTTTTTGTAAATTAATTATATTTAATAATGAAACAAATTTAAACCGTGCATTAATATTTAACCAATTATATAACAAATGTTCATATGATGTGCATAAAGATAAATTCTTAATTTCTAAAAATATCTCAAAATGATTTTATTGATTAAAAAAATCTTTGTGTACATTTTTTTTTTCATTTTTAGATTTACGGCTGTTTAACTAGGAGCAAAAATCATCTTCAAGATTGTCTTAATGACACTGAGCATGATCTTTATGTTTTGAAACTTAAATTAAACATTTTGAATGAAGACAGTCAAGATAAATTTGAAAAAGTTTTGGTTAGTAGATGTTTTTAATTTTATTTCTGAGAGTATTTATAATTCTTAATTTGATCTTGAAATAATTTAGTTTTTCTACTTCTAGCTGGATTTCCCTATGGTTATTTTGTGTTTTTTTAACTACTGACTTGGACATGGTCATTTATAAATTTAAATATTAACATAAAGTATACATATATATATTATCCAGAATTTATTTATCTGTTTTTAAAATATTTATTTAAAGGATCCATCTTTTCCTGTTTTGGATGATTTTAATACTGGAATAACTGATGAAGACAAAACTGAAATATCTCTGCAGACTACTTTGAGAAAAGACGATATACAATATTCAGAGGTATAATTGAATATTTTCTATTTCAAACAATTATTTCAAATTTTGCTCTTGGGCTGTTATGTGAATACAGTGCTAAATTATTTTAATATTTATAAAAAATTGCATTAAGAATTTGTAGATGTGAAGAATGTTAATATTACTGTATGAGGTTTGTTATTTGTAATTTCAAGCAAAACTTTATTCTTTTTTATTTTTGACTTTTTTATATCTTTGTTTGTTAAATCTTTCATTCTGTTTTGCTTTATAAAATTTAGGACTCCTTCTTTATATATAAAAATAGCAGATGAATTGATATTCTGTGAATATTTGGTATTCAGCCATATTGCTGAATATTCGATTTGGCCAAAATATCAAAACAATCTGAATACATCAAAATTTTTTGAAAAGATTTTTTTTAATTACATAAATGTTATTTTTTAAATATATATTAATATTATAGAGAAGTATCCAGGATCCACTGTAAAATATCAATCTAATCCCACAGCAATTTTTGCTGGACTGATATACTTATTTTAACATATTTCACCACAATCTGTAATAATAAGCTATATTCTGAAGAAAAGGGGGGTTATATAATAAGAGGGTTGATTAACCTAGTGTGTTGGTTAATTGGATGTCAAATAATTGAGAGTATATAATACTTTTATCTACATTAATTATTCCTTATCCATTCAATAATTAATTGAAAGGACTGTCATAATCAACATCAACAGAAACTATGACTGTCTTGATTATATGTCCTTTGGTATCTTTGTTCCCCCCCCCCCCCCTAGAGGTCTGCACAGGCCCGGGCTTGGCCCGTGGCCTGTACCCGGCCCGGCGGAATCGTTTCAAATTTTCTAACGGGCCGGGCCGGCAAAAAAATTGAACGGGCGAGACGGGCCGGGCCGATAAAAAAAAATTTTTGGGCCTACTGGCCCGTTCTGAAGATTTAAGCAGAAACAATAAAATATGAGCTATTTTCAATGAAAATGGTTTTAATGAGAATAAGTATAAATGTGGCCATACTAGTTTGGCAGCATCAATATAAAAATGCACAGTGTATCGGCATCAGAGAATTACATTTTGTGTAACCCGTTTTAATATATTTTAGCTGACTCATGCCGGTCCGAGATCATGCTTGCATTATTTTTCTACATATAGACTGGTACTAGACTTAATATTGGCAGAAAACATAATTTGTAATAGACCGGTACTAGGCTTAATTATTGGCAGAAAACATGATTTGTAAAATTATTAACAGCGATAAAGAACTTATGTTAGCTTAGTCTTCGGATATATATTTCTTGATGATTTTTAAATTAATTTCTCAATAATGCGAAAGTTTGACACATTTTCTGATTAATTTAAAAATGTAAAAGTATAAAAGTGATAAGCCTAACTATTGAAGGGATTTGGAATCGAATAGCGTTTTTCATTTTTGGTAAATAAAATACTTGTATAACCTTGTTGAGATAAAATAGTTTCTCAAATGATTGCAAGTTTTTCTCCCTTTCCTTGCTATTGCTTCCGGAAATTCTATTCAAAACGCTAATTATGACAGTATTTTATTAGTTTGCAGTATTCTTAAATTGCTTGTATCAAAAAATGGATAACGCTATTCGATTATATAGTTTCTGAATAAAGATCTGCTAATGTTATGCGTTTCTGAGAAAAAAAAAAATTAATTTAGAAATGTATCAGAAAAGAGCGTCTTTGAATTGAAGAATGAATTTGGATTTGAAATCTATAATAAAATGATATAGAAAAGTATTTATAAATCTTCTTCTATTAAACAACTTCAAAATTAACGATGTTTTTAGCTTTCTTTCTTTTTTCTTTTGTTCTAAGCCATATTAATTTTTTAATGAATCTTTATTCAAATGTTGAAAGCCTAAGAATCTAAGTAATCATTAATGTTGTTAATGTGTATTTGCTGTAAAATATACTGTAAAATCATTCCATAGATATGTATGCAGTATTCTTTAATGGAATCTTAGTTATATGATAAAAATCTGAATTTTTTAGAAGTTGTAGAAGTTGTAACGGGCCGGGCCAAAATTTTGAATTTTACAACGGGCCGGGCAGAAATAACTTTCCTATGGGCCGTGCCAGGCCCGGGCCTGGAAATTCCGGCCCGTGCAGACCTCTACCCCCCCCACACACACAAAAAAAAAAAAAAAAAAAAAAAAAAAAAAAAAAAAAAAAAATCCCCTGATCTGCCCTGTTTTCTGAATTAATCCTTTTTTTTAAATATAAAAAATCTTATTTTAAATGGAAAATTAATTATATATTTGGCTACAAATGAATCATTTCTTACATAAATGAGAAAGTAAATATTACACATATGGTTCTGGACTGTTTTTCTATAATGTTAAATTGTGGATCAATTTTCTTTGATTTCAAGTTTGGATCATGTTTCAGATTTAGAAAGAAATGTTTATCACTTTGGATTGGGTTGCTGGATGAGGAGAGGGTGAGAGTGGATGAGGAGAGGGTGAGAGTTGTTTGTGTGTGAGAGGGTGGGGGGTGCAAGGTTTAGGTTGAGTTGCAAGTTTGCTTGTAAGTATCTTTTATTTCTCATATGTATGATTTGTATTTTTTCCCATAGGAATCTTTTTTTGTGAAGGAAAGTTATGAAACTTTAAGTTCTGCTTTAGAGTTTAGAATAAATTACATTGGCATACTTTCTTCTGAACTGAAATCCATGAGCAGTATTAACATCAAGGTTTGATTTTTTTCTTTCATACTTAGTTCTCTTAGAAATTTAACTATAAACTTTCTCCATTATTTTATGGATATAAAGTATATACATATCTTGTATAATTTTTAATGTAGATTCTTCATTTTTTTACCAAATGCTATGATGTTACTTTTGATATGTGTGAAAAAAGAAAAGAAGAGAAAGAAATAATTGAAAATATGTTGGTGTCTGCAAAATCTATTCCTGTAAGTTTTATTTAAATTGATTGTTAAGTGCATAAATATTTAATATGAATGTGCATTGATACATTCATCTAGGGAGCTAAAAGAGCTGAAGCCCGTCCCAGACTCCGGGACAAGATATTTATTATTACTATTTTAATTATGAACAAATCTTATTTTTTATATATCCTTAAAAATCAGAATTTCTAAAAAATTAATTTTGTAACACTTTTTTTGTTCTCTTTTATAAAATTTATTATGAAATTCAAAATGTTAGCATAGTTGGAATTTACTAATTAAAAATTTAAGATGCCATGCAACTTTCATAATATTTTGATAATTTAACAATAAGACTTTAAATCGTTTTATTGCAATTGCAAACACATTTAAAATTATCCAAATGCAGAAACATACCAAAAAGTTTCAGAAACTGAGATATATATTAGTACAATATTTCATTTTTTAGCAAGTTAAAAGCATTTTGAATTAGCCAGACTAAAAATTACCAGAACTTCCTCTGGCTGGTTACAACTATACTACAGTCAGCAGAACAAAATGTAAGTGAGGACCTGATCTGGTAGGACACATCAAATCAAATGAAAGAAAAGATAAAGCTTGGCAGCGATTCTGGGCCAGAGTTGGGCACATCTAGACGTGTGTAATATGCTAGCCCTCACTAAAGTGTAATCCTGCATGCACCACTGTGAATATGAATTAAAATTTGTAATTAAAAATCAAGTAGCCTCTCATTATATTGTAAATGTTAGAGGGTGATAATCTGGAGATAGGGAAAAAAGTGTAGCAATCAAAAAGCATAATATAAATGAGGGTGTTAAAAATTAAGAAGGAGAGAAAAATAAAGAAAAACATTAAGAGTAACCATCAATTGTATTTTGACCTATACTCCCCATACTGTATTTTTACAAACAGTATTACTCCTTTGCTATTCAACCAATTTGTTTAAAATTTTTTTTTGGTAATTTATATAACTTATTTCTTTAACTTGGCAAAATTTTATAAAAGAAAAGTGCGGCCTTCTATTTTAAATTAAATTTTAAAGTTTCTGACATTAGTTCCATCAAAAATATCCAGGTGGCAATAGAGGTACTATCGCTCATTCGTAAAGACCATCAAAGCGGCTATTTTTTTAGTTTTTATACATTTTCCTGTCAATTGTTATCATTATTTCTCTTATAAATTTATTAAAGAATACTTCCTGGACGATATTATATGAAATATCCCTCAATAAGACATTTTGTTTCTTCGAAATTTGATTTTATTTGTAAAATTCCACGGCAAAAATGAAAGATTCCTGCAATTTCTAATAAACCCAAACACTTCCTGTTTCTTGACAGAGGGGAAAATCCGCAGGCACTCTCTGTGGGAAGAGCCCAGTTGACCTTTGACATTGACCTTTTGGTGGGAGAAAGGGTCACTATTTGTCTGTTTGTGGAGTGCTTTGCTGTAGAAAATTTTCTTGTAGTAAGTTTTTCCGGAGAAACTAAGACTCAGTCGCTAATATTAATCGTATGAAAGAAATTAAATATACAGGGTGTTCAGCAAATAAGACCCCGATTTCAAAATTAAATTTCTCAGAAATAAAGATTGATAGAATTATGAGGTAAACGGCTTGTTTATTAGGTAAACTGTAAAAATCTTATACAGAAGTTTCCAAGGGCTATGTATTTAAAATATTGTATTCTGATTGCAAAGAATATTTGACTTGACATTTTTCTTGTTCTAGATTGCTTGCAGAGAACGAATTTTTTTGGCGGACTGTGTCATATTTTAAAGATTTTGCGAACATAATTTTTGGAAATCCGAAAAAATCGTTCTTTAAAAGCAATCTAAAACAAGAAAAATGTCAAGTCAAATATTTTTTGCAATCAGAATTAGGTCTTCACGGGCCGAAATTTCCAGGCCCGGCCCGAACTAAAGAAATATTGGCCCAGCCCGGCCCAAACGAAAAAAATATTGGCCCGAAAGTTAAAATTTCGGCCCGAACTCAGCCCGGTCCGGAAAAAAGTTTAAAATTTGGCCCGACTCGAATGAATTTCTACAGAACATTGATCTTTACTCTTACGGAAGAGTTCTGATCAAATAAACTTATATTAGTCTCTGTTTTTTTTCCATGTTTGTAATCTCCATTTATGCAGAAATGCCGTAGGCTGAGATATTTACGTTTTTAATGAACCTTTGTTTTGTTGTATAGAAATGTTTCATTTATCATTAATAATATTAATCATATTCCATGTAATGGAGACAAAAAAAATCTAAAAAATGGTATACGGTAAAAATAAAATTTCCTAATACGGAATCTCTTTAGAAGAAAAAATAAATAAATACGTTCCCTTCTTAACAGATGTAAATATTTAGTATATTTTTTTTTCTCGCGTACTGTTGTATTCATTTTGCATGAATGAACAGTTTAAAAGAAACTTGCAGTTTTCAGTTTAAAAGAAAATTCTGTCATAATCATGTTTTTTTTTTTTTTTTTTTTTTTTTTTTTTTTTTTTTTTTTTAATCTGTTTAATTCTATTTTAAAACACCTAGTAATCTACGATACTTTAAAAGGAATAAATTCTAATGTTCAGTTGTAGAATAATGACGGCTTAAAAGTATATGCCTTTTTTGCAAAAATTTTTGGACAAAGCCAAATTTTACTTATTTTATGAAGAGTCGAGAAAAGGATTTTCATATAAGAAGATTCAATAGGAACTGATTATTTTGGTCCGTAAAACTGGGAAGAATGAAATCAGTCTCGGCTTCGTACGGGAAAAAAAGTTAGGCCCGGCCCGATACTCCAGCAAAAAAATTAAGGCCTGAGCTCGGCCCGGCCCGAGTCTTCAGAAGTAAGGCCCGAGCCCGGCCCGTGCAGACCTCTAATCAGAATACAATATTTTAAATATATAAATCCTTGGAAACTTCGGTATAAGATATTTACAACTTACCTAATAAACAAACCGTTTACCCATGGGCGTAATCTGACAAGGGCGAAGGGGGGCGTATTTCCCTCTAGTTTTCCTGGAGCAGGGGCAAGACCAGTTTTTTCTATTAATCTGTGGTTAAGGGCCAATTTTATATTTCGATTTTCTCTTCTTTTTTATTTAACCCTTTATGTACTATATTTAGACTGCAAACAAGAATAAATACTGGATTATTTCAAATATTCAGCAATGAAATTTTTTCGTTCATATCAATAATTTCCGATGTGTATCTCATCAAAAATGATGAACCTATTAGCCCCTTTTCATTTTAGAATTGTTTGGATGCATTCATTTTACAATTGTTTGGTGGGGTGGATCTCTTGACTACATTTCGAGGTTTTCATTCCTGTGATAATCTACTGCATGATTATATGAATACACCTGGCTAATATAGCCCTATATTTCAAGGTATCAGTTATACACACTAGTAATTGACAGTGACCATAGAACAACATTGAGTGTCATTGCGAATAGTCATTAGAGGCAGAAATATGAAGCACATAATTTGTTTTATAACGGTTTATAAAACAAATTCCATTTAATAAGTTTTTATGTATTGAGATGAAGAATTAGAATTATGTAACCATAGAGTGGTTTCTCTAAAGGGAAATAGGAAAATCTGCTATCATATTGAGTTTTCAATGTTCGTTTGGGTTTGTGTCATTTTAAATTCCATAAACGTAAAAACTTATCTTATACTAATTAAAAAATGTTTCGCTCTGTGTTTGGGGGATGGCTACAAAAATTTATCGCATGTGTAAGTCTGAAAAATTAAAGGAAGATTGTTCAAGACCTCTCCTAATGTACCTAAACTCAGA